>JAVANC010000028.1:13077163-13756224 GCA_033319125.1 Parnassius glacialis
CTAAGTTGATAACTACGCGAGGCGAATTATGATTTTAACAAAGACATTTAAGTAGTAGTAGTAATAGACCGGACATCAGCAGCAAAATTGTCTTCTGTAACTTATGTCCTATAGGATATATCTCCGTTAGTCTTAGTGACATATTCATAAAGTCAAGACGCATTCTTTTCATATATTTAAAAAATATTTTTATAGAAAATATGCCCGGAAGTGCATTAAGATATTGTAAGTCACGATATGGAGCAAAAAATGAAGGTGATTTTGGTTTGTTATCGTAAATATAACGTATATTTACCGAATAATCTTTAAATTTTATTATTTCTCGTAGATTGTTCTAGAAAGTTTATTTTTATTGTACTAAGCGCCCTCTGTTATCCTGTAGCGTCACTATTTATTTAAAGTTAGTGATTGACGACGTTTATCGATTGGGGTTATCGATAAAAATAATATACATGATGCGGATTTAATCATTTACAATATTTAAGGAGGTAAAACAGTCAAAGATACTGTACCCATACCAACAAAAATGAGTAGCAAATACCAACTATGCTAAGTAGCCTACTTTATGTGGAAGGGTAGAAAAATTTTTTTAGGCATGATGATGAGATTTTCTGTGTTGCTTATGAAGATGCTGAGGATACTTGCTGTGTTGATGTTTAGCAATACAACAAGTCTTCTTTTTTACATACCGGGCTTCATTGTCTGGTGGTATTCAAGGACAAAACCATTATAGATCCTGGCTTACAGTGATAGGAGAGTGCTAAAGGCTTGTGACATTAAAAAAAATTGTACTGTTAAAGATATTAGATTCAAGAAGTTTTAGGTTAAGCCTGAGTTAGGAAATAAGGTAAAAATTAGGTAAGGTAATATAACAATTTTTATTGATGTGGGTACTGGCTTTTAAGTAGTGCAGGTGATGAAATTGACAAAATAATATAAAAGGAGAAGAAGACGTCTCCATACATTCTTGGGCCCAAGTGTTAACAAGATGAAAGTACCATTTGAAAGCGTATATATAAACAATTAATAGCTGAAAAGATTTGTCAATCTAGAAGCTGAGTTATTGTAGAATAAGTAAAATAGAGATTATCTATTACCTACACTGTAACAGGTGATTTTTCACTGTTATTACATTGTAACAGGTTATTTTTTACTATAATTACTTAAAGATATAAAAGCACGATCCGTATAAAATAGAGGCATAAAAAGTTAAAGTGATTTTTTTCGTGTGATGGAAGTCATGATAAATAAATTTATACAATGAAACAATCATTTTACTCGCTATTATTATATTTTAAAGCATTTCAAGCTTAGTAACCTTCAACAACATTATCGATACTTTGGTATCGAAATGGTAACATTCCTAAAACGATCTTATATTTTAAGCGTCACCTACTGGGGAATATCTAAAATGTTGTCTTAATAAATGATAGCGTAGTTTTGCTATTTTTAGCTAGAGAGCGTCACACACGCACGAGCTTAAAGTTTTTGTATGTAAATTTTGCCAATGCCCGCTCTATAGTATATATATATATTTTAAATCTCTTTGGATTTTAATTTTAATTTTCCCATCATATTTAAAACGGGCTTAGGGCCGACATTAGTAAAAGATGTTATTTATATGAAAGTATAGACGGTACTTAATGTACAGCTTCACTTTTTCAAAGATTTTCACCTATACTAAATGTGTTCATTAGGAATGAAACTACAAATGTATGGTGGAAGTCAGTTCATGTATTAGCTAAAAAATACAAAAATCTTAAACCTAATTTAGGCCCTAAGTGTGGCTGAAATGCCTAAACCATAGTATAAAGACAGGGAAGTAGGCTGTCTCCGGCCCAATCCGCGATATAATTGCCTACTGTCTCAGGGTTGTCATTGTCACCAAATCATTAGTTTAAAGCCCGGCCCTTGCCAAAAATAATACATCTCTGTATAACTAATTCAGTGATCATTAGTCGATAAAGTTCAACAATGGTTTTCCTAACAAATACAGAAATGTATTAAGATTCAGAGCAGTATTATTTATAAAAAAAGGGATAAAATAAACCGGCGGGGCGGTGTATGAGCTCGTGTTTAAATTATTTACTTAGTATATTCTAGTTATTTTTTATTTTTAATAGGCATAATATAGTATTTGCACACATAAAGGACCATATTAATTTTTATTTTTAATTAATACAAGCATATATATATTGAATCACACATTTATTACAAAATTACAAATTAGCTACAGAAAAATACTTTCTTCGGTTTCGACTATTACGAAACGACTTGTTATTAAACTTTAATGTGTAATATATCCGCATCCTTATAAATAACTTTTGCAAATATAATTAATTAAGATTTTATAACCGTAAGTAGGTACTTAGTTACTATTCTTCCTCTGTCTGATAGACAACTAATACAACAAAAATATGTAAATGTATGTAAAAAAGCCGTAACGCGCGAACCTCGTGCGGTGTTAGCCCAGACTGGCGTAGTGAGAAACATTCCGAGATTGTGTTTAAGTGTGCGTGCGGCGCCTCATAGATACTATGGCGCACACATACAAGCCGCGCGCAGTGCGTTTGTTTGAAGATAACGTACTTCCCTGTCTTTATACTATGCCTAAACTCTTGGATATTTAAGTAAGAACATCACAATAACTGTTAATTTAATCCTCTAAGAAAAAATATAGGATGACAGACGATGATTCTAAATGTTTTTAATTGAATGAAATTGTATTCTGTCAACCCCTTATTACAAAAAAAAACCCTATGAGTATATAATTTTGTCAAATTTTGCAATATTTGTCCAAAACGACACAAGCTTTTTAAATCGTTTTTACCCTAAAAATAAAGGTCTTAAAAATATTAATGTTTTTAATTGAGTTTTATTGTTATTCCACGTTTTATTCGTGAAAATATAATTTTCCCCGAACTTGAATATATGCGCAAACATGCCTGCTCCATCATCCTGTAATCCCGGCGAGCTCCAGGGTTGCCAGAGAGAGAGAGAGAGGCAGTTTCACACAAATTAGGAGATTTTAGAATATATATTGCGCCTAAATTTTTATCAGGCGATTTTTCTCAAATTTCGAAATTTGACTCTGAAGGGAATTTTATTTTCAAAGATCTATTTTTTTAGTATCACTAGCACTGACAGCATACAGCCTACTAGTGAGTAATGCAACATTTGAACGGGTGTTCTCAAGAGTAACCCTTACTAAAACTAAGCTTCGTAATCGCATGATACTACCTTTATTATCGTCAATATTACGAATTAAGATGAGTTTAGAAGAGGATGGAGTGTGCTGAACTGAGTTTGAGCCTGCTGATGATATGCTACATAAGATACAATCTATGATAAAAGAGGCAAATACCATACAAGAAGAAGAAGAAGAAAACGTAGAAGAACAATAAATAAAATTCACATCTTTAATTAATACACACATTTTTAATTAATAAAAACTTTATATATTTTGTTATTTATGAGTGTACAAAAATTATAATAACACTAGTTGACCAGGCAGACGTTGTTCTGCCCTTTCTGACGACCATTTGCTTTCCTAAAAAAACTCCCGAAATTAGCAATAAAAAATTGAGGGTCACTTATCGGGTGCATAAAGAGGTTGTGCGAGAAAAAATCCTAGTAAAACGCAGTGGTAGACCGCCAAGCATCCGGATGGTGTGGATGGTAACGTGAATTTTGTCGCGATGTGCATTCGTGAAATTTGGCAGCTGGAATTAATCCGAACAATTCCTCAGAGCACTATCCGTGGTAGAGCTATAGAAAATGCAAAGGGATGCAATATCCCTTCGCAGCGCTAGTAAATCGGGCGCTGGATTAGGTCAAGTGGAAGGAGCTGGCACTGGAAAGCCCGGCCCAGAATTGAGAATGTGATGACCAAGAGGTTATTCAATAATCATGTATACAGTGTATAATAATAATGTACTCCAAACAGAATTCCGGTCACTGCGGCTAACCTCAATGGAGCCGTCTGCGCAGGACAAGATTGTAGCGCCAGAGTGTATGCTTAAGGCGTTTCCCTGACCAAATAACCTTGAGCATGCAGTGCACTGCCGCCCGCACTTTGCGTACGCCCATTTATCATAGAATTCACACAATTGTTGCAATTAATTTTAATTAAAAAAGAAAAGCGAACTTTAAAAATGAAATAAAACTTGAATAATATAGATTTTTAAATTATCTATCCATTAGTGTAATCCTCAAATGATTAGAGCGTTGCCGTTAGCAACAGATGCATGTAATCAATAATTTTAGTAATTTTTTAAAAGTAGATTTTAAATGTATTTATAACACATAAAAACAAATTAGAACGTGGAATATGATGATAGGATATCGAACATTAATAATGTGCTTTTAGATGTAGTTTATTTCTCATAACTAATGAGATAATAGTCTCTGAATAACGAACTCTCGTAGTCCGATGGTACAGCAAACCGACACGACCGGCGAGAGATCAGGCGCAGTATCAATTTCTATACGTGCTTTCTGAGGCACGGGGGTGAAACACCGCCTACCTCCTGTTCCGGGCTGCTGTTGAGAATTTCTTGGCAGAAAAACTCAATAACTGATCTTTAGCCCGACCCGAGATTTAAACCCGATACCTCATGATCGCAATTACGACCATTTTATCAACGAGGCAGTGACTTAATCTTTATACATTGCACTGCTTTTCCCTCTATTTTTAACGTCAATAGATTCAAGTTTTAAATAGCCTTGTATTAAAATATTATACTACACATTTCAAGCTGCACCCGCCTGAACTCACCTGCCTCCTTAAATGGTCGCAGAGCTTCCTGTTATTGGCGAAATGCTGGCCACAATGGTAACAGGCTATCACACGCTCCCCCGTATGAGAACGTACATGTGTTGTTAGAAAACTGCGACGGGTGAACGTGGCACCACAACCCGCCCACGAACAAAGCCTTCCTTCTTCCGAAATGCTCACATGACTTTTGACGTGATCAAGAAATGCCTGGAAAGAAACCACAGCAAATGTATTTTTGTAGTCTAATCTTGCGCCTCATGTGCACGAAAGGGGACATGCCAAAAAGATCTTGTAGCTTTCAAATACCGCCATCTTGTTTACGACATTCGTAAAATACCCAGATCTGGATCTGCAATCACAGTGAATTTGCAATTATCATCACAAATACACTGCTGAACACAGGCCATCGTATTTATATATAGATATTTGCCATAATTGCCACACTGTGCAAGTTGGTTAACAACTGCAGTCTTTTTATTTATCAGGAAGATGCTGCCACCCATCCCTTGATAAAGTTTCCCTCTGCAGCCTATTACACCCACAGGATGATATCAGGTGGTGGATTTTCTTACACTACCTTAAATCATTTATCATTCATTACAGACATCAAAGTCCGTAGGCATCCCAATAGATTTTTTTTATATGATAGGGTGACAAACGAGCACATAGTCCACCTGATGGTAAGTGGTTGCTGTGGCCCATAGACATCTACATTTATCCTCGTTTGCGAAACAAACCGTTGCCGTGTAGTGGCGGTTTGCCGTGTAGTGGCGGTCAAGAATATCCACTACCCCATATCCTCCCGTGGGTGTCGTAAAAGGCGACAAAGGGAAACAGGTGGGAGATGGGCAGCAGCATCTTCCTGATAATAGCCAATATTATAATAAAAAAAAAAATAAAAAAAAAAAAAAACTGCGGTTGCCAACCCGCTCGCCAAGCGTGGCAACTATGGCAAATACCCCCTTATGAATGGATGTAATAAAGAAACGGCCCCCAGTCCCCGGCGGCCCCGCTATTCCTGGCTACGGTGGCGACCATGGTAACGGCGGGGCAGGGGGTGCTAAGAATCTCCGGTGGAGGTTTGGTTGCCACCTACGACGACTCGACCTGGCAACATACAACGCACGCACCCTGAGGACTGACGAGAAGATCGTGGAGCTGGAAGAAGAGATAGACAAGTTGCGCTGGCATATTATAGGATTATCCGAAGTCCGAAGAGAGGGGGAGGACACGGTAATCCTCGAATCCGGCAACTTGCTCTATCACCGGGAGGGCGAACATCTGTCCCAAGGAGGTGTCGGATTTATCGTCCACAAGTCTCTCGTTAACAACGTTGTAAAGATCGGGAGTGTGTCGACGAGGGTTGCGTACCTTATACTCAGAATCACCAAACGGTATTCGCTGAAGGTCATACAGGTTTACGCACCAACCTCGGCACACCCCGATGAGGAGGTGGAGGAAATGTATGAGGATATCTCTAGAGCCATGCATTCCTCCAAAACCCAATATACGGTGTTAATGGGAGACTTCAATGCAAAACTAGGCACAAGAGAGAACGGTGAGCTGAAAGTAGGGAAATTTGGAATAGGGCAACGGAACCCAAGGGGCCAGCAGCTGGCCGACTTCATGGAGAAAGAGGGACTCTTTATGATGAACTCTTTCTTCAAGAAGCGGCCCCACAGGAAGTGGACCTGGTTGAGCCCCGACGGTTCGACAAAAAATGAGATTGACTTCATTATGACGACCAGACGACAACTGTTCAGTGATGTCTCAGTGATCGCGAGGGTGAAAACCGGCAGCGATCACCGAATGGTTAGAGGCACACTGAACCTAAATGTTAAGTTGGAGAGGTCTCGTCTGATGAAGTCAACGCTCCGTCCCCCTCGTGCTCTAATCCAAAGTCCCGAAACCTTTCAGCTCGAGTTACGAAACCGTTTTCAGTGCCTAGAAGACTGCAATGAAGTGGACGATATGAATGACAAGCTCGTGGAAACTGTCCATGCGGTCGGAGCTAAGTTCTGCAAGACCCGCCGCAGAAGAACACAAAAACTCTCCGATCACACTCTTAATCTCATGGCTGTTAGACGGGAGATGAGGCTACATTCTTCAACAGATTTGACAGCATACAGGCAACTGAACAGACAGATCTCCAAATGCATGCGGCGGGACTTACGCAACTTCAATACAGCTCGTATTGAAGAAGCGATCGAGCGAAACCAAGGCTCCAAAGTCTTTGCCAGAGATCTGTCTGCCAGAAAGAGCCAACTGTCAAAGCTGAAGACCGAATGTGGCAGTATCGTTTCCGGGGCACCTGAGATTTTGAGTGAGATTGAGAGGTTCTATGGGCAGCTGTACACGTCATCGTTGGAGCCACACGAAAGTGTGAGTAACGATACAAGAGCGAGTCTTATCCGACACTATTCCGAAGATATCCCGGACGTCAGTCTGAGCGAGATTAGAATGGCTCTCCAGCACCTTAAAAACGGCAAGGCCCCAGGCGAGGATGGAATTACAGCGGAGCTTCTGAAAGCGGGTGGAAGACCGGTACTTGAAGTCCTTCAGAAGCTCTTTAATTCCGTCCTCCATGGTGGCATAACACCGGAGGCGTGGAGCAGAAGTGCGGTGGTCTTGTTCTTCAAGAAAGGTGACAACGCTCTCTTGAAGAACTACAGACCGATTTCCCTTCTGAGCCGCGTCTACATGCTGTTTTCGAGAGTCATTACGAATCGTCTTGCGCGCAGACTTGACGACTTCCAGCCTCCCGAACAAGCCGGTTTCCGAAAGGGCTTTAGCACCATAGACCACATACATACCCTACGGCAAATTGTACAGAAGTCCGAAGAGTACAATTTGCCACTATGTCTGGCGTATGTGGACTATGAGAAAGCCTTTGATTCCGTCGAAATTTGGGCGGTGCTGCAGTCCCTTCAGCGGTGCCAAGTTGACTGTCGGTATATCGAGGTGCTGAAGTGTTTGTACAGTAGGGCTACGATGGCTATCCGAGTACAGAACCAGAGTACGAAACCCATCCAATTGCAGAGAGGTGTAAGACAGGGTGATGTTATATCCCCGAAACTCTTCACCGCTGCATTGGAAGACGTTTTCAAGCTTCTGGACTGGAAAGGATGCGGTATTAACATCAATGGCGAATACATCACTCACCTTCGATTTGCCGACGATATAGTCCTTATGGCAGAATCGCTGGAGGACCTAAGCACTATGCTCAATGACCTCAATAGTGTCTCCCAACGGATAGGTCTTAAGATGAACATGGACAAAACAAAGATCATGTTTAATGTCCATGTCACACCTATGCCGGTAGTTGTTGGGAGCACTAAGCTCGAAGTTGTTGACGAGTATGTTTACCTGGGACAAATAGTCCGACTAGGTAAGTCCAACTTCGACCGAGAGGTCAATCGACGGATTCAACTCGGCTGGGCAGCGTTCGGGAAGCTACGACACATCTTCTCGTCAGACATACCTCAAAACCTTAAAACGAAATTGTACAACCAGTGCGTGTTGCCAGTGATGACTTACGGAACTGAGACGTGGTCCTTCACTGCTGGCCGTATGAGGAAGCTCAAGGTCGCTCAGCGAGCTATGGAGAGGGCTATGCTCGGAGTTTCTCTGCGTGATAAACTTAGGAATAAGGATATCCGCAGTAGAACCAGAGTAACCGACATAGCCCAACGGATTAGTAAGCTGAAGTGGCAGTGGGCCGGCCATATAGCTCGAAGAACCGACAACCGATGGGGAAGAAAGGTTCTCGAGTGGCAGCCTCGTACCGGTAGGCGAAGTGTAGGGCGTCCCCCCACGAGATGGAGTGACGACCTGGTAAGACATGCAGGAAGTCGATGGATGCAGGTGGCTCAGGACCGTGCTTTGTGGCATTCTTTGGGGGAGGCCTATGTTCAGCAGTGGACTTGTGAAGGGCTGTAATGATGATGATGATGATGCGAAACAAAATGCAGACGCGTTGTCACCCGTGAGGACTAAGATGGAATGCCTGTTTTCCAGTAAAAAGGGTCTCCGGTTCCCTACACTCACCATACGAAACATAGCATTGTTAAGCTGCTATTTTACTGTGAGAGCGTGGTCCTTCCCCGGTCGAGCCGACCCATTCGTGCTACAACTACACTACTAATATAGCTGCAGCATGGCTCTACCACGTAAAAAAGATTGATTATATTACGTAAATAAGAAAGATTGCCTCATATTTGCCATAGTTGCAATGCTTGGCAGACGAGATAGCAACCACAGTTTTTTTATATTACTAAACTAACTTATAAAACTAAATACAGTTATTATTACTAAGCTATGCTACTCCATCTCTTAGTTTAGTTCCTCTTTATCGCTCTCCTTACGTCATATTTTTACACCGCCACTACACAGTTAACTCCGCCACTGCACGGTTATTACTACCACTACACAGTTTTCTTTTTATAGGATAAGGGTGACAAACGAGCACACAGTCCACCTGATGGTAAGTGGTTGCTGTGACCCATAGACATCTACATTTATCCTCAATAAAGAACCAAAATGCAGTTGAGCCGTCCACCGTGAGGACTAAGATGGAATGCCTCTTTTCCAGTAAAATGGGTATCCGGTTCTCTACACTCACCATACGAAACACAGCAGTGTCAAGCTGTCATTTTACGCTGGTATTCTGTGAGAGCGTGGTCCTTCCCCGGTCGAGCCGACCCATTCGTGCTACAACTATACTACTAATATAGCTGCAGCATGGCTATAGCACGTAAAGGTTAACATTAGATGTTAAATTTTATCTTGCCACTAGAAGTCAAATTTGCAAGACAACATTGAAATACTTTATATCTAAAAGTAATAGATATTAGGTACAAAAAATACCTGCATAGAATTAAATGTGAATTCGCAATCAACCCACAAACAACGATGTTCACTTATCGATGGCGGCAACTGATTTCTTTTACTCGAATCCTTTTTACATCGTGCCAAATTAAGGGTAGCCCGACCGTTGTAACCGATTGCCAGGAGCTTTGCATGATATGCGTGATAGTTTATGTGGCGGCACATTTCATTGAAGTCGGATGTTATGTGTCCACATACATCCCACATGCAGACATAATTCTCTGAAACAAAACATTCATACCACCAAATACAGTAAAATTATTGTAATAACTAATAACTTATTACAAAAATTTTAATAGAATGATTTAGGACCGTTTTTTGTGGCGTTTCTTGGGGAGGCCTATATTCAGCAGTGGACTTGTGTTGTATGATGATGATGATGGAATAGGATTCTAACATGACTGAGTGGATTGCGTATTTGAGTGTCAAAGCGTATTTGCAATGTAAGAAACAAAATGTTTGAATTTGTTTATTAAATTGAATTTAAATATTAAAAAAATTAAAATTTTGTACAACCGACTTCAATATAAATTATTAAGAATAACTCCAAAACTATTGGTCAGACATTGATCTATATGGGACCACATGTGAAGCACCAGCTTGCAAATAAAAAAAGAATCGTCGAAATCGGTTCACCCAGTAAAAAGTTATGAGGTAACACACATAAAAACATAGGTAGGTACATATTCATATAGGAATACTGGCCATTCGCGCATTTCGCTAAATGCAGCCAGCTAAAGTGCGATCGCCGCTTTATTCTATTTGATCATTTAATTACGTATGTTTGATGTCATTATATCGAGAACATATACGAGGATTTCAACGCATTTTCTCCAAAGGGACAACGCAGTTGGGAATCAAGATATGCGCGGGCATCTACTCTATTGTGTTTCCATTCTCACTGATGCTTTCTTTATATGAATCGGCCTTTAGTTTTAATCTCTTTAATAACAAAATCTTCAATGCCAAAGCTCTTAACTAGATGGTAGGACTACTTATGTTTCCGGGAATTCGTAAGGGTAGGTATTACCCTCTTGCCTGTTTGTGCCGTCAAATAGCAGTGCCGGCACTGTTGTGTTCCAGTCTGAAGAGTGTAGAGCATTGAGTTATATGTACTACGTACTAGAGAAGCCATTCTAAATAAAAAATGTGCACTACTCTATGTCTTCGCGCACGCGCGGGAGATAGTAGAGTCGCTCGATTTAATCGCGTTGCGCCTGCGCGGTCAGTTTTTAATTTAAACTTTAATTTGAAATCTTGTATTAGTAGCGCCGCTCCACATTGCATGTATATTGAAACCACAGACTAACTAGTACATTGAAATCACACTAAATGACACACTGTACGGATTGCAGTACAGTTCAGTTGAACACAGTGTATGTTCGGAATGCGAAATCTAGTACGTAGTAATATATATATCGATGGTGTAGAGGCAGTATAATAACAAGCTGTGAGGCATTTCATCTTAATCCTCAGAGTCTGTACACGCATCTGTAGTCTTCACTGTTTGAAGGTGGCTGCAGGTGCCCATGGACTGCAGTAGCCACTTACCATCATGGACTGTAAGTTTGTTTTTTACTTACGTTTTAGAAAAAAAATCTAATACAATCACAATTTGTTCACATGTACGTAATTTGCGCATTGGCGAGTTAGTAATCGTTGCAAGCAGACTTAAGACATAATTTCTTCATAACTGCTATAAAATAATTTTATTCCGAACTAGCTGTTCCCCGCGACTACACCCGCGTGTACTTTAGGGTTTTAATTTTTTTGCGAGGAACCCTAATTCTTTTTTTGAAATAAAAGTAGCCTAAGTTACTCCTTATGACATCAGCTATCTGCCAGTGAATGTCCCGTCAAAATCGGTCCAGCCATTTCGGAGATTAGCCGGAACAAACAGACAGACAGAGAGACAAAAAAATTTAAATTGTATTTTTGTTATAAGTACCGTATATACTTTCATTTGCATTGAGTAAAAAGCTGTAATTTTGACATTACAAACAGACACTTCAATTTTATTTATTTGTATAGATGTATAGATTACCAAAAATATAACTTCAACTCACCATTTTTTTCTTTTTTGATAACATGAAGGTCAGAAATATGATCAGTAACATGTTTCTGGAATAGTTCATAGTTTGAAAATTTCCATCGGCATGAATGCCATTCGCATTCTAAGCACAAATCCTCCACACGCAGTCGATGGACAGGCTAAAAATGAAAATACACAATATATACTAAAATTATTTTTATACATAGTAAGAAGTTTCGGCCCCTTTTATCATCAGCTGACAATATGATTCGTTTTAGTTCAAAAATAGACTTTTTTTTTACATAGTAAAGCCACTCTAGTGCAATATTGCTGCAGCACAAATAGATAGGCTCAACCAGAAAAGAACCAAAGTCTTACAAAACAAAGTGGTAGAGCTATATTCAAGATGGTAGAGCCATACTCAACTTATGCTATTGATTATATATAAGATACTTCGTAACAAAACTAAACTGGATAAACCGTCAATTATTAAATCAGACCAAACTTCCATGCAACGCGAGTGACGAGTTAGACAAACGTACCCAATAATGGAGAACAAGGATTGACTATTCCCTGGCTATGCCCTGACAGGCCCTGTCCATTGTCCTCCTAAATCAGCTGATTTGACGCCTCTTGACTTTTTTGTGGGGACGTATTAAATCATTAGTTTATTTTAGTGAGACATTAAGTGCCGAGGACCTAAAAATAGGATAGTGAATGCTTTTGGAATTGTGAAAAATGACACTGAATTGCTTTCTAAATTAAGATATCAATTAAGAAAACTGTCATTTAAATGTATTGAACAAGGTGGTGGACATTTTGAAAGTGTATCAGTAAGTTAAATATTTCATTCTAAAAATTATTGTAAGCTTGATTCACATCTTTTAAACACGCCGTCTTTGAATTAATATGTTGTCGTTTCGCCTCTTATTTTAGTTTTTAGCAGTTCATTACTATTTACAATTATAATTAAAATGTTATGCAAATTCATAACATTTTGTAACGATATTGCCTATTGACATTGTATCATAATCAATAAACAAAATTATTCAGACTCGAAAGTCCAAAGCCTGAAAAGTGTGATGGAAAGATTCAATCAAATGTTTACTTGACTTAAATAAACAACTCGATGCTCGGAGTTCTGACATCTGTTAACTTTCATAGGTAGGTATTTTTTAACATAACCAATCGTATACTGTCGGCTTTTTTCGGCACTAATACCTACCTACAGTTGTGTCAAGCGGCGGCAGCGTTAACACATCTCGAACGCGAGCGAAAACCTACTAGGTTAGCAAGACCCTCATATGACTTATACCTATGTGTGCGACTGTATGCGTTCGTGGATTTGTACCGTGACCACAACATTCTTCCGGAATTAGTATAACCAATTTAATAAATAATCAATGCATAAACATATTTAACTAAGAAGTCAGTGTATGTGTTATGATTATAACATAATATATTAACGTGTCTGAGGATGTGCGTTCATTACGTTAGATGTATATACAGGGGCAGCCGAAAATTATCTGTAAACAAGAGACAAAAACTGATTCAAATTCACCGACCCTCATTAGTAAATCTTTTTAACAAAAAACACGAACTTCGATATTTTCCGCACTCATAACTTTAACAATCTTATACACAAACATACCATTGATAACATCTAAATCAGATTTATTAATTGCAAGAGTTGATCAACTGACACCATCAATTATAGTCCTCTTCGATATGTGGCTGAAGCTAAATATACCTGACTGACTGATAAAAATACCAGGTTACGACTTATACAGAAACGACCATACTGATAAACGAAGTGAAGGAATCGCTGTTTTTGTATTGAACAGTATTGAACAACATTACTTCAAATTATGACATCAAAGCTAAATAGTCAGTATAACACAAAGTATGACTCTTCGGAATGTTTATGACTTGACATTGAAATAGGTTCTCAAAGAATACTATTATGTGGACTATATAGAGGGCACGAAATCAGAGTTGGCAAAAATCCTAATTAATCACGATTTTTTGGATTTTTTTCATTTTATTATTTAATTTAACTATATTTTTGCGCAAAACGGACCGCGTCCTCAAGGGATTGGGTGGACACAGCACGGGGATTTCCCTTTTGTCCGACTTGTGAATGTCAAGCAAAAGGAAAATCCCCGTGTAGTGTTTTGAATATTTCACTTGCAATTATGGTCTTATTTTCGTTCTAACAAGCATTCATTCATCCAGTTTTGTTTACTATTGCTTTTGCTGTAATGCGTGCGTGACCAATTTTGTTATAAATAAAATGCCTCTGTAATGGGATTTGGGATCATTTCACAGAAAAGAGAACTACCGAAACTGGCTGCCAGCTAAGATGTTTTTAAAAGTATAGATACGTCATACTCGCTCTAAAATGGCAATACGAAAGTCAGGTAATCGCCCGACTCGCATTCAGTCGGGCATGCTTTCGCGTCGCGGCTATACCTTCGCTGCAGCGCGTAAATCTTCTAGTTATTCGTGGCAAAAATGTCTTCCTGTGTTTTTAGGTGGTGCACAAATTACACGGCAACTGTTAGAGACAAGAAAAACGTCTCATTAATATTTTGAATATAGATGTTTGTTCATAATTGGTTTTATTATTTCAACACTAACCGCTAGTGTAAACTTTGACGCTAGCTAGTGTGTTCATTTTCCATATCGGTATGTCACGCGCTCGCGCCAATAAGCGCTCAGCAGCAATCAATACGCAACTAATGACGTATATTCATCTTTTTCTAACGATAGCTATGCCCTATCATTTGTCTCTTTTTATTAGCGCAACGTTTCATAATAAATAACTGTAGGTAGATATAATACTACCGGCGTCACTTTAAAATACAATAATGTTAGTGTGTAACCTGTCTATCTTTTTTAATATGTGTTTGGCTGTAAGGTTATATGCAACAAATGTAAAAAGAAATACAAAGTCTGGTTGCGAGGATGAAAATACATTACGAAAAGTGCAAAAATTATATTAGGTAGGGGGGTGTTTGTAGTTTGGTTAAGTGAAGTGTACGGTAAAAAGTGTTTAGTCAAAAATCGATATAATTGTTATTTATATTGCTAATTACTATAAATTGAAGATTCAATGATTTTGCGATGGATATACGGGCTTTCTTTGGAAAAAAACGAAGAATTGAAGAGCAAATTGACCATGAAGAACCTCACTGCTCAAAACGGGTGGAAGCACAAAATAGAATCGCTACTCCTAGTTCCATGCCAACAGGTTGGTCAACACATGTTGGTAATACTAGCTATGGTATTCCTTCCGATATTGCACAAATCGGAGAACCAATAATACAAGTTGTTTTAGACACGTCTCACTGCTGGGCACTGGCCTCCTCTCATTAATGAGAGAGTTTTAGGGCAAGGAAATGTCTACTGCGCTGCGCCAATGTGTGTTGGAACTTCACATGTCTTCGAAATATTTTTTTTTATTTCTCAGACATGCAGGTTTCCTCACGATGTTTTTCTTCACCACCTAGCACGTAGTAACTCAGCACTTAAAATTCTAATTAACGATTTCATTGGTGCCGGCGGGGATCAAGCCCGGGTTGCTCGCGTACTATAAAATTTACAGCAAACACTTAACTCCTGAGTTATCACGACTCTATTGGATCAACAATATATTTAATTTGGAATTTTTAGAAATAAAGTTTACCTACCACAGGTTTTGGTTCAATTTCTCTCTCATCAACTCCAGGCGGCACCGTTGCTTCGTCTTCAGCTGCCGCTAAAAGAAAGTTTTTCCTGTCGGTGTTGGTTTGGATAATAAACTGAATATCGTTTTTATTTTGTAAAGACAACTTCTTCGGTTCTTGTTCATTTTGTTTTTGTAACCAATCCACACACCATTTAAGTTTTAAGTTTTTCTTTTTTTCATTCATTATTATTACGTTTTTATAGCGTTCTTCTCCTTCTTTCTATTTTATGGCGGTTTTTGATTATTCGCCAATGTCAGCGTGAAAGTGTTTATTGAGTAGAAGCTCAGTATCTACAAATAGGGTCGTTGCGCCGGTAAGCCAACCGGGTTTAGTTTTCGGCCTTTGGCACCAGGTGATGCAGTAAATTTGATTTAATAACGATTTTAATAAATATTATCGTCCAAAATTAAGTTTAATGCATTTGTAAATAGTTGCATTATATATTGCAACATTACTTAATCGGGTAAACAGAACACGCGATTTATAATAAATAGTTCAGTTTGACGCTTGCACAGGAGCTGTCAAAGAGTGTAGGATCGTGCAAAAAAAATAGTGGCGCGCGTTCCACTCAAAAGTAAATTTTGCGCTGTATTTACAATGATTATTTAATATTGTGCTATATTTCGCTGCATAAATAACTTAATTTTAAATTTTCACATAGATTAATATAATATTTTATTGTAAAAGTTAATAAATTAGGTGGCCGGAAAGTGACACGTACAATTTTCCTATTATTTGGTTATCGACCATGCGGCCGGAAAGTAGCTGAGGTTAGCCTAAATACTTTGTCTCTTTCATTTATTTAGTTACCTACTATTAGTCTTCTTTCTTATTTTTAATGAATTGTATCCTTGCGAAGACACTAGCTTTCAGTTTTTGGCCACCATATACTGCAATTTGAATGGTTGTTGATGAAACTGAAATAGCCATTTTAGTTGTGGCCGAAAACTAGATTGAGTCTAAAATTATTATTTAGTTTTTGGCCAACTTAAAATTGTATGAAAGAAAAGGGAAGCCGAAGATTGAATACTGCTTTGGTTAACTGACATTTCATGAAATATTTCATTCACGTTGCGTTTTAGGAAGAAGATTCAATAAGACATTATTCTCTTCAGATGGCTCCGCAAAAGAAATAATATAATTAGTAAATGGTTTCAGAAAATGTTAACTTAATGAATTTGATCACCATGTAGTGGATTACTCAAAATGTGTCCGGAATACTCCGGAAAGACTAATTAGTGAAAATTCAGACACCAGAAAAAATATATTTGTAAACAAATAAATAACGCAGGCCTAGTTTCCACAAGAAAAGTTTTGAAACATTTAAAATCAAATCTGGCAGAAAAAACATGGTTGGCGATGTTCTAGTAACTATGAATTCATCTACCGGTGCATTAGAATCGTTTATCCATAACAACATTTCAACATTGCATTTGTCAGGAAGTTATTTGGATATCGATTCCTTAGTACCGTTAGATGATGTTCTTGTAATCCCAACTCAAATAAGCCTATCAATGACAACAGTACTGACAATGCCGGAAATGGTAATAGATTCCAGTAATGCAATAATAACGACTCAAAGTAGTACAATGGCCACGATGATACCACCACCACTTACACCGATGATAACAAACAACGCCTTTGAAACTTTAGAAAATGTTCTGGTTGATATTCCAATAAAACAGACTAGTACACCTCTACAAACTAGTGAAACATCGGCTTCAGTAATATTAAATAAAGAATACAGAGATGCGATAGAAAAAACATTTATTTAAACAGGAACTGGTAAAAAAATCAACCATTAACAGTACACATACACCTTCTTCTGTAGTCATTTGATATGCAGAGTGGCGAAAACTTTATAAAGATACAGAGAAAGTTAAAATAGATAAGCTTGAACTAAGTTAAAAAAGATAAGATATTTTGAAAAAGAAAAGAATATAAAAAGAAAAGTCAAAAAGTGAAAGTTCAAAAACGAAAAATCGCTCCAAAATCCAAATCCAAGAATTCCATGAAGGAAAATGAAAGAGTAAAAGTAAATTGCACTTGGTGTTATGACATTTTAATAAGCGATACAGAAGAAGATATGGAAAAAAAATTGGATGTGACTTTTGCACCAAATGGATTTGACATGTATAGATTTTGTAGGACTAAAATATGAGGCAGCGTTCGGGAAATTACAGCACATCTTCTCGTAAGGTATACGGGTGAATATACGCTATTTGAATTCCAACGGTCCATAGACAAATTTTATGTTAAACATGATATATTATTGTTACTGTATGCTTAAGCAATAAAGAATATCGTCTATTATTTGGCCCAAACAGTCAATTCACAATAATTGTTTAATTTAAGGCATTAATAGCTTAAAATAGTTATAAATGTATACTCCCCTGGCTCCCCCATTACTAGATTGTATAATTTTATGGCCATATGTATTATATACTTAAGCCATTATATTTTCTTTTAACATGATCATACGCCTAAATAAACATCGAAACATATTTTATCAAAATACATTGTAAAAATATTTAGGTATTAATATAAAAAAAAATATCTTATTTTCACGTGCCGTTACAATTATGTCACCTCACCTGGCGAAACTGAAAGATTAAAAATTTGACATAAAACCGCTAAAGTATGTTTTTGAGCTTGAACTACACGCGAAGTACAGTGTGAAGTTCGAAGTAAGCTAACGGTGATGAGCAAAACTCAAATAATATTGCGTCAGTTTTGGATTCACTGTAAGAAAGCGTGTTTGTGCCAGTCGTTGGAGTATTTCCCTTGGTAAGTATACGTTTTTGTATTTTATCGTTACGAAATTGTAAATTTACACAATGCAATGTTTATTTTGTGTAGATGTCATGTATTACGTTAAACTGTGGTTAGAAAAACAAGTGATGTTGTTTTTGTAGGTTGTGTGTGATTTTGTCACTTCTCTGGCATCACTTTTCTGGCATATTTCATGTCAGGGGAAATACAGCCGTCCCAGGGAAGTGATAAAATTTTGTTTCGTTAATATTTAATCTTATAACGCTTAAATTTATTTGTTCTATGTACCATGATATCATGGCGAATGTTAAAAAGAAGCAAACAAGGGAGATGAGAATCAAGATGAAAAATTACGCTACCAAATAATTAAAAATGATCCGGTTAAAAGTGCTGAATAAAAAGAAAAAGAAAAGCGGAAATATAAAAAAAGGAAAAGGGACAAACTAAGAGCATTAATGACATGATTGAAAGGGAACAAAGAACTATTAGAACAATACGGAGAGAGAGAAGACTATAAAGTTACACTCTACCAGAAACTAACAAGTAACACCAACGTCGTCTGATAATGAAAACCAACCTCCACTTTCATAAAGCAATTTAACTTTGGCTGCTAAAAGACGATCAGAAAGTCAGCGTTAAGTACAAAATAAAGTTATAAAAAAACAAATAAATGAAATTACGTCAAAAACTACATTAGTAACAAAACAAATTAAGGCGCATCGAAAAACAGAAGAAGGAGCTCAAAGTGATATCGGAGAGACATGTAAACGAACCCCTGACAAAGTTGTTGCTTCAGGAACTATCATACACATACACATACATACAAGATTTTGCTAAGGAATTAGAAAAAAATTGCCCCAGCATTCATATTTTTGTGATACGCGAAAAAGAAATTGATTTACAAAGGAAGATAATTGAAGATAATCGACCGAACATTAAACCTTTTGCTGGTGCAATAAAAGTACATCAAGTCCGAGGAACCTTTATGAGCAGTACGTAGTACATCAAGAGCTTCAGCTGCTTTGGTAGCAACTTTTGCCCTCACTTCCACTTAGACGACATTCAATACACCCAAAATGATAAAACCAAATTGCGTGTTGCTGCAGTATACACCGATTCTGAGGAAATTGTGCGAAAAAAAAGATTCCACAAACATTTACTAATCTGATTAATGCTATAGACAATGAAGACACGGCTATGATTTTTTTATAGGATAGTGTTCCGCTGTTTACGCTGGTATTCTGTGAGAGCGTGGTCTTTCCCCGATCGAGCCGACCTATTCGTGCTATAACTATACTACTAATATAGCTGCAGCATGGCTCTACCACGTATAAAACGTGGTAGAGCGTATGATTGTCAAGAACGGTGAATTTATACTTGTGGAATACCATAGTAATAATAAAAAATATAGGTATGCTGGCGCACGTTTGTCAGATTTTGATGAAGAAGAAGGATAGATTTTCTAAAGATCTTCAAAAAAATGGCACTCTTTTTAGAATATCTGTCTGATGTTAAATGGGAACAGATCTTGACCATACTACCAGTGCCAAATATACTTATGAAAGGTTGTTACCTTTTTTTTATTATTATTCTACAAGTTTCCAGAGCCAGTTGATGTATTTGAAAAGTAAATTGTTGATTGTTTTGTATTAAAGTAAAATATATTAATTTAGTCGAAATTATCTTCTTTGCAATAAATGAAAGTTTTCATTTATACTGTGTAATGATAATTAAGTTTATTTGTTTAGATAGCCTCGATAATGATAGGTGTTTCATTAGATAGTACTATTATTTTTTTGTTGCGAAGTTTTTTTTTTTTGTTTTATTTAGATACGCCTAAAACATTGCTTGAAGTTTTTGAACATTTTATAATTAAAAATGGGTCAAATACCAAAAATCAAATAATTTTTATATTAGATAATTACTTTAAATCTCAGATGAGAGTGATAAGTAGAAAACATTAATTTCATTATTTGATTCGGGCAATTGAAACTTAAGCATTAACAAACCATTAATATTAAAAATTAATTTGTTGAAAGAAGTTGAAAAAACTGTAAACATGTATCTAATATATTAAAAATATCTACACTATAATTTATATGTGTTTTATTCAATATTATTCCCCTTTCTTGGGTAATAATTAATGGATTGTTCACTACCCTGCATTAATTTGTCACTACTCTGCCAATAGTGTTATTCCCCTGATAACACATTTTCCCCTGGTGCTTATAAAATTCAAAAAAAATGGAAAAATCTTCTGACCCGTATCATTACAAATGCACAAATAGTGTCAAATAGTGATATTATTAATATTGAATTAAACAGACTACATTTCCCTCAGGGACACAAAAAAATCAAATACCGTATTTTCACCCATACCTCAAAACGAGACTGTACAACCAGTGCGTGTTGCCAGTGATGACCTAAGGAACTGAGACGTGGTCCTTCACTGCTGGCCGGATGAGGAAGCTCAAGGTTGCTCAGCGAGCTATGGAGAGGGTTATGCTCGGGGTTTCTGTGCGTGATAAACTTAGAAATGAGGATATCCGTAGTAGATTCAGAGTGACCGAAATAGCCCAACAGGTTAGTAAGCTGAAGTGGCAATGGGCCGACTATATAGCTCGAACAGACAACCAATGTGGAAAAAGGTTCTCGAAAGGCGGCCTCATAACGACAGACGAAGTGTAGGGCGTCCCCCCACTAGATGGAGTGACGACCTGGTAAGACATGCAGGAAGTCGATGGATGCAGGTGGCTCAGGACCGTGTTTTGTGGCATTCTTTGGGGGAGGCTTACGTTCAGCAGTGGACTTGTGAAGGGATGTAATGGAAAGGCTGATGATGAAAATATGAGTAAGTACAAAAAAAATGAGAAAATTTGCTTGCCATATTTAACGACACGAAATTTTATTACAATTTTACAAAAATTATATTAAGTTATGGCTTTCTATCGTGTCTAATGCAGTGGCCGAAAACTAAAATTCTTGTGGCCAAAATTTAAAATTTGGGGCCGAAAACTAGCATTTTACATATTTTTCACATCAAAAATTATTATAAAAAAGAGATTTTTCTTGTAGCATCAATGAGTTACAAAAATGAAAACTACATTATGTAAGCTACAAATTAACATTAACAGCACTTGGCCAGCATAATGGCAATTATTTTTTCTAGTACCTTAAAAGTAACAACACCACTAAAAGGCCGAAAACCAGCGCAACGACCCTACTATGCCCATGTACAAAAGAAGATTGTGATAATACAAGTATCTTATTTTATTTAAACAATTAAATTTTCCTTTTTATCTTGTAATACTAGTGGTTGTACTGTTGAATTACCTAGAACAAATGAAAAACACGGTTGCTATAACTACATTAGTATATTAGTATTGACAGACATTAAACTTTTATACTATTAGTGTTAATAAAATCACACAGAATATATACATAAGGAGTGTTTGTGTAGGTTAAAAGTGAATCAAAATTTATAGGATGAGGGATGTCAGGAGGGAGATGATTATAGAGTGAACAAGATAATTTAGGACAGTAAAAAAAATATGGTCAGAGGTTGCCTCATCTAACCCACATTCGCAGAGGGAACTATACCTAATCCTCAGTTTGGCTAAATGTACTGGTGTACAAGCATGGCCAATTCTAAGTCTACAAATAGTTGATGTTAACTGTTTGTTAGCTTTATTAAATTTGAAAAACCATGGTTTTGGAGGGATAGCACATTGTATGGCAGCATAGTGTTTACCTTTTATATTTTGAGTGGCTTTCCATAATGTATTCCAATTATTATTTAACTTCTTCTTTGCAAGTACCACTATGTCTAAAGAGTAAATTAAATTACATGGTAAACCATTTTGACTTGCATTTTAAGCCGTCAGATCAGCTGTTTCATTGCCCTTGATGCCACTATGACCTGGGATCCAAGCTAAGGAAACCTGAATGCCCTTGAGATGACATCTATACAATGTGTGTTTAATTTTGAGGATCAAGGGTATCTTATATTTACTTTGGAACTGGTTTGACAAAATTGCTAACGAACAGCTTTTGGAGTCGGTCAGAATAAATGACTTATTTAAGTTGTGTGCTTCTATATAAATTAAAGCTTCATAAATTGCCGTGGCTCACCAGTAAAAGTGGAAGAAATAGAAGGGCATTTATTTTGTATCTGGGAATCCAAACTGCTGCTCCAGTGCAACTTTCATCTGACTTTTTGGAAGCATCAGTGTATATAATAAGCCAGCCTTTCCATAAATTATCTATGACTCTACTTAGTTTACTATTTGTTATATGTATATCTATGTGTTATCTTTCTCAATACCAAGGTCGAGGTGAATATTTGGTTGGTAAATAATTGCATCATATGGGATATCAAAGATGGGACAGGACTTGCATTGTGGTACTGGGTGTGGTAGATGGAGTAATGTGACCAGCCTGTTGGATAATCAGGGAGATTCTTTATGAGTCCAATAATACTTTGATGAAATATATTCCAAAAGAAGATTTTAAAAAAGAATCGGTCTGAAAGATATTGTCTTCTTAGGTAAAGAGTCTACACATTCGACTTGGAGAGCATTTATTGGGGAAGATTTCATCGCTCCGATGATTATATGAAGCCTTTGGTCTGAATCCTGTCTAGGATCTTTAGGGAAGACTTATTACATTGTTCCAAGACAAAACACCCATAATCCAAATGAATACCAATAAGGGCGTTGTACAATATTTTTTGGAAGAATGGGTAGGAGCCCCACCAAACTCCCGATAAAGTGCGAAGAATATATATATTTTTTTTTTCACATTTTTTGAGACATAGTTGATATGATGAGAAAAGACTAGTTTGGAGTCAAGAATAACTCCCAAAAATTTTACATTTTCCCTAATTGGGATAGGTTCATTATTATAGAGAATTGTGATTTCAGGGACTTACCTATTGCGAGAGCAGATCACAACACTGCTTTTGGGAACAGAAAAAGACAAACCATGGTCAGTTAACCAATCCTGTAAATAAGACGTTGATAAATTCAAGCGGGAACAAGCTGCAAGGTTATCCAGAAAAATATATATAGCCATATCGTCTGCACATTGGAGGATGTTACAGAATGAGTTAACAGAAAGTTCAATATCATAAGTATAGATAGAATAGAGCAAAGGACTAAGTACTGAGCCTTGTGGGAGACCCTTCCATACAATTCTTGGTGGGAGTAGAGAATTTTGACTGTCAATATAAATGGATCTAGAAGAGAGAAAGTTAGAGACAAAATTTACACTAAGCATTTTTTGCCTGAGCACAGGAAGAAGTACATATGCAGACGAGATGTCTAGAAAGACTCCAACAGGGTATTCATGTTTAGAGTAAGCTATACAAATATCAGTAACTAGAGTACTAAAGCTATCCATGGTGCTTAAGCCCTTTCGGAATCCAAATTGGCTTTTTCTAGAAGCTTTTTCCTTTCAAGAAACCATTCTAAACGATTTTTATTAGATGTTCAAGATTTTTGGCCATGGTACAAGAAAGAGCAATAGGGCGGTAGCTTGAGGGATCAGTGTAAGGCTTACCTGGTTTGTGAATAGGTAAAATAACTTGGAATTTCCATTCTTCAGGAGGAATACCGGACATGTAAATATAATTCAAAATAGAAAGAAAATGGGTTTTAGTGGGTTCACTGCTATTAGTAATAAAAGAATAAGGAATTCCATTGATTCCTGGTGAAGAGACTTTAAGGACACTAAGAACAGCATATAACTCCTCATAAGAGAAAGGGGAGTCAAAACTGTGTTGGTAGTGCAAGGACTGTGATTGAAATGCTATACATTCAGATGGTACTGAAGGAGGAGCAAGATTACTAGTAAAATTTTCTAGCCAATAAGACTGATCATTAGAAGTTGTGTTTTCAGAGGCCAAAACTGAACATCGGAATTTTTTTATATTTTTCCAGACTAATGATGGATGAGTCCTAGGCGACAGTGACTCACAGAATTTAAGTCAAGCCATCCAGCCTTTTTCTTTCCAGATAGTAATTATAATGTTTCAGCAGCAGTTTTTTTATAAAAAATATAGTTGTCAAAATTCATAGAGTGGGAATACTTCAGCTTCCTTTCTCTTCTTACATGCTACAGAACAATCTTGATCCCACCAAGGAAGTGAAGGTGCATTATTTTTAAAGGTTTTTTGATGGGAATTGTCTTATTGGCAGCAGATAAAATAGCATTTTTAAAAGTAGAATACACCTGAAGAACATTATCTTTCTGAACAGGAGGGAGGCCTTAAGTTCTTCCTCTAGAACTGTGGAATATAGTTGCCAGTTTGCTTTGGATGTGTTACATTTTAACCTAGGATTAAATGGAACATTGACTGTATAGGATCTAGGGGAATTGATAACAATAGGGAAATGATCACTGCCATGGGAAAAGGGTAATATTCTCCAAGAAAGAAGGGACGACAAAGCAGGAGAACAGAGTGACAGATCTACTGCACTTTTAGGGTTTTGGAGGGGGGATACTCTACGTGTAGGTGAACCATTGTTAAGGAGGCAGAAATCTAAATCATCAATGATGTCTAAAAATGTAGAAGACCAGGGATCACAAAAATGGGAGTCCCATAAAGTATGGTGTATTTTAAAATCACCAAGAATTACCATAGGAGGAGGGATGGAGGATATAATCCTCGTAAGTTCTGATAAGATATTTAAACTAGGTTCAGGAATGTAAATAGAAAGAAAAGAAGTGTTATGAGCTCTAACTGCTACAACATTAATTGAAGGACTATGAGAAGGAAGGGAAATTAATGTATAAGTAATTGATTTTGAGATAAGAATGAAAGAACCAGCATGACCATCATTCCTATCATCCCTGAGGCATGAATAACCTGAGATCCTAAAATGGGACCCAGGCTTAAGCCATGTCTCTTTGATGGCTAGGGTGAGGGGATGATATTTATTAAGGACGCGTTTACAAAATTGATAGGTATAGAATCGAACTATTACATTGACACGGGTCACACACACAAGTGTACGCACGGTTAGCTGCGGGAATCGCAATCAAGTATAAACATTTTGATAATTAGAAAGATTGTTTTTTTTTCATATTTCTTATACCTACAAAAATATACTTAGATACGAAATATAAATGGCTGCTTCAGAGACAGCTAGGCACTAGAAGCCCTCTACAGGCAGTGAGATGTTGGCTGTGGACTTTGGGCTGGTTTTGTAAATTATGATAACTTCAGCTCTGAACTTGGTGAAGTGACTTGAAGGTATACTTGGGTGACTGCTACTGGAAGTCCGGGACGAGTAGTACCATATGTGCCGAGTTTGGGCTCATTATGTTAGTTATGACGAGACCTTACCTCCGGACTTGATGGAATGACCTGAAGGTGTACTTCGGTAACTGCTAGGGGAACTCCTGGACGAGTAGAACTAGGTATACCAAGTTTGGGCTCGTTTTGTTAGTTATGACGAGACTTTATCTCCGGACTTGACAGAGTGACCTGATGGTGTACGTTGGTGACTACTACTGTAACTCCTGGACGAGTAGAACTAGGTATGCCGAGTTTGGGCTCGTTTTGTTAGTTATGACGAGATCTTACCCCCGAACTTGATGAGAGACCTGATGGTGTACTTCAGTGACTACTACTGGGACTCCTGGACGAGTAGAACTAGATGTGCCGAGTTTGGGCTCGTTTAGTTAATTATGATGAAACGTAACTTCTGGGCTCTAGAGAGACCCGATGGTGTACTTCTGGGACTATTACTGGCACTCCTGGACGAGTAGAGCTAGGTGTGCCGAGTTTGGGCTCGTTTCGTTAGTTATGATGAGACCTTAACTCCGGGCTTGATGGAGAGACCTGATGGTGTAATTCAGTGACTACTACTGGAACACCTGGACGAGTATAACTAGGAATGCAGAGTTTGGGCTCGTTTAGTTAATTATGATGAAACGTAACCTCTGGGCTCTAGAGAGACCAGATGGTGTACTTCTGTGACTACTACTGGAACTCCTGGACGAGTAGAACTAGGTGTACCGAGTTTGGGCTCGTTTTATTAGTTATGACGAAACCTTAACTCCGGACTTGATGGGGAGACCTGATAATGTAATTCAGTGACTACTACTGGAACACCTGGACGAGTAGAACTAGGTGTGCCGAGATTGTTAGTTATGATGCGCAGTTGCCCTTGAATTTGGTAATACCATTTATATTTTCTCCGACGTGCCTATTCTCGGCACACCCAGTTCTATTCTTCCAGGAGTTACGAAGTACACCATCAGGTCTCTCATCAAGTTCGGAGGTAAGGTATCGTCATAACTAACGAAACGAGCCCAAACTAGGCACACCTAGTTCTACTCGTCCAGGAGTTCTAGAAGTAGTCCCTGAAGTACACCATTAGGGCTCTCCATCAAGTGCGGAGGTAAGGTCTCGTTATGACTAACAAAACGAGCCTAAACTCGGCACACCTAGTTCTACTCGTCCAGGAGTCCCAGTAGTAGTCACTGAAGTACACCATCAGGTCTCTCCATCAATTCCGGAGGTAAGGTCTAATCATAACTAACTAAACGAGCCCAAGCTCAGCACACTTAGTTCTACTCGTCCAGGAGTTCCAGTAGTAGTCACTGAAGTACACCATCAGGTCTCTCCATCAATGCCGGAGGTAAGGTCTCGTCATGACTAACAAAACGAGCCCAAACTCGGCACACCTAGTTCTACTCGTCCAGGAGTCAAAAGTAGTAGTCACTGAAGTACACCATCAGGTCTCTCCATCAATTCCGGAGGTAAGGTCTCATCATAACTAACTAAACGAGCCCAAGCTCAGCACGCCTAGTTCTACTGGTCCAGGAGTTCCAGTAGTAGTCACTGAAGTACACCATCAGGTCTCTCCATCAATTCCGGAGGTAAGGTCTCGTCATGACTAACAAAACGAGCCCAAACTCAGCACACCTAGTTCTACTCGCCCAGGAGTCCCAGTAGTAGTCACTGAAGTACACCATCAGGTCTCTTCATCAATTCTGGAGGTAAGGTCTCATCATAACTAACAAAACGAGTCCAAACTTGGCATACCTAGTTCTACTCGTCCAGGAGTTCCACTAGCAATTACCGAAGTACACCTTCAGGTCATTCCATCAAGTCCGGAGGTAAGGTCTCGTCATAACTAACATAATGAGCCTAAACTCGGCACACCTAGTTCAACTCGTCGAGGAGTTCTAGTAGCATTCACCGTATACTTTCAGATCACTCCATAAAGTGCGAGACGAATAGGATTTATATATTATAAATCCCACTTGCTATCAGCGAAACAAAACGTTATAATAAGAATTTGTGATTATAAAAATATTTATATTATGTATTATTTTACTTTGTCAGGTCATGTACCTATGTATCAAATCCGAATATTTTGTGTTTGTACAGCGATCTTTTTTAGCTGCTGCAGGCGATATAACGACCACCCGCGATAGCGGCCCAACGCCGAATGTGGTTTCATCGAAATTTTTGTATAACATATCAAAACAGGCACTAAAAATAAAATAACCCTTATTGCAATCCATTAGGATTCATCCGTATCAGCAAAATATGTCAAAAAATAAGCATCAGTTTTTATTTTTTTTACGACCGTTTGTGACATTTTGATAAAAGGTAATCACCAGCATTTTTTATTGAATGTTTGCCTACTTACAGTATTTTTAGAAATCTTAATATACGAGGGTGGATTGAAAAGTACTCGGCCTGACACAGATCCATTCAATTCTAAAAATCAAATCTACCCACATTATTTAGTTCAGTTCAGACTAGTTCATTGTATGAAGTTCGAAACGTGTGCGATAATTAGTTGTGATTTTATAAATTTATTAACAAAGTAATCGGACATAATTTCCGCGAATGGAGCAAATCGAGCAGCGTGCCGTCATTAAGTACCTCCATAAGAAGGGGCTATCATCAAAAGCCATCCATGATGACATGGTCAGTACATTAGGCGATTGTGCTCTGTCATATTCATCCGTCAAAAAATGATGAGAGTGTGAAAGATGAACCCCGCTCTGGAAGGCCTTCGACGTCAACTACTGACGAAAATATTAAAAAAGTACTTGATTTAATAATGGGAGACCGCAGATTAAAAATTAGAGAGATAGCCGAGATTATAGGCATCTCTTATGAACGAACTCAAAACATCATTGTCAACGAGTTGGGTTTCCACAAGGTGTCTGCGAGGTGGGTTCCGCGACTGCTTTCAGTTGAACAAAAAAAGACGCGATTGACTATTTCACGCGACTGTTTGGAGTTATTTGAAGCCGATGCAGATGATTTTTTGAATCGTTTTGTTACTATAGACGAAACATGGGTTCATTACTGTACACCGGAAACAAAACAACAATCAAAACAGTGGAGAAGACCTGGTTCACCACCCCCTAAAAAGGCTAAGTCGATTTTGTCGGCAAATAAGGTGATGGCTTCAGTATTCTGGGACTCAAAAGGTGTGATTATGATTGATTATCTTGAAAGGGGTCAGACTATAAACTCTGATTACTACTGCACCTTACTACGTCGTTTACGAGAGGAAATAAAAGAAAAACTTCGAGGAATGCTCAGAAGAAAAGTCCTGTTTCATCAAGATAACGCCCGTGTTCACACGTCAGTACAGTCAATGGCTGAAATTCACAACTGTGGCTTTGAACTGTTACCGCATCCGCCGAATTCACCTGATCTGGCACCATCAGACTTCTTTCTGTTCCCTAACCTAAAAAAGCACTTGGGAGGTCAAAGATTTTCGACAAACGACGAGGTCAAAGCAGCTGTAGACGCATATTTTGACTCTAAGGAAGAATCATTTTTTTTCAACGGTCTAAATGCTTGGAGGTGGCAAAAGTGTATTGAACTTGATGGTGATTATGTAGAAAAATAAAAATATAACTGATTTAGTATGTGTTTATTTTCTTGGTTAGGCCGAGTACTTTTCAATCCACCCTCGTATGTTGATAACAGAACAAAAAATGTACCGAAACATGAGCCGGTATCGTTAATTTTGTAGAACATGGCTAGGGAAGATCCTTTTTACAATGTAAAAAACTATTATTTTCAATAAAAAAGTTACCACCATTTGAAGATAAAGAACCATTCTATACGTTGTAGTTATTGGTTATATTTGATTTGGTTTAGTTTTGTCACAAAATGTACCGAAAAACAGCATAATTTGGCCCGATTTGCAAACGCACCCTTAATAAGGTAAATTAATTCGTTTTTCTTATTATTAATGCTCTGACAGTTCCACTGAAGTATTGGAGGGGATGTTATTTGTTAATGAAATGCGCTCAGTAAGTTTTTGGAGGAGGGCAAGTGGGAGATCCATATCACTGAAACGGGAAAGCATACTTATAAGCTTAGAGAACATTAATTCACAAAGATTGTCATCAGGGGAAATACTCTGCCCTATTAAAGCACAACCATTAGTAGTTGAAGAAGAAGGGGTATCTATTATTGCCTCATGGGCAGATTTATCATATCCATGACTTGATGCCGGATTTGGCGGAAGTCTTGGAGTGAATGTAGTCTTCCTGTAAGAATGTGATTATGAGGGGACAACTGAAGGTAAAGGGAAATTTGGAATAGGATAGGGACTCTGATGGTCATACTAAGGAAGGATTCTAGCAGCATCTGCATAAGATCTACGGACTTGAGTGAAACGGTCAGATGCTTCTAGATAGGAAATATTTTCCTGTAACATGGTAAGTTTGATAGATCTCTGCCTAGTGTTCAGGGCAGGAAGGATCTTTAGCCGTGTGAGATCCTGAACAAAATAGGCAAGAGACTGTCTTGTGCCTGATATTTCTTCATGATTTTGAGCACACACAATACAACAGGACAATAACCTACACTGTGAGGATACATGTCCAAAACGACAACATTTGTGACATTGAATAAGAGGTAAAATGTAGGGTACAACAGGCATTGAGGTGAAAAAGCAATAAATGTTAGAACAAAGTTTCTGGCAGGAAAAAGTTGAAATAACTGTTTGAAAGGGAATCCACACAGTGCTTTGGTTTTCATTAACTGACTTTCTATTAAATCGGCGAGCTTTAATAATTGTGCCAAAACCAGCTAGGACCTCGATTGATGAAATGAGTTCCTCTAGTGTCCATTTTACAGGGACCTGCCTCACTATTTCCATGCAAGTGACATTATAAGAAGCATATTTAGCACCTGCAAGGGCTGGGTTCTCAATAAAACAATTTGCATCAGCTGCACTTTTAAACTCGACTGAAATTCTATTAAGTCCTACTCGCTTACACCATCACTAACAACATTTTTAATATTAATATTGTAGAGAAAATGACCAAACTTTATCGGTTTTAAAACTACTCCAGTTGTTAAATCATCTCTCTTAATTACATGTACAATAAACGGCGCATTGTCGTTATTAGGGTATTTGTTTTTTTTCTATGTAGTCAGAATGGGTATAAGAGTTCTGAATAGATGGTACAGGTTGAGATGGATCTGTAATTAATCTCTTCAGACGATGAACTGAACTCATATTGGTTGCTTGCAATCTTTTACGCTTCGACTGATCAATTTCGATAGGCATATTATTTTTTTGGTAACAGTATACTCACATGGAACCCCGTCGGGATCGGGAGAAGATCGTCGATCTTCCTCCATTTTATTTTAACTAATTACATATAAAACAACACAATTACTAAATACTTACGGGTTTATAACTACTAACACCAACACCAGCAGAAATAATAAACAAAAAAAGTAAATCAACAGCTCTCAGAATAAGAAATAGCCAAAAAGAGAACGACACTCGTACACCTCACACTCGTCGATCCAAAGGTAAATTACAAGACCTTTTATAGCGTTATTCACACACAGTTATTAGTAAATAAGACCGCATTCACTACGACATCCTTCTTTTGTAAAGGTTCATAAATATAAATATTATAAATAATAAAATTGTACCAAATTGTACTTTAACAAGTTGTTGTATATATAAAAAAAGTACTTTGTATCTGTATTCTGTAAGTTGTTGCTTGTTGTTGTTGTCACTTGTCAATTTTTTTATTAGTCTTACCGGCTCTGGGTTCTAGCCCTTCTGTGCCTGAAATTACAATGTATAATTATCTTTCATAGTGCACTGCTTCTCAATATGTTAATGCGTCACATTGTGCAGCCCTTGGGCGATTTTAACGGCAACATTAGCCAGCAGACAGCTGACAGTTGGCGATGGTATCTCAAGGTGCCTAAGCAGACAGACACCTTATCTTGAGAATCATATCACCATCAGAGCACTTTTTTCACCGTTTCCACTAATAGTTCACATGCGCAGACATTTAATGCACAAAATCGCACCACTTTTACATATAAAATCCACTTCAAACCATTATTTAAACAATAATACAGGAGCAGCAATCCGTCGCCGGTCAAATACTCGCCAAAACTCTCCCGTCCATCATATTAGTCTGTGACGAAGATATAATAAGGTATTATAACCAATGCTGGGCATTAACTCGTTAATCGTTAATGAACGAAGTTAACATTTCGACTAACGGATTAACTTTTAAATTAACTTACAAAATGTTAACGGTTAGTCGTTAACTTCCGTTAAATTTCCTGAATTCCGTTAATCGTTATTTCTAATATTTACCAATCACTACGCCGCGCCATGCCGCTGACGCCGTGAAAAATACGTTCTGACAAGTTATGACTACAGGTAATGGCACCTGTCGCTAATGCCCTCGATCGTATTCAAGGAGAAGCTCAAGCATATCTCGGGTCACTGCTACCGACAATTGCAGCAACTGTCTTTAAATTAAAAAATATAAAGTCTAAAGGCCTAGTAAATTGCACTGCTTTAGCCAATGCCTTGTTAAATAGTATAGATAAAAGGTTTGGACCACTTCTGGACGACGAACAGTACTAATTTCACCCGAAGTTCTGATTAATATGTCTGGAAACGTATGACGAGTGGATGCAGTAAAAAAATGCTTGGGAAAAAAAGATAGAAGAGGCGTTACGACAAGAAGTTTCCGAAAGTTCGAAGGGCAGTGATAGTTTAAGTGGCGGAAGCAGCAACGCGAGTAACAATGACGTTGATGAGAAAAGAAGACTTTTTAACTCTGTCACTCAGTCTAAAGGAAATCCTAAGAGCAACAAATCTTTAAAGATTATCGCTCAAAATCTTGTCAAATGTGGATAGACATGAAATGAAAAGACTCATTTAACGATGCGGCATTAATTGTAGAACAGATATTCATATATCTGTTGAGAAAGCGCTGTAGTTGAACGTCTTTTTCCTATGGGCAAAGATATTTTAACTACAAAGTGAGCCTTGCTTTCACACGAGAACTTCAATCTTTTATACGTGGTAGAGTCATGCTGCAGCTATATTGGTAGTATAGTTGGAGTACAAATGGGTCGGCTCGACTGGGAAAGGACCACGCTCTCCCAGAATACCAGCGTAAAATAGCAGCTTAACACTGCCTTTTCATATGATGAGTATAGAGAACCGGAGACCCCTTTTAAGGGAAACGAGGCATTCAATTTTAGTCCTCACGGGGTACAACGCATCTGCGTTTTGATTCATAGTAGATGTAATTGTTTTTTGGCCACATCAACCAATAACTATCAGGTGGACTGTGAGCTCGTTTGTTACCCTTATTCTGTAAAAAAGCATATAAATGTTCACGAAGGGCAATATCCACATCAAGCCAGATGATTAAATTACTCACTCCAATTATACACGCCTTTTTTTTTGTTTCTAATCTGTTAACTTCCAGAACCCAAATCAACAGTTTTTATAAGTAGCTCGTTAGCGCAACGATATAAAAATACAATTTTAATCACGTGTTAACGGATTAACAATTAACGTTAACTTGCGTTAAATCTTCCGAAATATAACGCTTTAACATTGAACGAAGTTAACTTTTTTAATCACGGATTAGCGATTGACGAATTTAATTAATTGTTTAACGATGCCCAGCTATGATAATAAGTACCTATATACAGGAGTCTGTGATTCCGTCATAGATTCATGAAGTTTAACTTCATGCTTAGATTATATTATTATACTATACATGGATTACTGATATTCCGTGTCCCGTGGTCCCGTATCTCGTGTACATAGACTTACTTTCCTCTATGGTATAGATAAATAAATAAGTAGGTAGCAGGCAAAGAGAATATAATCACTACGTCACTACGTTTAGTAGCTAGGTAATCAGCCTTGGTAATCACAGCGTACCTTAGACAGAGAAACTGTCTAGTGTCTACGCAAAGTACTTTTTATAAACCGGAAATAATAGATTATAGCACAGACTAATATGATGTAATTATAGAGATATACTGAGATACACACCCATATCTATGGTGGTCAATACAACCTTATAGCATATGAGTAAAAGGCTTATTACATTACACGGTTTATCGGGCCCTGTCTATCGTGTGCCCTGCCTACCAGACAGGGCGCTGCTTATTACACTACGCTAGAAATCGCTTCCTGCCTTAGTTGTTACTCGAACGTGGAAACGATTGCACGTCTAGCATTATGGTGCAAACTTTATCTAAACGTCAAAAAATTGCTTTAGTGTTTTTTTTTTACGTGGTAGAGCCATGTTGCAGCTATATTAGTAGTATAGTTGTAGCACGATTGGGTCGGTTCGACCGGGGAAGGACCACACTTTCACAGAATACCAGCGTAAAATAGCAGCTTAATGCTACTGTGTTTCGTATGGGTAGTGTAGAGAACCGGAGACCCTTTTTACTGGAAAAGAGGCATTCCATCTCAGTCCTCACGGGTGACAACGCATCTGCATTTTGATTCGCATACGAGGATAAATGTAGGCTGTGTCTATGGGGCACAGCAACCACTTACCATCAGGTGGAATGTGTGCTCGTTTGTCACCCTATCCTATAAAAAAAACTTTGGCTGGTGGTACCGTGCAAGGCCAAGCTAAAAAAAGGAAGGAAAGGAAAGCCCGAGAAATCGTGTAATGTAATAATTTTTTTTGCTCAAGCAATTCTTATATTCATTTCAGATGAATTCTCACATTGTCTGGAACTCATACAAGCACCGTCATTTATCAGCAAGTTGAGTGTTGGAAAATAATTTTCAAATAAATATTTTACAGGTCTTTTTTTTTAGAAAACTTAACACAGGATTTTTAAAATGATCCTCGCAGAGTTGTTCTTGTTGCCTGTTTTATAATCAAAAAGTTTTTAAATGAGATCTTCTCGTCCGACAGTTTTTAACCACTCTTGCAGTCTGAGATAATAATAATAAAAAAAATCATGAACCTACAACTAGGTAGGTCAAAATGATATATTTTTATTTATTCTATTATTGTTCATACAAACAGTACCTACAGTAAACTATTAATATAGTTTTTATACACTTTTTATATTTGACGCGAATAATTCTTTAAAAAATAAATTTTGAAACTTAATATTCTTTACATAACCCTGACTTTGAGCACTGGCCGAGCCAGTTTAAAGCAGTTACTCGTTGTACGTGACGAACCGCCAGTGCACACGCACACATGCTCCTCATTCGAGAGTTCGTAAGTGCACGTTATTGTGTACAGACGTGTCATAACGTAATTAAAATAATTAAATAAGTATGTGCTTAGCCGTGACCTCGTTATAACAATACCGGTAGTAACTGTGACATACTTTAGTTATATTTGTGTTAGTGATTTTGTTGAAATGTTTTAGCTTTATCTAGAATAGGTACTAAAATGAAGAACAGTCCCTTCAACCGGAGTGCGTGGACCGCTCACACTCCGCCTCCATCAACCCCACCCATGCAGACACCCACTTCAAGCGAACAAATCAAAACAATTCCAACTCCTGAGTTGCAGCATTGGATGACAATTATTGAACTGTGCCTTAACGAGGAGTGCTCCATCGCTACAGAAGGAAAACTTAACTTGGATCAAAAAATGCGCATCAGCTCGCTTTGTCGAAAAGTAAGCCACGGTACATCACAATTGGTAGTCCAGTACATGTCCCTCAAAATAGATGCCACTAAAGCCCAGACCTCCATCGTATCTCTGCAGAACCAACTTGACCTGTTCCAAAAGCTACAGATACTCCAGAACAGTATCGAAGAGTCATCAAAACCGGACTCTGGAACCGCTTTTGCGGATATGGTCAAAAAATGTGGCCAAACCCTCATTTGCCGAAACAATCTTAGTACCCTAGCAATTTATCCGAGGGACAAGTCCAAATCCAGTGATGACACGAAGTGCCTCTAACAAAAAATAATATCCCCAGAAGAACTTTAAACTACATATCCGGGGAATGAGGAAGGTAAAAATGGGGGAGTTATAATTAGCACTGAGACAAAAGGAGATATCGACAAATTAAAGAACTCCGAGAAGCTTGTATCTTCTGGCCTTACCATGGAAGTGCCGACTAAACGACGTCCAATGATTGCAATTGTTGGTGTCCCTGTAGCCCTCATGGATAAAGAAGTGTTCGAGTGCATCTTCTAACAAAATATTGCCGATAAATTTCCCAATGCCACGCATGAGTCCTTCTTGGCAACAGTCAAACTGAGCCATAAATCAGGTAAGAAAAACCTTCGTACATGTAATTACATTGTTGAAGTGCCACCTAGCATCAGGAAGGCCCTTATTAATCAAGGACGAATATATATTAATTGGACCTCATGCCCAGTCAGAGACTTTACAATAGTAACAAGATGCTTCAACTGCCAGCAGTTTGGTCGTTCAGCCAAATTTTGTCGGTAAAGTAGCCCTACGTGTAACTACTGTGGAGAGCTCGGGCATTCCTTTAAGGGATGTAATAACAAAGCGCATGCCCCCGTTTGCGCGACGTGCAAACGTTTTAAAAGAAAATGCGACCACAAAACTGGTGATGAAAGCTGTCCAGCACATAAATTCACAGAGGACAAATATATCAACTCCATAGACTATGAGGGCACCTAAGATCGCCGCTTATTATATTATTTACTTAGCTGTTAAACACTAGTTTTAGTTCATCTTTAAGCTTAAGTATAGCGAATCAATTACTCAATGACCTAGACAACTTTTCTGTATCTGACGCTAAAACATGTAACATTGATGACTGTAAACACTTCCTTCCACGTCTTGAAAATAAGTTAATCTTACTTACACAAAATATTAGAGGCATAAATCGGAATAGAACCGGGTTTTAAGGGTTTTGTTGCATAGACTGGATATAAAATGTGATATTATTGTCCTTACAGAATGTTGGCTGTCAAACATCCCACCTTACCTACGGATTCTAGATGGCTATTTTACACAAAACCGAGAAAAACATTAATCAAAATAACGGTTTAGTAATCTATGTTAAAAATAATTTAAAAGTAACTGTCACAGAACCTACATTCCAGGATAGTAATTGCTTAATCATTCGAATTAATTCCGAGACGATTGTTACCGCAACTTACAGACCTCCTTCATCACAAAATATTAATAGATTTCTAGCTTAGAGTATTCAACTAACAGGAGACGCCATGCGCATAAAGTTTCAAACAAAAAAGTCTGTCACTTCTAGCGGGAGGCGAGGTAACGCACACTAAGCAAATCGTAAACATTGGGCCACGTCGTTACGCACGCACACATCATAATATGAGCACACGATTAAGCAAAACGCACACAACCTTGAAAATCTCTCATAAATGTCTCACAGTGCATAAGCCATAAACAACTAGTGCGAGGGCCTTGTCGATATGGATATGTCGATGAAATTTTATGCAAGTTACATTAGCAAATTAAATAAAATAAAAATGAACAAATGTTTAATGTGTAATATTACATTCAAAGTAAATTTAAAAAAAATACATAAGGTACAAAATAATAATACAAAATTACCAAAATTAAAACAAATTGAAAAAGTATCATATTATATTTTAACTGGTTATTAAAGTGAATAAGTTTGGTATATATGTGACGAATACACTTTTTGGGATCACTCTTTTTTGCGAGGTAGATAATTCTAGTGCTTGCATATTTTTCCATCACCAAGTTTGCCAGTTCAATGTTATGTGGAACGTAATCATTATCGAAATAATGTTCCTGTATGCTTAAAAATATATAATATGCCTAGTCTATGAAATATTTTTACCATTTTCTAATGTCATGATCAACCGGAAAGGTTATCTGTATAGGGGTTTTAAACGGTCTAATTTTACAGATTTTACCCAACCTATAGAGTTAAACCGTTTTAAGGCTTAGAGTTGAACTACATCTGGCAGCACGGAATCGCACTTTCCTGTGCTTCTATCCTTTTTGGTCACTCAAAAACGTTATTTACTAGAGCAAGAAAGAGAGCGGGAGTGTATAGTTTCACCTTCAAAAAGCTGATTGTAAACCGGTTTCAAAAGTTTATCTATCATTCTTAACAATCCATACTAATATAATATTATAAATGTATAAAATTTAAAAAAAATTAAACATTTGCTATCTCTTGGCCGAAGTTTACGCTTAACCAAACATACTTTTTTTCGTCATTTTACTTAGGATTGAAAAATAATTAAAGCCGTCGTAAAAAGCGATAATATTTTGTGTTCTAAAGTACAAAAGTGTAGTACTGTGTATATATTTAATAATAATAGATTATAAATATGACACTGAGATTATTTGTTTGTCCTTATTTATTTATTTAAGCGCTAATAATTCGTGTCTCATCTGAAAACAACAATTTGGTTGACACCATCTAAGACGATATACTTGTAAATAACATTTAAAAATGAATAAATATCATTCACTAAACCTTCCATTTCGATTTGTTACATGTTTTCAATTTTATCCTCATAATGTAAAATAAAGCTGTAGCAAAATAATAAACTTACTTCCAATAATTTCAAAGTCGGTACAGCAGTTTCATTTAGTTTCCTTTTATTATTTGATTGGATTACGAAAACCGATTGGTCAAAATGCTCGGAACAAATAGTGCTTGTTCGTTTAGGTACCAGGTTATATGATTGCCACATGCTTTTATCCAAACTTGGCGCCTGTAAGGATCTTTTGGAAAACTGTAAAACCAAAGATCTTTTTTGAACATTGTACAAAAAAGAATTTTAAATAACACCTTGGTATTATATATCAAGGTATTAATTATAGTCAAATAAAAACATCGACACTAAAGATTACAGTGAACATCACTATTATTGCCTTGATGATACCATTTTATATACTCTAAATTACCCTTCTTTTCGTTTCATAACGTAACATAATGAAAGGAAAATATCTATTTAAAATGTTTTATATACATTAAAACAATTTAAGTTGATGTTTTCATTTCGTTAAATACAATTAAAGATTATTAATGTTGTTTGAAATAATATAGTTTTGCAAATAGATCACAATAATATTAATAAATTTAAGACTATTCAATAACACGATTTTGTCTTGTGTAATAAGAACAAAGAGAAACGACATTTGTCTACAATTAAGCAAAATTTAATTATGTCCTAGTGGTGCAAAAGTCCTTACTATAGTATTAATACCTTAAGTTGGCAACACACCCTGTTCAGCTATATTAATCAGAAATCAAAATAAATACTTAAAGATGAAAGGTAACGTCGTCTTTCTGTAAATATGAGGTCTGTGATCTTTTTTTACAAGAAGACACACTGCAACTCGGCATTTTTCTGGAGGTCAACTCACGCTTACGACTACTTGTTAACTGATACCGTACGCGGCGCAACTAGTTTTATATAACGGGAATGATCCGCGCTCTCGTACTTTTGACAGCGGGGAACGCTCTCCAATGTCGTCGCCTGTTAGTTTAATACTCTAAGATTTCTAGAGTCCCTTGATATTACCTTAAACAAACTTAGCACATATAAAAATATAATCCTAACCGGTGACATAAATATTAACATTACCCCTGGGAAAATAGATAACCATGCACATAACTACCTAAATATTTGCTCTTTTCATGGACTATTACCAACACATTACCACCCTACACATCAAAGCGGCTCTTATTTAGACCATTTTGTGATTAAAAAAAAATCTTCTTTAATATTAGTTACTAATTCCTCGCTTACTGATCATCAAGCAATTTTACTAACATTACAATTAGCCTTACCTAGGAAAAACTGCATACGCAACTAAACACTAAAGTCCATATGACGAACCTTGAAAATGACATTCGTAGCATTAATTTTGACTTTGTTTATTGCTCTGACGATAAATATGTCCTTGAGTTACTTTATAAATTCTTTACAATACGCAATAATAAATAATAATACATCAACAATAAAACTGTCACGTAAGTATTTTAATATTATACCTTGGATAACACCTGGTCTCGTCCGCTGTATAAGAAATAGAGACAAACTTCTATATCTAAAATCTAAACTTTCTCCAGATAATTTAATACTTTCTGCTACTTATAAAAGATATAGGATTTTTTTCAATAAACTATTAAAAATTTCAAAATACAATATGATAAAAATGTTTTACAAATGGCCGGTAAAAACAGTAAACTTGTATGGAAGTTCAGTAAAAATAATACCTTCAGTTCAAAAACTCTTGGACCCCCACTTGATCTACTGTCATTAGACAAAAGCCCAAACGAAGCAACTAATAAAGTAAATAATTATTTTATTAGTGTTGGCAAAAAAATAGCAGAGACAACTTTAAAATTAAGCAACACTCGTAATCCAATTTTTATGCCCACATCCTTTTCTAAGTTAAATTCTTTTGTATTGTTAAATACCGATATTGATGAGATTTTAAGTATAATATCTGGCTTAAAATAAGATTGTGCAGTTGGATTGGACAACATACCTAATCGCATACTCAAAAGATTTAAACATTTACTGGCCGCCCCGTTAACACATATCTTTCATGCGTATCTAATGGTATTTTCCCGAAAGTGCTTAAAAAAGCAGTGGTTTCTCCTATATACCAAGCTGGTGATAAAAACTTAGTTAGTAACTATAGGCCGATTTCAGTTTTATCTGGTTTATCTAAAATTTTAGAAAAGATAATATATACCAGGTTAATAAAATACCTGGAAACTAACAAGTTGCTGTCAGACAGACAATTTGGTTTTAGGCCTAAGATATCATGTAACGATGCCTTGCATCAATTGAAAGATTATGTCACAAGTAATCTTGACAATGGTATGCACTCAATTGGGATCTTTTTAGACCTTACCAAAGCATTTCATACTATTTCTTGCCCTATACTATTGCAAAAGCTTGAAACACTTGGCATAAGGGGAACTCAACTACAATTTTTTTCTGATTACCTCAGTGATCGCTTTCAATGTGTAAAAATCGGTGAGTATACAAGAACCGAATTACAAAACAGCTCTTATGGAATCCCACAGGGCAGTATCCTGGGGCCTACATTGTTCCTAATTTATATATATGACTTATGCAATCTTCAACTTCAAAATGGTGTCATAATGTCGTATGCGGAAGACACAGCCCTTTTATTCTCAGCTAAATCACGAGATGATAGCTTCTTAATAATCTCCTACGTTCAAACGCAGATAAAACACAATATATGTTATTTTTTAATGAGAAAAAATTACATACCTACTCACCTAAATATTTACGCTCATCATTGTAACTCGTATGATGACACTGCATGTGCATGACCCGCATTAACATAAACAGACAATATAAAATATCTAGGTATCACGCTTGACACAAATTAAAATTTCCGCAAGCACATTGATTTACTTTGTGCTAGAGTTCATAAATTAATATATATTTTTAAATATCTTCGTAACATAATGATTTCTTATATTTACGCGAACACTACACATTTAAATAAAATTAATTTTACGGATTTTATCGCGTATATTAACTTATTTTATATTCCCGACGTTTCGAGCACTTTTCAGCACCCATGGTCACGGGGGGGGACTGAGTTGTATGAGGTTCCAATGTCACAGTTAACCACGGCTACCTTCAGATTAAAAATTATTAATTTTTGTTCCGATCTACGCAGTATGAACTTACAGTATCATGAAGTCTTGCAGTTGTATGCTTGGGTTGGGATTTAATTTTATTAATTATGGGATCCCAAGCAGATGGTAGCACCCAGCCATCTTCTCTATTGAAATTAGGATGTTTTTTTTAATTTCAATAGCCTCGCGAATCATCCTGGGGAGGAATCGGTGTTCTTTAGCGAGGATTTGTGGTCTATCTGTTGAGTTTTAAATAAGTGGAAAGCGGCTTTTAAATGTGAAAAGCATTTATTTATAGGTTTTACAATATTAAGTACAACGTTACTCGTAGTGTCACGGAATAGAGTGAATAGACACAAAACCATAAAGCATAGACTAATAATACAGTCTAACAAACTATGGACTTTTATCAAAAGGCTCGTATTTAAATTAACATTTCATTACTCTTACCAAATTAGAGCCTTCTATTATGTGTAGCATAAGTAACAAAAAAAAATACACAATAAGCCTTAAAATACACAATGATATTTAGTTACAAATTTAGAAAAATAAATTACTCATAATTATTAAGTTTGCACATCCCTATTTTCTTTCTCATATATATGAATTTATCCTTAGATAATGCTTTGGTAAACATATCAGCATATTGATTGTTTGTGTTAACATAGTTCAGACTGATAACATTTTCATAATATTTTTCTTTAATAAAATTATATTTAATATCTATGTGTTTGCAACGCTTGTGAAATTCACTATTTTTAATAACATTAATTGCACTTTGATTGTCAATGTTTATGATCACTGACAGTTGTTTATATTCACTTATTTCCTGTAATAGTTGTCTTAACCACATGGCCTCTTTAGTGGTAGCACAAGCAGCCATGAACTCTGCCTCAGTTGTAGACAAGGCCACGGTCTGTTGTCTTTGTGAGGACCAGGTAATGGCGGCTCCATTTTTAAGAAAAACATAACCAGTTGTTGAACGCCTTGTTTCAACATCGTTGGCAAAGTCAGCATCACTGTATCCTACTACATCGGTGCTGTCTGGCTTTGACATGTAGCTTAATCCATAATCTTTAGTATCTTTAAGATACTTAAGTATTCTTTTAACAGCATTCCAGTGAGTCTCATCATGACAATTTAAGAATCTACTCACCTGACTAACTGCAAACAAAATGTCTGGCCGGCTTACTGTAGCTGCATGTATGAGAGATCCTACAGCTTCTCTGTATGGATATTTTCTTTCAGGTATCCTATCAGTCTTTGTGAGCTTGACATGTGGATCGGCCGGTACACTGTTAGAGTTTGCTTCAGTCATATTGAACTTCTTCAATAATTGCTCAATATATTTGGTCTGGTGTATAAAAATATGATTATTAGATTTTTCAATTTGCATTCCTACAAAACAGGAAAGAGGATATGTTTTAACTTCAAAATTGGTTTGAAGATCATTAATTACTTCAGTTAAAACTGACTCATCTTTGCAAAGTAAAAGACCATCGTCAACATATAGACACAAGTAACATGTTATTCCTCTAGTTAATCCAATATAAATGCATTGATCTGCTTTACATCTTTCAAACCCAAATTTCTTTAAAACTGAATTAAATTTTGTATTCCAACATCTTGGTGCCTGTTTTAGCCCATATAAGGATTTATTAAGTTTACATACCATGTTTGGGTTGCAGTTTAATCCCTCAGGCGGAGTCATGTAAATTACTTCTTCCAGGTCACCATACAGGAAAGCAGTGGTAACGTCGAATTGGATTATCTGAAAATTTTTCTGAGCTGCAAGTGATAATAATAATCTTACAGAGTCATACCTCACGGTCGGTGCAAAAGTTTCATCAAAATCAATCCCTTCTTTTTGTGCATAGCCTTTTGCGCAGAGCCTTGACTTGTAACGAGGACCTGTTGGTTCATCTTTGATGCGAAATACCCACTTACATCCGATAGGCTTGAAGCTTTGGGATTTTTCTACCAATGTCCAAGTAACATTTTTAGAATGTGATTCTAATTCTTCTTTTATTGAAGTTTTCCACTTTTCAGATTCAATTGAGGTTAAAGCTTCTTTGTAATTCTGAGGAATAGAATTTATCTTTTCTTCACTGTAGCACAGGTAAGATCTATCTTTATTTTCATTTAGTTTTGATAATTCTCTGTTTCTTGGTCTCAATGTTATTTTAGAAGGTGTTGACGATTGTTGAACATTTAAATTTGGTTTATACTCCGGATCTATGTTATCGTCTTGATCTGACATATATTCACTAGTACTGGTTGAAGTGTCTGTTGTGACATTGGAATTCAGAGATGTAAAATTATCATTTTGCTCCAATGATGTATCACACATTGTTTCTTTCTCTGTCAGATTTATAGGAAGATAGTTTCTTTTTATTGTGGTCTCTAAGAAAACAGCATCTCTGCTTTTAATCACAGTTTTAGAGGTAGGTATTATAAACCTATATCCTTTTGTATTATCACAGTATCCAATGAATATAGCTTTCTGTGATTTACTGTCCCACTTCTTGCGTTTCTCTTTTGGGAGATGTATCATTGCTTCACAACCAAATATTTTTAAATGGCTTATATTTGGTTTCTTTTTAGACCATATTTCTTCTGGAGTTTTAAAAGCCAGTGAATGTGTTGGAGATCTATTGATGAGGTAAGCAGCTGTGTGTACTGCTTCTGCCCAGTACAGTTTAGGTAGATTTGCATTAATCAACAGACACTTTGCTTTTTCTACAAGCGTACGATTCATGCGTTCGGAGACACCATTTTGTTCTGGTGTATAAGGCACCGTTGTTTGATGAATGATACCAGCTGTTGCTAGGAACTCAGAAAAAGCATTGTTTACATATTCAAGTCCATTGTCTGTACGCAAACATTTTATACTGCACTCCAATTGATTTTCAACTTGACATTTAAATTCTTTGAATTTTTCAAGAGCTTCTGATTTCTTTTTTAAGAAATAAACAAACACCTTTTTTGAAAAGTCATCTATAAATGTAATTAAGTATTTTGCACCACCAATCGAAGTAGTCTCCATCGGTCCACATATATCCGAATGCACAGTTTCAAGTAAATGTGTGGCTCTTGAATGACTTGCCTTGAATGGCAGGCGTGTTTGTTTCCCTTCTAAACAAGTTACACAGGTCAAATTGTTTTCTTTCTTAGATAATTGCACACCATCTGTATTTTCTTCAATTTTCTTTAAATCACTGAAATTGAGATGTCCCATGCGCTGGTGCCATAGATAAATATCTTGTTTATCAACATCAGATATGTATGCTTGAAAATTATACAGATTTAGCCGGTACATATTGTTGATCAATAAAGCTGTTGCAACTATTTTCTTGCGACTGTTAAAAATTACACAGCCTTTACTATTAAATTTCACTGCACCACCATGGTTTACAATCTGACTGACTGATAGTAAATTCGTTGCTAACTCAGGCACATATAAAACATTTTGGAATAAAACTTTGTTACTCCGTCCTCTATCATCACAGATATCCAAACTAAGCTGACCAGAGCTTTCTACTGGTAAGGATTTGTTATTTGCAACTTTAATTGTCTTCACGAGGGGCACTGTTTCATTGTACAATAATTGTTTGTGTCTGGTCATATGCATTGAGGCACCGGAGTCTATATACCAGGCATCGCTGTTACTGTCGGAGGCTATGAATGCAGCAGCATAGCTAGGACTTTCATGTTTCTGTTTTTGCTTAGACTTGCACTCTGTGCTTATATGGCCATATCTGTTGCATTTGAAACAACGTGGACCTTTGTGAAATGACTTTTTAATTACCTTTTTCTTTGAATTTGTTGCAAATGCATTAGTATCACTATTACTTGTTTTTACATCCTGTAGGATTTTAGCTTTAACTGAATCGGCACTTATTTTTATTCCAGAACTCTCGATCGCCATGATCATCGGTTTGTATGTTTCAGGTAGACCAGAGAGAAGCAGGGTACCCAGCCACTCATCGTCCACTTTAAATCCGATATTACGGAGCTTATGAGCTGTAGTGACTACTTTACTAACGTATTGTTCTACATTTTGACACTCTGCGAGGGTTGTATTGCATAATTCACGAAGTAAACCTACTCGGCGTGTTAGCCCCGAGTCATCGAAAGCACTTGTCAGGTTATCCCAAACTTCCTTGGCTGTCCTCGCTTCTTGTATGTGAACATAATTTACGGAATCCACTAACAAGATTATCTTTGACTTTGCTTTGAGATCACGTTTTTCGTTTGCCGCGCCGCCGGTGGGATTTTCAATACAGTCCCATAACTCCTCGTGTTCAAGGTATGTTTTAACTGCAAATCTCCATGTGGAGTAGTTATCGCGGCCAGTTAGTTTCTCTATCAAAGTCAGCGGGTTATTTGAAGACATTTTCAACACTTGTAAAACTTTTTTTTTTTTTTTTTTGCCGGTTTCACGTGCGTTATTTTTTTTTTTTTTAGGTTAGATGTTAACAACTTTTGTGCACAATTGTAACTATTGTTCGATTTGTATTGTTCACTTTATCAGGGCATCTGGGCCCATAACCTGTTGAGTTTTAAATAAGTGGAAAGCGGCTTTTAAATGTGAAAAGCATTTATTTATAGGTTTTACAATATTAAGTACAACGTTACTCGTAGTGTCACGGAATAGAGTGAATAGACACAAAACCATAAAGCATAGACTAATAATACAGTCTAACAAACTATGGACTTTTATCAAAAGGCTCGTATTTAAATTAACATTTCATTACTATCAAATCTAATGTAGTGACGGGGGCGATCCTGTACGTGTTCACCGGCTGCAGACTTCCCGGAACGTCGATTCTTCACATCAGCTATGTGTTCTTTAACGCGGGTTTTTATGGATCTTTTAGTTTGTCCTATATAAGCGAGAACACATTCACAATCAAACTTGTACACTCTTGCATCTTGCAGAGGAATATTACACTTGACTGATGGTAAAACTGACTAATCTCCTTCGGCGGCTTGAAGTATGTTTTAATGGAAGCACTCTTCAAGATGTAGCCAATCTTGTCAGTGACACCTCTGACATATGGCAGTACAGCAGGCACTCGCTCGACTGTGGCCGGCTTCACTCGTGTGAAACCGAATCTATAATTGTATCTCATGTAAAACCGAATCTACCCAAAGATGAATTTAAAGCGTTGAATAACCTACGCAATAAACCAGAAATCACGATTCTCCGCGCAGATAAGGGAAATGCCACGGTAGTTATGGATACGTCGGATTATAATTCTAAAATACAAGAACTTTTGTCGGATGTAAGTACGTATAAAAAGGTTTAAAATGACCCTACAAATAAAACACTTAAAACAACTAGTGATCTCATAAAGAAACACTCCGAAAAATTAAATCTAGACGTAAAATCGATAATACCTACGTGTGCAAAACCACCGAAGTTGTATGGGTTACCAAAAATACACAAGCCCGATGCTCCACTACGTCTCATAGTAAGCCAAATCGATTCACCAACTTACAGATTGGCTCAACACTTATATACTCTCACCGCTCAGGGGAGATATAAGAGCACAAACAAAGGATTCCTACCATTTTGTCAACGAGATTAAAGACCTACATCTGGCAAACAATGAAACTATGGTCAGTTTTTCTGAAAAGTACGCTACGCGATAAAATCCGTAAAATTAGTTTTATTTAAATCTTCGCAACATCGCTGACTTCAAATTGATAAGACAGGTCTATTTAGCTTTGTATCAATCCATACTCACTTATGGCATTACTTCCTGGGGTGGTGCTTCTAAAACAATATTGCTCCCACTAGAACGTGCTCAGAGAGCAGTTCTAAAGGTAGCCACTTTCCGTCCATTTATGTTTCCTAAACATCAACTTTACTTGGCATGTAGTGTACTAACTGTCTGTCCGTTGTTTATCCTGAACATCATATTAAAACAGCATACCGAACTTCCATTTAACTTAAAATCCATAGACAGGAGAAGAATGGACTTAGTTTGTGTAAACCCCCAAACTAAACACGCAATTGTGAACAAATTTTATATATTTTTAGGACCCCTTATATATAACAAGCTCAACAAGTCACTAAAGGTATATAGTCTAAGCTATAAGAATTGTAATATAAGTGTAAGGAAATTTCTAAATAAATTAAATTACGAAGATACAGAGAAGTTGTTAGAAATTCCAAAATCGTTTGTATTAATTGTAGGTAACAATTAATTGTTATTTAGTTATTTTATTTATTATATAATATAGTTTAATTATTTAAAAATCTAGTGTCCTACATTATTAAACCCATTGTGTAAGTGATGTCTGAAACACAGGTGAAACACAGGTACTCAACCTATTTCAGGCAGGTAGCTAATATTATAAACTTGACTTTTCTATTTTTCTTTTGTAGATTCTACGTTATTAAGTTTTAATTTTGTCATAGCATGTTATTTTTTAGACTTATTGTTACTTTATTTAATTGTAATCATATTTGTTCCTGTATGTAAACATGTGTAATTCGAAATAAAATAAATATTTATTATTATTATTGGGGTTATCTATAAAGTTTTCTCATCTGGTTGGGCTGTTTTAATATATAATTGATTGATCCTGGTGAACCGTCTCCGCTCCAGAAGCAGGTGAGTGCCTTCCCATTAACGGGCTGTCGCCCCTTATAGTTCATTGCAGTTAAGGACTTTCCACTTGGCTTTGTGAGGCCCGACTTGCACCTCCTTGTAGGTTCGTCCTTCAGGGCCCGGGAGGAATCTACTCTTGTCAAGGCAGTTGCAAGCCGTAAAATTTGGTAGCAGTAGCGTGGCTGATTGACTTTCAATCACGCCATTGCCGTGACATTAATAATACGTAAAAGTATTCCTTTGTTTTTTATACGTAATAATAAAATTATTTTCCTCGCTGCTTTTGTTTATTAGCGGGTAGATTGGGGACGCCACGCCCGTAGGTTAACAAGCGGGAATTTGTTAAGGCTAAGTACTCACCGTAGTTCTTAAGGCGAAGTACCTTAACTAGGTAGATAAGGTTGTCACGTAATCGGATAATTGTTGATCGTACTAGGGTTGTTACTTGCTAATTTGATTTGTGTGTTTTCCTGTTAACTTGTATTTAATTTAATAATTGTGTAATTTCTACTTAACTTGATTGATAGGAACTGTATTTGTTATTTGCTAATTGATTTATATTTGAGCCCCGTAGTAATTGTATTTAGTAGGGATGCCGTCACACAAGCTAGTAATTCGTTGCTTGCGGACTGAGCTGCGCTGGGCTACCAGCGCACACGCTTTGAAAGGTCGACCGGATAGGGTTTATAACATGAGGAAGAGGCTCGAGCAGGTCGATGCTCGAAGGGCTGCCGTGGAGGAGGCTTACGCTGAGCTCGAGGACTCGGAGGTGGAAAAGGGAGTCCTGGACTCCTGCCGTGCGGACTACGAGCAGTTCCTCGCGCTCACGGACGACTTGATCGAGGCGGGGGCCAAGGACGCGGAGAAGGAGCGCGAGGCTCGGCTGAGTGGTCTGCTCGAGTCCCCTCGGAAGCCGCCCACTCAGCCTGAGCTGTTAGGACAACTCCCCACGCTGGTCCTGCCAAGGTTCTCCGGGGTCCTCTCGGAATGGCTGGCCTTCGTCGGTATGTTTGACAGCCTGGTGGACGCCCGGAGGGACTTGACCCCCTGCCAAAAAATGGGGTACCTCCTGGCATCACTGGGGGAGGCCCTGAGCGTCGTCGGCCACCTTAAGCTGTCGGACGACGCCTACCAAAACGCCAGGGATCTCCTCGCTGGAAGGTACGCCAACGTCCGGCGGAATGCTGACGAGCATGTTCGGGGGCTGTTGAACCTCCCGCTGCTGAGGGAACGGACCAGACTACGGGAGGACATCGTGAATCCAGTCGTCGTAGCGTGCAACTCGTTGCGGCGGCTGGATTTACCGGTGGACGAGTGTTCTTTTCTGTTACTCCATATTGTGCTGTCCCGCCTGCCCCTCGACCTTTCGGCTACATTTTGAGGAGAGGTATGGAGGGAATGGCGCCTCGTATATTCCCCCCTTTAGGGACCTGCTGCGGTTCCTGGAGGAGCAGTGTAGGCAGTTAGAGAACGCAGCAGGCGCCGTCGAGGGCCCCCCGGCTGCCGCCCGAGCGGTGCCCAGGGAGAGGTGGAATCGGACGGCCAAGGCGTCGCCCACCCCCCTGAGGCCGAGCGTAGCCCCCGTGGGAGGGCCTCCCCCCTACCCTCCTATAGTGGCCTAGCGGCCCGGGAGGCACCTCCCTGCTCCTATTGTCGAGCGTCCGACCACCGAGCGACGTCATGCCCTAAGTTGTTGCGCAAGCCGGCTCCGGCGAGGCGAACCATCGCCAGGGAGCGCCGCTGGTGCTACTCGTGCCTGGAGAGGCACTTACAACGAGACTGCCCGCACCAGCGGCCCTGCACGCACTGCCAGGGCAACCACCACATCATGTTGTGCCTGGGTGCGCGCGGCGCGTCCTCCCCGGGTCCTGCCAGCCCCCCGACTCCCACGGGCGGGGGCGCTCCGCTACGCCCTCCGTCGGGCGAAGCTCGACGCTCGCCGGTTGACCACGGCGCCCCTCGTTCTGAAGGGAGTCCCTCCCCCGAGTGGTCGGGGAGTCGGTCCCCCTCAGCTGGTTGAGAGTGGATTCGCAGCCACTCAGTGGTCAGCTAAACCGTTCTCACCCCCGTTGGCTGAGTGGCCGCGACTGGAACGCCGCCCGCCCCCCTTTGGTCGGTGCCAGTATTACCGGGTTCCGGAGGCCGCGTATCGGTCCCGGACCTCGGAGCCGAGGATCCCCGAATTTCCCCAGGTCGGCCCGTTCGGGGAATTCCAGTCGAGGGTCATCGGGATGCCGTCGGAGTGCCGCTCTCGGGGCCCCCGGTTCGGGTGCCAGTCCGACCGAGGCAGCTCCAGATAGGAGGCTGCCGCCCTAGCTCCCGCCATGGCCGCCTCCACTGAGCCTTTGAGCCGTCAGCAGTCCACCTGTCAAACTGTTCTATTGCCGACGGCTTCAGTGAAGGTGTAAAACCCGAGCGGCGGCCGCTTAACGGTTCGAGCTCTATTGGATTCGGGTTCCCAACGTAGTGTGGCCTCCACTTGGTTGGTGGGAAGACTGGGGCTCCCCTGGAGCTCTGAATCACATCCGATGGTAGGTATCGGAGGTGCCGAGCCTTCTGCTCCTAGGGGACAAGCGGAGTTGGTGTTCAGCCCTGCCAGCGAACACCTTCGCATTTTTGTCAAGGTAAATGTCCTCGATGACATCGTAGGGTTTCTCCCTAACGTTCGCATAAATGACAGCGCGGTTCGCTGTGCGTCGGGTTTGAGACCGGCAGACCCTCGGTGGGCCCAACCGTGGCCTATAGATTGACACGTTGGGGTTCATAATGTTAGGTGAGATACGAGCTCTACAGCCCGATGGCCTGTCAGCCATGTCCACGATATTTGGGCACAGCTTCTTTGGACCGGTTATGTGGTCTCCTCCCCCTCCGACGGCCGACCCGCTCTCCGTTGTGGGCGTGTCCCTTTCGGACGCCGTCCAGAGGTTCTGGGAAATTGAGGAACCACCACATGCGGCTCGAATCAACCCTCTGGACCGTGAGTGCAAGTTGTTCTTCCAGAACAATACCGGCCGTCGGGTCGACGGTCGTTTCGTCACTCGCTTACCCTTTCTGGCCTCACGTCCTTCTTTGGGCCAATCTCGTGCACTAGCCGAGAAGAGGTTGCTGTCCATGGAGCGCCGCATGCGGCGCGACCCAGCCTTTCGCGACAAATATGTCAAGTTTATGCGCGAGTATCAAGAGTTGGGTCACATGTCACCGTCCAACTTCGAATGGCGGTCACAGGAGCACTACTTCCTCCCTCACCATGCGGTCTTGAGGACCCCTGAGAGTAAGATTCGGGTGTTATTTGACAGTTCCGCCCCCATATCAATTGGTGTGTCCCTGAACCAGTGTCTTCACTCTGGTCCTAAACTGATCAAGGACATATCCGACATCTTGATCCAAGTCCGTCGACACCAAGTGGTTTTTGTAGCGGACATTCGGATGATGTTTCGACAATCAGTGGTCCATCGTGATGACCGTCGATATCAGCTGATATTGTGGCGCGAGAAGCCCAGCGATCCTATGTTTGAGTTGAACACCACCACATATGGACTTCGGTCCAGACCGTATATCGCCATGCGAACCCTCCTTGTACTCGCTGAGAGAGAGCAGCTGAGATACGCTCGGGGAGCTTCTATTTTGGAGACTTCGGTCTACATGGACGACATTTGTACGGGCGCTTCCACCGTCGAGGAGGCCCTTGTCTTGCGAGACGAATTAATTGCCATCCTGAAGTCCGGAGGCTATGAGTTGCGCAAGTGGTTGTCGAACTCCTCTCACATTTTGAAGGACCTCCCAGGAGAGGATCAACAAGACCCTCATCTGTTCGAGCACCCTGAGAATCCTAATTTGTTGACTGTGCTGGGCATTCAATATCAGCCTGTTCAGGACACCTTCACGTATAGAGTAAAATTTGACCCACCTCCCAAAGCATGGGCCAAGCGCTCCGTGCTGTCTACCGTAGCTCGCACCTTCGACCCTAATGGATGGATCACCCCGGTCATCTTCTTGGCTAAGTGCTTTCTTCAAAAGCTCTGGATGTCCGGGTTGGGTTGGGACGAGCCTATTAGCGGGGTCCTCTTGCGAGAGTGGCTCTCCATGCTCTCCTCCCTTCTGGACATCAACCGGGTTTCCATTCCAAGGTGCTTCCTCCCTCCAGGGAAATGCAGGGCTACCCTACATGGGTTTTGCGACGCCTCTGAGAAGGGCTATGCTGCTGTTGTATATTTGCAGACTGTGAGTTCCTCTAGTCATACTGCAGTCCATCTCGTACTCGCCAAAAGCAAGGTTGCCCCCATTAGGTCCCGCTTAACCAGGGGCGTAGCTACCGCCGTATCAGCCGTATCAATGATACGGGGCCCCCGGGCTACAGGGGCCCCCAACGTGTGTAAGCAAAAACTCCAAGGACTTCTAATGGGACAGGAAAGGCTATCACTATTCTCTAAAGAAGTAAAGAATTTAGTAAAACTGAAATCGTCTTCAGCTATGTTCGCCGAACAAAAGGCACGAAAATTAAATTGTTTGGCTAGCTTAGTTCCTAGGAGTATTTATTGTAAGTAATAACTCATAAGCCCGTGTAGTGGCGGGTAAGAATACTCACAACCCCATATCTTCCCGTGGGTGTCGTAAAAGGCGACAGACGGAAACTGAGGCAGAGGATGGGCAGCAGCATCTTTCTGATAACAGCAAAACAACAATAAAAAAACTGCGCTTGCCAACCCGCTCGCCAAGCGTGGCAACTATGGCAATATACCCCCATGAAAGTAACGAAGAGATGGCCCCCAGTCCCCGGCAGCCCCGCTATTCCTGGCTAAGGTGGCGACCATGGTAACAGCGAGGCAGGGGGTGCTAAGAGTCTCCGGTGGAGGTTCTGTTGCCACCTACGACGACTCGACATGGCAACTTATAACGCACGCACCCTGAGGACTGACGAGAAGGTCCTGGAGCTAGAAGAAGAGATAGACAAGTTGCACTGGAATGTCATAGGATTATCCGAAGTCTGAAGAGAGGGGGAGGTCACGGTAATCCTCGAATCCGGCAATTTGTTCTATCACCAGGAGGGCGACCATCTGTCCCAAGGAGGTGTCGGATTTATCGTCCACAAGTCTCTCGTTAACAACGTTGTAAAGATTGGGAGTGTGTCGACGAGGGTTGCGGACCTTATACTCAGAATCACCGAACGGTAATCGCTGAAGGTTATACAGGTTTACGCATCAACCTCGGTACACGCCGATGAGGAGGTGGAAGAAATGTATGAGGATATCTCTAGAACAATGCATTCCTCCAAAACCCACTATACGGTGTTAATGGGAGACTTCAACGCAAAACTAGGCACAAGAGAGAACGGTGAGCTGAAAGTAGGGAAATTCGGAATAGGGCAACGGAACCCAAAGGGCCAGCAGCTGGCGAACTTCATGGAGAAAGAAGGACTCTTTATGATGAACTCTTTCTTCCAGAAGCGGCCCCACAGGAAGTGGACCTGTTCGAGCCACGACGGTTCGACAAAAAATGAGATTAACTTTATTATGACGACCAGACGACAACTATTCAGTGATGTCTCAGTGATCGCGAGGGTGAAAACCGGCAGCGATCACCGAATGGTGAGAGGCACACTGAACCTAAACGTTAAGTTGGAGAAGTCACGTCTAATGAAGTCAACGCTCCGTCCTTCTCGTGCTCTAATCCAAAGTCCAGAAACCTTTCAGCTCGAGCTACGAAACCGTTTTCAGTGCCTAGAAGATTGCAATACAATGGACGATATGAATGACAAGCTCGTGGAAACTGTCCATGCGGTCTGAGCTAAGTTTTGCAAGACCCGCCGCAGAAGAAACAAAAAGTCTCCGATCACACTCTAATCTCAATGGCTTTTAGACGGGGTATATAGCTGCAGTCTTCAGTAGATTTGACAGCGTACAGGCAACTGAACATACAGATCTCCAAATGCATGCGGCGGGACTTGTGCAACTTTAATTCTGCTCGTATTAAAGAAAAGATCGAGCAGAACCAGGGCTCCCAAGTCTTTGCAAGAGATCTGTCTGCCAGAAAGAGCCAACTGTCGAAGCTGAAGACCGAGTATGGCAGCGTCGTTTCCGGGACACCTGAGGTTTTGAGTGAGATTGAGAGGTTCTATTGGCAGCTGTACACATCATCGTTGGAGCCACACGTAAGTGTGAGTAACGATCCAAGAGCGAGTCTTATCCGACACTATTCCGATGATATCTCGGACGTCAGTCTGAGCGAGATTAGAATGGCTCTCCAGCATCTTAAAAACGGCAAGATCCCAGGCTGGATGGAATTACAGTGGAGCTTCTGAAAGCGGGTGGAAAACCGATACTTGATGTCCTTCAGAAGCTCTTTAATTCCGTCCTCCATGGTGGCACTACTCCGGAAAGGTGACAACGCTCTCTTGAAGAACTACAGACCGAGTTCCCTTTTGAGCCGCGTCTACATGCTGTTTTCGAGAGTCATTACTCCCGAACAAGCCGGTTTCCAAAAAGGCTTTAGCACCATATACCACATACATACCCTTCGGCAAATTGTACAGAAGTCCGAGGAGTACAATTTACCACTATTTCTGGCGTATGTGGACTATGAGAAAGCCCAAAGACTTTCAATCAAAATTACGTCGAAATTCGGGCGGTGCTGCAGTCCCTTCAGCGATGCCAAGTTGACTGTCGGTATATCGAAGTGCTGAAGTGCTTGTACAGTAGGGCTACGATGGCTATCCGAGTACAGAACCAGAGTACGAAACCTATCCAATTGCAGAGAGGTGCAAGACAGGGTGACGTTATATCCCCGATACTCTTCACCGCTGCATTGGAAGACGTTTTCAAGCTTCTGGACTGGTAAGGATACGGTGTTAACATCAATGGCGAGTACATCACTCACCTTCGATTTGCCGACGATATAGTCCTTATGGCAGAATCGCTGGAGGACCTAAGCACTATGCTTAATGACCTCAATAGTTTTTCCCAACGGATAGGTCTTAAGATGAACATGGACAAAACAAAGATCATGTTTAATGTCCATGTCACACCTATGTCGGTAGTTGTTGGTAGCTCTAAGCTCGAAGTTGTTGACGTTTATGTTTACCTGGGACAAATAGTCCGACTAAGTAAGTCCAACTTCGACCGAGAGGTCAATCGAGGGATTCGACTCGACTGGGTAGCGTTCGGGAAATAACGGCACATCTTCTAGTCAGGTATACCTCAAAACTTGAAAACGAAATTGTGCAACCAGTGCGTGTTGCCAGTGATGACATACGGAACTGAGACGTGGTCCTTCACTGCTGGCCGGATGAGGAAGCTCAAGGTTGCTCAGCGAGCTATGGAGAGGGCTATGCTCGGAGTTTCTCTGCGTGATAAACTTAGAAATGAGGATATGCGCAGTAGAACCAGAGTCACCGACATGGCCCAACGAATTAGTAAGCTGAAGTGGCCATGGGCCGGACATATAGCTCGAAGAACCGGCAACCGATAGGGAAAAAGGTTCTCGAGTGGCGGCCTCGTACCGGCGGATGAAGTGTAGGGCGTCCCCCCACTATATGGAGTGACGACCTGGTAAGACATGCAGGAAGTCGATGGATGCAGGTGGTTCAGGACCGTGCTTTGTGGCATTCCTTGGGTGAGGCCTATGCTCTTTAATGGACTTATGAAGGGCTGTTATGATGATGATGATGATGATGAACTAGTGGAATTAGTACTTTTGCCGTTGTCGTGATAATTGACGATAATTTATGTGTACATAGAGAACTGAAGACCATTTTTATGTATATGTTTTTTATTCCTTTATTCGTTTTTTCATTCCTTGGACTTATGAAGGGCTGTAACGATGATGATGAATAACTTAAAATCAATATATAATAATTTGAATTCAATGCAAGCGTTTTTGTTCCTTTTATGAAATCTTTACTCTTCATTGGGGCCCCCCAACAAATTTTGATACAGGGCCCCTCGAAGGCACGCTACGCCACTGCGCTTAACTATCCCTAAATTGGAACTGTCCGGTGCCGCCCTTCTCACGCGGCTCCTCAACCACGTTCACTCGTCCTTGAAGCCTGTAATCGACATTACGGACGTCTACGCATGGTCGGACAGTGAAATAGTACTTTGTTGGCTCCGAGCCGCACCTCACAATCTTGAGGTCTTTGTGGCGAACCGCGTGTCTCAAATCCAGAGTTCTGAGACTTCTCTCAACTGGAGACATGTCCCAGGGGAGTTGAATCCCGCAGACTGCGCTTCTCGCGGCTGTGAGGCCCTCGCGCTGGTTGACCACCCACTGTGGTGGGGTCCCGGTTGGTTATCTGAGTCTCAGTCATTCTGGCCCCAGGGTAATTACTCCGAACCTACCGATTTGCCGGGCCTACGATCCCGAGTAGGAGTGGGCAAGGATAAGCCCACTCGGGATCTCTCCCTTCTGGAACGGTACAGCTCTCTCGATAAGCTCTTAGGAGTGACTGCTTGGCTGCGCCGCTTTGTCCGCAATTCGAGAGATCCGTCCAAACGACTCTCTGATTGCGTTTTGTCCCCTAGCGAGCGTCGTGAAGCTTTGATGCATTGGACCCGTATGGTCCATACGGAGCATTTTGAGCCCGTTATTGAAAACTTGAAGCGTCGCTCCGTTATCAAGGGCGCTCTGGCCCGCCTGAACCTCTTTCTGGACGACGCTGGGATGCTGCGCGTGGGTGGACGTTTGAAAAACTCTCAACTGCCGTGCGGGGCTCGACACCCGTTGCTGCTCCCTAAGGACGGCGCCCTTGTCCGGTTGCTGGTAACCCACCACCATGTTAAGAATGCCCACGCTGGGTGTAACGCTCTTTCGGCTATTTTGCAGCGGGAGTTTTGGATTTTGGCTGGCCGACGCACCATTCGAAGCGTCATCTTTAAGTGCAGTGCCCTGTTATAAACTGAAGGCCCCCATATCGCAGCCTCTGATGGGTGACTTGCCGCCCGACCGTGTCAGGGCCATCCGACCATTCGCTGGAGTCGGAACAGACTTTGCTGGCCCCTTCCTCGTCAAGTCCTCTAACCTTTGTAACGCGCGTTCGCATAAGGCCTATCTTTGCGTCTTCGTGTGCCTCTCCACTAAGGCCGTTTACTTGGAACTTGTAAGCGCCCTCAGCACGGAAGCCTTCTTGGCCACGCTTGGCCGTTTCGTGTCGCGGCGCGGTTTGCCGGACTTGATCCGGTCGGATTGCGGAACGAATTATAAGGGCACGGATAGGTATCTAAAGGAGGTCGTCGAATTTCTGTCCAGCCACCGAACTTATTTAGGCAATGCTATGTCAAAAAGGGGCATCCAGTGGAAATTCGACCCTCCGGCGTGTCCCCACTGGGGCGGTATTTTCGAGGCGGTGGTTAAAGTTGCAAAAACGCATCTCCGTCGCGTTATTGGTGAAACTATTTTGACATTTGAGGAACTCGCCACTGTATTCTGTAAAATTGAGGCGGTACTCAACTCTCGGCCCCTCTGCCCCTCTCATCCGACCCGAATGATTTGGAGGTTCTAACACCGGGACACTTCCTGATTGGCCAGCCGCTTAACGCCCTGGTCGAGTACCCCTTCAGGGAAACGAACTCTTCGCGGTTGAACAGATTTAACCTGCTACAACAGATGACTCAGAGTTTTTGGCACCGATGGTCTCTGGAGTACCTACATCTTTTGCAGCAGCGCGTTAAGTGGTCTGACAAGACGGATCCTCCTCGGGTTGGAGACCTCGTGTTGGTTAAAGAACCCAACGCTTTACCTTTGTATTGGCGCCGTGAGCGTATTGTTAAGTTGTCGTAAGCATCGGATGGGGTGCCTAGAGTGGCCGAGGTTTTGGTCGGAGATTCGGTCTTGCAACGTGCCGTCGCGACCTTGTCCCGTTTGCCAATCTACTCGCATAAAAGGACATAATTCCTTATGTCCGGGGCAGGGGTTTGTTTAGGCAAAAAATATTAAATTTTTGAAACGTGAATTTGTTAAACGTACGTGCGGGGTATAGCACCGGTCACAGGGTCGCCCGGCCTCCCCGCCCCTCCTCGGTCACATTCCACGGACGGACTTCGAGTCGACGGACGTCTTGAGTTTTAGCGCCTATTTTGTTACGAACGTAAAAACCCGCGAAAATCGTTGTGTCCACGAGAACCCGTGTGTTCTTAAAAGACTTATTAACTTCGGTTAAATTAATTGTGCAACTCTGATAGTGATTTTCTTCTGAACTTCTTCTTTGGCTGTACCGTTACGTGGCTAGACTGAAAGGGTGCCTCAAGAAGGGAATAGTTCCGGAGCGACCAGAGGATACCTTCCCCAGGACAGTATTGTGTCATCTAGCCGAGGCCACTTACACACAGCTTCATACAATTAACACATACATTCACTACACTTCCATCAGCCGGGCAGATCCTGGTGAACCGTCTCCGCTCCAGAAGCAGGTGAGTGCCTTCCCATTAACGGGCTGTCGCCCCTTATAGTTCATTGCAATTAAGGACTTTCCACTTGGCTTTGTGAGGCCCGACTTGCACCTGCTTGTAGGTTCGTCCTTCAGGGCCCGGGAGGAATCTACTCTTGTCAAGGCAGTTACAAGCCGTACCAATATATATATATATATATATATATATATATATATATATATATATATATATATATATATATATATATATATATATATATATATATATATATGAGTAAAGAAACCGTACAGTACTTAAAGTTATTTTTTAAATAACATGTTTGGCTTGGATGTTTGTTTTTTACGCTATGTCTTCATTTCATCGGTATCTTTGTTTTTATAGATTTTTACTATCAAGTGATAATAATCCTTTATAGTCATAAATTATAATGTACCTACTACGTACTAGAGAAGCTATTCCTATTATGTCTTCGCGCATGGGTGGTAAATAGCAGAGTCGCGCATGCGCGGTTTTTGTCATCATAGATTATACGTTGGTAGAATGATCAGTATAAGCAATTATTTAGAATGTATTGTCAATTATATCGAGTACAATTTTTTTAATTGTTATTTTTTTTGCATATGTGTTAATTTTATATAATATAACATAATATTATGTGAGAATTACATTTTAATGATATTTTATTTAATATTTTAAAAGTTAAAATTGTAAAAATATGCATTTATTTTCAAAGATCATTATTATTACTTTTCTAGCATTTTCCAACGTATTTATACGCAGCTGGTGAATAATAGTGTAAAATCAATGCGAAGTTACGTAAAGGTGCGTTTAATAAATAATGTGTGCTCTGTTTATTCTTTTTCGTTAAAAAAATTATGTAACTCTATAACTTCTGCTTTGCCAGAAACAGAAACGTTTTTATTCAATATTTATAAATAATACTTATTGAAAGTCACTCTTTTGTTTAATTACCACTGGTTCGAAAGAAAAACCTCTGTCCTGGGAAGAACCAGCAAGAAACCTAGCGGGACTTTTTTTAAATAACAGCTTACAATCGTGTATGTTATACAAATTAACAACACAACAAATTAGAAATAGCTTGGTAGCGATCACCTCATTTTCAGGGGTTATTATCATCCATAAATTCTTTAATATTATAATAACCCTTTTTATACAAACTTAGTTTAATAAAGTTTTTGAACTTTGAGCAAGTCAAGTTTTGTATATTTTCTGGAATTTTGTTGTAAAAGCGTATACATCGCCCCGAGAATGAATTACTGACTCGATGGAGTCGAGTAACTGGTACATTATCGAGTAACTGGTACATCATTATGGTCATCAATCTCAGCATTTAAGTTGAGACCGATTTTATGTTTCTAATTTTGTACAATTGATTTGTAAGAAGCACATTTTTTCTTTAGATAATATTTTGTCTTTGTATTCTTCTAATTTATTAATAATTTCTCAGTAAGTTTCTTTCTAGCTGCAGATTCCTTGCAATTAAATACAAACACAATATTACAATGTGCTCATATTTTATTATTTTTATAATGACCTACAATTATTGATTCCGTTACATCTATATTTAAACGCTTAGGCTTCGTATACATCACTCAAATTAGGCTTAGGAGACATCACCTACGTAATTTATTTTTAAGTACAATTTTGCTCCGACTTTGATAGTCTGTATAGAATTGAATTTGAACTGCTTATTGATACAGACAACGGTTCTTATACTTCTTGTTCACCACATTTTGTTAGCTGAAAAAATAGGTACTAGTTATTTAGGAAGCTTGCAAAAATTCTAGCGTTACAGTATTAAAAAACCGCCATATACTAGTATGACTCGCGCGCCGGGGGTTCCGCCTCTCTTTAGTTCCGTAAATATACTGAACATTACAAAAAAAAAAACATTCGTCGTCTAATCACAAAATAAAACAAAAATCCCAGCAATGTTATATAAACAGTATGAACTGTATGAGAATGCATGGTACTGCTGATTCCTTTAAGTACACTTTTCCTGTTTTTGTAGTGTATTTGTCGTTTTATTTGAACTGCACGGAACATATGCGTGAATAATCTGACGTTACTTCGCTGCAATTCTTCTGAACAAAGTTTATTCATGATTCTTTTATTTCATGACACGGACGACGAAACCTTTAAATAAAAATAATAATGATAAATATTAATCTTAATGCATTATCATTTCCTACCGTGATTATATATTAATATTATACTGTTCATAATTACTTAACATTATACGTTGATAATGTCAAGTCTGCGCATAAGAATGTTTTACTTTTTGACATTCACGTATACGTTGCAGTTGATAAAATATAATTAAATTAACAGTGTTTTAAAGCTATTCCATGTTGAACTTACTGGTGAAAAGTTACTCCTTGACTTTTACTTATGTTTCTCGAGTTGTTTGAACAGTATCTCAATGCACACGAAGGCATATTAATTTAAAAATAATTTTTCACTCAAACGTCTCACGTTGCAGCTATCGCTTGACAAAGACTAAGTGAGTTTGAGCGCGCGCTCTCTAACGCGTGTTACAAACAATCGATTTGAGGCGTCTCCTCTAGTACGTAGAACATTATAACTCAATGTTTATAGTACACTGCTTAACAATATGTTGATGCATCACATTGAGTAGTTTTTTGACGTAACGCTTGCGCCGATAGCGGTTTTTTTGACACGAGTCTAAGGGAAAAGAGCGGTGAAACGAACTAATGTTGTTTACACATTCGTTTTCTAGTTCATTTCGTAGCAAACAACCTATCAAGCAACATAAACAAAATGGACGGGACCAACAATAAAGTCATGATGTTTTTGAAGTTTCATTAAAGTCAGTCAGTCATTTGGAATTCGAAGCATCTCATCATAAAAATAAGCAAAAAGTATACAATGTTTGGACTTAGTACTCCCATTACATCAGAAGTAATGGTAGTACCAGTGAACGATTTAAAACAGAACAAAACTTTTTTCATTGCTACTTGTACGTCGTCCATTTCGTTAAACTGAAGTGGAAATGCGTAGTACGAAACTACGAATAAAGAATTGGATTAGAAATGACCCGCCATTCTTCATCGAGCCCGTACCGTCAACATGCACCCGCTAATAACGACATATCGTTTAAACGTTATATTATTCGGTTAATTGAAAAATGTTCTACTAACAAGAAAACATTTGAAAATAACTGTATAAGCAAGTAGGAATATTAATTTTAAAATAATATTTAGTTGAGACAACCCCTAGCATACATGTAAAATATTTTGATGAAAAATGTATTCACCAAAATCATGCGAATTATCAACAACCTGACTTTTCTATCTTGCTATATTTACATAAGGAATTTTCTTCTCCCTTGCACAGTAGGGCCGTGTCCGTGTATTACTTTATGAATGGAAATGGAATTTGTCCCGTCTCTTTCTGTTTCTGACTTTGTCTTTGTCTTGTCATTGTCATTATATTTTTATATCGCAATAATAAAACGTGCGTGCGGGCTGTTGAGGCGAATTTCCGCTAGGAGTAATAGTGTTCTGTGAGGCAAGACTTGCCTGGCAAGTGCGGTGTATTTAATTACACAAGGCGAGTCCCACGTTGTCTTTAAATCTTATCGGTTGCTTAGATAATTTATTTTGTTATTGCTGTCGCACAAACCACGAGCGACGGATCGGAGGTCATTTGTCTGTTGCTGATGAAATCAACTATAATACTTGAAGAAGTAGTGAATAAATTAGATCATCTTGCTTCACCCCTAACTACCAGAATGCCGAACATCAAGGTTTTCAGTGGAAGCTCTCATCCTGATTTAGCGCAAAAAATCGTCGATCGCCTAGGAATCGATCTCGGCAAGGTGGTAACCAAAAAATTTAGTAATATGGAAACATGTGTAGAAATTGGTGAATCTGTTCGTGGGGAAGATGTTTATATTGTGCAGAGTGGCAGTGGTGAAATCAACGACAACTTAATGGAGCTTCTTATTATGATTAACGCGTGTAAAATTGCGTCGGCGTCCCGCGTCACTGCTGTTATCCCGTGTTTTCCATACGCGCGACAAGACAAAAAAGACAAAAGCAGGGCTCCCATTACAGCAAAACTTGTCGCTAACATATTATCCGTGTCTGGCGCTGACCATATTATTACGATGGATCTTCACGCGTCACAAATCCAAGGCTTCTTTGACATACCCGTTGATAACCTATTTGCTGAACCTGCTGTTCTAAAATGGATCAAAGAAAACATACCAGATTGGAAAACTAGTATTGTAGTGTCTCCAGATGCAGGAGGTGCGAAAAGGGTGACGTCTATTGCTGATCGTTTGAATGTGGAATTCGCTCTTATTCATAAAGAAAGAAAAAAGGCGAATGAAGTGGCATCAATGGTGTTAGTAGGTGATGTGAAAGATCGTACAGCTATTCTGGTGGATGACATGGCAGATACATGTGGAACTATTTGCCATGCAGCAGAAAAGTTAATAGAAGCTGGTGCGACTAAAGTGTATGCAATTCTCACTCATGGCATTTTCTCTGGGCCTGCAATATCTCGCATTAATAATGCTTGTTTAGAGGCAGTAGTGGTTACAAACACAATACCACAAGAGAGGCACATGCAGGAATGCCCAAAGATCCAGTGCATTGATGTGTCTATGATGCTGGCAGAGGCTGTGCGACGCACACACAATGGTGAATCTGTCTCATATCTATTTTCTAATGTTCCATATTAGTTTAATTTTCACTTATATTTTATATATATTTGGTCTACAACACTAAACAATAATATTGCTTGTGATTGTGTATTTTAAGAACATTCATAATTTTATTTACTGTGGCATAACATCATGATCATACAATTATGAGCTTTATGTCCTATTAAGTTATGCAATAGTTTTCATATCTCTGCTGGAAATCTAAAACGTTTAGGTATACAATAATCTCGATTAATTAAATATAAGCGTAGCATAATCTGAAACATTATTCACAAATTATTTTTCCAAATAAAAATATATTTTGTCTATGGTCAAACTGCTGTTTGTTACTAAAATTTAATATGATATGAATGGGACAAAATGACAAATAATTTTTCATAAAGATAAAATTTAGTTTTTCAAATGATTTTGCATTTATATATGAAGAATAGGTTTTAGGAACACAGGCCCCTATTCAGAGATAATCTTGTGTCTAAGCAAAATTTGAGTGTACTATGTTCTATAAATTTTTACATTATATTAATGTTAAAGATTTGCTGCCCATGGTGCAATAAAAGAGGAACCAAGAAGCCCACTGTTGCTAAGCTGTAGCATCCTGTTTCCCCATTTTACTACACCACAGGCAGCGAGTCTAACATTAGTACAGCTGACCCACGGTAATCTGACTAACATTTTGCAAGGCGATCTGAACTGAATTCTGGAATCTGAATGAATCTGGAACTTTTTAAAAATCAGTACCTTGTAATCTGACAAATTACATAAGTATCAATTATAAAATAATAAAAAAAGTAAATGATGAATGCCAGCTAGGTTACCATAGTCACATTTAAACTGAGACAATACACATCAACCTATATTCATGGTGCTGAGAATTAATTGCAGCCTGTTTGTCCACGTATATGCGAATGACACCTACCCAGTGATGGATTCAACAACAACAATCTGCCCCCCTTGTAATTTAACATGGATTACAAGGGGGGCAGATTGTTGTTGTTGTAATCCTTTGGCAAATCTGCCCCCCCCCCCCACACATTTTTGCCCTTGTAATCTAACATGGATTACAACAACAACAATCTGCCCCCCTTGTAATCCATGTTAGATTACAAGGCCAAAAATGTGGGGGGGGGGGCAGATTTGCCAATGGCTGGATTACCATGGGTCAACTGTATAGACTTGTTGTGTTGAATTTAAGCTCGAGATTGTCACTGAATACTAGCCTTAAGAGTTTAAAAACACAATCCTTAGTTTTTCATATCTGACAAGTCTATATTTGAAAAAGACATTGCTAGTATCTATATCTAACATATGTTTTAAGTTTCTTGTTGTCTCTTTCTGATGTCTTGTTGGTTAATTTTGGAAATCATAAAAATAGGGTAAAACATAAGTGTTAAGATAAAATATACAAATCTTTAAGGCTTTTCTAGTTTTGATGTAGATTGTTCTTTAACTCTTTATAAATACTTAATTTTACTTGGACAGTGATTAAATTTCTACTAAAAAAATGAAATTACAAAACAATTTACTTTCTTCATCTCTTAAATTCAATGTACTATTTAAAGAAGCCTGACTATTGGGCAATGGTAAACTGTCCAAATGAAATTCAAAACAATGTGTTTTAAATAAGGTTATTTGCAATATAATGTCTACAATGCAATAAGGCTAAGTGCCGAAGTTTGTAAATTTTGAAACATTTTTTCTAAAAGTTTAAAACCACAGTGTGTATATTTGGTCCATATAGGAAAAAATAATTAGATAAGAATAAAAATACAATTGCCATTCTCTTTAATTGTGTTTTGGTGATCATTGTTCATACAAAGGAGACTATATGGTAAAGCTTGAGCTGGTTTACTGGAGAAGAACAATGTCTGCACAGAATATCAACATAAATAAGTAGCACAATGCTGCTGTGTTTTGTATGGTTCATAATGATAATAAACAAAAATTCTTTTTACTTGTAGTGGAGGAATTTTATATTTTTTTTTATACAAAAATGGTGATAAATGAATGCACAGTTCACCTAATGGTAAATGGATGCTGTGGTCCATAGATATCTACATTTATCCTCAATTAAGAATCAAAATACAGATGTGTTGTCACTCCCGAGCACTGAAATGAAATGCCTCGTTTCCAGTAAAAGGGGTCTCTGATTATCTACACTCACCATAAGAAACACAGTAGCAATAAGCTGCTATTTTATACTGGTATTCAGTGAGAGTGTGATCCTACCTCGATTGAGACAACCCATTTGTGCTACAACCATAACATGACATCTGTTTTTTTATTCTTAATTGAGAATAAATGCGTCTATGGTCTGCAGTACTCTGCTGCACATAACATCAGGTGGACTGTGTACATTTCTCATCACTATTTAAATAAAAAATATAATTCTAGGCCTGTGAGGCCTAGATATCAGTGAATGTGGACACTGTGTCTCAGGTCCTGGGTTGGAATACCTGCTACCTTTCCCACTTTGACCTGTTTTGGGTTCGAAAATCGAGGAATCTTTAAAAGTGTTTTATATAGATTTTTAAAATTTTGTAAAAATTGGAAACCAGTAGACAACTAGCAATGATTACAATGGATGCCCAGAATGTGGAGGAGTGTTTAATTTAGAAACAAACCATATGGAGTAGTAGTGGACCAATGAACAAATTTCAGATGACTGAGTTTGGTAATAGGTATTTTAATTCCAGTCTCCAGCTAGGCTAATATCATAATATATTTTATTAGGCTCCAGTAATCCAAGAAGATCCAATATTAATAATTCATTTTTAAAAGCAATAAATCTTAGAATCTCGCAATTTGAATTTAGAATTTCAAATTGAATGAAAGATATCGAATTTGAAACTATAGCTAGTATTAGAAAATTGCAATTAAATTTTTTGATGAATAAGGGTGACAATCAAGCACGCAGTTCACTTGATAGTAAATGGTTGCTGTGGCCTATAGTCATCTGTATCTATCCTTGATTAAGAATAATGCACATGCATTGTCACCACTGAGGACTAAGAAGAAATGACTTATTTTTAATAAAAAGGATCTGTTTCTCTACACCATACGAAGCAGCAGCATTAAGCTGCTATTTCACGTTGGTATACTGTGAGAGCGTGGTTCTACCCCGGTGGAGCCGAGTTATATGTGCTACAACCATAATATAACTGCATCATAGCAAGTCATATGTAGGTATTGACCTGTAAAGGATATCTCTTACACAGTAAACATTAAATAACATCACAATATTTACTATGTATTTATAGCTATTCATCTTGTTATTCAATATCAGTTCAGTTACATCATATATTTTACATATCAGTCTGAACAATTAAATAAGTACTGTTCACAACCGTCACTCAAAAACAAAAATGTGGCAAAGCTCCAAATGATCTGTGCCCTGCCAAATACGCGTATCACATTAAAAATATTATGTTCTATATTAAGTACTCACTATTTTTATTACAATAGACTATTAATAATTCATAGTCGATGTTATTGTAATTAGTGATTACTTAAGAAATGATATATTTATAAACTAAACCGACAGAAATGCCAATCATTTGGACTAGCGGTTTAAGTAACTGACTCCTACGCCGTGAACTTTCGGATACTTATCGGAGCTTCATAAATAAAAAATTTGTTGATGTTGTTTTGTAACATTTTTAACAGTGGTAGAGCCACGCGGCAGCTTTTGCTGTCGCACGGATGGGCCGGCTCGAACCGTGGTGGTACCACGACCTCACAGAAAACCAGCGTGAAGTAGAGGTTTACCTCTGCGTTTCGCTTGGTGAGTGCAGGTGGCCGGAGGCCCTTTTTACTGGAAATGAGGCATTCCATCTTAGTCCTCACGGGTGACAACGCATCTACATTTTGATTTGTAATAGAGGATAGATGTAGATGTCTATGGGCCGCAGCAACCACTTACCATCAGGTGGACTGTGTGCTCGTTTGTCACACTTGTCATAAAAAAAAACGTGGTAGAGCCATGCTGCAGCTATATTAATATTATAGTTGTGGCACGAATGGATCGGCTCGACCGGGGAAGGACCACGCTCTCACAGAATACCTGTGTAAAATAGCAGCTTAACACTGCTGTGTTTCGTATGATGAGTGTAGAGAACCGGCGACCCTTTTTACTGGAAAAGAGGCATTCCATCTTAGTCCTCATGGGTGACAACGCATCTGAATTTTGATTCTTTATTGATGATAGATGCAGATGTCTATGGGTCACAGCAACCACTTACCATCAGGTGGACTGTGTGCTCGTTGGTCTCCCTATTCTATAAAAAAATGTTAATTTTTTTGTGTTTGCGTTTCTGCTAAGTCCTAGTCTACCTTATTGCACAAACGTTACTTCGAGCATAGATAATTTTGAGTTAAATTCCTTTAGGCTGAGCCATTATTCTTAATTTCTTCATTCCTCTAGTCCGCTGCAGGATATAAGTCTCCCCCTTTTAAGAAGAATCGCTTAGCAGAAAGGTTGACGATTGCTGTGCCAGACGTATTACACCTTTTGCTGCTCCCCATTGCTGGTCTGGGTATATTAAGTCCGGCGAAGATAAGATGGTAACACCGCCATCTAGCGGATGTCAAGATTTTTTTGGCATTTCTCATAATCACCTCTTACGACATCCACTGGACGAAATCATTACAGCCCATGAAAAGTCCACTGCTGAAAGTAGGCTCCTGGAGTTTTGGCGGGAACTTAACCGGCGGCGGTATGCTGCTCCTGTATTATTGTTTAAATAATGGTTTGGTAAAAGTGGTGCGATTTTGTATATTAAGTGTCTACGCATGTGAACTATTAGTGGAAACGGTGAAACAAGTGCTTTAATGGTGATGTGATTCTCAATATAAGGTTGTCTGCTGAGATACCATTGCCAACTGTCTGCTGGCTCAAGTTGCTGTCAAAATTTCCCGAGGACTTCACAATGTGTCGCATCAACATATTGTGAAGCAGTGTACTATGAAGGCTAATTATACATTTGTACTACGAAGGACAATAATTATACCTACATTGAAAAATGGAAAACATGGCTGACGCACAAACCGTGCAGGCCAAGAAATAGGGAAAAGAAATAGGCTCCTATAGTTTGGTAACCGCAATTTTTTGTTTTCTGTGTTATTAGGGCGACGCTGCTGCCCCCTACGATCCCCACGGGATGATATGGGGTAGTTGATATATCGTACACGCGGTTGATAAGACGAAATAGGGCGATGGATTCTCATAGGCCGCCAATGCACGGCAAAATCATTAATAATATAGTAATTTAAAACTTTAATTAACACGCTTATTTTTAACGTATTATACTTATTACATCAGGGCGATATCAGTCATACTTGACCGGAGGTCACCAGCAGTGATGTTTGTTTGTGGGTGCGTCTATCGCCTTGTCGTCATCCAATACGTAAAGAAAACAAACTACTGTCAAGTAATTAATTTTTTTAAATCTACACTATAATTTATTAAAGCGAAAAGTTTTTTGTTTGTTTAAACACGCTAATCTCTGAAACTACCAGTCCGATTTGTAAAATTCTTTTGGTATATTATAGCCAGATACATGGGAAATAGTATAGGCTATAGGCTATCCAGCATTAGGTTACACCTCTCAGCTAGCCTTAAATATTGATTTTTGATATGCAAGTCAGAAGAAAAAGCGCTCCGGAACTGCTTTATCCGCGTGCACCGGAGAGGTGCGTAAACGCAATGTTCTACAAAAATATAGATGTTTACTCAGTCTAAAAAAAGTGCCCAATAAGGTAGGTATATATAGTGACAAAAAATTATTGAAAATTAAAATGTTATTTATGTGATACGCTATGGGGTATGGGGGGGGGGGGGGATGTAAGAGTGGATAAACTTTAACTTCGCTCTTTAACGACACATAAATATGCCGATAGATAAAAGTACTCCATTAATTTTGCCAATTTTTCTATACATTGCTATCTAAAATGCTTGACTAGGTGTCATGTCATTTCGCGCCGCTCAGACGCGTGATAATCGCGGGTAAAACCGCGGGGCATAGCTAGTATTAAATAAGGTTGATAAATGAACACACAGTTCACATGATGGTTGTGTGGATGCTGTGGCCCACAGACATCTAAATCTATCCTAGATTATGAATCAAACTTCAGAAGCCTGAAAACTAAGACTGAATGCCTAGTTTCCAGTAAAAAAGCGACTGGTTCTCTACAATTATCATATTATGAAACACAGTAAAATTAAGCAGCTATTTTGCGCTCGTATTCTGTGTGTGGTCGTTTCCAGGTCGAGCCGACCCATTCATGCTACAACGTATCTACTAGTTCTGTGCTACTAATATAAGTTTAGCCAACGAGTATAAGAAACACTACGTTTTAGTGAGTGCTCTGGCATGTGGGACATGTGATAATCTACGCCCACGATGTCAATACAATTGTAGTCTTCACGTAACGATTTCAAGGACGTTTTAATAAATTGCTTGTTTTTTTTTTTTGTGCACACAAATTAACTATTGGTCGCGCTTGAATTTTTAATACGTTTTAATTTGGAACATTAGCTTTCCAGATTTTTAGACTTATGTCCTTCTGATCATAACTGAAGGTAGAAATACAGATAGGCAAGACACAAAAAAGGGGATATAAATAAACTGTAATTAACAAATAAATATCTTAAACTCCGTGACACCTCTTCCTCTCTTTGGTAACTTTTGCCAATGTCTAAAAGTAAGAAATTATCCAAAAAAAAACTTTTGTTTCAATACTTCTTCGCAATATATTAATGCGTCACAGGAGCTTTAGTCAGCAGACCGTCGATAACGGTAGGATCTCAAGGCGCCTAAACAAACATTATCTGAGGTTCACGTCATCGTAGCACGTGTTTCCTCCTTTCCACTAATAGTTCACATGCGCAGACATTTAATACACAAAACAAACCACTTATATGTATTAAAATCCACTTCAAACCAATATTTAAGCAATAATACAGAAGCAGCAATTCGCCAACGGTCAAGTTCCTGCCAAAACTTCGCGTGCCAATTCACTTCTGCCGTGTGGTGGCGGTATAAGGACCATCAAACATGACATTGTTTTGTACCTTGGGTGTTTTAAACGTGGTAGAGCCATGCTGCAGCTATATTCATTGTATAGTTGTAGCACGAATGGGTCGGCTCGACCGGGGATAGACCACGCTCTCACAGGTGTTTCGTATGATGAGTGTAAAGAACCGGAGACCCTTTTTACTAGAAAAGAGGTATTCCATCTTAGTCCTCACGGCTGACAACGCATCTGCATTTCGATTCGCAGACGAGGATAGATGTAGATGTCTATAGGCCACAGCAATCACTCACCATAAGATAGACTGTGTACTCGCTTGTCACCCTTATCCTATAGAGAAGGGACGACTGGAGAACGCCAGAATAATCTTGTGTGTATCGATAGATGGCGTTGTATATCATTTCGTTTACGCCAGACGTAAAATACCTAGACCTACAACGGCCAGCAGCGTTAAAGGCGAAACGTCTGAGACTGCGATTTCCACCTGCCAAATAGTAATAATTAGGGCAAATTCTCACTACAACGATAGAGGCACATGTTCAGCATTGGGACTTTTATATGCTGATAATTTCTACTGGTAACTACAATATTATTATTTTTTATGTAAGAGGAGGCAAACGACGAACGGCTCACCTGATGCTAAGTGATCACCGTCGCCCAAAAACCTCTGCAACATCAGGGAAATTGCAGGTACGCTGCCGGCCTTTTTATCATATTCTCATTGATCTCTTAGTACATTGTCAAAAGTTTGTGGTAAGAGTTGCGGCTCAGAGGATGGGCGTTCACCGTGAATTTGACTGCACGTGAGCTACCCGGTTTCGATTCCCGCCAGCACCTATGAAATTGCAATTTCTAAAAGAAATGCTATACGTGGTAGAGCCATGCTGCAGTGTATATTACACTATATTGATAGCACGAATGGGTCGGCTAGACCGGGGAAGGACCACGCTCTCACACTGTTCTGCCACACTCTGCTGTTTCGTATGGTATGTGTAGAGAACCGGAGACCTTTTTTACTAGAAAAGAGGTATATTCCATCTTAGTGATCTTAGTCCTCACGGGTAACAACGCATCTGCATTTTGATTCTTTATTGAGGATAGATGTAGATGTCTATGGGTCACAGCAACCATTTACCATCAGGTGAACTGTGTGCTTGTTTGTCACCCTATCTTATAAAAAGAAACTACTTATTTACCACGTGCTCGGCGGTGAAGGAAAGCATCTTGAAGACACCTGCAGGTCGGGCAATAAAAAAATTCCGAGGTCATGATGTGAAGTCCACCAACAGGCATTTCAATTCTCGGACAGCGCGGCGGGTACTTCCTTGCGCAAAGACCCTCAGAATATAAGGTCTGTGCTTAGCAATGATATTTGTTAGCTCAAACATATTTAACAAGTAAGTATAATATTATTGCCATATTTGTTGCCGTCACATAGATTAAGCCATTTTTTCATTTGAGTAAATTGTATATTATTATTATTTGAATTTGAAATAAGTGAAATATAAAACGTTACACCGCAGTCGCTCACGCGTCGGGCGCTCGTTTTGAATTAAGGAGTATGCAACTTCGGTCTTTACAAGCAGGTGGACTGTGTGTTTGTTTGTTACGTTTAATTGTATAAAAAAATAATAACCGGCCAAGTGTGAGTCGGACTAGCGTATGAAGGGTTCCGTACCATCGTAATACACGTTTCTAGTAGGCGAGCCCCGTTTGATTTTTAATTTTTATTATTTGTTGTTATAGCGGCTACAGAAATAGCATTCTGTGAAAATTTCAATTGTATGACTATTACGGATGATGAAACACAGCCCGCTCACATACAGACGGACGGACAGCGGAGCCTTAGTAATAGTTCTTGTACTACATATTATTTATTCTGTGGTAATAGGGTCCTGTTAGTTAGCCTTTGAGTACGGAACCCTTAAACGTAGTTAAAAGTAGTAGTTTTACACTACCGGTACACTAGGCCCTATTTTCATCTGCGCAACGGATTAGGGATGCACAAAACAGTGCGTTTCAAAGTGATGTAATATGATATTACATTTCGTACCGAGGAATGTTACGTTATACCACAATAAATAATAGTTAAAAGAAGTTATACCATGACTCCAAACATGACGCGAAATGTCATGTTTGGAGTCATGGTAGATAGAGTATGGTAGATAGCTATTGTAATGAAATGCTCGCGTTGTAGAAGATATGCTTGCATTACGATGTGCAATCGCCAAACGCAATGCCCTCGCTACTCACTGCGCCGGAATGTACATTTGATTTTGTTATCATATTCATAAAGTCGATTTTTACTCAAACTTTCTCCCAATCTACTGAACTATTCAATCAAAATGGCATTCCAGGCTTATGACTGGCAATAAACATAGATTGCAATATTGATTATATTATATACTATGTAAATTGGTGTATTTAAAAATCGATTTTATTTACAGTGATTGTTTTCTTTTTAATTTGTTTTACATACTGTTTTGTTATACCCAACGGCTTTGTTTTTATTTACATGGTATTTACATTTTTAATTACAACTAATAAATAATAATTGTAATAGGTCTTTTGCCTTCAGACATTCAAGAAAGTGATAGAGACAGTACTAGACGTAACGGCATCGTAAAAACATGAAATTGAGTAGCGTTTGAATATTTGGGCAATAGAGCCATAAGGTGTGAGAGTCATAATTTAAATTTTACATAATTACTAGGCGGTCTGGCGATGTCAATAAAACGTTAACCTTATTATATGAATGATACGGTTCTAATTTTAAATAATAAATAGTTCACTTATTTCTTAGCCAGCTGACAGGCGCATGCTCCTTCTCACTTACACACACGGCGAAAATTAATTTATTTAAAATTAAATGAGATAATACGAACACCGAACAAAGCGCCGCGCGTCATGTTTGAGTGTCATGTGCCATGTTTGATTTGGTCGAGTCGTGTGTAAGCTACAATACGCGGTCGGGTTATATGATACGTAACAGCGTAATGCAACAATCGTATTACTTACGCAAGTCTACAACGGATACCTCCACATGTTAGTTGGAGAAGCCATCGGGGCTAGGAAAACGAGCATTAGTCGGAGGAGAGGAAGATAAAATATAGGATATATGGAGAGAGGTAGGGAAAGTTGGATAACCGGATCGTATATCGACGCGTCAACTGTTGATCAAGTAGTTGGTATGTGTACCCGCTGGCTCCAACCAATTAAGGTTAATCAAGTCAAACTCTTGCCGTCTGACAAGAGCAGGGCTTTTAATAGACTCTCAATGCGTGTCGCTACTGGTCTTAGTGAGAGGCAAATAACTCAAAGTTTAGGTATATATATATGTGTGTGTGTGTGTATATATATATATATATATATATACATATACATATATATATATATATATATATATACATATACATACATATATATATATATATATATATATACAATCCTACATATCAGTTTCGATGTTATCAAATTTTATTAAAGGTCAATTAAAAGTGTAGGATTGTGCTTGGACCATGATGCAATAGTTTCGCTTTGTTTTCTGCCGACTTCCAAAAAGGAGACGGTACTCAATTCGAGTGTATGTTTTTTTATGTGTGTTACCTCATAACTTTATACTGGGCGAACCGATTTCGATGATTCTTTTTTATATGAAAGCTGATAGTTCTCGTGTGGTCCCATATGAATTTTATCAAGTTCAGACCAATGGTTATTGAGTTATTCTTTAATAACCTATATTGAAGTCGCTTATATTGAAGTCAGTTAACAGTGGTAGAGCCACGCGGCAGCTTTTGCTGTCGCACAGATGGGCCGGCTCGAACCGGGGTGGTACCACGACCTCACAGAATACCAGCGTGAAGTAGAGGTTTACCGCTGCGTTTCGCTTGGTGAGTACAGGTGGCCGGAGGTCCTTTTTACTGGAAATGAGGCATTCCATCTTAGTCCTCACGGGTGATAACGCATCTACATTTTGATTTGTAATAGAGGATAGATGTAGATGTCTATGGGCCGCAGCAACCACTTACCATCAGGTGGACTGTGTGCTCGTTTGTCACCCTTATCCTATAAGAAACAAAAAAAAAGTCGGCTGTACAAAATTTTTAATTTTAAATTATTATGTATACACCGTATTACTGGTCATGCTCAAATTTTATCTGTAAATTGTCTACTGGTATCTGTCCTGTATACGTCACGGCATGTGCCATGGTGATCCATCACTTTATATGTACCAGTGACGCGAGTGTCGAAATAAATTTGGGAAATGTCGGTAATATTCTATGTCCTCGACCTCGTTATTTATCTCGTTTAATACGTGTGAGCAGCGTCAAAGATGCGAGGCGTCAATAATACTATCGTTGATCGGCAGTTCAGCATATAAATTCAATCCTGTAGTCTCCGTTGTTTAGAATTGCTTGCGGGTGTTTATAAACTACGACGGTAATCTTATACCAGGTATGCTGTGAGTTGTTTTCTCTTTTTAATGGTGTTAAAATGTAAGCCGACTTCAACAAAAGGAGGAGGTACTCAATTCGACAGTATTTTTTTAAGTGTGTTACCTCCGAACTTTTTTCTAGGTGAACCGATTTTGATGATTCTTTTTTATTTGAAAGCCGGTGCTTCTCATGTGGTCCCATATGAATTTGATCAAGATCTGACTAGTAGCTTTTGAGTTATCCCTAATAATGCGTATTTATTTGACTTCGACTACATTGATGATGTTCTCATTGTATTTATACTTACTATTGAAGTCGGTTGCATAAAATTTTTAATTTTCACTTGTTACTTTCAGCCATGACTTCTATTTTTTATATTTTATTCACCGATAGTAAGGTGCTAATTAAACTACTTAAAAAGAGGCAAGCTAGCCCCCCAGCGGTCTGCTCTCAGCCTTTACAGCCTCCAGTTTTCCCCTGGAACCCCAAAAAGGCCGACCCCCCGCGGACATCCTCCGCCTCACAGCAGGCACAATCCTCAATGGTTGATGACCTGAATACGGTGTATGCCGCTATTTGGAGCATCAACATTGGCGAGATTGCCATATTAGCACGCAAACTGCACGCCGCTCAGTCCTCTCAGGACCGTCTCCTCGCTCTTGCTGAGCACTACAACCTTTTGAGCTTATTGTAAGTTAAGTTAATTTAAATTAACTTAACAATGGCAGAGCAATTTGCTCTCCCAAAGTCCTACGGTCGTATTAAGCCTAAGGGTTTATCGCTTGTGTCCTTTGATATTCGCGGGTTGCGAAATAACCTCCCAGACCTTAAGCTCTTTCTTCGAGATCGCGAAGCCGACCTCCTCCTCCTCCAGGAAACCAATCTCAAAACTAAGGACATCAAAGGCCTTTCTATCCAAAAGTAACGACAGACCTGACCGCAAAGGCGGCGGTACTGCCATTTACTACAAGAAGACTCTTCATTGCTCCCACATCCCTACTCCGCAGCTTACCATTATGGAAGCCACGGTATGCAGGCTAGCCTTGAGTGGAGATCAGTCCATCATCATAGGCGCCTGCTATACCCCTAGTAGAACCATCCCTTCATAAAATATTTTTACGCTATCCTTTCATTAGGCAGCTCAGTCATTATGTTTGGAGATTTTAACTCCAAGCATACTTAATGGACCTGCCTTTCTGCTTCTCAGAGTGGCAAGAAACTGCTTGATATCACGCAGTCTCTTGACCTTACCGTCCACAGTCCCCTCGGTGTCACTCACTATCCCTACAATACCGACCACGCTCCTGACGTGCTAGACTTTGCGCTAGTTAAAGGAGTTTACCTCAACCTCAGGTCAATCGAGACTCTTGACGATCTAGAATCCGACCACCACCCGGTTTCCATCAGCCACCTCCCTCAACCCCCTCCACGAAAACCTTCACCAACTGGAAGGGCTTCAAGGAGTCCCTAGCCAAATCTATGGACTCACAGGACTCCATCTCTCTCTCGTCGGGGTTCGACAGTACCGAAAAAATCGTAATCATCATCATAAGACCATCGCGGTCTTTTTCGACATAGCAAAGGTATTCGATAGAGTCTGGTACGAAGGCCTTATACAATATAAACTCTATAAAATAGGTCTCCCTAATAGTCTTGTTCGTCTCGTGGCCTCCTACCTGAAGGATCGTACCTTTCGTTTTAGACACAAAGGCACGCTCTCCTCTCAACGCCCTATCAAAGTAGGTGTACCTCAGGGCTGTGCTTGCCCCTCGGCTGTATCACCTGTTCACCAACGACATTCCCATCCCGTCAAATGGTGTTCAGCTCTCCCTCTTTGCAGACGACACTGCCCTCTACTGTAAAGGTATCTCACTACCTTTCATACGGGACATGTTCCAAAAGTCAGTTAATGACTTAGGAGCTTGGTTCCAAAAATGGTGTATCGATGTGAACCCGGAGAAAAGCTCCGCCGTTCACTTCGATCATAAATGACGCCGCCTCACTACTATTCCGCCAATCCGTATGCGTATCCGTATGCGTACCCCCGTCTCCCGGCATACGACCGCCAAATATTTAGGTCATCCTTGACACGAAGCTCACCTTCGGGCCCCATGTCAAAAGAGTAACCCGCAACGCATGTTTTTACCTGAGTAGGCTTAATAGTATGCTGGGCCGACACAGTAAAATGTCCCTCCGGAACAAGCGAACCCATTATAAGGTCTGTATACGACCAGTCATGACTTACGCGGGCCCCATATTTGCCCACGCTAATCCCAAAATCATTAACGAACTCCAAATAGTTCAAAACCTCTTCTGTCGTCGAGCTACGAACGCACCCTGGTACTTCCGTAACGTCAACCTCCATCGAGACTTAGACCTCTCCATAGTCCAGCAGTTTCTGAAAACACTCTGAGAACATCTTCAAAGCCTCAGAGTCCCACTCTAATCACTTCATTCGTGAGGCAGCTTCCTATGCAGCCCCACTCCCCTCTCGCTATCGAGTCTGAAGACCGAGGAACTCTCTCTCAGACCCGCCAAACAAGCTTTCGGCCGAATTGAACTGCCTCCTGGCGGCTCAGGCCGACTCTTCTTAATTTGCCTTAGTTAGGCTCCCAAAGAGGTCTTTTCCCTAATGAGGGTCGCTTCCTATTCGGCAGAAAGGTCACAAAAGCCAATGCCAGTCTCACAGGTGGTATTTAGTGGGTAGGCACTTAGGTTTTCGCAGTGAGTACCACATAACCATGACAGCCGGCTGTCGTGGTATGCTTAGAGCATTCACCACCTCCCTTCCTCGCTATCCGGAAGGTAGCCCTTTCCATTGCATTTGGGCGTAAAAAAGGACAAGGTAGTCAAATGAAAAAAGGCTCCCCAGTGCCAGCTCCTTCCACTTGACCGCATCCAGCGCAGAGCGGCTCGAATCGTCGACGACCGAGTCCTTTCCGATCGGCTCGACTCATTGGCGCTGCGAAGAGATGTAGCATCTCTTTGCATTTTCTTTCGCATCTACCATGGGGAGTGCTCTGAGGAATTGTTCGGATTAATCCCAGCCGCCAAGTTTCACGAACGCACATCGCGGCAGAACTCCCGATACCATCCACACTATCTGGATGATTGGCGGTCCACCACTGTGCGATTTAGAAGATGTTTTCTTCCTCGCACGACTTCCTTGTGGAATCGATTACCATCAGCGATTTTTCCGGACCGATACGACTTAGCGACCTTCAAGAAAAGAGCGTACTCCTTTTTAAAAGGCCGGCAACGCATCTGCAATTCCCTCCCTGGTGTTGCAGTTGTTCATGGGCGGCGGTAGTCACTTACCATCAGGTGAGCCGCATGCTCGTTTGCCCCCTCTCCTATAAAAAAATGTTATATTATTTATTTAGTATGGCCTTAAGTTCTGTTACCAATTAAAATACATTTCTTTATTAAACAAACATAGTAATAACAGAGTAAACAGTGTAATGTGTATTAATGATAAAACTTAATATGTGTACATATTTATTGAAGGTTAAGTAAGCGACTAATTAAAACAATTATATTGAAAGTGCCGCCTTTGGCCTTGATACAGGCCATTAATCTCTGGTTACGAATTAAATAATTCATTGCCTCCATGGAGAATTTAGGCATTGGCAGCCATTTTCGTGAGAGAACCAATCCTAGAGTACCTTTTTTTTTACATGGGGAAATGCCTACGCATACCCGCCTCGCGGGGGCAAGGACGGGTTATGTCGGACTCGCACCGACTAAAACCCCATGGTGTTCCACCCTCGTCGCATATTGGCAGGGCCACGGGAACGCTTTCGCACACTTCCGCGGCCCCACCTGCGCTGGCCGCCCCATGGCGGCCCCTCCTCGGAGAGGACCACTCCTCCCCCATCTCCTTCTCCGATAAGGCGCACCAGAACACATGGCGCGCCCTCCTCCTCGGCCTCCAATTTCACATGCGCAACGGACGCCCCCGCGTCCGATGCACGAAGGCCATGGGGCCAGGAAAAACTAGCACTCGGGAGCACCAGCCTTCCTGACCCCAGCGGCGGATCTGGTCTATGGCTCCGCCGCCAACCAAGATTCGGCTGCGGAGGGTAGGGAGCGCGGCGCCTCGCAATACTGGCACTCCTCTCCCCCCGCAGCCCCACCACCACCGAGGATAGGGCGAGTGGCGCATCGCCATACCAACACTCCTCTTCCTCCGCGACTCCACCTCGGCTGCAGCGGTAGAGGGTGCGGACTCCCCTCTTACCGCAGCCCCCCGACACACATCCGAAGTGGACTCGCCAAGCCCACTCGGAGTGGCCACCTCGGGCCGGCCCCACACCACGGGCCAGCCAAGGGGTTCCTCTTTGTTCACCGAGGGTGACCAAGCCACGGCTACTAAGCCCCCCCGCCACGACAAGGCGGGAACCCGTTCGGGGGGGAATCCTAGAGTACCTACCTATCACATATAGTTTGTCATGTCTTTTAGTACCTACTAAACAGATCGAGTCCACATCCAAACTAGACGAGGTACTCAGATTATTCTCGAGCCTGGGTCGAGTTATTGGTGCACTGTGATCAGGAGTATAGTCTCGCTGGAAAGTTCACAGTCCCACATTTTAGAAAATTGTATCACTGCACGATTGAAGACCTTTTGATAAACTTTGGCTGAAATCTTACTCTGTTTTCAGAAAATTGAAGCTTCGTGACTTATTTTAGGACAGCCACTAAACCATGATTATGTAATTTTTAATACGTGGTAGAGCCATGCTGCAGTTATATTAATAGTATAGTTGTAGCACGAATGGGTCGGCTCGACCGGGGAAGGACCACGCTCTCACAGAATACCAGCGTCAAATAGCAGCTTAACACTGCTGTGTTTCGTATGGTGAGTGTAGAGAACCGGAGACCCTTTTTACAGGAAGCGAGGCATTCTATCTAAGTCCTCACGGTTGGCAACGCATCTGCATTTTGATTCGCAAACGAGGATAAATGATGTCTTTGGGCCACAGCAGCCACTTATCATCAGGTGGACTGTGTGCTCGTTTGTCACCCTATACTATAAAAAAAAATTGCTTGTTGTACGAGTAGTGCTTTTCAATGGTAATATTTTTTCAGCGTATGGAACATCAGGTATTTTGATAAATTCACTCTCTCAAGCGTACAGACGACTAAGACCTAGCTTCAAGTCTTTAATAATTCCCGATAGGGTTCTTAGAAGGAATCTTCATTTTACGCGACAATACATTTTGCAGAGCGTTTCATAATCATACCGTAAAATGGGGTGAATAGACACAACTTTCAACTTCTACACTGTTTTTCTTACATATATTGTATATAAGCTGATAATAAAACACTTTAATGTTGTGAGTCTTGTTGTAATTTATCAAATACTAATGCTTCAAACCAGTGGCGGATTTACACATTTGCCGCCAGTAGGCTATTCTAATTTTGCCGCCCCTACCGATCTTCTACAATTCGATGTCCTAGTTCACAATTACTATTTTTTGTCAATGAAATTGTAACTTCATGATTTGTGCATTATCGTTCTAACTACACCACCCTTTTCTCGTTATTAATATAATTATTGTGAACTAGTAAATCGATGTGTCAGTTCCCAGATTATCTTTACAACTCAACGATTTAGTTGAAATTGTGCACAAGAAATAGCTTTTGGATACATTAATTTCTCAGCTAATTAAAGCTCAATCATGTACTTCTAATAAGGTGGGGTAAGGTATGCCTCAATACTACTTACACGTTAACGTTATTAAATATTTTTTATTGCGGTTACTTACAGTTTAAAAATAATAATATATTCCATCACAAGTAGAAAGTTCTAAAATTCTTTTTCGTCGGAGGAAATCTTGTTCATTAATTTTGAGTTCTGACTCTATGCACAAAATAGCTAAGGTGTTTAGCTTTACTTGACTTTAGGTAGTTTAGTTAATGACGGGCTGTTTTCCGCAACTCCACGTCTATGCGCGTATTTTGCGCGTGGACAGGAATAATGCAATTATTCGAGTCATGAAATCTCTCCGAAGAAGTTCAACAGTCCTTTGATGTTGCAAGTGACTTCGGGAAGTGATTTCGGCCTGCCGAGATGTTGACTTTAGTTAGATCTTAGATAATTTTTCAGCCATTTTAAGTAAGAAAAGCGAGAAGGTTTTTTGATTTAAAATTAAACACCCGAAAAATTTGACACTGGTGTACATAAATCCACGTGGACTGCTATATCCAAGTTTAGATAAACATTTTGAAAATTCTGATTCCGCAGGAACGAAGATAAAATTTTCAATGATCTAGAATCTGGTTTCACCAAAATTCTTTCAGAAGAAAGGTGGCATTGAAAATGTATGAATTTTTGAACTATGTCAGTCTCTAATTCATTAGGATACATTTCTTCCATGAAAAGGGCTTTTTCTTTAAGGGATAATGTTGTTGATTTTGGTACGAAATCAAAAGTTTTTTGAACCAACACCTACCGTTTTCCTAATTCAGTTACGAGTCTATCAATGAGGACAAGAAATGTTTTAGCCCTGAAAGTATCACTCGAAGTCATTCTTATTTCTTTATCAGCTGTCTCTTTATATTTTTTTTTCCTTTCCGGTTGTATTTTCCCCACATCTTTGTCATACTGCTTCGACACGCTTAATTCGATCACTTTTTCTTGGAAATACTTAAAAAATTTCTCGTTCAGCTACAAAGAACTGAAGAAGCGACAAGGTTCTGTGCAACATTCAGCAGCCGCAGTTGCAACTAAATTTTAAGAGAGGACAGAGCAAGGAACGAAAAAACAAAAGGTGCTTGACTTTGAATTTTAGCCATTATACACACACCAGACATGTTTGCGGCATTATCATACTACGGCAAGAACCCTCTTCAGAATGTTTGTCCAATTAGTAATTTTCCAAAAAATTGTGCCAAAGAAATATTAGTACGTATTAGAAATCGCACCAGGATTCACCGAGGCAGCTTTTTTTGGTTTTGAAGTAAATACATCTATCTGTTTCTAACTCAATGCCAACACGCAGCGTACGCCTTCAACAGTACGATCCTGCTGCGGCTCTCGCGGCGGCCGCGCCTCGCTCGTTCAGTCAATTCATCAGCATTTCTATAGCTATACTACATAGGGCAGGCATTTCGATCAAACACACTTAGCGAACGGTCATGTCAATCGATTCCGCGCCACAACCAAACGCAAACTGTAGGAAAATTTATCAACCAAGTGAAAAATGAGAAAGTTTTAGCCCCAAATTCGCCGCCCCTAAAATCTGCCGCCCTAGGCTCCAGCCTACTCAGCCTGCTGGTAAATCCGCCTCTGCTTCAAACGAGTAAAAACATGTAAATTCTTTGTATTTTAGAAAAAAAGTAGTCGGTTTCTATATCCCCGGAATTCGGGGTGAAAAGAAACGACATAGGGGTGAATAGAGAAAAAATGCTAGGGTTGTCAAATGTGGGTTTGTTGTAGTATTTAGATACGGGAGTTGTGAGTCAAATGAAAGAAAACATAACTATATTAAAATTGTCATTATAAAAAATAATTAGTTGCTGATATTTATACAATTCCATGTTATATAAATTAAAAATATCAGAGTAATGTAATTTAACTGCTTTGCAGCGTAAGGTTTTCCGACATAAAGCTATTAAATAAATAAGCCACTGCTTACATAGTTTTGAACATATTTTTTAAGTTATGAAAATAAAAATAAAAAAAAATGTTTCAAAGTTTGTTAAACTATGTAACACTAATTATAATACTACGTGTTTTGATTAATAACCTTTGGTTATTTTAAGTTGTAGGCAACAAGACGAGATTAAAAATCACCATTACTTATTTATAAAATTATGTAAGCACTAAACATAAATGTAAATTGACATAATATCGGGACTTGAAGCTGATAACTCGCGTCACACCTATTCCGCACCGCTTAGATACTTTTTTAACTCGTATACCGAGCGTCTCTGTTAAACAATAAAATACAAATATAATGAATGATATATTTATCTACTAGATAGAACTAAATCATATGAGCACACTAAGTATATTTACTGCAGGAACTTCTATCTGGTGTAATGGTAAAACCTCAAGTATTTGGAATTTTAATCTATAACAAATATCAAAATTTAAAATTTATAATAGAAGACTTTTAAATACCTTTAATATGGTTTAAACGGTTTTTTATTTTAGTTTCAATTAGCTATATAAATTAATTTATGTAATAAGTAAATGGTGCAAATAGTTTTTGACAACCCTTAAAATCATGTTCCTATTAACCCCTTTTTCGTTTCCAATAACCCCTCATTCGTATCTATTCACCCCTTTCTATTGACCCCCAAGGCGTTTTTATTCACCCCTCAGTCGTATCTATTCACCTCGAATTCGAGAAAAAATACCAGCATCCTGATTTTATTATTTAAAAGAATAAAATCGTTCAATATCGATATTCATATTTATACTAGTAATAGATGAGAAACTCTACTCCTTAAAAAAAACATTTGCAACAAGGAAACTCTGAAGAACTTGATGTTTAACTAAAAGTTTTACACAGCATAAAACCACTTGTACTCACACGTTTATAATAACCGCCCTTTTCTTTACTGTCATCAAAATTCACACTAATTTAAAGGTTACCAAAATAAAGGGAAAATATTGGCAAATAATAAACACACGTTCCCGAGCTGTAGACAGACCTACAGACAACTTTATCAAATAACCAGACTTGTGTCTATTCACCCCGCGATTTCTATTCACTTCACAAAGGATCAAGGTCTAAATTTGAGTGTTTTTTTTTGTATGTATGTTAAGCGATATCTTCGCAGATAACGATGATTTTTGAACCAATTTTGATGATTCTTTTTTTCTGCTGACTTCCAAAAAGGAGACGGTACTCAATGCGACTGTATGTTTTTTTATGTGTTTCCTGGGTGAACCGATTTCGATGATTCTTTTTTTGTTTGAAAGCTGGTACTTCTCGTGTGGCCCCATATGAATTTGATCAAGGTCAGACCAATAGTTTTTGAGTTATTATTAATAACTTATTATTGAAGTCGGCTGTACAAAATTTTTAATTTTACATTATTATTATTAAATATTTTAATACAGTTATATCCACGCCTAAGGGTAGCAAATAAATAACTTTCTTTTTAGACATTTGAAGTCGGTTTTTACTTTTTGTTGAAAGTCATAATTATGATAGTGTAAAGGTGACAAACGAGCACACAGTCCACCTTATGGTAAGTGGATGCTGCGGCCCAAGGACAATTACATTTATTTTCAATAAAGCATCAAAATGCAGATGCATTGTCACCGCTGAGGACTAAGATGGAATGCCCTGTTTTGAGTAAAAAGGGTCTCCGGTTACCTACACCCACCATAAGAAACACAGCAACATTAAGCTGTCATTTCACGCTGGTATTCCGTGAGAGGGTGGTCCTACCCCGGTCGAACGGACCAATTCGTGCTACAAGCATAATATAGCTGCAGCATGGTTCAACTACGTATATAAACGCTATACGTAGTAATGTAATTTAAAAATCGCGATCAGAGATGATCACGGTCACAGTGAACAATTGTGTTAATGACAGCAAGTCGATCGAAATTACTTAGTAAATAGTAATGAACGCATAAAAAATTAGAAGATATTAAATAAGCATTATGCTTTCGTAATAAGTTAAAAAGACAAAGAAATATGGGATAACCCTTAATATAAGCAAGACAACGGACCAGTTATTGGATCCGGCTCCCGGTCGCTTCACAGATGCGCATATTCTGTCAGCAACCGGGACCCGGTCGCCTCACAGACGAGAGGATACATACTTATGTCCAGATTCATTATTTTCAATAACTGTAGGTACTTAATTTATTAGTTTTTATCTTACTATCATGAATTGCTTCTAACAGTAAGCACGCTGCTTGAAAATGCTTTAGAGGAACAAGTAAACAATCTTACAAACAATCGCTTCATCATCGAAAACAAATATAAAAACTTTAATAATACTCTACACTACCTGAATAGTTCTAAAAAAGGATTCAAATTCTGTTCAGATACTTTCGTCCTTCTACCTCCCTAGGTTCTCCTTTAGGTCTCATATTGTTATCAAATGTAGCAATAACACTACTTTACGTCTAGAACACCTACAATAATTCTATAACACACCTCTATCGCTGCTAAGAAACAACAGTGACAAACAGACTATAATATATTATTCGGTTGTAATTCGATCTGCCTGTAAAGTATAATTCGATGCTGTGAAACAAAGATAATAGTATAGTGCCACCAACTTTACTGTTCAGTTGACAGATTTGCTAGTGGAGAACTAACTATGGAATTTACGGCGGAAATAGGTGGCTACATATTCACGATATATTAGCATATAGAACAATGAACATACAACTTACCTACCTTCATAATTGTTCGTCATACATAATTATTATACAGAATCTAACAGTTCATCATCAAACAAATTCAACACAAGAGGCTCTAAACCATAGCCCGCCATTTTTGTCAAGTGCGGACTTGAGATCATTTTGGAGAACTCTCAGGCATGCAGATGCAGTATCTTCACGATGTTTTCCTTTGCCATTTAACAGTTAAATTTCCTATTAAAACTAAGGAAGAAAGACAATTTCGTGTTATTATGATATTTTGTAAGAGTAATTGTGGTCCTGATCTCGGAGTTCAAGCTGCCGAACTCCAGGAAGTTCTGTTGTGAAAGATTTTAAACAGTGGTAGAGCGGCAGCTTTTGCTGTCGCACGGATGGGCCGGCTCGAACCGGGGTGGTACCACGACCTCACAGAAAACCAGCGTGAAGTAGAGGTTTACCTCTGCGTTTCGCTTGGTGAGTGCAGGTGGCCGGAGGCCCTTTTTACTGGAAATGAGGCATTCCATCTTAGTCCTCACGGGTGACAACGCATCTACATTTTGATTTGTAATAGAGGATAGATGTAGATGTCTATGGGCCGCAGCAACCACTTATCATCAGGTGGACTGTGTGCTCGTTTGTCACCCTTTTCCTATAAAAAAAAATGTACCCGCTAATATGTTTCACAAATAGATTATTAGGCGATTTAAATTTTCCATATCTGGTAAGACTAACCTATAACAATGAAATCAAAGGCACTCACTGTCATTTATAAAATGGCGGCCCTAGTTCCGATTTTGTCCACCTGAACAGATAAGTAGGTACATGATACATAACCCTTGAACAGCTGCTAATAAACAACATTCGGAGTATCCTTATACTGTTTGTATTCTTGTGTTTCTAGTTACATACAATAACACTGAATATGTCAGTAGGTACTCATAACATTATAATATGTATATAGTTACAGCCTATCAAAGACCCACTGCTGAACAAGAGGCCTGCCTCAGATTGCCACATAACGAAGGATATTTGCTATAGTTGCCACTCTTTGCAGGCCAAAAGGGTTGGCAATCTATTATATGTAGGTAGTTATGTACGAAAGTTGTTTGTGACCTTAATATCAGTTACGTATGTAATGTTATGCCCAAAAAACGTTAATAAGTAGTCTTCCATTCGTAATGACGAATTTTTTCATTGAATCCCATACCTATTTCGTTCCTTCCACCTTCCTAAAAATGACAACTTAGCTTTTTGTTTATTTTTTGTATATTTATATCAAATCTTGAGTATATCCTACGTACTAATGCAATGGTCACTAAAAGTTCAATAAACATGGAAATTTAAAAGCGATAATTGAACTTGTTCTTGACGTAAAACGATAACCCGGCCGCACTCCGCGTCATGGGGATTCATTTTGTTGAACCTCAGATTATAGAATCTATATTCTGTGTTCAAGATGTTTTTCGTTTTCGTCACATATCAACAATTTATAACACAAACACATCTTAACTTTAGAATAAATAATGTTGACCATTATGCTTATTGCAGATTTAATTGAGACACAAAGTAAATATCCGAGTCATAAAATAAAATGATGTCTTACATACAAGGGTGGCACTGAAAGTTTTTAGAAAATCAAAAACTGAACTAACTAGCAAGTTATTGCTTTTATTATATCTTTTCAAAATAGTGTCCATTTACATCAATGCATCGCTGCATCCGATGGAACCACTGAGAAAAGTACTTTACCCACTCGTCGTTAGAGGTCTCTTCGACGGCATTTTGAAACGCAGCCACTGCTTACTCGGCGTCCATAGAACGTTTTCCTCGAAGTTTTTCTTTTATTTTCCAAAAAAAAAATAAAAATCGCAAGGTGCAATGTCGGGGCTATAGGGCGGGTGACCCAGTAATTTCATGTCTGACGCTAAGTAGTGGATTGTTTGCTTGTGGTCCGAGAGCTCATGACGCATTTTTCATGAAGTGTTTGATGCATCATGAAACTTTGTTTAAAGGTATCAGTCGACTCAATAAGCAGGTATATGACTGTCTGCCTGGCCTACCGGGGTACACCTGGTACTGCGCATACAGGTAAGTCGCAAAAAAAATTGCCCAAAAAAAGTGTTTGATTCAAATAATAATAATGACTATCCGTCAGCTAAGTTGATAGAGAATTAAGAAAAAAAATGGCAGACACTTCTGAAGGGGTTTACATAGGGGCAGACTACCCCAAAGTTGTATTTTCAAAAATTCCAAAAAAAGTGTTTGATTCAAATAATAATAATGACTATCCGTCAGCTAAGTTGATAGAGCATTAAGAAAAAAAATGGCAGACACTTCTGAAGGGGTTTACATAGGGGCAGACTATGTAAACCTATGTAAACCCCTTCAGAAGTGTCTGCCATTTTTTTTCTTAATTCTCTATCAACTTAGCTGACGGATAGTCATTATTATTATTTGAATCAAACACTTTTTTTTGGGCAATTTTTTTGCGACTTACCTGTATGCGCAGTACCAGGTGTACCCCGGTAGGCCAGGCAGACAGTCATATACCTGCTTATTGAGTCGACTGATACCTTTAAACAAAGTTTCATGATGCATCAAACACTTCATGAAAAATGCGTCATGAGCTCTCGGACCATTGGCGGTGTGCGAGTTGTCGTGGTGAAGGATCCTACTGCGAGGTCGTTTCTCCCAAACTTTTTCCAAGACAAGTGACAAACGATTGTTAGTGTACCACTCTGCAGTAACTGTTTTTCGATTTTCTAAAACAGTTGTTGCGTAATGACCTGTCCTTCCGAAGAACGAGGCTACCATCTTGTTCCCACGGTATCTCTTCACTTTAGTTGGCAACTCCTCGTAAGGAAACACACCGACAGCAGACTGTCTCTTAGTTTCAGGATCATAACAATAACTCCAGCTTTAGTCACCCGTAAGTATGTCGAACACAGCATTTGAGTCACCTCCGTTAAATCTTTGAACCATATCATGATACCAATCAAAACGACGGAGTTTTTGGGCCTCTGTCAAATTCTGAGGTATCCACCGGGCACAAGCTTCCTGACCGCTAAATGTTCATGGAGGATTTTGTGCACTTGACTCATACCGATGCCTAAGCTTGTCCTAATCTGCTGATAAATCACTCTTTTATCTGTCTCTATCATACGCCGCACAACACTGATGTTATCTTCAGTCGTCGCCGTTCAAGGCCGTCCCTCACGCAGATCATCGGTGAGATTAGTGCGAACACGTTTAAACTCATTAAACCAGTTGTAAACAGTGGCACGAGATGGGGCTTCATCATGAAAGGCCTATCGAAGTCTATCATAATTTTCTTGTTGACTTAAATGACATCGAGTCATAAAAAATCATTGTACGAAAATTTTCTCGCGTTAAATTCATGCTGACGTGACACAGACAATTTTCAATTTGCCGTCAAATCGTAAACAAATGACAAATTAATAAAATACATACCTACACAATATTATTGACAGAGTTCCATTTTCAAAATTTAAACTTAATTTTTTTATTATATCGTTTACAAGTGCCCAGTTCTAAAAACCTTCAGTGTCGCCCTCGTAGTTTCAGCATATACTCAATTGTATGCACTATCCCCGTAACCGCTTATCCCAACAATACTTCTTCAAATTAGGTATAACATAAAGTTAAAGTTACGGCCTACATATGTGTACGTCCCACTGCTGGGCACAAGCCTACTCTCATTTCTGAGAGTGGTTCAGGGCAAGGAAGTGTCCGCACGTGTTAAAAGTTACGCTCTATTTCTTTCACAATGAAATTTCTGCACAAAAGCCAGGTCAGGACAGCTTCACCGGACTCATGGCTCCGGACCCCAATGCAGGGAGGTATATCAACAGGTGAATTATACTGAAGATGCAACTGAATATACGTCTAAACGTAAGGTATTCGGTATGTAGTTATTAGAGTTTACCACCAGCGGATTAGGATGCGTTTAGAGTTTAGACGCTTTCAAATCAGCGTCGAGACATTTCGTTGAAAAGGTGTTGGGAGTCTTCTTTTGCCTAGGAGTCCGACTAGGTAGGTACAACCCTTTTAACTATTTCTGTTGCCAACAGTGGCGTAGCTAGGCGTGGGCGAAGTGGGCCCTCGCCCACGGCCCCGCACTTAAAGGGGCCTCGCGAGGCCCCTTAAATGCGATGCCCCCAGACTACCACAGATGACTAATTAATTTAATCACTTTTACGCTCGAAAAAGAACGCCACAAATTTAAAAGCGTGTTTGTTTGGGGCCTCGCAAGAAGCCCCTCTTAAGTGTGACTGCGAGGCCGTCGTAACCACCTTCAAAGACCGCGACCGTTAGGTTGACAGAATACGAGACTTATCAGGAATTAAAAGCTATGAGTAGGCATGTCGTGTCAAAGTATATTTAAAGTACTATTGGGTACATCTTGGGAACGAAAAAAAGGGGCCTCGCTGATGCGACTTCGCCCACGTCTATCTTAGTCCACGCTACGCCTCTGGCTGCCAAGTAGCAGTGCATGCACTGCTGTGTTCCAGTCTGTAAGGTATCGAGAGGCGGTGTAATTGCAGGTTGTGGGACATTCTATCTTAGTTAGAGGTGACAACGCGTCTGTCATCAGTAGCCTTCTTTGTTTTAAGTTGATAGTATGTTTTTTTTTTGATGGAATAAGAGTGACAAACGAGCACATAGTCCATCTGACGATAAGTGGATGTTGTGGCCCATAGACATTTACATCTATTCCCAGTTAAGAATCAAAATGCAGATACGTTGGCACCCCTGAGGACTAAGATGGAATGCCTCGTTTCCAGTGAAAAGGGTATCTGGTTTCCTACACTCACCCTATAAAACACAGCAGCATTACGAGCCGACCCATTCGTGCAATAACTGTAATAATATAGCTGCAGCGTGGCTCTACCGCGTCTGTGTTCATGAACTGCCGTAGCCACTTCAATTTTATTAAGAAAACTTGTTTTAATCAAACTAGCACATTTCTGTGCTATTGTTAATGATATACATATAATAATTACGAGTCTAGTATTACCATATATAAATTTTACCTTCACAAACAGCAAACACGTCAAGGGTTTAAGGAATAATATAAGCGCTGATCTGATGTCAACGAAACTTTACCAATTCTATTTTAAATTGTTTTTTTGTTTGAGAATGTGAAAATATTTTTCAAGTATAAGTTACAAGTAATGATACCGACATAATGACTTCCCCAAGAAAATAAAATCCTACAATGTTTTAAAAACTCATCTATGTAAAACCTGGGCAGCTATTTTACAATAAAGTCCATTTAAATCAAGAATTTTTTTTATTTCCAAGAAAAGACGATGAAACTTGAACGTGCGTAAATTGAAAATTCTAATTTCGGTGACACAATAACGAAATCAGAAGTTTCAGTAATTAAAAGAAAGTCTTCCCCAATGCCGTTAAAGCGGTTTAAGTCAAGTCTTCACTCTAAGAAATTAGTACAATAGACTACTGGCGAATATTTGAAAACTTTACAACTTTTTAATAAGTGAGGAATGTTGAGGATAAATAAATATTGTCTACGGCCCTTTTAGGTTTTTTATATCTTGTGACTTGTTGTCATAGTTACGAAAATAACAAGAAAAATGTAAGACTAGTTTTTCGTAATAAGTATATTTTTTGTTAGAAGATTAAATGTTTCAAGTCTAAGAAATCTTCTTATTTCAATGTGAGGAGCTACATACAACGGTCATACAGAAGCTCCCCACAGAGGAATATTTTCTTGTAATAAAAAATAAATATGTTTATATTTTAAGAATATTTTACTATAACTAATTAAATTGGTTTTTGGGGTAGAGTACGATTCAGGGGTTGCTTGTTTTTTTTTGAGCTATTTGCATATGCCTAACTACTGACTCACCTGATGGTTAGTGGTGATGTAGCTGAAGATGGTAAAACGGAATGACTTAACAAAAGCCTGTTTACTCTTGTTTTGATACTCTTAAAGATATAATATCATAGAATGAAAAATCAGATGCTGGCAAACACTGATGTAGGCACGAATAACGACGAAACAAAGTTTTATAAGGCTAAGTTTTTAAGGTAGGTATTAGATACCTTAGGGTATTTTTAATATAATCTATACATATAAATAAAATTGAAGTGTCTCTCCGTAATATTGAAGTAACTAGCTTCGATTAAGCTAAGGGAATGATTTGCATGCTATTAAGAGTTGAGTGTCGACGATGAGTATTATCGGCGCCGTCAGTTCATCAAAAATTACGCATCAAGAATTTACATATCCAAACACGTGCGGCCATCGTGATGGCGGCTAACCGGTACCTACCTAAGAACTAGTTTTCTTCAGTCTTGACGCCGCAAGAAATCTGGTACTGAAAATGATATTGCAAGAAAATATCCAATCCAGTATTTAAGAAACAATTGTGTATTAAATATCTGAACGAAGAAATTGCCAAGATATAGACATTATTTTCACAGGAGGTGACAACGAGCACCCAGTCCACTTGGTGGTTGGGGCCAATATCACGCCTCGATTCACGATTGACTTTTTGAAACCACGGCATAAAAACATAGTCGTGCCCGGTAAGCTCAGAATGTATAAAACATTAAGGCCAAGACGCAAATTCAATGCAGTCGAGAGTCGAATCTATTAAGATTTGCTGCAGGAACTAAACTAGTTTTGAACCAGTGACTAAGTTGGCAACAAGTAGTAAAATTCTTAAAAACTTCAATATAAATAAAATGAGAACATCATCAAGGTAGTCGAAGTCAATTAAATACGCATTATTAAGGATAACTGAAACAATGCTGGTGAGATTTTAATCAAATTTATATGGGACTAAATAAGAAGTACCAGTTTTCAAATACAAAAAAAAAAAGAATTTTCAAAATCGGTTCACCTAGAAAAAGGTTCTGATGTAACACAAAAAATACAGTCGATTTGAGAACCTCCTCCTTTTATTGAAGTCGGTTGACAAAAGTAGGAAAATGACTTGTATATTTCTGAAACATGTCATGTTTCTTAAATAAAATAAATATGCAAGTCTTTACAACGAAAACTAAATTTTTGGACATAGAAAAGTCTGCAGCCTTTTTAAGATGATGTACTTCAGATCATTTGCATAAAATCCCCACTAAAGAACTATAAATTCTGTGAACTCCTGTCTGTAAGAAAATTGTATATTTTGTTTACTACAACATTACCATTTAGGTTTGTCCTACTGCAAATGAGTACAAATAATTCGAATCACGACTACAAACCTGCGAACAAAATTTGCTTAAAAACAAACACATTGTATATTCGCCTTGTTAACAGTAGTTTTTCCGGTTCTCTAGATTCATCCATCATAAGAAAGAACAATTTTACGCTGCTATTTTGACATTCAAATTTTTTGCGAGCGTAGACCATTCTTGGTGGAACAGATTCATTCGTGCATCGGCAGCATTCTCGCTTTTTCAACACGTCCAGTGAACATTCACAACAAGCAACGTCAGATGCCATGCTGATGGAGAAGGGAATCGCATAAGAGATCTCCCCTATTCCTTTCACGGCCAAATTGGTGACCCTGACGTGATGTGAACACGCAACCAAACTACTTTCAGACGTAAACTCTAAGCTTTCGCCATCGTCCTAAAGTACCCCATCCCCATCCATTGGCAACCGAGCAGATATTGTCTATGGTCGTCACATACTGCAAGCCAATCTAGTTTTAGAAGGTTCATTGCACATAGCACTGGAATAATGCTTCCTGTTCCTTCAAGCTACTCTCTGTGCTACAGGTAGTGTTCGACACGGCTCTGACCCTCACTGCTCGTCTTGTTCATGACACTCGCAGATTACTTGCCTTCTTCTCAAATCACTGCAGACTACGAGGTAATTCCCTGGCACTTGCACATTCGTCATCTTGACTGCACTATCGATCTCCCGTCTGGGGGGGGGGGGGGGGGGGTGATGTGGCGGTGTTGTAATCGCGCCGTAAACCACAGAGTACTGCTGTATATACTAACTGCGTAGTGCGTCCAGTGCGGATGGATTATTGCGTATGCATAGACTTACATGTATAAGCATGCCCTCTAGTGAGATTAAAATTAAGTCTAACCTAGTGTTTCGGAATATAGATACACAAATAATATATCATTTTGTTCTAAGTTTCATGTCCATGCTGTAAACGTACGAAACTTAAATCGCCATATCAAAGTTCTGAAGTTAACGCGTTATAATATACAGGACAGCTACGAAATAATAAAAGGAGTGTTGGCCGCATAGATAATATACTATATAGGGTTATAGGGTATAGATGAGCCACTCTTGATCTTGACAAATTATTAGGTGACGAAAAGAGGGAAGTCTCTTTAGCGCTCTTATAGATGGCGTTGGGATTATAAATTACTGAAAATTATACCAGAGGGCGTTATCAACTAGGTTCAGTATTATTTTGTACATATTTTAATTAAATTAAAAGGAAATGTATTTAATTTGGTTTTAAATCTTTTTATATAAAAATTACGTGTCACGTTGTTTGTACGCGATGAACTCCTAAACTACTGAACTGATTTCGACGAAATTTTGCACTCTGTGCAGTTTGGTCCACTTGAGAGATAGGATAGTTTTTATCCTGATAAGTGACATTAAAAATTTTTTGATTACGAATTAAAGGATTTTTTACATAGATATAATAATAGAAGGAGATGTGCCCAGTAGTTGAAAATGTATCGGAACCCGGTGTCTCCAGTTGGCCCCTACCACCCACCTACTACTACACTTGCAGATCAGTAAAAGCAATAGATACGCAGTCACGCACACACCCGCATTTTATAAATCAGAACGTACTACACAATCAATTACAAACCGTATCCCTACAGAAACAGCGTGCATTTACCATGCACCGTACTACTTACTCACACAAAAATATCAGTCGCTATGGTTGTGCTGTGCATTTTAAAAACAAAAGCCATTTATTTTACATATACATTAGTGATTGACTAAATTGGAAAGTTATCGATTCTCATCCATTTATACAAAAATTGCACTAAAATTGAAAATAAAATAAATAAAAAACTATATGCACAGGAAATTATATAATAAAAATTAACAATATGTAGCTAAACGTAAATTATTAAGTACCTAACCTACCTAACAAATACAATAAAAAAATCCGGTTATATTGGTTTAGATTGTCATAGCTTATTGAAAAAGTAGGTATTTTGGCATATGGTACTAGTTTTTGTAGGGAACCAGTTTGGTGGCCTTCCTGTGGCATCAATTCATTTCTTTTTTAAATTAGCATCTTTTGGGAAGCTGAAAATGTACGATAATAATTTATTTATCATTTACATATATCCTACGCAATTTCTTAACCTCACCATGTACTTGGCAAGCCTTTGTTAAAAAACCCCTGGTTGGTTAAGATATTGTTAAATATATGAAAACAAACACACCCTTATGCATAATAAATAAATAGCCAGGAGAATCACGTTGACTTATTTTTAGCAAAAGTCACTATTATAATATTATCTGAATTCTGAACCATGCCAATTAGGTATAATAACGCATTCGAAGCTATTGAAAACATAAAAGTATGTAATTAACCCGAAGATAAGGCATAATATACTATAATTCAACCCAAAATACTTCACCGATGATTAACCTAATTATTTAAGCAACTTACTTTATGATCGCTAGTTACGAATTCAGTGTACTAAACGTTGAAAATAATCAAAACAATTAAATACCATTATGTCACATCAGTCTTCCCACCGGGCTGAAACGGTTGACAAATTGAAAGAATAAACTATAATAGCAATTCGCCAATCGACATTGTTGTCGATAGCATACGTTAGTGGATCTGCGCAAGCACAACACTATCTCATCGCAAGATACAGTGGCCGTACTACACGATGCATCCCCACAAATAAAGTATCGTTTTGTCATATTTACATTGCTTGTTCAGTCGCTTAGCGATATACATAAGTAGTGGTTAAGGAGCAATGTATTTACTACAAAATAGTACCGTTGCAGTGATATTTGAAAACAAAAATAACGCATTAAGAGCAAAAAATATTTTACGATTTGTTGTTTTTCATGATTTTAAAGATAAAGATAGTAAAATACTTGTTATTACATATGGTAAGTGATTCCATGATCTACAAAGATTTTGTTTTGGCTTCGGTTTTTACAAGAAATCACTGAATAACACGGCATTCTGATATTGTTTCACGATTACGGTTGAAAGTATACTAATACGCAGAAACGGCCGTTTGAAAAGAACCTGAGCATTTTGATCATATCGTGCGGACACAGACACGCCCCCTTGCCACTTCTCTTTTTAATATTTCTATGATTTTTTATATGAAGGGTCGTCGAAAAGGGCAGAACAACGTGTGCCTGGTCAGCTAGTAACCCTATATTTAGTTTGGTTTAGATGAGCATGGTTTTATTTTAAAACTTCGATAGCATGATTTAGGCTTCGGTATAAATAATGAATACCAGCAGTGGCGCCATCTTATAATAAAATGTGTAAAAATATTGGGGAAAATAGTACTTTGGATGACTATGAGATAGCGCTAGCATCAACGTAAAAGCAAGCTACTGAGGACTTTCATACCCCTGGTTAGCCGCTCCTCGGGCAGAACACCGTGCTCAGCTGGAAATCTCCCTTTTTCCTTTCACGACCAAAATAATAATATTTCTATAGCCGCCCCTAGCCCCATTTTGTAGTCTGCTAGTCCTTGTATATTATTAAAAAATTCCGCTCGCGACTAATACTGCTCGGGGCAAGCTGAGCAATAAGACCAAGGCGACCCCTTTCACGCTATCCGTGAATTTTTGCAATATCAGGGGACTTCATTCCAACATTAACGCTGTCCATTACCATCTAGAGACGGCGAAGCCGGCTTTGCTCTTTTTAACCGAGACTCAGGTGTCCTCTCCGGCTGATACTTCATATCTCTCTTACCCGGGGTACAAATTTGAACACTCCTTTGTGCCCCGGGCTGGAGTTTGCGTATACGTCAGGGAGGACATCTGTTTTCGACGCCTCGGCAGTCTTGAAGGTACGGACCTGTCCATCCTATGGCTGCGTGTAGACAGCGACGACCATCCCCGCGTCTACAGGTGCCTCTATAGGTCCCATAGCGGTAATGCCGACACAGACCGACTCATCGACCACGTCCAAATGGCTGCAGACTCCGTGCTACAACAGGTCCCATCCGCCGAGATCGTGATACTCGGTGATTTTAACGCCCACCACGCTGAATGGCTTGGTTCTCGTTTAACCGATCATGCGGGTAGATCTGTCTATGACTTTGCTTTGGCATATGGTCTAACACAACTGGTTACTTCGCCTACGCGGATCCCAGATGTGGAGGATCATGTACCTTCCCTGTTGGACCTTCTGCTGACCTCTCATCCGGACGGATATCAGGTCTCCGTCGATGCCCCACTGGGCTCTTCGGACCATTGTCTGATCCGGAGTACGGTGCCACTCACGCTCCCATCGCAGTTGCGATCTGCAGCTTGCCGCCGTGTTTGGCACTATAGGTCGGCCGATTGGGACGGGATGCGATCTTTTTTTGCATCCTACCCTTGGGGGCGGGTTTGCTTCTCGCCGGAAGATCCCAGCGTTGTTGCCGATTCTGTTGCTGATGTGGTACTTCAGGGTATGGAACTTTTTATTCCATCCTCTGTGGTGCCCATCGGAGGCAGATCCCAGCCATGGTTTGGTCGCTCCTGTAAACTAGCATCACGCAATAAGCAGGAGTGCTACCAGGCCTGGGCTGACGCATCAACGTCCCGGGATGTAAACACCAGCGCTCTTAAAAGGAAGTACAATTCCGCCTCCAGGTCCTTCAAAAGTGTCATTGCCAAGGCAAAGTCAGAGCACATCGGCAGAATTGGCGAGAAACTAGTTCGCCTCCCTTCGGGAACACGTGCATTCTGGTCTCTCGCCAAGGCTGTCCAAGGGAACTTCTGTCAGCCATCTCTGCACAGGGTGGACGACTCACTGGCCCATGATGCAAAGGAGAAAGCCGATCTGCTAGGCTCTCTTTTTGCTTCCAACTCGACTCTAGATGACGGGGAGAACACACCGCCGAACATCCCGCGGTGTGAGTGCTCCATGCGGGAAGTGCTGTTTACACAGCGCTTGGTGCGTAAAGCACTCCTCTCCCTGGACGTCAACAAGTCAAGTGGGCCTGATGGAGTCCCACCTATTGTGCTGAAGACGTGTGCTCCGGAGTTGGCACCGGTTTTAACGCGTCTTTTTCGGTACTCCTACTCCCTAGGCGTAGTCCCGGACTCATGGAAGACAGCTTTGGTGCACCCGATCCCTAAAAAAGGCGACCGCTCAGATCCGTCCAACTACAGGCCTATCGCTATCACCTCCTTGTTCTCCAAAGTAATGGAAATGATTATTAACAGCCAGCTCATGCGGTACCTTGAGGATCACCAGCTGATTAGTGACCGCCAGTACGGTTTCCGTCGAGGTCGCTCAGCTGGTGATCTTCTGGTCTACCTGACCCATAGATGGGCGGAGGCAGTGGAGTCCAAGGGGGAGGCGTTGGCCGTTAGTTTGGACATAGCGAAGGCTTTCGATCGGGTTTGGCATAAAGCGCTTCTTTCGAAGCTGCCTTCCTATGGGCTTCCCGAGAAATTGTGCAATTGGATCACCAGCTTTCTTGCAGATCGGAGCATCAAGGTCGTAGTAGACGGTGCATGCTCCGATTACAAGCCCATTAAGGCTGGTGTTCCACAAGGCTGCGTGCTATCACCAACGCTGTTTCTTCTTCAATGATATGTTGCAAACCAGTAACATTCATTGCTATGCAGACGACAGCACTGGTGATGCTTTATACACCGGCCGTGCCAATATTTCTCGGGAAAACGTCGCTGAGTACCGGAACAAACTAGTGTTCTAAGTCGAGACTTTGTTGAACAGTCTCAGACTGGGGGCGACTAAATCTAGTCCAGTTCAATCCCCAGAAGACACAAATTTGCGCGTTTACCGCTAAAAAGATTCCCTTTGTCGTATCTCCTCAGTTTCAAGGCCTCGTTGCCTCAGCCAGTATCGGAATCCTCGGTGTCGACATATCGAGTGACGTGCAGTTTCGTGGTCACTTGGAAGAGAAGGCCAAATTAGCCTCTAAAAAGCTTGGCGTGCTCAGCAGAGCGGGACAGTATTTCATGCAAGCACACCGCTTGCAACTTTACAAGGCGCAGGTTCGGCCTCACATGGAATACTGTTCCCATCTCTGGGCAGGGGCCCCCCAGTGCCAGCTCCTTCCACTTGACCGCATCCAGCGCAGAGCGGTTCGAATCGTCGACAACCGAGTTCTTTCCGATCGGCTTGACTCACTTGCACTGCGTAGAGAGGTTGCATCTCTTTGCGTATTTTATCGCATCTACCACGGGGAAGTGCTCTGAGGAATTGTTCGGACTAATTCCAGCCGCACAATTTCACCATCGCACATCGCGACAGAACTTGCGTTACCATCCATATCATCTAGATGATTGGCGGTCCACCACTGTGCGATTCAGAAGAAGTTTTCTCCCTCGCACAACTTCCTTGTGGAATCTATTACCACCAGCGATTTTTCCGGACCGATACGACTTAGGGACCTTCAAGAAAAGAGCCTACTCCTTTTTAAAAGGCCGGCAACGCATCTGCGATTCCCCTGGTGTTGCAGTTGTTCATAGGCGGCGGTAGTCACTTGCCATCAGGTGAGCCGCATGCTCGTTTGCCCTCTCCTATAAAAAAAAATATTAGTGCATTGAGAATAAGGGAGCTACTTTACCAGAGAATCGCCAGAATCCCTCGCATCGACCATCTAACCCTAGGCCTAGCTTTAGTTCTAGAGATCTGTCAGGATTGTGGTAAATATAAGTCCGTATGTCTTTGGCTATTGCTCTGGGTAACATGTGTCAGTGTGTAAGGCGTCAAATGTTTTTCTTTGTAGGTGTTTCACAAATGCTTGAAGTCTGGCATTGTTAGTGTAAGAATAAAACACATAAGTTATAATTTAGAGTTTATTGTTCACTTAGTGGCATGGTGAGCCTGAGCAGCGGCCTTCCTCATTTGAGCCAGAACATTGCTCATCTCTTCACGCTTCCTCTTGGCACGGATGTGTGTGCCCAGACGCCGCTTCAAGAACTTCAGAGCACGCTTGTCTTTTGATACCTGTTGAAATAATACATATATATTTAAATATAAAAAACACATTTTAATAGAAAGCCGACGACGACCCGACTGTATTTGTAGTCTGCGACTAGTTGGCAAAAGCGGCGATTAGTCAATCTATTATTTTATTCAAATTTCATATAAATTAAATAATCTGTACGATAATTTAAATGAAATCTTAACCTTTATTATTAACAATTGTTATTTTAGAATCAGTCTGTATTATCGTAATGAATGGAAGTATAATCTAGATGTAGTAAGGAATAAAAATTTAAACTCACTGTGCATTATTTAGCAATAATGGCAATCAAAAATTAGACAATTTTAATTTAACTCGGGTAACAAACGTTTCTTACATAACCCTTTGTACATCACATTTTATATTTTTATTAGAAGCAACAACAAAATATTTTTTTTATTAGAAGCAATCTGTGGTGTAAAATCCACAACCATACAGTCCTTTCTGGCTTTATTTTGGTCTTATATATTGCCAGCTTCGGAGAAGTATCTCGCTTTACGCAGAACTAGCTGGACAACAAGTACAGTTTAGCAAGACGCGATATTTCGGGATATCTTAACTGCTCCGATTTCACCACTCAACTCAGTTGACAACGAAGCGTCATGGGCATTGCCGATACTACCCAAACTCCGCCAAAAGCAATGATATGATCGGCTTGGCCGACTAGTCTAGTCTAGTCTAGACTAGTCCGCCAATGTCATAGTCGGCCCATTACTAATTTTTAAGATGTAAATAAAAAAAAAATTCAGTTTAGCTTTTATGTTACTTTTCTTCATCATTATCCTGTTTACAGCTTATCCACTGCTGAACATAGGCCTCCATAGATTGCCTCGTAGGAGAATATTGCCATGATTGCTACGCTTAGCTATCTCCTGTTTCAATTTCTCTTTGTCACCTCTTGAAACACCCATGGGATGATAGGTGTTGTTGATTCTCTTACCCCACAGCTACACAGTTATATTACTTTTATTAATATAAAACAGTATGTATTATATAATACTAGCTGGTACTCAGCACGTTGCTGCCACAGATATAATAATAATTGTAGAAATATTGTTTTAAATTTGGAAAAGTTATATTGTTTCATTACGAATTATTAATACATTAATCGAAATTAAATGTTATATAAGTTTCAAATAAATTTGTAAGTACAATATATGTGCCACCTACTGTAAGTAAATTGTACTATGCCTATAACCTTTGTGTAAGTGCAACTAATAAGTTGACAAAGTTTTATCGCAATATGATACGGTATGGCAGCACATAAAATGCGAACAAACAAACATAATATAAAATGTATCAGTACAGAGTTATCTACTATATCTAATTGTAAATAGCTCATAAGTTGAACGATCATAAATTTCGAGATAGGTACACAAGCAATTTGTGTTCAACCTCTGCCCTGCTGCTGCTCTGCTCATGGTAAACAGACAGATGATTGTTATAATTTATATGGTAGGTAGATGCACAAACAGGGTTAAATCTTTGTCAGCACTGGCACCACTTTTACGTATTGAAAAATAAATGTAGTTAGCAAAACTACTTACTCAAAAGCAAACGAAAACCTAGCAGGTCTGAGAAAAACAATATTTCAAGGACATTTGTAATCTGCCAATTTTCATTAAATTGCTTGGCAAAATTAACTCACACTTTAAAACACTCAGAGACCCTGTTGGAAATATTTATTAATTTTATTTAAAACCTTTATTGTGTCCACACCTTAAAGGTAACAGGTAATAAAATGCCTGATGGAATTCTCTATTGGTAAGTCATGATTGTTTTCTTTTTATAGAATTAGGATGCCAAACGAGCACACAGTCCACCTGATGGTAAGTGGTTTGCTGTGGCCCACAGACGTCTACATCTATCTTCATTCATGAATTAAAATGCAGATGCGTTGTCAGCCGTGAGGACTAAGATAGAATGCCTCTTTTCCAGTAAAATAGGTCTCTGGTTCTCTACACTCACCATACAAAACACAGCAGCATTAAGCTGCTATTTTACGTTGGTATTCTGTGAGAGCGTGGTCCTTCCCTGGTCGAGCCGATCCATTCATGCTACAACTATACTATTATACTATTAATAAAATTTTGTTATTAAAAACATAAATGCAGTAACCAATATTAATGTTTGTTCAATCTTTTGTACAATATTATGGGATAAACTATTCTTCAATTAATTTGAGAAATATGGGGAAAAATTTTGAAATGGCAATAACACAGGTGTGGTATGTCAGAGACCAGGTGTCAGTCAGCATTTACCTAAAAATCATACAGGCAACCAAAAAAAATCTATCCCCAATAAGAGCATCTACAACTTTTTCTACAAAAACTAAAAATGAGGTTTAATATTTGACTGGTTTAATTTGTTCGAAAAGTGTAAAGGTTATTGTTTCTTTTGGAACTATTAGTTATATTTTAATTAGATTAAAAAAAAAAAACTAATCCACTAGTATTCATAAAAGTAAAAAAGAATTAAAAATGTGCAAGAAATTAAAAAGCAAACCACTGAGGCATTGTCCTGTGTATTATTTTAATACCCTAGAAACAGATAAACTTTTATTTAAAACTTCTAAATTAAATGACATTGTGTAACAAAAAACTTCACCTCAATGTCAACAAGTGACATCTGGTAAGTAATTCTAATGCAATTATATAGATGTATATATTGCATGAGTTGAATTTGATGTGACTTTCACATGGTAACCGGATAATGCTGGTAATAGTAAAAGCTAATGTGAAATTTCAATAAGCCTGCTTTGTAAGTAGTTATATACAATAAAACCCACTTAAGACGATTTTGAAGGGACCCAGCCAAAATCGCGACTTAAGCGTATTATGCGGGAAAGGGAAAATAAAACATCATCCACAAATATTGTGTAGGTTTTGAATTATAGGTATACGTAGCTTACTTGTCGCATTCAGAGGTAAGAAAACAAGTGTGATGTTCTTTAGTTCAACATCCTTAGGGTGCAGCGGGGCAGTTATCACTTATCAATGAAGAGAATTATGTGTCTACATTTAATCTGGAAGTGATCATCTGAAGCTTTTAACCAGTTAATAAAACAAAGGCCAGTCATCCAAACTAGACATTTTGCATCATGTTACAGGGAGTGATTTCACGTTTTTGAATCAACGTGGATTTTTCGCCTTATCAATCACTAGCAAATGTAAGTTTTCTGACCCATCAGAGTTTACACAGGCCAAGACAGTGAGTATCTCTTTACTTGGTTTGCCAACATGGCAAGTTTCTCCCTTGAAGACATATGATTTATCTGGCATCAATTTATAAAATAAATCAAATTCATCTGCTTTAAGAATGTTTTGCAGTTCATAATTTTTTAACAATGCAGGAAGTTGTGCTATCCATGTATCAACATCTTGTTCTGCCAATATCTGAAACTCCTCACTGATTTGATGATACACAATGCTGTGACAATTTTTAAAACAATCTATCCAACCATTTGGTGGTAAAATCTGTGATTTGTAAGCTTTCTGCAATTTTACGCGCTTTTTCGCATAATATGGGGCTACTTATGGGCAGTTTTAAAGCTCTTGCCATTCCACTAAAACTTTCTCTAATTGATCAAACTTTTCCTACCTTTTGCTTTTTTCTCTTCATACCTCCCAATCTGTATTTTTCGTTAATTTCTTGTCTATTCTTTAAATGGTACGTAACATTGAAACTGGTAAGTGAAGCTCTGCAGCTAACTTTGTTTGATTGTTAGTTTGAGATTTTTCATCAAAAACTTTCAATATTTTAACTTGATCTTCAAGTGACAATGCTTTATAGCTTACTTGTACTCATTTATAACAAACACAGGTATAATACGTAAGTAAACAAATGATAGAAAATGATTGGCGTGTGACAAATAACTTCAACTTACTTAAATAAAGTTCACGGAGTGCATACACGTGAGGGAGAGGCATACAAGGCAAGGCAGTATGTGAGCGCACTCGGCAACTCGGTTCGGCGTATTAAACGGGATGACAAATTGTATTAAGCATGTTAAAAATGTATATAAATATGCCTCAAGTTGCAGGGACAGACATAAAATGGCGTATTAAACGAGAAATTGTATTAACCGTGATCATACAAGTTTTATTGTATTTAGTATAAAATTTCTGTTATGCATATTATGTTAAAGAATATCTTTTTGTAATTTTTTTTATAGAATAAGGGTGAAAAACCAGTACACATTTCACCTGAAGGTAAGTAAGTGGATAGACAGACACCTACATTATTCAATTAAGAATCAAAATGCAGGTGCACTATCACCTTTGAGGACTAAGATTGGAATGCCTTGTTTCCAGTAAAAAGGATCTCCAGTTCTCTACACTCAATATATTAAACACAACAGCTTTAAGCTGCTATTTTATAGTATTTTGTGAGAAGGTGGTCCTTCCCCAGCCGAGCCAAACTATTCATGCTACGACTATAGCATAACTGCACCATGGCTCTACCAAGTAGTGTCTTTAAAGGTTATAAAGGTAACCTTTTTTGAGATCAGATAAGTTAACTTGGTCAAGTAGTTAGGATATCATTTGACTTTAATATATATAAATGTAAACAAACCTTAAGCAATTCCATAGCTCTCTTTTCATATTGTGCATGTCCAACTACTTCACGGACCAGATCGCGCACAAATTTCGAGTGTTTGGTTTGTAGCTGAAATTTGAAATAATCAATTTTATTGTTTTGTGATTTGTATTATTGATGTGAATTAGAGATCTGTTCATAAAAGAGTATGTATATAAGCTGCTACTTTAAATTCCAGTAGTAAATAATTCATTGATTTATTTAATGAAAATGGTAATGATACAATTATTCCTAAATTGAAGCTAAATGTTTAATGTATTTGAAATATAAAACATTTGGTAATAACTTTAAATTGAACCATTTGTTAGTTGATATTTGTGGTTAGACACATTTCATTTTATAAAGGTAAAACAGGATATAATAAAACATTAACACAAGAGTGAATGATTATAAAATTGTTTGTATTATAAAAAGAAAAATGTAATATTGTTTTTAACAAAGAATGACATAGTCAGTTTCAAAATTCTTTAATATCATTCTAAAACAAAAACATAACCTTAAAATGGTAAAACCTAATAATCTACTTACACCCTTTAGTCGAGCTGGTCTAATTCTGATGGCTTTGTCAGTGATGCCTTTCTTACCCGCAGAAATTTTTGTGGTTTTGTGGCCTTTTCGCAGACCAACTGCGATCTCAAACCTAGGCGCCATGCTGTAAATAACGAATTCGTAAAGTGAAATACGTGAAATAAGCTTATAAATAATTCACTTTCTAACTATTAACACTGCAGTTCATATAAATTCATATTACAAATTACTGATTATTTAGATAAAATTAAATTACATTTAAAAAGATATTTACGCACATAACAGTTTGACTTAAAAGACCAAAGAGAATTTTTTTTTTCAATTTTTGATAAAACAATTTTTTTTATTTTATGACAAAGTAACATATAGTTATACAGTCTAGTCTGACCTGTATTTTGTCAATAAATTTTTTTACGATAATATGCTTAAGCGTTACATTGTGTAGTTTTTTTTTATAGGATAAGGGTGACAAACGAGCACACAGTCCACCTGATGGTAAGTGGTTGCTGTGGCCCATAGACATCTGCATCTATCCTCGATTACGAATCAAAATGCAAATGCGTTGTCACCCGTGAGGACTAAGATGGAATGCCTCTTTTCCAGTAAAAAGGGTCTCCGGTTCTCTACACTCACCATACGAAACACGGCAGCATTAAAATGCTATTTTACGCTGGTATTCTGTGGGAGCGTGGTCCTTCCCCGGTCGAGCCGACCCATTCGTGCTACAACTATACCAGTAATATAGCTGCAGCATGGCTCTACCACGTAAGTTGTTTGAGATTTTGACGATAGCCCCAGTGGGCAGATGATGAGGATAGTATCTCAAGGAACGTTAACAAAGAGTCCACTGCTGGAGGATTGCTGCTACTGCTGATGGTTTAAAATGAATTTTGACATTTAGTAGTGCTGAGATTTTGTGTGTTTAAAACATAAGTTATTTAACCCGCCTAAGCACCTTGGGTATGCAAATACTCTTCTTATTCTGTGGCCTTGCGATACTATTCTCGTTGATTGTGGGCTCGCTTGGGTAATCATCAAAATCTCCCAAAAACTGCAATGCGATCTATAACAGAATACCAGCGTAAAATAGCAGCTTAACACTACTGTTTCGTATGGTGAATGTAGAGAACCGGAGACCCTTTTTAATGGAAAGGAGGCATTCCATCTTAGTCCTCACGGGTGACAACGCATCTGCATTTTCATTCACGAGGATAGATGTATATGTCTATGGGTCACAGTAACCACTTACCATCAGGTGGACTGTGTGCTACCTTGTGTGTCACCCTATCCTATAAAAAAAATATCGATCGGTTGTCAGTTCTTCGAGTTATATGGCTGGCTCATCGCCCCTTTAGTTTACTGTTCCGTTGGGTTATGTCGATAATACTGGTTCTACTACGGATATTCTCATTACAAAGTATATCATGCAGGTAAACTAGTACCAAAGCCCTGTCCACAACACTCTGAGCGACTCTATGCTTCCTCATACGGGGAAGTACTACGTCTCAGATATATATTTTTATCATCAATCATTACTGACAATACGGTTCGATCTGTTTGTACATTCTTGTTTTTTAGTTTTGAGGTATGTGTGATGCTGTGTCGTAACCTCAAGGAAGCTGTCCAATTGAATTGGATGTTTTCATTGGCCTCGCAGTCGAAGTGTGGGCAGCCTCCCATTAAATGGAGTGCCGATCTGCCCTTGTATGACATGTAAAAAATCTATAGATGCAGGTGGATCAGTACCACAGACTAATATGGTAGGTTCAGAAGGGCTAGAACCCAGAGTCGTAAAGCCAGTTACAAAAAAAATGCGATTAACATTGGATGATTTGACAGTTAATTTCTCATGTTTACATTTTGCAATTATTAGTCATTAACATTACGTATAAATTTTGTTAGTTTAGTGGTTAATATTTTATGTTGAAAATAAAGTACAGTAAAAAAGTCTGTTTTTTTCTGGCATGTCAGAAAGTCAATAATAATTTTGCTAAAGAGCTTTAAAGTATAAGTATATATAACCTCAAATTGTTAGAAAATTTACAAAATATTTTATTAGAATGGAAGTTGGTGCTGTTAAACAGGCTTTTAATAATGAGGTTAGTATTACAAAAATTATTACTTATCTTCTTCAGAAGATTAATAAGGTATGGTATGGTAAATGTTATTGATAAATGGTATCATAAATGTTATTCATGTTTCAGGTTATTCTAATGAAGAAAAATTTAAATCGAGCTAAAATACAAATTATACATAAGCTAACTAGGAAGGCTAAAACATTAACTGAAAAAAAAGTTCCAGAAAAATTAAAAGAGAAGTTAAAAAAGAAAGCTGAATCAGCTGTAAAAGAAGTTTTAATAATTAAGGTATCACTAATTTATTACTTTAATAATTGAATGCATGTCAAGAGCAGGATTATATGAACACAAGCTGTAACACACTATTCCAACCCTTCAGGGGTTGAATCTAACTAAATTCGGCTTAGCTTTCCATTGACTCCCATCGAGTTGGGGGTTGGTACATACTTTTACAGAAAAGTTACACTATTATAAGCACACACATAAAGTTTCAATATGCGGAAGCGCATACTTTTTGAGAAAAAACATTATTTGTAAATTAATTATTTTTGCAATGTTTATGTACATTCTTAGCGTAAAACTGGCGCCATTTTGTAATGTCATTGTCGTCGTCAGTACAGATGTCGATTCTATCCGAAAAAGATAGATTTTTAAATTGATTGGAATCGTAAGCTGTCGTGATATCACAAAAAATGGATTACTAAAATAATACTTTCCTGTTTGCATTTATAAGATACCATAATAAATGATTTCTTATGGAAAAAAAGACAGATAATACAATAAATAATCTCTTATCAGTAAAATCAGTTTTAACAGTACCTATTAAGGCAGATAATAAATAAAATAGGTTAGGTTCTACTTACCTCAAAGAACCAAATTTATTGACCCCAACTCCACGTGGTGTGAGTCTGTCCTACCCCTAGAGTGGTTATATAGAACTGGAGGCGCGTAGGCGGAGCAGCCTCCGCCTGCTGTAACAAATTGTAGGCATCGGACGAGCTGGAGCGGAGGCAAGGGGGGATGCCTGCGATTTGTTACGCAAAAGCGTAGAGGCTGCTCTTCCCGCAGCGCCGGAGACGTTGCAGTCTCAAAATAGATACAGAAATTCCTCTGAATTAGTCCACCTACACCTCCTCTCCTCCCCCCCCCCCACCCCCCTCAATTCGATGATTCGAATGTCAATGGAAATTCGTGATAAAATAGGCTCTGAAGGGCTAGAACCCAGAGCCGTAAAGCCAATTAAAAAAACAACAAAATATTGTTAAAATAAGTGATTTTTATTAATGTATTTCTCAAAAAGTATGTGTTTCCGCATATTTAAACATTGTGTGTGTGCTTATAAAAATGTAACCTTTCTGTAAAAATATGTATCAACACCAAACTCGATGGGAGTCAATTGAAAGTTGTACCCTAAATTCTTTTGTAGTAAGTGTCTACATCGACAAAGGAATATATATCTCAAATATCAGGTCAATCAGGTAACTGGGCAAATTTGCAGAGAAGGTTCAGAATAACTAATATAGACAAAAGTAGAAGAAAAATTAATTAAAAAAAATCTAAAACATTGTGTTCTTTTTATCCTTTAAATTCAAAATGCATGGTAATGCATAATTTTAACTAATTTTACTGCACACACACACACACACATTTGTAAGGGTCAATCTGTAGGCAAAAACATTGTTGCCAATAAAAATAAACTTGTATTTATAAAGTGAAATAAGTTGTTCAGGTCTGCATATTGTAATTACTTTTACATATCCTTGACACTTTCTGACCCACTCTTCAATTGCTATGACAACATACTAATATTTACTAATTGCTATGACAGAGGGAATGTCTGGGTAGTTATCACCCTCTTAACAGTTTTGCATTCCACTTTGAATGTATGTTCATAACTTTTTGATTTTGGTTGCATTGATCACGTACTGTGGTTAGATTAATTTGAAAACCATAGGATCAGTTGAAGATGAGAGCTAGTAAAAAAAGAGTTTTTATTTTGTTGCTAAGCTCACAGTAACAATTCTGTATGTCTCTCACTAAATAATACCAAACCACAGCTTGAAGAGAGTATAAAAATTTAGAATTGCCCTTGATATCAAGTGATGCCCCTGCCGGTGTAGGTATTGATGCTGTCCTGTACTATGGTGTCAAGAACACAGCGCTTAAACTTATAATTTCATATTTAAGTAATAGAATGCAGAAAGTTATTATCAATGGTAAAAGTTCTTCCGGCTCACCTGTACTAATGGGTGTCCCTCAGGGCTCAATTCTCGGCCCATTCCTGTTTCTAGTGTATATTAATGACTTACCTTCTATTATAGAGGATAATCATGATATAGTATTATTTGCTGATGATACTTCTTTGATTTTTAAACTTAAACGTCAATCATTTAAATGTGACGAAGTGAATAATGCTATATCAAAATTAGTGCATTGGTTTAACGTTAATAATTTACATTTAAACGGAAATAAAACTAAATGTATTAAATTTACAACAACGAATGTTAGAAATCTGAGTACCAATGTGTTTTTAAATGGGGAAGAACTGAGCCCTGTTGAATCCACTGTTTTTCTTGGCATCACTCTCGACACAAAGCTTCAGTGGGGCCTCCATATATCCAAACTAGCAAGCAGACTAAGTTCTGCAGCCTATGCTGTAAAAAAGATTAGAGGTCTCACTAGTGTCGAGACAGCTAGATTAGTTTATTTCAGTTATTTCCATAGCATAATGTCTTATGGGATTTTGCTATGGGGAAATGCGGCTGATTCAGAAACTATTTTTGTTTTACAGAAGAGGGCCATTAGAGCTATTTACAACCTAAAACTGAGAGAGTCTCTTAGAGATAAATTTAAAGAAATAAATATATTAACTTTGGCCTCTCAGTATATTTACGAAAATTTAATGTATGTTAACAAAAACAAAGGTAGTTTTAGTAAAAAAAGTGATGTGCATTCTGTAAACACTAGGAACAAACACAAGCTAGTGATACCAGTTTCTCGACTCCACAGAGTCAGTAATTCATTCTTGGGGCAATGTATACGCTATTACAACAAGGTCCCGGAAAGTGTACAGGCTCTCTCCATTAGCAAGTTTAAATGTTTTGTTAAGTTGAAACTGTATAAAAAGGGTTATTATAGTATAAATGAATACATGGTTGATAATAACCCCTGGGAATGAGGTGATCGCTTCCAAGCTGTTTCTAAAATAAATTTTGTACTTATATAGTTAGTACAACCATTATTGTAAAATTTGCTTTATAAAAAAGTCCCGCTGGGTTTCTTGCTGGTTCTTCCCAGGACAGAGGTTTTTTTTTCGAACCAGTGGTAAAGTAAAAAATGACTTTCAATAAGAATTACACATGTGATCTATATTGAATAAAAAATTATTCTATTCTATTCTATTCTATCCTGCACAAATATGCTAGCATTGTCACATATTATCACATAATAGGGACTAAAATAATTTTGGATATCATTACACTCATAATAATTTACTAACATTTTGTAAATAATAACATAGGTTAAAGAACGAGTATTTTTTATAACTACAAGAAAAAATACATTACAAATTGCCTTTTTAACAATTATTTTGATGTTATATTATGTGCCATCGAAAAGATTATGATACAACAGTAAAATTAATGAAATTCTCCTTATTATCCTTGTATAATATAGTAAATGTAATAATTGCTGTGTATTTCAGAAAATCAAAGCAAAGGACCTTGCAAAATTTATTGTAACTCATGATGGAGAGCTTAATAATTATCTTAACATACCTGAAGTCAATCAAAATAAGGCATGTGCTAGATTATTACTTCACAAATGTTTACAGGAAAAATACAGATTTATAAAAGATAGATTTGGTAATTCTTCGATAGAGGATCTTCTGATGTCTCGATTAGAGAGACGAAAATTGAAGAAGGAAGCTAGAGAAAAACAAAAAAATAAAAAGAAAGGAAAGGAAGCATTAAATAAAGCGGTAAATATTGAAGGTACATGGGAGGTTGAAAAAATTGTAAAAGATAAAAATATTGGTGTACTAGATGACAATGATGACAACGAGGACAAGGATGTCAATGATGATAAATCTCTTAGTAATGAGTCAATACAATCAGTTGATGAAGTTGATAACTCTCAATTAGATAATCAGTCTGGTGATGAATCAGAATCTGAGAATGAAGAAGAAGAAGAGGTAAAAGATAACACATTGCATCACAAGGAAATTGTTAAAGATGGTGATAAAAGTGATGACAGTGGCAAAGCAAGTCCAAATATTGAAACAACTCTGACAAGTAACAAGGTCCATATCCTAATCGGTAAAAATAATGCAAGAAATTCGAGTAATTTACAAAAGGATGTAAATAAAAAGAAAAAAGATGTTAACAAAAATAAGAATTTTAATGACAAGATTCTAAAGAGGAAATTTAACAAAGAAATACAGGAATCAAAAGTAAAAGAGGTGAAAGTTGTTGATCCATTCTTTATAACTCCTACAGGAGAAAGCTATCTATCTGTAGTTGAACCAAGACAACCTGATGAGATTAAGGAGGTTCACAAACAAGGAAACAGGCAATACAGAAGAGCTGTTATGTTTGGCCATGTACCTAAACCTAAACCTAGAAGGAATGATTTTAAGTCAGATAATGGGGAATACAAAAACCAATCAAATGCAATTAATAGATTTAATAATAACTATGGTAGTCAAAAACAAAATAGACAATATAGGGACGAAAATGTCAAAGAAAATGGAGAAAGTGAAAAAATAGAAAAATTACATCCCTCCTGGGAGGCTAAAAAGCGTAAATCCGGTCTTTTACCATTCCAAGGGAAAAAAATTGTTTTTGATGATGGTGAATAATATTTATTGTAAATAAATAAAAAATGTAATATACAATATTTTTTTTATTAACTCAAATCTTTTTAATTTTCAGTGTGGACCTAAAACCTATTCTTGTTTTATATTAATTGTAAAGAGTTAAATCCTGTGTCATTAATTGAATTTTTAGCTTCATAAATAGTATAATTTAGAATTATCTCTATATCTGTGTCTTACCATTATCATTACAGCCTATAAAGTCCACAGCTTAACATAGGCCTACCCCATTGATTGCCTCATAGGGGGGATATTTGCTATAATTAACAAGCTTGGTAAGCGGGTTGGCAAACACAATTTTTTTATTTTTTAGCTGTTTTAAGGAAGACACTTACGAAGATATTCGTACACCGCACAACTACACGGTAATCTCTAAAAAAATGTCTGCCACATATTTTTGACGTAATTGTATAAGAGTAAATGGTGTTAATAAAAACATTTTTAAAGCAGTTTTAAATATTATAATAGTTTCTATTTATATTTATTAACTTTATAAGAAATAAAGCTTTAAAATTGTTGGCGCTTCACCTTTCTACTCCTACTGATTGACCTGAAAAGTTGAATTGCTGAGAATATATAAAAATATACGAATAGATATACATCTTAAAATTATTGAGATAATTATGAAAAAGAAAAACCTTTTCTTCTAATATTAATCTAACCTTTTAGCGTCTAAATTTTTAAATAGTTTAGGACGAGAGAGCACTTCTGTACCAGTGAATACACTTCTGGCACTATAATTTTTTTTTATTCAATACTATAAATAATATTTGTTTGAGTCATTTTATTTATGTACTTAACATTGATTTGGATAATATGTCCGTACTGGTCAGTAAGAGTGATAGAATAGTTAATAATAATTATATATAATTATATTAAATATGTCCACCACACCGAATTTCGGTCACGGCGTCCGGTATCAACGGAGACTAGCCATCTGCGCAGGACTGGATAATAGTGCCAGAGTGAATGCGCAAGCATAGGTGTACTCTCTATTCCTTCACTCTCATAGTCTGATAGGACGGTTATCCCACACGACCGGAGAGAGATCAGGCGCAGGACCAACGGCATTACGTGATTTCCTAGGCATGGGGGAATAAGTTTCTGACTCCGGGCTACAACTGAGAATTTCTTGTTAGAAAAACTCCATAGCAGATGTTGCCGATCCAAGTTCGAACCCACGAACATCGGCCAAGTTTTTATATTAAAGTATGTATTATTTACGTAAGTACATAGTTATTAATTACGAGTAGGTAATACCGATACCCACTAGATGGAATAACGACCTGGTACGACATGCAGGAAGTCGATGGATGGAGGTGGGTCAGGACCGTGCTTTGTGGCAGTCCTTGGGGGTGGCCTATTTTCAGCAGTGGCCTTGTGAAGGGCTGTCATGATGATGATGAATACCGACAAATCATTTTAGGAACAGCTTGGTAGTGGTGAAATTATTTCCAGGGAGTTTTAGCATCCAACTATAATAATATTAGTTAAATCCACCTACACTCCTTAAATTATTAGAAAGTTGTCGCTGTGGTCAAAATGGGCAGACAATAATCTTATTGTCCGGTGACCAATTAGTACGAACAGCGTAGGATTATTATTACGTACAAGTTGTATGTTTGCGTTATTAAAAGTGTAAAAGCGAGAAGTTACGTGAGAAGTAACGACATAGGTATTCCACACACCTGACTGAATTTATCACGTTGCGTGGGTAAACTGCGAATGCCACCACTACATACACGCTGTTTTACTTTTGAGATACTTCTCTAACTTATGGAGGTAAATGATGGGATGTTATAATATTACATATATTTTACGTCACGCCTGTAATCCCCAAGGCGTTAGAAAGAGTCCAAATAGCAGCGACCCGTTCGCACCACGTTTAGCCTTAAATATTAAATGGGTATAGACGTATAGATGAATATGTAATAGTGAAAGAAGTGATGGTTGGCTAGCTCATCGCCCACAAAAACAGAAATCCAGTATCCCACTAGTCGCCTTTTACGACAAGCTAGGCCAGTAAGACAGTTGACACATTCTTTTATTTTATTATAAGCCTCTCTTGACAGTGGGGTCCATCTCTTAAGCTAGGCAGGTAGGTTGACAGCTGTAATTTTTTAAATTAATATTTTGAGTTGTTATTACCAAGATGCTGCTGCTTATTTCCTGTTTCATTTTTCCTCTGTTGTTTCTTATTATTTTGAGTTGTTATTAGCAAGATGCTGTTTCTTATTTCCTGTTTCATTTTACTCTGTTGTTTCTTATTATTTTGAGTAGTTATTAGCAAGATGCTGTTTCTTATTTCCTGTTTCATTTTTCCTCTGTTGTTTCTTATTATTTTGAGTTGTTATTAGCAAGATGCTGTTTCTTATTTCCTGTTTCATTTTACTCTGTTGTTTCTTATTATTTTGAGTTGTTATTAGCAAGATGCTGTTTCTTATTTCCTGTTTCATTTTCCTCTGTTGTTTCTTATTATTTTGAGTAGTTATTAGCAAGATGCTGTTTCTTATTTCCTGTTTCATTTTCCTCTGTTGTTTCTTATTATCTTGAGTAGTTATTAGCAAGATGCTGTTTTTTATTTCCTGTTTCATTTTCCTCTGTTGTTTCTTATTATTTTGTGTTGTTATTAGCAAGATGCTGCTGCTTATTTCCTGTTTAATTTTTCCTCTGTTGTTTTTTTATTTTAAGTTGTTATTAGCAAAATGCTGCTGCTTATCTTCTGTTTCATTTTTCCCCAGTTGTTTCTTACTACTTTGAACTGTTATTAGCAAGATGCTGCTGTCTATATCCTTGAATGGGACAGTTCGACAAGAAGGCAATGTAGAGTGCAAGTGTACTGGTTATTTGTATCTGTAGAGAGTGATTGATTTTAACTTAACTTCGATAGCTTCTATTATTACTTATTACTGACTGAGACTAATTCAGCACTAAGTGGACTGTATAATTTAAGGCGGCTTAAAAGAAAAGATCGGAGAAGTAAAAATACCCATTTATTAACTATTTTACAAAGCGGCAGTATAATTAACTATTTACAATAGAGACACTAGAGGTATTATTTATTCTTGAGTTGAATGTCTCCCGGTGGTTCTTTTTTGCGCCCAGAAGTAAAATAAAGGGCTACCCTCCAGGAAACGGGGGAGGGAGGTGGTGAATACTCTTAACATACCACGCAGCCGGCTGCGTGGTTATGTGAGACTCACTATGAAACCTAAGTGCCTACCCACTAAATACCACCTGGGATTGGCTTTGGCCTGGAGGCCCTTTCTACCGTATCGAAAGCGATCCCCCTTTAGGGAAAAAGGCGCAGGCGGCGAGTAGCCGCTGAGAGGCGCGCCTAACTAAGGTAAATTATGAAAAGTGAGATTCGATCTGAGCCGCCAGGAGGCAGGCCAGGTCAGCCAAAAGCTTGTTGAAGGGGTCCGAGAGAGAGTTTCTCGGCCTGCGAACTTGATAGCGAGAGGGAAGTGGGGCTGCGTAGGAAGCTGGCTCACGAATAAGTTGATTTAAGTGTGACTCTGAGGCTTTGAAGAAGTCTAGTCCAATTTAACCCTCAGAAGACACAAGTTTGCGCGTTTACTGCTAAAAAGAACCCCATTGTTGTATCTCCTCAGTTTCAAGGCACTCCCCTTGTTGCCTCAGCCAGTATCGAGATCCTTGGTGTCGATATATCGAGTGACGTGCAGTTTCGTGGTCACTTGGAAGAGGAGGCCAAATTGGCCTCTTAAAAGCTTGGCGTGCTCAGCAGAGCGGGACAGACACAATATTTCACGCCGGCACACCGCTTGCAACTTTACAAGGCGCAGGTTCAGCCTCACATGGAATACTGTTCCCATCTCTGGGCAGGGGTTCCCCAGTGCCAGCTGCTTCCACTTGACCGCGTCCTTTCCGATCGGCTCGATTCATTAGCACTGCGAAGAGATGTTGCACCCCTTTGCATTTTCTTTCGCATTTACCACGGGGAGTGCTCTGAGGAATTGTTCGGATTAATCCCAGCCGCCAAATATCACGAACGCACATCGTGGCAGAACTTCCGATACCATCCACACCATCTGGATGATTGGCGGTCCACCACTGTGCGATTTAGGAGATGTTTTCGTCCTCGCACAACTTCCTTGTGGAATCGATTACCATCAGCGATTTTTTCGGACCGATACGACTTAGGGACCTTCAAGAAAAGAACCTACTCCCTTTTAAAAGGCCGGCAACGCATCTGCAATTCCCCTGATGTTGCAGTTGTTCATGGGCGGCGGTAGTCACTTACCATCAGCTGAGCCGCATGCTTTTTTGCCCCCTCTCCTATAAAAAAAAGTTCTTAGAGAGTGATTTTAGAAATTGTTGAATTGCGGGGAGCTCTAAGTCTTGGTGGAGGTCGGCGTTACGGACGAACCTGGGTGCGTTCGTAGCCCGACGATAAAAAGAGTTTTGAAATTTTACTGTTTCGGCCCAGCATGCTGTTGAGCCTAACCAGGAAAAAGCGCGCAGTGCGAGTTACTTTCTTAACATGGGGCTCGAAAGTGAGTCTCGTGTCAAGTATGACACCTAAGTATTTGGCGGTTTTATGCCAGGGGACAGGAAACAGAAACAGAAACAGAAACAGAATTTTTTTATTCAATATAGATTATAAATAACACTTATTGAAAGTCACTCTTTTGTTTGATTACCACTGGTTCGGAAAAAACCTCTGTCCTGGGAAGAACCAGAAAGAAACCCAGCGGGACTTTTTTTAAAAATAACAGCTTACAATCATGTATGTTATACAAATTAACAACACAACAAATTAAAAATAGCTTGTGTTACGGCCTGCAACTACCTATCCCAGGAGTAGGATCTTCCGCGGCCCATTAACGGAAGAACCTACAAGCAGGTACAGGTCGAACGTCCTAACGCCAAGGGTGAAAAGTTTCAATAAACAATTAGGGGGGAATATTCTATTCTAATAAGGGGAGCTTACTTACCTCTATCCAAGGCGACTGGTCCCTCAGGATTCGGTCATGTCGCATGTGGTTGTATAGTGCTAGGAAAGTAAGGGTCAGTGATGTGTATCTGGGTGTGGCTGGTAGTGTTATTGACCTTATTAGACCGTTACCCTCTGCAGCAGTTCGGACCTCAGCACCTCCCCACCTCACGTCACTTTCTTCGTTAGTCACGATGATAGTCCAGTAACTCGGTCGTACGATCAACTACCTTACAGAAGCCACGTTTCGCGTGGCCACAGTTATTTCTAGAGTATCAAATACCGCACTAGCTATTATTATTGAATGCACTTATACAGATTCTGAATTAGACACAATAAGTCCCGGGTGAAGCTAACAAGAGAGGAATGCGCGTTACGTATGGTAAACCGTATATTTCCTAGATGCGCGTGTCGTATTCAGCTTTCGACTTCCCGACAAAAAAACGCGTGCTATCTATCGCATCGCTGAATTTGGACTCCTAATTTTTCTAGCGCGTTCTTGACATCCACCGTTCAACGCGCTCGGCCGAACTTCATCCCGTATCGCTACGAGCCGAGTGCCATCTAGCGTCGATGCTTGACACTAGCGCTTTGCGCGAACAGCTTGGTAGCGATCACCTCATTTACAGGGGTTATTATCATCCATAAATTCCTAAATATTATAACAACCTTTCTTATACAATCTTAGTTTAATAAAGTTTTTGAACTTTGAGCAGGTTAAATTTTGTATATTTTCTGGAATTTTGTTGTAAAAGCGTATACATTGCCCCAAGAATGAATTACTGACTCGATGGAGTCGAGTAACTGGTACTACTAGCTTGTGTATGTTCCTAGTATTTACAGAATGAATATCACTTATTTTTGTAAAACTACTTTTATTTTTGTGTACGTACATTACATTTTCATAAATGTATTGAGAGGCCAAAGTCAATATATTAATTTCCTTAAATTTTTGTCGCAACGGCTATTTAGGCTTTAAATCATAAATTGCTCTTATGGCCCTCTTTTGTGAAACAAATATAATTTCAGTGTCAACTGCGTGTCCCCATAGCAAAATACCATACGATATTGTGTTATGGAAATAGCTAAAGTATAGTTTACTTAGTAGTTGTCTAGCTGTTTCAACACGGTTAGACTTCTAATCTTTTTTACAGCATATGCTCCAGAACTAAGTCTGCTTGCTAGTTTTGATATATGGGGGCTCCATTGAAGCTTCACGTCTAGAGTGATTCCAAGAAAATTGGTGGTATCTACAAGACACAGTTTCTCCCCATTTAAAATTACATTAGTATTTAATTGTTTGACATTTGGAGTCATGAATTTCATACATTTCGTTTTAGTGCCATTTAAATGCAAATTATTAACATTGAACCAATTTACTAATTTAGATATAGCATTATTTACTTCGTCATATTTTAGTAATAATTACACTTATTACAATTATAATTACAATTATTGTCGACTTAATTTGAATTTTAAAGAAGTGTCATCTGCAAATAATATTATATCATGGTTATCCCCTACGATGTAAGGTAAGTCATTAATGTATACAAGAAACAGAAAGGGGCCAAGAATTGAGCATTGAGGCACGCCCATTTGTACCATCGACCCGGAAGAGCTCATACTGTTAATGACAACTTTTTGTGTTCTCTTACTTAAATATGAAATGATTAATTTAAGAGCATCACTTCTTACACCGTAATGTTGAAGATTCCTGATTAATGTTTCATGGTGAATACAATCGAAGGCCTTGGATAGGTCACAAAATATATCTCAAGCATCCTGTGAATTCTCCCATGCACTAAAGATATATTTAAACAGCTCAACACCGGCATCAGTTGTCGAGCGACCCCTTGTGAACCCAAATTGATTTGAATGAAGTAAATTATTTATATTAAAGAAATTTAACATTCCATCAAGAATAATTTTTTCAAAAATCTTACTAAGTGTTGGTAGTACAGAAATAGGTCTAAAATTGGCGGGGTCTAATGTACCTACTACCAGATTTAAATATAGGTATTACTTTACTATGCTTCATTAAATCAGAAAACACACCAGATTGGATATTAGTATTAAAAATAATAGCGAAATGAGGCGCGATTGTATCTATTATAGACGCAATAACTTTAACGGAAATCCCCCACAGATCCGCAGTTTTCTTAACATCAATAGTTTTAAAATATTTTACAATATCTTTTGATGATACTTTATGAAATGTAAAATTCTTTATACACGCATTTACATTTTATTTAAGTAATGATTTGGCGACGGCAGGAGAAGAATTCAGTGACTTAGTGGTCAATATCGGAATATCAGTAAAATATTTCTCTAAAACCATTGCTGCGTACTGATCTGATACAGTTAATGTGTTGTTATACAGGGATTCCTAACATTCGGGTTAGCGAAATGGTAGTGGGGCGGTGTCATTTATGTTCGAAGTAAACGATGGAGCTTTTCCCCGGGTTCACATTGAAAGGCCATTTTTGGAACCAAGCTCCTAAGTTACTAACTGACTGTTGGATCTTGTTCTGGATAATTGGTAGTAACCTTTATAATAGAGGGCTGTATCATCTGCAAAAAGGGATAGCTGAACGCCATTCGACGGGATGGGAATGTCTTGGTGAACAGTATATAATATAAAAGAGGGACAAGGATGTGGGAGCAGTGAAGTGACTTCTTGTAGTAAATGGCAGTACCGCCGCCTTTGCGGTCAGGTCTGTCATCACGTAGAAGAGAGTACTTTTTGATGGAGAGGCCTTCGAGGTCCTTAGATTTGAGGTTGGTCTCCTGGAGGAGGAGGAGGTCGGCTTCGCGATCTCGAAGAAAGAGCTTAAGCTCAGGGAGGTTGTTACGCAAACCAAGGATATTAAAAGAGACAAGCGATAAACCCTTTGGCTTGATACGATCGAGAGATAAGGTGATAAGGGAGCAGAAGGCTTTGGCATTATATTAAATTAAATTAAATTAAAGGGAACACAAAAGGTTGTGATGCTCAGCAATAGCAAGGAGACGGTCCTGAGGGTACTGAGCACCGCGTGGGGCCCCATAGAAAAATTGGGGGCAGCGAGGGCTGAGAAAAGTCCGGAGGGGGCTGTGGAGGGCCCTAATGGGGCCTAGGGGGACCCTTAGGGGGTCGAGGGGGCCCTGAGAGGGCTGGGAAAAGCCCTGACGGGGCATTTTTGATGGGAGCGCCGGGAATGAACCATCATTGACAGGCGGTGGAGCTGGTTTGGCAGCTGTGGTAGGTCGGGGGCGAGGAGCGCGAGGACAGCCTCTATAGTTGGCCGGGTGGCCAGACTGCCGGCATAGGACGCACGCGGGTGGGGATTCGGCATTACGGGCCGAGGGCACTCTTTAGAGCTGTGCGGGTCAAGGCACTTAACGCACCTGGGGTGGGGGGGATTAGTTGGCCGTCGCATGCCAATAAAGTTGGCAGCGGTGGCACTAAGCCGGATGACCGCGCCTGTGGGAAGGGTCAACCTTAACTCTTGACAGGCCGCACACGGTGCGTACCTGCCGGAAGATAGTTTTTGCCTCAGCACGTTAGTCAGAATGACAAGAGCAAGCAGGAAACTCTTGCCCTTGTTGCTGTACATCTTATGCAAGCCTCGATGGGAAGCCCTGGGACTTAAGATCCTCCAGGATATCTTCGTTGGAGAGTTCGAAAGGTACTCCGCGGATGACAGCCCTGATCTTTCGATTTTCAGGAAGAACGTATGTGTTGTAGGACACATGTTCGGCTGTGAAGAGTAGGGTGAGGCGACGAAAGTCGTTGATGGATTGGGGGATGATTTTGATAGCTTCACCGAGGTTGGCGGCTTGGTCATACTTTATACCTGTGTCGTAACAGGTTTTGGAGACCCTGGTAAATTGGCTCTTGTCTACTGAGGAAGACCGAGGGCGGGACCTCTTTCTTGGCAAGGGTGGGGGCGCAACGAGATGCTGGCTTGGAAGGGGGGGATGTCTAACGACATTAGGGGGACAGCGGAAGCGGCATGGGCTGCGGGGGTGAGTGCAGCGATGGAGGCTGCGGGGGTGCGGCCAGCGGCGGGGGTTGTGAAGGCACGAACGGTGGCAGGGGCTGCCGGGACGGAGGGTGTGCGATCTTTAAAAACAAAAACAGATAAAAACAATAAAAATAAATGACCAAACCTCCCTGCCAGGAGGCAGGTGAGCCAGAACGACGTGAAAAACAGTAAGCGCACTCACAGTCCGCGACTGCTCTGCACAGCGTGAGCGGGAGAGCGAAGGCGCGAGAGCGAGAAGGCACTTACCGTACGGGAACGAGAATGCGATCAGCTAACACAACCGCTCGAGAGCGGCGGCGCAAGCGGAATGAACACTTCTAGTTGCCCGATACCCTTCTTTTATTCACGGGGCGGGGGTTTCTCCGTCGATAGGTTCCCACGCAGCGTCGCTGTGCGCTTGTAGGACGCGCGCATCACGTGACGTTCGGGGCGGTGTGCAGGGTGTGTGTGGCGTAACGGGGCATGCGGGGCGACGGGGCGGCGGCTCCCTTCGCCGTCCGTAACATTCTCCCCGGCGTAGTTCTGGAGCCTATTAGTTTTTCGGGAGGGCGCCGATCATCTTCAGTTCACTCAGTTCACGTTTAGTCCATAGATTCTGCGCTTGCACCGCGGGGAGCGGTTGCGTCAGCGGGCTGTATAAATAGCAGTTGTTTTGGCTCGCCGCTCACTTAGTGGTCAGTCACCGCAGAGTCTACATCACCTGAAGATGCCTCATGTAGAGGCGAAACACGTGTCGTATTGTCGTCAGTGGTGTGTCTTTCCTAGTGTAGTGATGGTGGGAGTAGTGGTGCTGGGATTAATGGTAACGAAGTGTACGCAATTGAGGGACGGCGGGAGGTGTTCTTCAAACTAAACTTTACGTGGTAGAGCCATGCTGCAGCTATATTACTAGTATAGTTGTAGCATGAATGGGTCGGCTCCACCGGGGAAGGACCACGCTCTCACAGAATACCAGCGTAAAATGGCAGCTTAATACGGAGTGAGTGTAGAGAACCGGAGACCCTTTTTACTGGAAACGAGGCATTCCATCTTAGTCCTCACGGATGACAGCGCATCTGCATTTTGATTCGTCATCAAGGATAGATGTAGATGTGTATGGGCCACAGTAACCACTTACCATCAGGTGGATTGTGTGCTCGTTTATCAACTTTATCCTATAAATAAAAAGCAGCTTACACAGTCTGGGAAATGGAGAGTTAGAGCCAAGAACGGTTCTGCGTGTTAGTGATCTCAGTGGTGCTATCGGATGATGCATATATCTTGAAGGAGCGTTAACTTCAAACGCGTTCAGTAACTAATTCATAATCAAAGATAGATGTAGGTGTTAATGGGCCCAACACTCTTCAATTAGGTCCACCTAACACCTGTTTGTTGGCCATTCCTAGTTCCGGAAAAATTTAAAAAGGAATTTACCCTACAATGGGAAAGGATCAATACCTCTTTGAAAATTAAAAAAAAATATATTTTTAAGACTTCGATGTAAATTTTACAATACCTACGCAAGCAACCGGGGTTCGATCCATGCCGTCACCAATGAAACGTGCTCGGCGATGAAGGAAAACATTTTTTTATAGGATAAGAGTGACAAACGAGCACACAGTCCACTTGATGGTAAGTGGTTGCTGCGGCCCATAGACATCTACATCTATCCTCTATTACAAATCAAAATGCAGATGCGTTGTCACCCGTGAGGACTAAGATGGAATGCCTCATTACCAGTAAAACGGGCTCCGGCCACCTGCACTCACCAAGCGAAACGCAGAGGTAAACCTCTACTTCACGCTGATATTCTGTGAGGTCGTGGTACCACCCCGCTTCGAGCCGGCCCATCCGTGCGACAGCAAAAGCTGCCGCGTGGCTCTATCACTGTTCAAAACTCTGGACTGTAAATTCGTTTGTCACTGTAATTCTTAAAAAAAAGTAAAGTCCGTCAATCTGTCACCCTTATCCCTTAAAAAAAACGCACTGGAGCAGCGCGGTGCGCCGCGTAATGTTCCATAACCCACTTACTTTTTTATAATGAATCAGTATGACAGTTGAACCCAAAGTCCACTTGATGGTAAGTGGATGCTGTGGCCCATAAACATCTACATTTTTCCACGATTAAGAACCAAAATGCAGAAACGTTGTCTCCCCAATGCCTCGTTTCCAGTAAAAAGGTTCTCCGGTTATTTTCACTTACCACACGAAACACAGCAGCATTAAGCAGCAACTATAACTATAATATAGGTGCAGCATGGCTCTACCACGTATAATAAATACGAGGAGGCCTGTGTGCAGCTGTGGAACTTAGGTAAATATAGGCTCCAATTTTTTTTTAGAAAAACCTTTAAATATGCGTATAGTCTGTGTATAATTTTTACGTCGTAATCTTGAATATATTTGAAATGGGACAAGTTTAAATTTAGCCGTGAGTAAGAAGCAAGGGAGCTATAATGAATTAAGTTATTATGGCTCCCTTCTTTCATATTTACCTAACTTCCCTCTTGAAGCATTTTCAAGACAATATATTTTTATCACCGTTGGTCTTTAGGGACTCGTTTTCATTTTATATTTACCTTATATTATATCCTCCATAAATCATGACGTTATGTTTACATGATTTAGGCTTTTTGAAATTTTATATGTTCGTGTGTTGGTACGCGGTAAGTCTAAAGTGACAGCATATAATATTCTCCAGATCGAGTTTTCGGTTGCGGTAGTCTCAAAAGAGACTAGCTATCTGTGCAGAACAGGATTATAGTGTTTTGTCTCAACAGAGACTGGCTGACACGGCTATTTTACGTGGTAGAGTCATGCTGCAGCTATATTAATAGTATAGTTGTGGCACGAGCACTGCTGTTTCGTATAGTGAGTGTAGAGAACCTGAGGTCTATTTTACTGGAAAAGAGGCATTCCATCTTAGTCCACACGGCTGACAAAGCATCTGCTTTTTAATTCGGAAACGAAGATATATGTAGATGTCTATGGGCCACAGCAACCACTTACCATCAGGTGGTCTGTGTGCTCGTTTGTCACCCTGATTTTATAAAATAAAGACTAGCTATCTGCGCAGAACAGGATTACACTCGTAGTTCTCAAACGTATGCCCAAATACAAGTGCACTACCAATTCCCTCGCTCCGATGGGAACAGAGAGTGATCCGATGGGATGGCTATCCGACATGACCGGAGAGAGATCAGGTACAAGACCAACACCATCAACTTCCTGACTCCGAGGCTACTAAAAATTTCTTGACAGAAAAGTACAATAACTAATTTTGGCCCGACCCGGGATTCGAACCTAGCACTTCATTGTCATCAACCGCCTATACGGCCATTAGACCAAGTTGGTACAGGCTTCTTCTCATTCTTGAGAAGGCTAAGGGCAAGTTAGAGCTAGCCATGCTATTCCAATGCACGTTGGTAGAGTGACTTCACATGTCCTCACATAATGCTGTTTTCCTTCACCACCGAGAACGTGGTGAATTAGTAATTAAAAGTAATCATTTCATTGGTACCATTGGGATGAATCTGAATGACAGAGTGAGAAATTGTTTGATAAGAGAAGAGTGTGGTTTGCAAGATGATGTTGTGACCAAGATTAAGAAAGGAATGCTTCGGTGGTTTGGTCATGTAGATAGAATGAACGAGGAAAGAGTGACAAAGCAAATTTATGTTGCAGAGGTTAACGGCAGAGTCGGGAAGGGACGCCCTAGGCGAAAGTTTATTGACCAAATTGGCGATATATTGAAAATGGGCCAAACCAAGAGTACCTTTAACCGACGAGCGTGTATACGTGGGTATATGGATGTGGAGGAAGCGAGAGAGGTGTGTCAGGATCGTGCCAAATGGAAGTCCATAGTCTCAGCCTACCTGACAGACGTGAGTGTTTATGTATATGGTACCGTCAAAAATCAAACTCGAGTTGCTCGCTTATTAAAATATATTCTATGGCAAGCTAATTTTATTCTTAATATTTTATTTGGTGTGCAAGCAATTAATGCATTATATTATACTAAATTAGAAAATTAAGTCTATTTAAAGGCTAAGAATGGTACTCGAGTGGCAGCTTCGTACCGGTGAGGGAAATGTAGGGCGAACTTCATTAGATTGAGTGACGACCTTGCAAGATATGCAGGAAGTCGATGGATTCAGTTGGCTTAAGACCGTGCTTTGTGGTTTTCTTTATGGACTGTGTTCAGCAGTGAACTTGTGATGGGTTTTAATGACGTTGATGATGATGACGACAAATCTATGTTCTTCACTAGCTCTTAAAGTTTCCACTGCTCCTATCCGTCCGTTTGGCAAGGGATTGCGGACTGCAGAAACAGAAACAGAAACATAAACTTTTTTATTCAATATAGATTATAAATAATACTTATTGAAAGTCACTCTTTTGTTTGATTACCACTGGTTCGGAAAAAAAACCCTGACCTGGGAAGAACCAGCAAGAAACCCAGAGGGACTTTTTTTTTTAAATAACAGCTTACACTCATGTATGTTACACAAATTAACAACACAACAAATTAGAAATAGCTTGGTAGCGATCACCTCATTTCCAGGGGTTATTATCATCCATAAATTCCTTAATATTATAATAACCCTTTTTATACAAACTTAGCTTAATAAAGTTTTTGAACTTTGAGCAGGTCAAATTTTGTATATTTTCTGGAATTTTGTTGTAAAAGCGTATACATCACCCCAAGAATGAATTACTGACTCGATGGAGTCGAGTAACTTGTGTCTGTTCCTAGTATTTACAGAATGAATATCACTTATTTTTGTAAATCTACTTTTATTTTTGTGTACGTACATTACATTTTCATAAATGTATTGAGAGGCCAAAGTTAATATATTAATTTCCTTAATTTTTTGTCGCAGCGACTCTTTAGGCTTTAAATCATAAATTGCTCTTATGGCCCTCTTCTGTAAAACAAATATAATTTCAGTGTCAGCTGCGTGTCCCCATAGCAAAATACCATACGACATTATGCTATGGAAATAGCTAAAGTAAACTAGTCTAGCTGTTTCAACACTGGTTAGACTTCTAATCTTTTTTTACAGCATTTGCTGCAGAACTAAGTCTGTTTGCTAGTTTTGATATATGGGTACTCTATTGAAGCTTCGCGTCTAGTGTGATTCCAAGAAAAATGGTGGTATCTACAAGACTCAGTTTCTCCCCATTTAAAATTACATTAGTATTTAACTGTTTGACATTTGGAGTCATGAATTTCATACATTTCGTTTTAGTGCCATTTAAATGCAAATTATTAACATTGAACCAATTTACTAATTTAGATATAGCATTATTTACTTCGTCATATTTTAGTAATTGTCGACTTAATTTGAAAATTAAAGAAGTGTCATCTACAAATAATACTATATCATGGTTATCCCTTACTATGTAGCAGTGTATGCAGTGACATATGCACATGCGTTGTCAACCCTGAGCCTCACTCAGCATACAAAATTCAGCAATAATGCTGCTATTTCACTTTCACGCTGGTTTTCTGTGTGAGAGTGGTCCTTTCTGGTTGAGTCGATCCATTCGTGCTCCAGCAAAGTTATACCGATCTCAAAAATCGATTCGAAACCGTCCTCCCTAAATGAAGTCATGTATTTTTACATTTGTATCAGTAGCATTAATAATCGAGCTACAAAAATGTTTAACACTAAGATTAAATTCAGTTTCATTCATGATCAAATCCATTTCACGGGGAAGTAAGTGCTCCGCGTCTGTGCTAAATTTTTATGATTCTGTCGTATTCTTTAACGTACTCACGTTCTATTAAGGCAAGTCTTGGTAATTGCAACTTGAACATTAGGAGTAGAGAGAGCATAATGTGCTAATGAACATTAGAGTAGCAAGTAGGTGAGTAGCTTGCGGTTCATTTTTATCACGTTTTTATTAAATCGCTTTCGCGTATTTTCGGGCCTAATTTAGTGATTAATTCTAAACTAACTTCTTACTTAACGATAATCTAGAGACTTGTAATTTTGAACATAGCTCAGAAGCGAATTACAATGTGAGAAAATGAAAAAAACAAACGTGGTATATTAAAAATATTTAATATATCATTTAAATAGAAATCAATTGTTTAGTTTGACGTCAAAAAAAGGAGGAGATTCTCTATTCGACTGTAACTTTGTCAATTTTGATTTTGATGATTTTGTAATGTTATTTTAACCATAGGTTATTAATTAACACTTTCATTGTTCTATTTTCAGACACAATAGTAAGACAATAGCAATGGACTATAATATGTAGTGCACGAGACAGACAAAATGGGGTTTTCCCTAATGATTGCCGTTAGAAGTTAGAAGGCGGATTGCTATGTATGTAACGTATATACGCCTTGCAACTTTGATGCTGTTGACAGTCGCCGGATGTGTTTTAAATTTGGCATTAGGTACATTATCATCTATCGGAGGCTATACCTTTTTTTCTGTATTATCCCCTTATGTAATTAGTCTAAGATTATCCGACAGTCAACTCTTATGACATATGTATTGTATTCTATACGCCGCCACTACTATGTGGCAAACATTATAGTATATATATATAATTTTGATCCGGGTAACACTTAACAAATTGAACTTGCAATTATGAGATACTAGCGATCCGCCCCGGCTACGTACGGGTGATTTCTCGATCTCGACAACAGCGCCACCTACCGGATCCAATTGTAAATCGAAACCATACTCGAATCAACTTAACCACACGCATAAAATTTCATCGAAATCGGTCGAGCCGTTTAGAAGTTCAGTCACATAAACACGGACAGAAGACTTTTATATAATCTTTATATATAAAAAGTACGTGTCACGTTGTTTGTCCGCGATGGACTCCTAAACTACTGAACTGATTTCAATGAATTTTTTGGTCAATGTGCAGTTTGGTCCAACTTAAAAGATAGGATAGCTTACATCTTAATTTATAGTCGCAATACAATATTATTTTATTGCAAATTATTTGTCTATTATTTGACAGTCACAATTATCTGTTAGCTCCAAACGATTCTGTCAGATGACGATATCTGTTGACTGGATTGAGTAAATATTCAATAGATGGCGCTATGTTAAAAATACAAACGTTTAATATAAGATACAATTTAGTAGTATAACCAACCACCACGTGTTGCTGTAAGTATTCATCAGATGAAACCAATTTTGCTAATTTCAGGAGTCTTTTTGGGAAAGCAAATGGTCGTTCGGAAAGGGCAGAACAACGTCTGCCTGGTCAGCTAGTTATACATATAAACCTTTTTCCTTCTTCTGAAATCATTCTGTCTATTGATGAAATGAATCTGTTGCGTAGTTTAAAATATTTAAGGGTACAGACGGCGCGAAGCAAACATAGTCATACAAGTCATACAAAACATATTATTTTATAGTATGTAAAGATAATGAGGCCGATTAGATAGCATAAGTGTTAAAAAAATCTTTTTTTCCACAGTTCTGTGCTGGGCTCAGAAGTCTGTTACAATGGGGAGGTTTTACTATTATCGACTTTTGCAGTACTAGACGTTACGTTTATAGCCCTTCTCTCCATTAGCCTATGTAATAATATATTGAATGGACATGAACTTTGTCATGTTATGAGTATTGGTCGTAATCATCATATGATTGACAGTTACAATACATCACTCTCGTCAACATAGCTGAAGATTTTTTAACAGTGGTAGAGCCACGCGGCAGCTTTTGCTGTCGCACGGATGGGCCGGCTCGAAAAGGGGTTGTACCACGACCTCACAGAATACCAGCGTGAAGTAGAGGTTTACCTCTGCGTTTCGCTTGGTGAGTGCAGGTGGCCGGAGGCCCTTTTTACTGGAAATGAGGCTTCCAACTTAGTCCTCACGGGTGACAACGCATCTGCATTTTGATTCGCAAACGAGGATAGATGTAGATGTCTATGGGCCGCAGCAAACACTTACCATCAGGTGGACTGTGTGCTCGTTTGTCACCCTTATCCTATAAAAAAAAAAGATATGTCTGTGTAAGATTTTTTTATAGGCTATTTTACTCTGGTATTCTGTGAGAGCGTGGCCCTTCCCGGGTCGTGCCAATCGATTCGTGCTACAACTATACAATTAATATAGCTGCAACATTGCTCATCCCTTAATTCCCTCCCTACCCTTTCCACTGTCAACCTTTCACAACCAGGTGGTCGGCAAAATTTCCATTCAATTTCACGCACTTGGATGCATCTTGGAACCAAGCGGTTTGCTTCGTCTTGCGTCTTGCCACAGTAAGGGAATGGAATACGTTGCCGGCGTTTGTCTTTCCGTCCAATTACAATCTGGGTGCTTGCAAGGCAAGAGTGAATAGGCCTTTGTTACGCTAAGATAATGTGATTTACCATTTAGGGCTTTACCATCACTTACCACCTGGTGGGATTGTGATCAAGCACTGGCTTATAATAGAAAAGAAGTACAAGTTAAGCCAAAGACAAACTAACAAATTTCTAAATGAATAAGCTCGAAAGCAGAAGACAACATCTATTATTAATGTATTTTTTTGTTTTGTTTTTAGAAAAGGTTTAGGTTTCAGATAATTATAATTTCTGACAATATTATAAGTCTCTCAAGAAATATTGAACAATAAAAAAAAAATAAAGATTAATTCATCACAAGCCGACATAATTATAGTATATTATCTATGTACGTATGAAAATGTGTGATACATCCTAAGTCGTGAGATACATATGCACATAAATACATAAAGGTTCGAAGACGGACTTAATGCAACAGGGCATTCTCTACCAGTCTACCTCCAGGATAAGCAGAGAAAATATTGTGGGTGCAAAGTGCAAACAGCTAAGTAAATAATAGCTATGTCTACATAATACATACAGTATATACACACACATATATATATATATATATATATATATATATATATATATATATATATATATACATAAATATATATAAATATGTACATACAAATATGTATTTTTAAAAATAAAATGTATTTTTTAAAATAATTTAGGTAATTAAAACAGAGTTTAAACTCAAAGTTGCTTGGTTTTTCACAATTAACGTAGGTATAACAATTTGCTGGGTCGAAAAAAAGGGGACAAATTTATATTTTATCTGGCACTCCTCGAGGTACGCACGCACTTATCGCATGTTGCCATTTTCAGGATTCACCCATGATTATACGAGGTTACGTTCGTTTTTTTTACGTCCGTTAAGAATAACATAATAATTTAATGTCTGTAAAACGTTAACAATTAAAGAGAACAGTAAAAAACAATTAAAAAGGTTACTCAAACTCTGTGGTAGTAATTTTTTCTCTTGATGTCTTTTGTATAATAAAAATTGCACGTGGACAAATACCCAGACCTGGAATAATTATTCGTAGGTCATAATATGAATAGTAAAGAATTGAACCTGCGTCCTACAGTGCCGTAGTTTAGCGAATTTGGCGAGTAGTTTATATATGTGCATACAAAGTTTTGCAAGATGCCTTAGAGACCAGACATTTGACTGCGCTTTGACCTTAGAGTAAGTACAACGGCAGTTTTGACACATGCTTAATGATTTATCGTGAGAATATCGTAGCCATTTTCACCTTAATCGGTGTTGACCATTATAAATCAAAACTACAAATATGCAAACTGCGAAATTAAATTTAAAGAAATTGTGTTTGAGGGTTTTTTTGCTATTTTTAATTATTTTACTCTCAAGTCTTACTAGGTGGTAGGTTTTACTAGGTAGCATTTCTGCCTAGGAGTCCTTCTGGGTAGGTAGGAAATGGGTGCTCCATTTCGCACACACCCGCGATCCTACCAGCACAGGCCGCCTCATGGCAGCCCCTCCTCGGGAGAGGACAACTGTTTCCGACACTCCTCTCCCACTGCAGCCCCTCCATCAAAACCCCGCCAGAATCAAAACATTCTCAAATAAAGGGAGGCTGTTTTTTTTTTACGTTATTTACTAGAACTGTGGTGGACATTTCTCACTTACACGATAATGAAAATTAATGCCTTTACTTATGGTAATTATGGCAAGAAAATTATTTGAGATATTTCTTTAAATTATACCGAGGTAACTAGGATTCGGTATACCTGGGTAGCAACGCGTTACACATATCTATCTAGGCGTACCTGACGATGTTTGTTTCATCAACATTACATTGCATAATAAACATAGAGGCAACTAACGTGTAGAATACGTAATAACGTAGCAAACGTGACGTAGTCTGAAACTGCGTGAACCTGCATCCGAATACTCATTTATGTTATCGTTTATTTAAAAAAAACTTTATTTGCATAAAAAAATTGCTCAGCTTTGGGGCAAATGAACGAATTAAAATGGAAAAAGTAAGGTATGTCACAAATTTATTACTGCTGGCCAAATTAGGAAGCTAAACGTCGCTCAGCAAGAGATAGATACGACTATGCTTAGAGGTTATTTGAGTGATAAACTTGAGATGAGGATATTCACTGTAGAAACAGAGTAACTAACATAGCTCAAGGGATCAATAAGCTAAACTGACTAAGGGCATGTCATATAGCTGGAAGAATCGATGACCGATAGAGAATAATGGTTTTTGAGTGGCAGCCGCAAATTTGTAAGGGAAGTGTAGGATCTCCCACTACTGTGTGGCGACCTAGTAAGAGATGCAGGAAGTCGATGGATGGAACTGGCTCAGGACCGTACTTTGTGGCATTTGTTGGGGGAGGATGGATGGGAGGAGGACTATGATGATTTTTTTAAACGTGGTAGAGCCATACCGCAGCAATATTAGTAGTATAGTTGTAGCAAGAATGGGTCGGCTCGACCGGGGAAGGACCACGCTCTCATAGATTAGCAGCATAAATTGCAGCTTGACACTGTTGTGTTTCGTGTGGTGAGTGTAGAGAACCGGAGACCCGTTTTACTGGAAAAGTGGCATACATCTTAGTCCTCACGGGTGATGACGCATCTGCATTTTGATTCTTTATTGTGAATAAATGTAGATGTCTATGGGTCACAGCAACCACTTACCATCAGATGGACTGTGTGCTCGTTTGTCACTCTATCCTATAAAAAAAGCTTCATTATAATATTTATTTTGACCGGTGACGATTAGCTTTAAATAAAAATAGAAAAAAATATCGGTTTCAAAACCTTCTATTATAATCTCCGTCTTAAAAATAATGAGTATCAATTCGCACGTATGAGAAAAAGGGGAAATCATGCTTCACACCTGCTGTCCGATTTAATTATGTATGTAGGACTGTTCCGACTCATTTTAAAACAAACTGTGCTTTTGGGTCTATAGTAGCATTAACAGTTCACATTAAGACAGATTCAACGCCCATCTTTGCTTCTTCATGAGCTCTTATATTATCGAAAGGATGGGTTATGTTAGTCACCTAGGGTAGGCGAACTGGCAGTTTTCTGCCGACTTCCAAAAAGGAGACAGTACTCAATTCGACTATATGTTTTTTTATGTGTGTTACCTCATAACTTTTTACTGGGTGAACCGATTTAAATGATTCTTTTTTAATTGATAGCTGGTACTTCTCGTGTGGTCCCATGTGAATTTGATTAAGGTCAGACCAATCGTTTTTGAGTTATTCTTAATAACTTATATTGAAGTCGGCTGTACAAAATTTTAAATTTTAAATTATATATTATTTTAGACTAAGTGTAAAAAACGAGTACACAGCACACCTGAAGGTAAGTGGATGCTGTGGCCTATGGGAATAGACATCTACATCTGTTATCAATTAAGAATCAAAATGTAGATGCGTTTTCATCCCAGAGTACTAAGATGGTATGCCTCGTTTCCAGGTAAAATGGGTATCAGCTTCTCAACACTTACTATACGAAACACAGCAGCACAAAGCTGTAACGGTAACGGTGATATTGACAGTAGGACCAGATTAACCAATATAATCTGACGGATCAGTAAACTAAAGTGGCAATGGGTCGCCCATATTGCTTAAAGAACCGAAAACCAAGAGGAAAGAAAGGTTCTCGAGTGACAACCTGGTACCGGTAAGCAGAGTGTAGGTTCTGCCACCAGAAGATAGAGTGGCAACCTGGTAAGATTTATAGAAAGCCGATAGAAACGGAGGTAGGCAATTTGTTCACGCAAAAGCGTTAGTGTCAGGCATCGACGTTAGATGGCACTCGGCTCGGTCGATACGGAATGACGTTCGTGCGTGTTGAACGTCCGAGCTTGCTGAAAGGTGGGAGTCGAGAGCGAAAGATTAGAAGTCTTCTTCGCGTCGAAAGAGAAGGCAGTCCTTTTGTTTGGGAGCTCTTAGATTTAATTTTATGTTAGGCGCGTATAGTAAATATACCACTGGGAATGGTAGCGCGTGTTGAGAGTTTACCCGGGACTTTAGGTTTAACGCAGAATCTGTATAAGTGGATTCGACTGTATTAGTTACTAGTGCGGTAGTTAATATTCTAGAAATAACGGTGACCTTTGACCCGTACGTTCTGTGTTCATTTTCGCGAGTCAATCGTAACAAAGGAAGAAAGTGACTGCGGAAGGCGACCTTAGCTTGGAGAGGAGCTGAGGGCCGAACTGCTGCAGGGGGAACGGTCAAATAAGGTCAATAACACTACCAGCCACACCCAAATACACATCACTGACCTTTACTTTCTAGCACAATACATCCACACGAGACCTGACCGAATCCTGAGGGACCAGTCGCCTTGAATAGAGGTAAGTAAGCTCTGTTCAATAATTGTAACGCTCCCCCCGGATTGTTTAGTGTAATTAGACTTTTAACCCGTGGCGTGAGGACGCCCGACCAGCCTCTGCCCGTAGCTTCTTCGTCTATGGGCCGCGAAGGATTCTACTCCTGGGATGGGCAGCTGTTGGCCGTAACACAATTAGATCTGAAAAAAGTTAAAAAGTTACGGATTTTATACGTCCCGTTGCTAGGAACAGCGTTCCTGTCGTTTTTGTAAGGATTTTTTTGCAATGAAATGTTCATTGCGCTGCCCCAACAAACGTTGGTAAACTTTGTATGTCGACGAAATATTTTTTATTTTATTTTTTAATGTTCAGACATGCAGGTTTCCTCATGATGTTTTTTTAGCGTTGGGCACATGGGAAATGCCCATAAACCGAACGGTTTTTAACGTGAGTACTGAATGGGATTTAAAGTTAGAACTCGCAACCTACGACTACGAAACTCTGATTACGAAACCGCGTAGTGGTCATAACTGGTTTTTATAGCATAGGAGTGACGAATGAGCACACAGTCCACCTGTTGGTAAGTGGATGCTGTGGCCCATAGACATTTACATCTATCCACGATTAAGAATCAAAATGCAGATGTGTAGTCACACCTGAGGACATGGAATGCTTCATTTCCAGTAAAAGGGGTCTCCGGTTCTCTACAATCACCATTCGAAACACAGCAGCGTTATGCTGCTATTTTAAAATGGTATTCTGTGAGAGCGTGGTCTTTCCCCGGTCGAGCCGACCCATTCGTGCTACAACTATACCTACTACTAATATAGCTGCAGCATGGCCTCCACCTTATTAACACTCCTTTTGTTGATACCAGTTACTCCCATTAGGACGAAAAGACTAAGTCTACTCAATCTAGCCAGTACCACATAAGTATATGTTTTTTTAGTCATATGCTAATTCCTTACTTTATGCATTATAAACGACAGAGCAAAACGCATCGTTCTAATGCTTTGTAATGTCAACAACAAAATGAGAGTGTGATCCTTCCACGGTTATTCCCGGTTATTTCAATTGTCTCACTCAACAGCTCGAAGCTTACCTGACATAATTTAGTTTCAAAATATTGTGTAGGGAAGTGCATTGCATCGCGTTTGTGTCATTTATTACTTTTTTATGTTCCGTCGTACGCTCATGTTTTAGAAAGTAATTCTCACATTCTCTCATTTCAACGATGTCGTCTTAATAAACGCTACAAAATAACAGACGTTAACTTTAGTAAAGCCATTCCCCTATACTTTTATTAAATACTAGCATTCACCCGGGACTTCGTCCGAGTACATCTTAAACTAAAAATAATCTGCAGATCTATATAGTGTAGTAAAAAAATAAAATAAAAAAGTTGGTCAGAGTGAAGAAGAAAAATATCCACACTTTGTGACCTTTTTCGTGTAAATTTAAAAAAAAAATACCAAAATATTTTTGGAAATGTTCATTCATGTCTTATAACATGAATAAGTTCCTGAGCATAATAAAAGTCAGTTATTTCGCTATTACTGAATACAGACTGTTACTTCGATTATTTTTATAGTATATGTACCTACGTGTATATTTATTTATTTATATTTACACTCCGTGGCGCAATGGCTTATTGCTAAGAGTTGTTGCGTTGGGGGCCGCGGGTTCGAATCCTGCACGGAGCAAGTATTTGTATGGCCTACAAATAATTGTTCCGGGTCTGGATGTTTGTCCTCGTGCAATTTATGTTTGTAAACTGCCTCCACGATACAGGAGTAAAATCCTTGTGTGGGAGTAACGTATAAAATAAAGAAAAGATCTCAGAATATGCATATGTAGAAATGAGTAATTGAGTATAGTAGAGAGACTAATTTTGTAGTTAGGAATAATAATTAATTCGTTTACACAAATTAATTATCCAACGAGTCCAACGAGTCGAGTATAAACTAGTAACGGAATACGACAAGCGTACCGTTCCACGTCAGAGCCAAGACTGTCCTAACGGCGGTCGCGCCGTCCTTTTTATACAAGCAAAACGAGCGCCACTGCAGGTGCAATGGTGCAGGTGTGCGGAACACGTGTTATTTACAAGAATTCTGTCTAAATGCACCGACGGCTACCGCGCCGCACGTGCAATGGTGCTTGTCCCGTCACGGCCATACTGACATGCGTGCGTCCTCGCACGCGCTCCATCACAATTTTAGTTATCCGTAGACAAAAAAACATCGTTCGACTATCCTGACATAACAGCGTCTGGTCCGGTCTATATTGACCCTTCAGACTTGGGTGACAATCAGTTTTGTTCCGGCAGTAAGCCCCACAAAACTTTAATCAACTTTATGCGAGATCGGAATGATTAGTCTGTAGCTTTCCTATTTTTTTTTTTCAAGTACTGTTTTCGCTAGTCCGGAATCACTATTCCCTATAGCCATATCATTGGACCGGCACAAAGCCCTGCAATGATAGTAAGAACTATTTTTTTTTCTTACTCTTTTTTTTTCAAGTACTATTTGCTAGTCCGGAATCACTATTCCCTGTAGCTATATCATTGGACCGGCAAACGCCCTGTAATGATAGTAAGAACCACTTTTTTTCTTACTCTCTTTTTTTTTTCAATTCAATATAGAACAGGTACAGACCAACCATACCGCAAACATGTACCTGTCACAATCACACAAAAGTGTATCGTGAGGGACGTAGTGACATGATAACACCTAAGTATGTAAACCAACAGCAACACGACACATCCCAGTGCAGCACAGACCAGCCTTCCTGCAACTCCATGTTCCTTTCCTGCACAAGAATAAATACTTCGCTAGAGTGTTGCAACGTCTCTAGTATTTTCTAGATGCACAGACACGGCTACCACTGACTGTCGCACGTCCTCGTGCGGTTGACAGTGAACAGCATACGGTCTATCAGTTATCACCACCTGCTAACAGATATTAACTCTTGTTAAATATTACAACGGTCGACCATCCCAGACTTCATTTAAGTCATGAACGCGCCGATATGGCTACCTTCAGGCAAACGCACTCCAGCTTTTCGTTCTGCTGCGTTCGTGCCACAATCGCGCCAGCGAGCCGTCGCGCTGTAGCCATACTAGCTCTAGCGAATCTTTGCACTGCTTTGTAAAATTAAAAGAAATCGAAATAAATGTATTACGAACCATGGAATTCCGAGCTTCCAAAATTCATCACATATTCTCTTAAGAAATGGCAACAGTATGACATTTGAAAACATTGCAAAAAAATAACAGAAACTATGTGTAGAGGCAAATACCACAACATTTCAAAGGGAAGGAGGTAACTGCGCAAAATCTACGAAAGCCGACCTCAGACGTCCATTTACAGCGCCAAAGCACCATTTGTTCGGCGGCCGCTTAAATTGCCCTTTTTTTTTACGGGGGGAAATCCTGATGGACTACCTCCGCCTGGGTAAAGGCGGAGGGGCGTGCCGGACTCTTACCGGCTAAAACCACCCCGGTGTCTCCTCGCACGTGCGCGTGGGGCCGCGGGAATCCAAATTCTTCCGCAGCCCCACACTAGTGCTGGCCCGGTCTGTCCGGGCCTCGTCTCCTGCACGGGGTAGTGAGGTGTTTAACTATTAATAATTGTCTGTAGCGGTGTAGGCTCAATCTTACCAGCGCTCGGCCGTACCTGACCATGTTTGATTAGCCGTCACAACATCTTCCTCATTGATCATTGTTGTAGAGACTTCTACGAATCCCTCGACATCAAACCCCAATCTTGTCGACGACACAATATTCGGAGCAAACTGCAACACTGATCAACACAGAACACAAAAATGTCACTTATTATTTTCAATTCATAGCGTGTTAAAGTTAATCCTTTATTTTGGTACATCCCTTAAACGTTTTGAACTTCAAAATATAGCAAATGATAATCATGTTTCGCGTGAACTATCAAATTGCAACATAACTTGAATAAGTTAATTAGAAAGCCTCTAACTTCTTTCGACATTTGTTAACATATTTAGGTACATCAAGAAATAATGAAAACACTTGCGGGGTACTTTTAATACAAATCGAACAAATTAAAAAAAAATGGCTTAAATAATTTCACTTTATCTTTTCTCTACACTTTAATGATACGAAAATATCGTAAGTAGCATAGCAAATTTCATTACGGTATTTAACATAAAAACAGATTCATCAATGCGGAATGCATTACAGTCTTCCACAAATGTAATAATCCTCATACTATTCGAAGATTAAATGTGGGCAAAAATGGGGACTTTATCCTACTTCTGATGTAGAAATGAGTAATTGAGTATAGTAGAGAGACTAATTTTGTAGTTAGGAATAATAATTAATTCGTTTACACAAATTAATTATCCAACGAGTCCAACGAGTCGAGCATAAACTAGTAACGGAATACGACAAGCGTACCGTTCCACGTCAGAGCCAAGACTGTCCTAACGGCGGTCGCGCCGTCCTTTTTATACAAGCAAAACGAGCGCCACTGCAGGTGCAATGGTGCAGGTGTGCGGAACACGTGTTATTTACAAGAATTCTGTCTAAATGCACCGACGGCTACCGCGCCGCACGTGCAATGGTGCTGGTCCCGTCACATACATATATATGTAATTACTCTAAGGATATACCTTAGAGTATATATTACTCGTATATAGACGAGTAGTGCTGCCGGTTTCATACGCGCAAACATATATCATTTGCACATCCCACTAATTTAAACAAGTAAAACCCTGTTGTTTATTAGGTTTAATAATTTATTAACCTTAAATAACATTATCATACGCACCGGAGCGCGGCGGACAAATTGCTCATTCAAACTGACATCCAAATTGGTTCAGGCATTGTGGAGATTTGCGTGTACAAACGGACGTGCACAGACAAAAAACTATTAACGATTTTATTGTAAATTGAAATAATGATATTAAAAAATTATATAAATAAATAATAATCATTATTATTATATATTCCAACATTATAAAAATAAAATAATTGAAATAACCCGGCTTTGGAAAACACCTACCTATAGTGGTTGGTGCCTCAGGAATGATCGCTAAAATCCTATATAATTGCTCCCATATCGACATAAATGTTATAGTTAAAAAGAAACAAGAAGCATTTCATTCGGTCACACTGTTGCCAAAAGTTTTAGATAATTCTGTATTTGTGAGTCAGGAGTCGGAACTTACCTCTCCCTGAGATTCATGGACGACGTCCTGGAGAATACTGGGTTTATTTCAAGGACAAAAACAAACATAAAATTATAATATAATCCTATTTTTCAATAATAGTTATAGTATGCATAGCTACTTGTTTTTGTAGAATATTTATGTCTATTATATTATGTTGTATTAGAATATTTATGTTGGTTTCTAACTTGTTTGCCATTTATGGCAGGCTGCAGTACTCTACCACATATATATTTTATACGACTTTGAAACGTTAGCTATACTCCAAATAACTAAGCATGTTTTGTTTTGAATTTGTAGTTAATAGTTGAGAAAGGAGCCTTTAAAATTTACTACATTCTTTACTAAGTGGCAGGCCTCCTTTTCTGCCGAGTATGTCTGGTTTAAATATTAACCTAGCTTCCCTTCGATAGCTCGACTACCTGGATGCACATGAATATGGTAGGAGTATTAGACCCTACAGATCCTAATTAAGTTCTCTATACCCTAGCAGTCCCTAATACCTAGCCCTATCATATAAATATACATAAATAAATTTTAAACAGTGGTAGAGCCACGTGGCAGCTTTTGCTGTCGCGCGGATGGGCCGGCTCGAACCGGAGTGGTACCACGACCTCACAGAAACCAGCGTGAAGTAGAGGCTTACGTCTGCGTTTCGCTTGGTGAGTGCAGGTGGCCGGAGGCCCTTTTTACTGGAAATGAGGCATTCCATCTTAGTCCTCACGGATGACAACGCATCTACATTTTGATTTGTAATAGAGGATAGATGTAGATGTCTATGGGCCGCAGCAACCACTTACCATCAGGTGGACTGTGTGCTCGTTTGTCACCCTTATCCTATAAAAAAAGAAAAAAAAGTGGGATGTCTGCACCATGAGACCTAAGGTAACATACGGACAGAGGCAGAATGTCAGGGTTAGGTGATGGGGTTCTCTCACTACCAGTCAAGCAGACCAACAAGACTAATCAGAGGTCCTGACTTCGTCCAGCGTTGAAAGAGGATTTTATTCACAAATCATTATAATATATAAAGACATAAAAATAAAGACATAAAGACATTTATTCCGACACTTCATATTACAATGACAAATTAATAAACAAAATTAATATGTACGAATAAGAATAAAATAATAATAAAAAATTAAAATACAAGAAAATTAATAAACAAAAAAAGAATAGAGGATGTAACAACAATTCCTGACTTAATAATCGAAACAGATGAAGTGGCGGAAGGGACCGCCTCAGCATAAGCCGCGGGATAGCGACGCTGATTTTTTGTAGCACGAATGGGTCGGCTCGACCGGGGTAGGACCACGCTCTCACAGAATACCAGTGTAAAATAGCAGCTTAACGCTGTTGTGTTTCGTATGGTGAGTGTAGAAAGCCGGAGACCCTTTTTACTGGAAACGAGGCATTACATTTTAGTCCTCACGGGTGACAACGCATCTGCATTTTGATTTGTAATCGAGGATAGATGTAGATGTCTATGGGCCGCAGCAACCACTTACAATCAGGTGGACTGTGTGCTCGTATGTTACCCTTATCCTATAAAAAAGATTACGCAGCAATAACTATGTATGCGTGACTTTCGGTAACGCGGTCACTGGAGTTTTGCGTTGTAATTTTCAGAGATGAACACACCCTCTTACCTATTTCTGTCAACAAATAGCAGTGCACTGCTGTATTCAGTAAGTTGAGTAAGACAGCTAGTATGATTACAGGATGTGAGCATTCTATCTTAATCTTCAGGGCTGATGCATCTGAAGCCTTCTATGGCTTATAATTTTACTACCCTTAATTTATACATTGTAGAGCCATGATGCAGCTATATTGGTAGTATAGTTGTAGCACGAATGAGTCGGCTCGACCGGGGAAGGACCACGATCGCACAGAAGACCAGCGTAAAATAGCAGGTTAACACTGCTGTGTTTCGTAAGGTGAGTGTAGAGAACCCGAGGCCTTTTTTACTGGAAAAGAGGCATTCCATTTAGTACTCAAGGGTGTCAACGCATCTGCATTTTGATTCGCAAACGAGGATAGATGTAGATTTCTATGGGCCATAACAATCACTTACCATCAGGTGGACTGTGTGCTCGTTTGTCACCCTATCCTATAAAAAAATTATAATGCATAAAGTTTCATTTATTTGTATGTAGTTTGCAATATTAAATCGCATGATTATGTAAATTAGTCATTTACAAAGCGGCTCTACTCGAAACCAGCATGCACCTTGCGGACTGTATAGCGTGAGTTGAGGGGCATTCCTCACGTGGGGAATATATTGCTTTGCGAGCGAGGAAATTGCGAATGCCACCTGCATGCAAGAACGTTCATTGTGTGGACGCTTTACTAATGTGTTTTACGACTGTGCCGATAGGAATTTGGCCGAGATTACTTTAAATAAAGCGGGCAAAGGGTGTTAGTTTAATAATAATAAGAATAATTTTATTTCACAACCATTTTACATACGATTATATGTGCAAATTGAAAATACAAATACTGCAGTTGGTTTTAGTTATTTCAACATCATCATAATTACAGTCCTTCACAAGTCTAGAATTGAACATAAGATACCTCCCCAAAGAAATGCCACAAAACACAGTTCTGTTCTGCATCCAAGAATTAGAGCCCTGATTTCAGAATGCAAGATTATTTTATTTTTTTCTTTGAAGTTGGCTTTTATTTATTTTAAAGTTATTAACATAATCTTAATGTCGCCTAAGTTCTAACTAGTTACATGAAAATGTTATCCCCTATTTTGTCATCCTTAGGCATGGAGTTTTTCTTCCAAATTTATACGGGGCCACTCCTATTTAGATTTAAAAAGAAATCATCGCGATATGTTCACAATAATTGACGAAGATATCGCGTAAATCTACATATAAAAATAAAAACCAGTCGAATAGTAAACCCTTTTTAAAGTTGGCTATAAAGTAGTTTATTTAAAAGTAGTTGTATAACACAGTATTACAAAGTTATTAAAGGTTCGTTATTTCTTGAAATAAATATTTTTGTAGTTATCATTTGAATAATTTATATAAAATATTTTAAACTAAACGTGTTTTAAAGGTGAAACTTGGTGTATCACTTAAATAAACAAATAATAAGACACGGGAATTTGGCATTGTGTTAACAGTAAACTGGGGTTTTTATATATTGACCTATTCATGTATTCCACAGAAAAGGTCCGTCGACGTCGCAATAACTTATAAATTGGTTTACTCGATGCTCGAATAGATTTTCATTCTTAACGTATTGCCGAGTCCTTAATATTGAAGGAGCGCTGTAAAATGTAGCGGTGAAGCGTGTACATGGAGGTGGGGGTTGGGGATTTAGGATATTTCTAAACCATTTGGTCAATTTTAGAAGGGAAAGTGGAAACATTATTATTGAACCTCAGTGGCGTAGCGTGCCTTAAGATGGGCCCTGTATCAAACTTACCTCTTCGGACTATTTGTCCCAGATAAATATACTCGTCAACAACTTCGAGCTTAGTGCTCCCAACAAATACCGGCATAGGTGTGACATGGACATTAAATATGATCTTTGTTTTGTCCATGTTCATCTTAAGACCTATCCGTTGGGAGACACTATTGAGGTCATTGAGCATAGTGCTTAGGTCCTCCAGCGATTCTGCCATAAGGACTATATCGTCGGCAAATAGAAGGTGAGTGATGTACTCGCCATTGATGTTAATACCGTATCCTTTCCAGTCCAGAAGCTTGAAAACATCCTCCAATGCAGCGGTGAAGAGTTTCGGGGATATAACGTCACTCTGTCTTACAACTCTCTGCAATTGGATAGGTTTCGTACTCCGGTTCTGTACGCGGATAGCCATCATAGCGCTACTGTACAAACACTTTAGAATTTTGATATACCAACAGTCCATTTGGCACCGATGAACGGACTGTAGCACCGTCCGAATTTCGACGGAATCAAAGGCTTTCTCATAGTCCACATACGCTAGACAAAATGGCACATTGTATTCTTCGCTCTTCTGTAGAATTTCCCAAAGGATATGTATGTGGTCTATGGTGCTAAAGCCTTTTCGGAAATCGGCTTGTTCGGGAGGCTGGAAGTCGTCGGGTCTGCGTGCGAGACGATTCGTAATGACTCTCGACAACAGCACGTAGACGCGGCTCAGAAGGGAAATCGGTTTGTAGTTTTTCAAGAGAGCGTTGTAGCCTTTCTTGAAGAACAAGACCACCGTACTTCTGCTCCGTGACTCTGGAGTAGACCCATCATGGAATAGTGTCGGATAAAACTTGCTCTTAGATTGTTGTTCAGATTTGCGTGTGGCTCCAACGATGGTGTGTACAGTTGCCTATAGAACCTCTCAATCTCACTCAAAATCTCAGGTGTCCCGGAAACGATGGTGCCATATTCAGTCTTCAGCTTCGTCAGTTGGCTCTTTCTGGCAGACAGATTTATGGCGAAGACTTTGGAGCCCTGGTTCCGCTCGATCGCTTCTTCAATACGAGCAGTATTAAAGTTGCGTGAGTCCCGCCGCATGCATTTAGAGATCTATCTGTTCAGTTGCCTGTATGCTATCAAATCTACTGAAGACTGCAGCTTCATTTCCCGTCTAACAGCCATGAGATTAAGAGAGTGACCGGAGAGTTTTTGTGTTCTTCTGCGGCGGGTCTTGCAAAACTTAGCTCCAACCACATGGAGAGTTTCCACGAGCTTGTCATTCACTTCGTCCACTGCATTGCATTCTACTAGGCACTGAAAACGGTTTTGTAACTGGGGCTGAAAGGTTTTGGGACTTTGGATTGTGGCATGAGGGGGGCGGAGCGTTGAATTAATTACGCGGCACCTTTCCAACTTAACGTTTGGGTTCAGTGTGCCTCTGACGATTCAGTGATCGCTACCAGTTTTCACCACCATTTTCATCACCAGTTTTCACAGTTGTCGAACCGTCGGGGCTCAAACAGGTCCACTTCCTGTGGGGCCGCTTCTGGAAGAAAGAGTTCATCATAAAGAGTCCCTCTTTCTCCATAGAGTCGGCCGGCTGCTGGTTCCTTGGGTTCTGTTGCTCTCTTGTGCCTCGTTTTGCGTTTGCCATTAACACGGTATGGTGGGTTTTGGAAGAATGCATGGCTCTAGAGATATCCTTATACATTTCCTCCACCTCCTTATCGGGATGTGACGAGGTTGGTGCGTAAACCTGTATTACTTTCAGCGAATACAGTTTGGTTATTTGATTGTAAGGTACGCAACCCTCGTCGATACACTCCCAATATTTACACTTGTGAACGATAAATCTGACACCTCCTTGGGACTGATGATCGCCCTCCCGGTGATAGAACAAGTTGCCGGATTTGAGGATTACCTCGGAGGAGGATCTCGGATAATCCTATGATATTGCAGCGCAACATGTCAATCTCTTCTTTTAGCTCCAGGATCTTCTCATTAGTCCTCAGGGTGCGTGAGTTATAAGTTGCCAGGCCGAGTCGTCGTAGGTGGCAACTGAACCTGCACGGAGATTTTTTGCACCCCCTGCCCCGCCGTTACCAGGGTCGCCACCGTAGCAATAGCCACCGTAGAATATCAGGGCTGCCGGGGACTGGGGCCGTTTATTAGTGTCGCGTCTCATGGGGGGTATATTGCCTGAGTTGCCACGCTTGGCGAGCGGGTTGGAAACCGCAGTTTTTTATTGCTGTTTTGCTTTTATCAGAAAGATGCTGCTGCCCATCTTCTGCCTCAGTTTCCTTCTGTCGCCTTTTACGACACCCACGGGAAGATATGGGGTTGTGAGTATTCATACCCGCCACTACATGGGGAATTATATTATAACAATTTTTAAAATTTCTGTTTGTCTTCCGAGTTAATCTTCGAAAAGGCATAACCAATTGTAATGAAACTTTATTTTAGATTAATAGATGCTATCAAGGCGAATCCGGGGTACGCCAGCCGACCCCTCATGGTCTCTGTATAAAAATCAATTGCTGTCCGTTAGTCTCTAGATTTTGATGAAATTTTTTGTGTGTGTTTGAATGGACTTAGACTTAGATTCACACTTGGACCCAGTAGGTGGCGCTGTTGTCGAGATCCAGAAATCTCCCGTGCGAAGCCGGAGCGGCTCGCTAGTTTTTTATAAATACCTTTGCAGTAGTGAAGAGGAGTACGACTAGTGCGAGCCGGTCGCATAGTGCAGTATTGGTATCGATTCTCGCTATAACTTTTTAATTTATTTGATTAATAAAAACATAACTTAGCCGTGGTAGCTCATAGGCTAAGCGTTGGTCGTAAATTTCATACTATGCAAGCGACCTGGGTTCGATCTGTGCTGGTACCAATAGTTTTTAATTAATTGCAATCACTGCACTTGCACTTACCATCAAGCGGACTGTGTGCTCGTTGACAAAGGTTACTTGTATAAAAAAATTAAAAAATTGTATACTTATAACTAAAATTGTATATTGACGACGACTCTACTCGCCGTAGATTCAGATTCAATTAGTCAACTTGCAGGCAACTGTCTCCAAGCATAAATGTTGTAAGCTTGCTTGAAGAAATAAGCAAAAATACTAGTTATTTCAAAAGTAACATCTTAAATACTTCCCTTAAATTATCTTTCACCCGAAATAAAAATAGTACGATAAATGCCGCGGTGTTTTGTAAGGGGGATCTATGGTAATGCCAGAAACAACTCACGTTTTATTTTTTATAAAACGTAGTAGTGAACTTATAGAATAATGTAAAGATGGAAAGTGGTTATTGCAGTCCATTGACACCAGCGGCCAACTCCAAACAAAAAAGGGCTACAGATGCGTTGTCACTTCTAAGGTCTGTCTTAACAGTGGTAGAGCCAGGCGGCAGCTTTTGCTGTCGCACGGATGGGCCAGCTCGAACCGGGGTGGTACCACGACCTCACAGAATACCAGCGTGAAATAGAGGTTTACCTCTGCATTTCACTTGGTGAGTGCAGGTGGCCGGAGGCCCTTTTTACTGGAAATGAGGCATTCCATCTTAGTCCTCACGGGTGACAACACATCTGCATTTTGATTCGCAAACGAGGATAGATGTAGAAGTCTATGGGCCGCAGCAACCACTTACCATCAGGTGGACTGTGTGCTCGTTTGTCACCCTTATCCTATAAAAAAAATTACGCAGCCTGTAATTACACTGGCTATATATTATATATATATATATGTATATATATATATAATTCTTACAGTGTAGTGGCTACTACCCCATATCAACCCGTGGGTGTCGTAAGAGGCGACTGAGGGAAATACATCAGGACATAGGCAACAGCTTCTTCCTCTTCTCTATATAGTACAAAACAAAGTCGCTTCCCGCCGTCTGTACGCGTAGATCATAAACTACGCAACGGATTTGGATGCGGTTTTTATCAATTGACAGAAAGATTCAAGAGGATAATATACATGTATAATACATGCATATTATATATTTTTATATAATTCTTCTGTCCGTGTGTATGTGACTGAACTCCTCATAAACGCCTGGACCGATTTTGATGAAATTTTGTGTATGTGATTATGTTGATTAAGGAATGGTTTAGATTCACAATTGCACCCGGTAAGCGTTGTTGTTGTTGATGTGGATGCCTAGTTACGACTTAAATAAAAAACTGCGGTTGCCAAGTGTGGCAACTTTGGCAAATATCCCTCCTATGAGGTAATCTATGGGGAGGCCTATGTCATCAACATTGAACTTTAATAGGCTGTAACGTGCATGTTATTTGGAGATAGAAATAGGTAAGAGAGTAGGACATACCCTGACGGATTCATAGACACAAATAGGGTTCTAACACTGGATAGGTTATTTGCTTTGACTTCTGGCTTTGACCCACTTTACGTGACTTTGCTTTGTGTTCTTCAAATCTTCAATGAACAGTAAATATAAATAAATGTGTATTTGAAGCAATTTTCGCAACATCACTTTACAGTACCCATCTAAATGTTCTTTGGTTGATAGTTGCTAACATGTGGTTCACCGCGGCGTCAACCTTGATTTTTTATATAATGATTTAAGTAAAGATATTAAGCGAATACTTCACTCTGCTCTCTACGTCCTTTATACCAGAAAACAACAGTGCGTGCATTGCTAATTGGCGGCAGAAATAAGTGTGTGGTACCAGACGGATTCTAAGTAGAAAAGTAATCCTTTCCAGTAAAAATCTGCGATCTTGCGATAGATAAATACCATCCATGCCATGTTGAAATACCATCTAGTGTAAGCCAGATTTAAAACGCCCAACCTGGCGATTAAGAGCAGCGTCAATGATGAGAGACTTGTGCGTTTGATTATCGACCTGTTAAGTGTTTCGATTATGGGAAATCTGCTCAACGACGGAAGAGACCCATGCAACGTAGAAATATATTCTTTGCTCATGCCGCGCAATAGGCTGTTTCGAAATGAATATAAAGAAAGAAAAGCCTCCCCCCACTTAAATTATCTAATATTATTTTATACTTTAATAAAAATTCAATAAAAGCAATATTCTGATAATTTAACTTTAATCTACTCGTAGATTCAAATACCTTATTGCGTATATTCATGTTTTCTGTAACTATTTTTCTTTGCAATAAATATTGAGAATATGGCAAGGGGACTGCAATCTAGAAGCATTAATTGAGAAAAGTGATTACATATTACTTTTAAAAGAAGGTATTACAAAGAGCTTTTATTTGATATCCCAAAGACTATGATATATAATGATTTCTTTTTACGTGAACACTACACATTTAAATAAAACTAGTTTTACGGATTTTATCGCGTATATTAACTTATTTTATATTCACGACGTTTCGAGTACTTTACGGCACTCATGGTCACATGGTCACGGGGGGTGGATGGTTGTGGGTAGAAGTGTTTGTCGTCCCATTGTCATAGTTAACCATATTTGATATATTTTTTTAACTTAGTTTAGGTTGCGAAAAGTGATTCTCCTGAGTACAAAATTCGAATTTTGTACTTAATATCTATACTTTTGTGCATACACATACAATTTATTCATTACAGTAAAAAGTATATTTGCCATAGTTGCCACGCTTGGCAACCGCAGTTTTTAGGGTTCCGTAGTAAAGCAACAAGGAACCCTTATAGTTTCGCCATGTCCGTCCGTCCGTCCGTGTTTTCCGCCGTGTGGGGGTGTCGTTGGATAGGACTGACAAAATATAGAAGGTGCGGAATAATTTTTTTTCGATTCAGGGATCCTTTTGCGAAATATTTAGCTTTAAAGTGGTATTTTTAATTAGAGTCATGTGCCTGGGCGGGAAGGTTCGTTACGGTCATGTATATCTTAGGGTTCCACTGCGGGGAACTAATAGATGGATAGTGAACTATGACTATTTTTGTACGGACTTGGCATGAATGATCTGATTTAGATTGTATTATTTTCAAAATCGAAAAGATTTAATTCTTTTTTGAATACCATTTCTGTTTGGAAAATAAGTCCTTCAATTACCATCGTCCTATTTTTAGTCCTTATTGCGGTCAAACGGCGAACTCACTTCATCATCTTCATCATCATCATCATCATGATTACAGCTCTTCACAAGTCCACTGCTGAACATAGGCCTCAACCCAAGAAATTTCATAAAGCACGGTCCCGAGCCACTTGAATTCATCGATTTCCTGCATGTCTTATTGGTTGTCATTCCATCTAGTGGGGTGATGCCCTACACTTCATCTACCGGTACGAGGCCGTCACTCGAGAATCTTTCATCCCAATCGGTGGTCGGTTCTTAGAGCTATATAACCGGCCCATTTTCACTTATCCGTTGGGCTTTGTCGGGTACTCTGGATCTACTACGGGTATCCTTATTTTTAAGTCTATCACGCACAGAAATCCCGAGTATAGCCCTCTCCGTCGCTCGCTGAGTGACCTCGTGCTTCCTCATGTTACTAGCAGTGAAGGACCACGATTTAGATCAACACGTACTGGTTGTATAATCTTGTTTTGAAGGTTTGAATTATGCCTGACGAGAAGATGTGTCGTAATCTCCCGTGAACTTATCATGCTCATATTTTCAACATACGAGAGTAGACAAACAAGCATGCGGCTTACATGATGGTAAGTGATTACCGCCCCTCATGAACAACTGCAACACCAGGGGAATCTCAGATGCGTTGCCGGCTTTTTAAAAAGGAGTAGGCTTTTTTTTGAAGGGAAGGCAAGGCAACGAGGTACTTTCTAAATTCACGTATTGTGACGGACAACTGCGGAACCCTAGCTCGGACATTGTGTGTCGACACGCACTTGGCAAGTTTTATTTTTTATTATTTTGAGTCGTTGTCAGAAACATGCTGCCACCTGATTGGTATCCCTCTGTTGCCTTTTACTAAAGCCACGGGATGATATCTGGTAGTGGATTCTTTTGTCGCCACTACACAGCCAACACGCAATTCTTAACGACTTGTGAGAATAATTTATAAATAATTTAAATGTCCGCGTCTTTGGGGTTGTCCTAGGGCCATTCCAGCCGCACCTTAACCTAATGTCGGTAATATAACTTTTTTTTAATAGAATTAGGGTGACAAACGAGCACACAGTCCACCTGATGGTAAGTGGTTGCTGTGGCCCATAGACATCTACATCTATCTTCGTTTGCGAATAAAATGCAAATGCGTTGTCACCCGTGAGGACTAAGATAGAATGCCCTTTTTCCAGTAAAAAGGTATTTTCCAGCAAAAAGTAAAAACTTGATAGGTTTATAGGACTTTTGTATATTGACAAACTTAATATAAGTCATTGTCATTTTTATTATTCGGACTTTATTGTAAGTATTTTAACCCGAAAGCATACCGGCCTCAGTTAATTTTACCCATGAATAAATCGAATAAACTGTAATATACATGGTAGAGCAGCTATATTATGGTTGTAATACGAATGGGTCGGCTTGATCGGGGTAGGGCCACGCTCTCACAGAATACAATTTCAGTAAAATATTAGCTTAATGCTGATGTGTTTCGTATGGTGAGTGTAGAGAACCGGGGACCCTTTTTACTGTAAACGAGGCATTCTATCTTAGTCCTCAGGGGTGAAAACGCATCTGAATTTTGATTGTTCATTGATAATAAATGTAGATGTCTATCGGCCACATACTATTAGGTGGACTATGTGCTCGTTTGTCACCCTTATTATATAAAGAAATAATTAACCAACCGCAATCGGTTGCACCTAGATTTAGTCGACTAAACCTAGGCGTAACTAGGGTACCAGATGGAAAATTGAAAAAGTCTGGCAAATGACTTGATTTCCATAGAAATATCCATGACATTTTATTGCAAACATAATTAATAAGCGTGAAAGAAAAAATAATTGATTTTGTGCACTCTCAATCGATGTCGCTGTTTTCATCACTCCCACGCAATAAACTACTGTATTTTATTAAAACAATCGAAAAAGACGCAAATTCTGACAAAATCCCTAAAGTTTTGACATGTCAGGACAAATCCCAACCTAATATATTATATCTAGGCGTACCGTACTACTCTTCGCTTTTAGCCATGACATACATATACTTACAGAGAAAAACCTTTGAAATAGACAGACAAACTGGTTATAATAGACCAGTCAGAATATAAGTGACCCGTTTTGTTAAATTTGGCTCGGAACACAAAAAGCGATATAAAAAGAAAGTCTGTCATTATTTGAGAGTAAATAGATTCATGTATTCAGCCCTGAGGGTCGGTCTTGGTGACAAAAAGTTATAAGTTGTTTTTGTGGAGGTAACTTTTGTTCTTTGATGATATTTGTGTACTTTCGACTTAGTTTAAGTGAGTTGGGATTCAAAACGAGGGGAATATTGTAGATTGTAATTTTTAACGTTCTCTTGGCTATTGTCGAGTGGCCCAAGAAATTCTATTTACATTTAATATTTTTATTTGCATTTAAATCTAATGCTGGCTATATATCATACACATATAGCTTTTTACGCGATAGAGCCATGCTACACCTATATTACTGGTATAGTTGTAGCACGAATGGGTCGGTTCGATCGGGGAAGGGCCACACTCTCACAGAATACCAGCGTAAAATAGCAGGTTAACGCCACTGTGTGTGTGTTGTGTGTAATGTATGGTGAGTGTAGAGAACACGAGACCCTTTTACTGGAAACGAGGCATTCCATCTTAGTCCTCACGGGTGACAACGCATCTGCATTTCAATTCGTCATCGAGGATAGATATAGATGCCTATGGGCCACAGCAAACACTTACCATCAGGTGGACTGTGTGCTCATTTGTCACCCATATCCTATAAAAAATACTTCTTTATTCTTTACCAACTCCTTTTTTTCTATTATAAGCCAGTGCTCGACTACTAACCCACTACTGACATGATGCTTGATCATCATGTCATGATACATGAGCTTAACAATAACCTAATTACGCTTGCCTTGAAGACACTCACATTATAATCGGATAGTAGGCCAGATGTTGCCAAATTATTCTACTCATTTGTTGTACGCATTATGAACGACGATTAATCGTTTGGTTCAAATAAGTGGTATGTTGACAGCAAAGAAGTGAAGACCAGACAAGCGTCTGGTAATCCGATGACGGAATGGGGAGGAAGAAATGAAATCGTACAATTCCTGCGTACACTCTCCGAAATGTGTACTGTAAAAACCAAAAGGCTGGCTACTTTGCACCTGTGCCGAAGCTAGTAAGATTTCTTCCAACGATATTAGTGCCACTGCTAGACATGGGCTTTTATGGGTGATAAGGAAGATGGTACTGCCCATGTCTTGTGACAGTTTGCCCTGTCGTCTTTTACAACACCCTAGGGACGATATGTGGCAGTGGATATTCTTACACCGTACTACATGGTAGTAGTACAGTCATCATCGTTTATTATTACAGGATTACAGCCCTTCACAAGTCTTTTTCTGAACATAGGCCTCCCCCCAGGAATGACCCAAAGTGGCTTTAAACCACCTGTATCCATTGACTTCCTGCATAACTGCTATCAAAATTCCTAATCCCAATTTTGGACTGCATATGGGCTAATTATGAATAAATCTATGATGTCGATAAAAGTCCTCATTCTACTTTATGAAAGTCTGATTAAACTGTAAGGTAGGTAATTTCAACCAACACATATTTGCCGAGTAAATTGGTTAAACGTCATATAGAAACAGAACTCATCAAAAACTTTGCCCATGAAGACAGTTTTCCCGTAGGAATTTCAAATAAAACTGTAATTTCGGTTTCCTAATGTGCTTTATTCAGATGGTAAGGGAAAAGGCAAAAGTAATTTACACAAAAACAGTCCATACTATTTTATGAAAGAGACAGATTGACCAACAAAAATATGTTTTTGCTTGAATGATACTAGTTTGTATTTTATTTCAATTTTTTTTACAGAATAAGGGTGACAAACAAGCACACAGTCTACCTGATGGTTACTCACCATGGTGGAGCCCATAGACATTTATATTTATTCTCGATTCAAAATCAAAATGCAGATGCGTTGTCACTCCTGAAGCCTAAGATAGAATGCTTCGTTTCCAGTACAAACGGTCTCCGGTTCAATACACTCATCATACGAAACACCATGCTGTGAAGCTGCGATTTAGCGCTGGTATTCAAAAACATAATACGCTATTGGAAACAAAAATTTTAAAGAGCTGATTAGAACAACGTTATCATGAGATCAGCGTTGCATGGAGGACGTATAGAAAAAAAAAACTTATTAGCCGACTTTAAAAAAAGGAGCAGGTTTTCAATTTCTTTGTATGTTTTTTGTATGTATATAACGTAATATCTTCGTCAATTGCGATGATTATTTTTTTTAATTGAATAAGTCATATTTTAGTAATGTAATTATTATATTTTTTTTCCAAATATACAGGAATTTGTAGAAAAAAATATTAATCAATAAGCGTGGAAAAATAGCGGATGAAGATTTTAATGTAACTATTTAGACGACATAAAGATTGTGATTTTTCCTCCGTGCATTCGAAAGGGTAAAAAATTAACTTTATAAAAATAAATGCTGATTTCTAATTCCGATCTTTTATACAGTTTGCTTTAAAACCAATATATATCAGCTTGTGTAATTATTTTATTTTTTTTAGTTTAGTTTAATTCGGCTTTTACATTTCATTAAATCTTAATATTTTTCAGGCAAATTGGTCAACTGGTTAACATCGAGGTGCGCTGGCTCCAACGCGTAGTGGCGTATCTTCTAGTGGCGACATAAAATAAAGTGTTACTCCATATCATTCCGCAGGTCTTGTAAGAGGCGAGACCGGGAAACTGAAACAGGAGATGGACATCAGCATCTCCTGATAACAGCTCAAAAATGTGGTTGCCAACCCGCCAGCCAAACGTGGAGACTATGGCAAACATAATGAGCCACAACATAAATAAATGGCCCCTAGTTCCCGGCGGCTCCGCTATTTCTGGTTACGGTGACGACCATGGTAATGGCGGGGCTGGGGTTGTTAAAAATCTCTAGTGAGGAGTTCGATTGCTCACATAAACTTCTTACTTTCAATTTATATATTATTTTGTTTATAGTCCAAAACAGCATATTTGTAGTTTTCCAGATGGTAGTAATTTAAAGCTGTAGCCACAAAGCGTGATTATGTACAAAACAGTAAAGCTGATTTAAAACGCATTTTCTCCCACCAATCGATGTGTCTTTAACGGTTACACCATAGCTTGCTTGCTATTCTGAAATATTTTAGTTTTTAGTCATGAGTTTATAATCTTAGTGACTAACAAATATTTTTTTTCGTATTGTTATCAATTCTTGATATATGTGAACTTTAAGTCGTCGTTGTAAGACGTTTAAGTGGGTAAAAATTTAATCTTTTTTTATTCTTCTCCTTTATCAGAAAAGGCCACACTGCTGGAAATGATCCTCTTCGGTTGTAGGATGGATTTGCCTTAATCATCACGCCTGGTAGGCGGATTGACACCTTAGTACTCTGGTTCTAGCGCCTTAGACACTGCTGCCCGTCGTCGGTTTGGCGTAAACAATCGCCATCTTTAGGAAGAATTAGATTTTTACTGGCATTTCCCAAAGTAATTTCTTGCGACACCCAAGGGTCGAAATATAGTTTTCTTTATAGAATAAGGGTGACAAACGAGCACAAAGTCCACCTGATCGTAAGTGGATGCTGTGGTCCATAGACATCTACATTTATCCTCGGTTAAGAATCAAAATGCAGATACGTTTTCACCCCTGAGGACTAAGATGGAATATTTCGTTTCCAGTAAAAAGGATCTCCAGTTCTCTACACTCTTTACACGAAACAAATTAGCATTAAGCTGCTAATTTACGCTGGTATTCTGTGAGAGCGTGTTCGTACCTCGGTCGGGCCAACCTATTCGTGTTACAACCATAATATAGCTGCAGCGTGGTTCTACCATGCACACACAAAATGCGCCGGCACAAAATTTGAGATAATTTTAATAATGACAGTTTATATAAGAGACGCTGTTTACCGTTGCCAGTGTGGTTATTTTACGCCCGGCGTGAACGAGTTGGTTATACCGCCATCTATTCATTCAATTAATTTTATTTGCTATTCTTGTTGTATAAATTTGGTCAAAAACAGTTCAAAACAAGTACTTCACGCTGGTATTCTGTGAGGTCGTGGTACCACCCCGGTTCGAGCCGGCCCATCCGTGCGACAGCAAAAGCTGCGGCGCGGATATATTATTTATTCCTATATCCTAATTGATCACTAAAAACTCCGCCAACGATTAATAACATTTTTTCGTTAAATATTTATTAACTTCCTACTTGAACTTTTTTTTATAGGAGAGGGGCCAAACGGGAATGCGGCTCACCTGATGGTAAGTGACTACCGCCGCCCATGAATAACTGCAACACCAGTGGAACCAGGGGAATTGCAGATGCGTTGCCGGCCTTTTAAAAAAGAGTAGGCTCTTTTCTTGAAGGTATATATATATATATACATATATATATATATATATATATATATATATATATATATATATATATATATAAAAAGTACGTGTCACGTTGTTTGTCCGCGATGGACTCCTAAACTACTGAACTGACTTCAATGAAATTTTGCATACTGTGTGCATTTTGGTCCAACTTAAGAGATAGGATAGGTTTTATCCCGATAAATGACTCTCAAAATTTTTTATTGCGAATTTAAGGATTTTTATAGGAAGGGTCGTTGGAAAGGGCAAAACAACGTCTGCCTGGCGAGCTAGTAGCTATATATATATATATATATATATATATATATATATATATGTGTGTGTGTGTGTGTGTGTGTGTGTGTGTGTGTGTTATTAATGCTGCTTTTTATGCTAAAATGTATCGTTCTGGAAATTTATTATATACTTTTATTGACATTGAATAGGGGCCGGTGTTTACGATTTGTAACTTTGATGTAGCTGAGATTAATTTTATTTTTGAAATATTGAGGGATATTCTAACCAGTGAGCATATTTCAGATTTATATAGGGATGTTAATATCAGGATATTATTATTGATAAAGTATAGCCTATCGGAAGCCATAAGAACTCTTTGGGTCTATACTATACACGACAAGACAGCCACGGGATAAAATGGGGCGATGGTAGAAACCAGAGAGAACTACGCCACCACTCGAAAACGAAACAAAAATATTTTGCTGTAATAGCAATTTTAAAAAAAAAACCATTTTTCTTTCATCATAGCGTCGATCTTTAAGGAAAAATATATTAATGTTTACGTTTTATTTGCCAAGCCAAGCATTGCCGCTTTAATGCCACTTAGTATATTTTCATACAACATTTACTTTGAATAGAGCTGTGCAGTTGATGCATGCTATATTTTCTATTTTGTGTTTAAGTGCCTTTATATCCTTTTAAAACAGTCTTTTAGTTTATCTTTTTATTTTCGTTTAGCGCTTCGAAAATATATACATATAATTGTGTGTTTTTTCATTATGATAGACAGAACACTACGTACATTTGATGTGATGCCGAAACTATGCACAACTTCTTGACACGCACTCATGCACACATTTTTCTTATTTCTTCCTTTGTCATATTCACACATATTATTTATAACATATCCTTTTATATTAATTCATTGATTCCCTGGCCGCTGAACTAAAATAACTGTGTTAACTGTGGAACTAGTTGCTTCCCTTAAAGTAAGCCTAGTCTAAGGGTTATTTTCTATATAATAACAAGCCGAAATAAAAAAGTTATTTACTTATTTATTTGGCCTCGTAATGCCTCGTTATACCTCGTTATTGATTGAAAAATATTTAAGTTGCATACGTGTGCGTGAATGCGTGTTCTAAAATAAGTTAAACATGGTTTCGAATAGGTTTCGGTACGTAGTAACATCATTTAATCTATGGTTTCGGCGCCATTGAAATACACAACAAAGTGGTCTGAGTCTGGCATTAACCAACCTAACTATTGGATGCCTTAAGCGCAAAGCGCGTAGGTATGTTCTACTATTAGTGCCTAAAAATCCAGATTCCAACGTTTTGTCGCATGAAATCGTATCTAACAATCATATTGAACACATAAATGATATAAAAAGCACATTTCCAGAAAGATAAATGATTGTTGAATTTTTTTAAATCGATTAATTGCTATTTTCTACCGACTTCCAAAAAGAGACGGTACTCAATTCGACTGTATGTTTTTTCTTATGTATGGTTACCTCATTACTTTTTACTGGGTGAACCGATTTCGATGATTTTTTTTTTACTTGAAAGCTGGTGCTTCACATGTGATCTCATATAAATTTGATTAAGGTCTGACCGATAGTTTTTGAGTTATTCTTAATAATTTATGTTGAAGTCGGTTGTACAAATTTTTTAATTTTACACACTAAAACAACCTTGTTACATATAAAAAGGTGGTTTTAGTGGCTTATGGTGTAAATTTATCAAGTCTGCGTGGAGGGGTAAACATGATGATTTTTAAAAATATCAATTGTTCAACTCAATCTAGTTTTTAATCTCATCATCTATCATGTGGGAAGTTATGATATGTAAACTATAGTTTAATTTTGTTTTATTTAGTTTTTTTCGACTGAGAAATCCCACACTTTCACACTTTCAGAGTGATATCTAAAGAAGAGTGAATGCAGGAAACGTGGTGAATGGAGTTTTACACTCCTTTATGAGCAGTCGGAAGGTGTCTAACAAGGCTCGTTTGGTTGTGCATGAGGGGGTGTTGATTCCGACACTCATGTATGCAAGTGAAAGTTGGGTATGGCAGAAGAAACATGAAAGCAGAATAAATGCAGTTGAGATGAAAGCGTTAAGAAGTATGATAGGAGTTAAACTGAGTGACAGGATAAGAAATAGTGAGAGGAATCGTTGTGGTCTGAAAGAAGATGTAGTAACAGAAATTGAGAAAGGTATGCTGAAATGGTTTGGCCATGTCCAGAGAATGAATGAAAAAAGATTGACGAAAAAAGTGTATAAGGCGAGTGTGAATGAAAGTGTTGGAAGGGGTGGACCTAGGCGGACGTTTTTAGACCAAATCAGGGACGTCTTGAAAAAAGGCCAGGTCAAAAGTACCATAAACCGAAGAGCATGTATGAAGGGAATAATGAAAATGGACGAAGCGAAACAAGTATGTAAGGATCGTAGCAAGTGGAAAAAAGTTGTCTCTGCCTACCCCTACGGAAAAGAGGCCTGATTATATGTATGTATAAATCCCGAAATGTTCGGTGTTTTGAGCAGCCTTATAATAATTTATTTTACTAAATACACTTTGCCTCACTTACTCCGAGCTCGGCCGCCGTTGTGTGTGGATTACTGTATCGTTTGTTTACAGCGGTTAATATCGATCGCTGTAGAAATACAAAATATTCCAAAAACCAAATTTGATACATACCTTACCAAAGTAAGATATTATTATTATTTTTATAATCATAGATTTATATTGAAATATTTTGTTTCGTTAAAAGTACGTAGAATTTATATTTAAATATACTTTTATATCTTAGACTTTATGGAGTGACCTGAGGGTGTACTTCGGTGAATGCAACTGGAACTACTCGAAAAGTAGTACTAGGTGTGCCGAGTTTGATGTCGTTTTGTTAGTTATGATGAGACCTTACCCCCGGACTCGACGGAGTGACTTGAAGGTGTATTTCGTGAATGCGAATGGAACTCCTCGAAGAGTAGTATTAGGTGTGTAGGAGTTTGGGATCGTTTTGTTAGTTGTGATGAGACTATCTCCGGACTTGACGGAGTGACCTGAAGATGTACTTCGGTGAATGCAACTGGAACTCCTCGACGAGTAGAACTAGGTGTGCCGAGTTTGGACTTGTTTTCTTAGTTATGATAAGACCTTACCTACAGACTAGATGGACTGACTTTAAGGTGTACTTCGATGACTGCTACTGGAACTCTTTGACGAATAGAACTACAGTATACAATTTTTTTTTAATATTTTTTCACGATCATGTGAGCATTATGAGTCGTGCACTTTTGAATTTTACAAACCTTTTTTTTTATTGACGTTTGTTAAAAAATTATATGTATAGTAATAAGGTTATTAGTGAAAACTTGTGTGTATTTAAGCTTCTTTAAAAAGGCATGGACATTTGGAATTATCAAAAGTTTTTATTTATTCCGTGCTTAATCTTTTTGATCTGATGTTAATATTTTCTACTGGAAAAAATTTAAAAGTACACAAACACATATATAATTAGAAAGACATGATTGCAGCACGATACGAGAAGGCATAGTAAACCCTTCTATATAGTTACGTTACGTTACGTTACCTAAACTATTCGGTTTACGCTAGTGAAGTACAAATTCAATGGAACAAATTAATACCATTAATTTTTTATTTATTTATTAACCAAAAGAAATATTAATACTTATAAGGTACAAAATCACCTGACGAAACTTAAGGAGGTTTTAAGCCATGTGATGAGTTCATCTATTTCTATTCTAAACTTTAGATTGATAAGCTCTCATTCGGTGAGCAGATTATAGCTGTCATATGTTATCAAAATAAATTATTTCGTGCTAATAGTATAAGGTAAAGGGCAAAGTTGAATAGAACAATAAGTTGTATTGCTAAGTGGCCAACCCAAGGCTTAGTTTAGGGAATTAGTAAATAAATAATTATATACAATTTATTACATTTTGGAACTTAAAACATCAAAGTAAAAAGACATGTAAAATTAGAAATATATACGGTTAATAATGCAATTTTTAATATAAGGAGTTTAAATTATTATGTCGGCACTGTCTTCGCGCCACAAGTGAAACACATCGAAGCCTTAATCGCGCTATCAAAGTTCCGAAGTAAAAGCAGTATATATAGAATAGCTCCGAACTTGAAGCGCTGACCGCTTTTCGGGCCTACTACCTTGCCCAACGGGAGATCTCCCTTTTTCCTTCCACGGACAAAGTGGTGACCCTGATTAAATTAATTAAACACAAGGGCATTTAGAAGAATCTTTCGCTAAAAATGGGAAGCAACGAAGTTTAATGATTCGAATATTTTTTTAGACGAAGTTCTAAGACAGTAAGAATTTGGCGGATGGGGGCTAGGCGCGAAAAAGTGAAAGATTTTTCAGTCACGACCCCTTTTGACGTAGTATAGACGGCCTTGGCTATAAGGAAGCGAGATGGAATTACTTCCATCTCCAATTATAACATATGTAAGCTATTTGGGATCATCATCATTACAGCCTTTCATAAGTCCACTGCTGAACATAGGCCTCCCCCAAGGAATGCCACAAAGCACGGTCCTGAGTCACCTGCATCCATCAACTTCCTGCATGTCTTACCAGGTCATCACTCCATCTCGTGGGGGGTCACCCTACACTTCGCCTACCGGTACGAGGCTGCCACTCAAGAACCTTTCTTCCCCATCGGTTCCATTCTACTGCGGATATCCTCATCCCTAAGTTTATCACGCAGAGAAACTCCGACCGTAGCCCTCTCCATAGCTCGCTGAGCGGCCTTGAGCTTCCTCATACGTCCAGCAGTGAAGGACCACGTCTTAGATCCGTAAGTCATCACTGGCAACACGCACTGGTTGTACAATTTCGTTTTAGGGTTTTGAGGTATGTCTGACGAGAAGATGTGTCGTAACTACCCAAACGCTGCCCAGCCGAGTTGAATCCGTCGATTGACCTCTCGGTCGAAGTTGGACTTACCTAGTCGGACTATTTGTCCCAGGTAAACATACTCGTCAACAACTTCCAGCTTAATGCTTCCAACAACTACCGGCATAGGTGTGACATGGACATTAAACATAATCTTTGTTTTGTCCATGTTCATCTTAAGACCTATCCGTTGGAAGACACTATTGAGGTCATTGAGCATAGTGCTTAGGTCCTCTAGCGATTCTGCCATAAGGACTATATCGTCGGCAAATTGAAGGTGAGTGATGTAATCGCCATTGATGTTAATACCGTATCCTTTTCAGTCCAGAACCTTAAAAACGTATTGGAAGACGTTTTTAAAGTTCTGGAGCGGTGAAGAGTTTCGGGGATATAACGTCACCCTGTCTTACACCTCTCTGCAATTGGATAAGTTTCGTACTCTGGTTCTGTACTCGGATAGCTATCGTAGCCCTACTGTACAAGCACTTCAGCACTTCAATATACCGATAGTCAACTTGGCACCGCTGAAGGGACTGCAGCATCGCCCAAATTTCGACGGAATCAAAGGCTTTCTCATAGTCCACATACGCCAGGCATAGTGGCAAATTGTACTCCTTGGACTTCTGTACAACTTGCCGAAGGGTATGTATGTGGTCCATGGTGCTAAAGCCCTTTCGGAAACCGGCTTGTTCGAGAGGCTGGAAGTCGTCTAGTCTGCGTGCGAGACGAATCGTAATGACTCTCGAAAACAGCACGTAGACGCGGCTCAGAAGGGAAATCAGTCTGTAGTTTTTCAAGAGAGCATTGTCACCTTTCTTGAAGAACAAGACCACCGTACTTTTGATCCACGCCTCCGGTGTAATGCCACCATGGAGGATGGAATTAAAGAGCCTCTGTAGGACTTCAAGTACCGGTTTTCCACACGCTTTCAGAAGCTCCGCTGTAATTCCATCCTCGCCTGGGGCCTTGCCGTTTTTAAGATGCTGGAGAGCCATTCTAATCTCGCTCAGACGTCCGGAATATCTTCGGAATAGTGTCGGATAAGACTCGCTCTTGGATCGTTACTCACACTTGCGTGTGGCTCCAACGATGACGTGTACAGCTGTCCATAGAACCTCTCAATCTCACTCAAAATCTCAGGTGCCCCGGAAACAATGCTGCCACACTCGGTCTTCAGCTTTGACAGTTGGCTCTTTCTGGCAGACAGATCTCTGGCAAAGACTTTGGAGCCTTGGTTCCGCTCGATTGCTTTTCAATACAAGCTGTATTGAAGTTGCGTAAGTCCCGCCGCATGCATTTGGAGATCTGTCTGTTCAGTTGCCTGTATGCTGTCAAATCTTTTGAAGAATGTAGCTTCATCTCCAGTCTAACAGCCATAAGATTAAGAGTGTGATCGGAGAGTTTTTGTGTTCTTCTGCGGCGGGTTTTGCAGAACTTAGCTCCGACCGCATGGACAGTTTCCACGAGCTTGTCATTCATATCGGTCACTTCATTGCAGTCTTCTAGGCACTGAAAACGGTTTTGTAACTCGAGCTGAAAGGTTTCGGGACTTTGGAACAGAGCACGAGGGGGACGGTGCGTTGACTTCATTAGACGAGACCTCTCCAACTTAACGTTTAGGTTCAGTGTGCCTCTAACCATTCGGTGATCGCTACCAGTTTTCACCCTCGTGATCACGGAGACATCACTGAACAGTTGTCGTCTGGTCGTCATAATGAAGTCAATCTCATTTTTTGTAGAACCGTCTGGGTTCGACCAGGTCCACTTCCTGTGGGGCCGCTTCTTGAAGAAAGAGTTCATCATAAAGAGTCCCTCTTTCTCCATGAAGTCGGCCAGCTGCTGGCCCCTTGGGTTCCGTTGCCCTATTCTAAATTTCCCTACTTTCAGCTCACCGTTCTCTCTTATGCCTAGTTTTGCATTGAAGTCTCCCATTAACACCGTATATTGGGTTTTGGAGGAATGCATGGTTCTAGAGATATCCTCATACATTTCCTCCACCTCCTCATCGGGGTGTGCCGAGGTTGGTGCGTAAACCTGTATGACCTTCAGCGAATACCGGTTGGTGATTCTGAGTATAAGGTACGCAACCCTCGTCGACACACTCCCGATCTTTACAACTTTGTTAACGAGAGACTTGTGGACGATAAATCCGACACCTCCTTGGGACAGATGGTCGCCCTCCCGGTGATAGAGCAAGTTGCCGGATTCGAGGATTACCGTGTCCTTCCCCTCTCTTTGGACTTCGGATAATCCTATAATATGTCAGCGTAACTTGTCTATCTCTTCTTCTAGTTCCACGATCTTCTCGTCAGTCCTCAGGGTGCGTGCGTTGTACGTTGTCAGGTCGAGTCATCGAAGGTGGCAACCGAACCTCCACCGGAGATTCTTAGCACCCCCTGCCTCGCCGTTACCATGGTCACCACCGTAGCCAGTAATAGCGGGGCCGCCGGGGAGTGGGGACCGTCTCCTTGTTACTCTCTTCATGTATTTGCCATAGTTGCCAAACTTGGCGAGCGGGTTGGCAACCGCAGTTTTTTTATTGTAATTTTGGCTATTATCAGGAAGATGGTGCTGCCCATCGCCTGCCTGTTTCCCTTTGTCGCCTTTTACGACACCCATGGGAAGATATGGGGTAGTGGATATTCTTGTCCGCCACTACACGGCGAACTATTATATTAGCTATTTGCTAGGGAAAGTACAAAGCATGTTGCTGGTGTAATTTATTCGATATAAACGTCACCTTGTTGATCGCTCCCTTGCATACAGTGCATTGACTTTGGCGCTTTGCAATTAGTCAATATATTTCTAAATAAAAAAGGAAATGATTCTTAAATCTCAGAAAGTTATTCACCGATTAAAAAATTGACACATCGTTACATTTCAATTTTAAAAACTTTTTTGAGCCACAAAACGAGTGGTCGGGTATAGCTTATTAGTATATATAATAAAAAAAAACGTTTGGATAATAATAACAAATTAGCTGAACTAATGCCGTAGGCAAGTTAACGACGGCTTATCTCGCTGATGGAGCAATGACCTCGACTCCTTAATTGTACCGTGTCGTTGCTAAACGGGAGCGGTCAGGATAGGAGCGATGAACTTTATAATGCTCTACAAAGCTTCTCAATCAATCTCTTGAAAACAAGGGATCGAGCAAAAACACAGGGTCAAGGAACAAAAGCTACCACAGCTAAAACAATTTATAAGTTTTTCCCCGAGAGCGGACCTTACGATGGAATATATGAATATGTTAATTCGCAAGTGACCTATTTAATTCGGCGTCACAAATTCGGTACGAATTTTATTTTACATCTCATTTACCTAATATATAAAAAGGAGCAAATTCTAGTTTCATTTTGGCCATTGGGTTTCCGAAATGAGATTTCAAATTTCTAAACCCGATCCTCCTTTATTAAGATTAGGGTATTACGAATTCTTGTGCTTATTAACAATTTTCATAAGCCAGGTTGGCTATCGAGTTTGCTATAGACGCCATGTTTCTGGATCAAAATACCATCACCTGGCGCTTTTAAAAACAATGCTCGACTTACTATTCCAGTAAACCAAAAACGGTTATTATAATCACAATTAACATTTCGACCACAAATTTGAAATGGAAACCACACAATATATAACAAATATTATTTGATATTTAAGCTAGGTTGGGGATGTAATTTGGTCTTTTTTTTAATAGAATGAGGGTAACAAAGGAGCACACATTTCACCTGCGCGACGTTTCGTCAACGTCAAGCGGACGTTTTGGCCCATAGAAATCTACATTTATCCTCGATTAAAACTCAAAATGCAGATGCGTTGCCACTCCTCGTAGCTAAGATGGAATGCCTCGTTTCCAGTTTAACGTTTCACCGGTTCTCTTCACTCACCATACGAAATTACACAACAGAATGAAGCTGCTATTTTACGCTGGTATTTTGTGAGAGCGTGGGCCTTCCCTGGTCGAACTGACCCATTCGTGCTACAACCATAATATAGCTAAACCGTTGCTCTATCACGTGGTTTCCTGGATTTTGGTGACTTTTTCCAAATTTGTTAGAGGTTTGGAACATGTTAATCTTAATACTACACTACATCTTAATACAAGTAAAGAGACCAGCAGTTAATTTAGGAAAATGGTTTGGAAAATGATTTTTTTCGATATACAACATTTAACAAAAACCCTGTGGTTCCCGTTAAGTACGTTATCAGGATCACTATTCAAACCTATAGAAATAACTTTTTTTTAAAACTCGACCATATTTTTTTTAATTTATTAAATGTTTGTTTTAATTTTATGTGGTTTTTATTACCTCTTACTGACACTAGCCGATGCTAAAGCTAAGTAAAGCGGGGTCTTTGATAATCCTCTTACTTCCCAGACAATGCAGAGGTAATAAAACCACATACAATTTGCATACAATATTTTTTTAAAAATAAAATAAAAAAAATATTGTTCGAGTTTTTCAAAACAAGTTATTTCTATAGGTTTGAATACTGACTCTGACTTACTTAACGGGAATCACAGGGTTTTTGTTACATATTGTATATAACATAAAAAAATTACACAAAAATAAATCTCTAAAATTGATGATATTTTGACTTCCGTAATCATTACTTCGACTCCATTACTACGGCTTCCAAATGAGAAATTAATAATATTTTTATTTTCTAAACTTTTATTGTTTTCTTGATAACCAACCAGACATTAGCCTCGACATTATTAGCCTCTTAGTAATAGGTAGTAACGTAAAGACGGTTGGTCCTGACTTGAACTCTCTTCGTTCCTGTCGGATTGCAATCTCATCGAACAATGAGAGTGAGGGAATAAAGAGTGCACCACATACACGTGCACTATAATTATGTCCTGAGCAGATGGCTAGTCTTCTTTGAAATTGGACATCGCAACCGAAATTCGGTCTGGAGAGCATTATTATAACAGGGATAGTTTGATTCTACTATTTCAATTTTTTTTAAATAAAATATAGAAAATGTCAAAATCCTTACAATATTAGATTTTATAATTCCGATAATAAAGAACCGATTTTATAATTGTCGTTCAAATTGATATCGGGATTTTATTGAAATACGCCGATTGAGGCATGTAATTGATGTTTTATTTGAAATCCATGTTTTTGACGATTGGAAGCGATTTATCATGTGAAAGGGTTAACGATGAACACTTGTGTTGGCATACCCTTTACCGTATCAATTATAGGATCTGGTTTTGATTTGATTCCGTTTCTAGTTGGTTTTATAGTTTTTTGATAAAAGTAAGATAATTTTTTGAATTGTGGGTTTGTTAGATAGTGTTACTTTTAAACTCAGTTATCATATAAAATTAACACCTTCTCAATTAGAGAAGGCCTTATAAATTTAATTAAAGAATGCAGATGAAATAAAATTACGAGACGAGACATATATAATTTAATAAGAGATGAGACTTTTCATTGTAGTTCTTAGGGGTACATAGCAGTTGTAACTAATGTGTGAGTAGCCTTCTTTGTTTGGAGTTTTATGTAAATGTGGCGCGTCTATAAAATACCGATTGGATCGAGATTGAGCGAGAGGTTGCTCTAGTGGAGTGTTATATCGATGGTGGCGATTTGCATTGAGGATATTTCGAGAACCCCCCACTCGTTTGTGTAGTATAAAGTTCAGAAAAGGTGCAGAGCGCATGACATTCCACATTCCAATTGAGTCATTCTAGGAGTACTTCACTCCATCTTCACTCTATTCTACGCGTGCTAAGATGTGGTGATTCTTCTGGTGCAGGTAAGGAGGATGGTGTTGCTGAGAGGCTGTCCTGTGTTATATTGAGATGGGTAGTGTTGCTGTTGGTTTGCGTACTTTGGTGTTATCATGTAGTTGTGTCCTTCATGCTACACCAGTGAGTATGACGAGGTCCTAATACGGTATGATCGAAATGTAATGGCGTATACTGATTGTATAGTGCAGTTACGCTGTTTTATTGCCACTAACGATTAACTGCGTAAGCAAGAGAGCAAGTCGAACATCCGCTCTCACACTTTTACTATTTTTAACAACTAACCTTTCCTGACGTATTTCCGACGTCGGAATTGGGATAAAGTCCCTGTTATTACCCACATATAATCTTGGTATAGTGTGAGGGTTATTACGTTTGTGAAAAAGTATGACGCGCTTTGCGTTGATGCCTTTCTTTTTTGAAATTTGCTGTCCTATTTACGACATTAAGATATCATTAAAATGTAGAGCAAAAGTTTAAAGTGAAATGTTTTAAGCCAAAAGATAAATTTTTTGTTCGATTTATGTTAAAGGTACCCGCAAGTGCTTTTATAATTTCTTAATGAACCCAAATACAACACAAAAACAACAAAAAAAAACAAACGTTGAGAAAATTGTTGAAGGTACGTAGATGAATTATAGTTCTGGATTCAGTGGAAATATAAACTGCTCGATTTATCTTATAATTTGAAAGTTGATGCGAAATATGATTTACGTGGGCTACATTTTAAAGTTCGAAATGTTTAGCGATGTACCGAAAAAAATATTTATCATTAACATGTTGTGATTTTTTTTTATAGGATAGGTTGACAAACGAGCACACAGTCCACCTGATGGTAAGTGGATGCTGTGACCATGGACATCTTCATTTATTTTCAATTAAGAATCAATATGCAGATGCATTGTCACCTCAGAGGACTGAGATGGAATGCCTCTTTTCCAGTAAAAAGGGTCACCGGTTCTCTACACTCACCATACAAAACACAGCAGTGTTAAGCTGCTATTTTACGGTGGTATTCTGTGAGAGCGTAATCCTACCCCGGTCGAGCCGACCCATTCGTGCTACAGCTATACTACTAATATAGCTGCAGCATGGCTCTACCACGTATAAATTAAAAAAAAGTAGCCTTTTGTATTCTATTGTGTTGACAATACAGTTTACTCTGAATATTATGTAGTCGACAAAATGGGGATTTGATGTCGAGGGGTTAGCAGAAGTCGCTACAACAATGATCAATGAGGAAGATATCATAACAGTGGACGATGGAAACTAGATCGGTCATAATTTAGAGCCAGTCTATAGGGATAGTGATACGCTATCGATCTAGCGATAATACTTTTTTTATAGGATAAGGGTGACGAACGAGCATACAGTCCACCTGATGGTAAGTGGCCCATAGACATCTACATCTATCATCTATTACATATCAAAATGTAGATGCGTTGTCACCCGTGAGGACTAAGATGGAATGCCTCATTTTTAGAAAAACGGGCCTCCGGCTACCTGCACTCACTAAGAGAAAGGCAGAAGTAAACCTCTACTTCACGCTGGTATTCTGTGAGGTCGTGGTACCACCCCGGTTCGAGCCGGCCCATCCGTGCGACAGCAAAAGCTGCCGCGTGGCTCTACCACTGTTTAACTGCTAACTTAACTAGTTTAGCTCGGAGTTAGCAGTTAAGTAGCTTTCAAAGTTACTTAACTGCTAACTCCGATACTTTCACCGCAACAGGTAATGAGTCAAACACGAGCTTATTCCAAGTGCTATAGTCCTTCGTACGCAAATCACGTGTTTCGTTTCACGTTCAAAAATTGATAAGTGTCAAAGGGGCTCAAGGTGCCCGGACTCATTTACAGTCATGTGGTGTGAAGAATGGAGAGGAGGGCCTGGTGCGCCCCATCCATGTTGAATGCAGTAGTGAGTGATTATCTAATGGGATTCGAGCGCCTAGTACAACATATCTTTGCATATTGCCTGAGGCGCCTGGTCTGAGGAGTATTATACGGTTTCTGGTGTGTGGATGAAGGGGGTGGATGAAGGCGCGTCTATTAAATACCGGTTGGAACGAGACTGAGTGAGAGGTTCCGTTCCTCTAGTGGAGCGTCATATCGATGGTGGTAAGTTGGAATTGAGGGTATTTCGAGAATCCTCTTGAGACATTTTACCAGTGACGTCATGCTATGCGTGCTAGAGTTGTGGTTCTGTCCGCTGTGGTGATTCTTCTGGTGCAGGCAAGGAGGATGGTGTTGATGGAGGTGGTGAGAGTCTGTCCTGTTACGTTGACTTTGCTGTTGGTTTGCGTACTTTGATGTTATCACGTAATTATGTCCTTCACGTTACACCAGTGAGTAATTGTGACGAAGTAAGCAAGAGAGCAAGTTGAACATCCGCTTTCACACTTTTACTGTTTTTAACAACTAACCTTTCCTGACGTATTCCCGATAGTTCCGACATATACATATAATGCATTGATTATTACTGTCAGATGAATTGCAAGCTTTTGTCAGTTTAAATCTAATAATTATAATTTAAAAAATAACGTTAAGAAAATAATTGCAGAAGTTCTTAAATATATAATTAAAAATAACAACATTGACCCGAACACGGCTCTTTCGAAAATTAACTCGAATAGAATTAGATTTAACGGAGCTGATATTAATGCCTTCTCTTTGTTCAGTGAGCCTGTCTAACTCATATGTTTACACGTGTTCCAGCTTTGCCCTACGTTCACGTTTACTAATAAACGTACTAGCATTTATGAAAATTGTAGATTAATAGCAGATTAGACTTTGTTCTACCCTTTCCAGTAGATGGTGCGATGTGTTTCAATTCAATTTAATTTCAATTGTAATTATAAATTTATTAAAAAAAAATCCGTTGTTGATTTTGAATTTATCGTGAGTATATCCCTAACACTGTTTTCAAGTCTAGAATGAATATCATATAGTATTTATATAAAACTGCAGTGACATTCAAACTTTCTGTACACCTGATTGCAAATGGACATCTGCAACTAACTACAAACAAAGAAGTCTAAGATGGAATGCCTCACAGCCTGATATTATATTGGTTTTCTTGTTTTAAGGAAGTCGCTGCTGCTCATCTCCTAGTTCGATATGGGATGGTGGATATTCTTACATCGCTATATCACGTTCCTCTTTATTTATCCGTATCTACTGCTAGAATTGGGCCTCTCCTTGTGTTGGAAATAGCCACGCATGGAGGGTATTATGTATGTATATATATATATATATATATATATATATATATATATATATATATATAGATATATATATATATCTTCAAGAAAAGAGCCTACTCCTTTTTAAAAGGCCGGCAACGCATCTGCAATTTCCCTGGTTCCCCTGGTGTTGCAGTTATTCATGGGCGGCGGTAGTCACTTAACATCAGGTGAGCCGCATTCCCGTTTGGTCACTCTCCTATAAAAAAAAGTTCAACTAGGAAGTTAATAAATATCAGTGGCATAACAGTCCATACTATAATTTTTCTTAGAGGTATTAATATGTCATGACAGTTTGTCCATGTTGCAGTAGATGTCGCTTTTTTTTAATTTAGTCATGCTAGGCCAATTAAGAATCAAACAAATTAATGAATAGTTCAAAATATAAACGAACCTTGCTAACTTACTATTTTGTTACAAAACAAATTTGTAATTAAATTTTTAGTGTAATTTATTTATTTTACATTTATTCGAGTGAATTATTATGACTTCGTCGTTGCAAATTGTTTTATCCGTTTATCTATGGCAAGATCCGAAGGGAGAGATCTATGGTCATTTCGGTCTGTCAATGTTACAAATGTCATTTATATTTAATTTTATTATAAACATACAATATTACAAACAAAAGAAACTAAAACTAGTCGTTTGTGCGAGTGTAAAACTAGTAACTTCATTTAACGTAATTTAATTTGTCTGTTTGTCATTACATTTACTTTCGTGGTTTGTGAATGTGCTCTGTTTGTGTTTATAAGACTTTAACAACTTTGCTTGATCCCCGGACTCCGAAGACTTCGCCTTTTTCGTTGGACTTACGCATGAAATTCTGGACCCTGATTTCCTTAACTATTTGTGCTCTGTTGACCTGGATTGTGGCTTCTTTTGAGAGAAGTTGTTATGTACTATTATAGTAAAAGGAAGCATTATAAAAAAAACATCCAACCGCTAAACAGTTGTTTTATTTGCCTAAATTATATTATATACAAAGTAATTTCCAAAAGCCAAATCAATATTAAAATGGTTTGACTTTTGGAAATTACTTTGAAAATAAATAATAAATATTGTAATATAGAGCATCCTACGTCGCTGGGCTGTAGGGACGTCGTATATCGATAGATGGCGCTAATGCTACGATTCTAAGTGATGACTCTATCCCATATATATAATGTACTCTGTGATAAATATTTAACGAAAAAATGTTATTAATCGTTGGCGGAATTTTTAGTGATTAATTAGGATATAGGAATAAATAATATATCCGCGCGGCAGCTTTTGCTGTCGCATATATATATATACTAGTTGACCAGGCAGACATTGTTCTGCCCTTTCCGACGTACCCTTCCTCAAGTTCATCTTCTCAATCTCTCAAGTTGGACCAAACTGCACACATTGTGAAACATTTCATTTAACTCAGTTCAGTAGTTTAGAATTTCATCGCGGACAAACAATGTGACACGTAATTTTTATATAGAAAGATTATATTTAATTTTTAATATTAAATGTATATGTATAAAGTATTCTTAAGAAAATGACTTTACGAAACGTACTCGTTAATTATCAAAACAAACAAATCACCATCTTATCAAGTAAACATATGTAAATGTCAAGTATGCAAGTGGAGTTCGCAATTCAACCGCTCACGAAACAATAAATTCCCTCATACGTAAGGAATGCTTCCTCCCATGTCGCTTACTACGATGCTAGTTCAGAATTTGAGCTATTTTCATTAATTACGAATAGAATAATTTAGACGTAATGCACGAAGAAATTTCTGAGAATAAGATTTTTCTGTGGTAGAGCCATGCTGCAGCCATATTGTGGTTGCAGCACTAATGGGTCTACTCATCCGGGGTGGGACCGCGCTTTCACAGAATAACACCGTAAAATAGCAGCTTAATGCTCCTGTGTTTCCTATGGTGAGTGTGGAACACCGGAGACCCTTTTTACTGGAAACGAGGCATTCTATCTCAGTCCTCTGGGGTGACAATGCATCTGCATTTTTATTCTTAATTGAGGATAAATGAAGATGTCTATGGCCATAGCATCCACTTACCATTAGGTCGACTGTGTTCTCGTTTGTCACCCTCATTATATAAAAAAATTAATTCTATACAAAATATATCTCGCTTAGGATCAACGGCGTTGTGTGACGGTGACTGGTGGTCCACTCAGAAAATTATTGGAAATTAGCTGGTACCCCGCGCGTTGTTGCTGCCCAATAAATAATTGTGGAAATGTTGTTTTAAAATTGGAAAAGTTATATTGTTTAATTAGGAACATTTGAATGGAATTGAACATTGAAATGGAATGATATAACTTTCAATTAAATTTGTTGGTACGATACGCGCGCCTATACCTACTGTAAATTAATTGTACTATGCCTATAACCTTCGCGCAAGTGCAAGCAATAAGTTGACAAGATTTATAGCAATCTGATGAATGGCATGGTACTCGTAGTGGGTAAAATACGAACAAATAAACATTAATTTTTAAACATTACACAAGAATATGTATCTAAACTCAGTTACTTACGTCGTTTCTTCTGCGGGCAGAGGAACTTAATTTTATAACATTTACTAACTAATTAGAATCATCATAAAAGTTCAATATAAATCTACTACTGAATATAGAACTCCTTAGAGGATGCCACGAAACACGGTCTTGATTCTTAAGCCACCTGCATCCATCGACTTTCTGCATGATTAACTAAGTCATCACTACATCTAGTGTGAGGCCGCCCTACATGTCGCTTACCGGTATGAGGCTGTGTCGTGAAGCGACAATTAAAAGAGAAAGAACCTAACCTAAGAACAGCAAAACAACAAAATAGACCAAGAAAATAATATATTATAATTTTTTAGAAGGTATTTACAATCTTATAAAAAAAATGAAATATGAAGGTGATGGATGAAATGAGATTACAATTATATTAAAAAAAAAGGATAGGAGAATAGGAGAATTAGTATGATAGTGGAGCCCTAGAGCCTCGCTGCTTTTGTAGTAGTAGGGACACGGAGAGCTTGAGGTTTCTCAGCGGCGACGGCACGCAGCGCCTGGACTGGGCACACGCAGCGTCCGGAGCCGGCGCACGTAGCGCCTGGGGTAGGTGCGCTCAGTTCTTGGAGAAGTAGTCGCCGCGCCCAGAGGTAGCGCGGGCAGTAGGGACGCAGCGCCTGGAGCCAGCAGTCGAAGCGCGCCTGAAGGTAGCGCGGGCAGTAGGCTGCACTCAGCGCCTGGATCAAGCAGTCGTAGCGCGCGGAGTAGTGTGGCCCCGCACTTGAATTAGAATTCACCGACGACTTCACGTGTAGATGGAGGCTTGCAGGATCCCGGGGCAAAGCGGCCCCGGGATAAGGCCTTTAGTAGATGTTTCTCGTTTGAGAACCGAAGCGAGACTGTCCTGTATTCTCCAATTGTTTGGCTTTTATACCTTTTCAGAGAGAACGAGAAATTATTTAAATTAAAACTAAATTTATTGTAAATGACCTACAGCCAAAGAGTATTTATGTAGAAAGAACATCATACCAGAGACGAATTTGAATAAAAGTTACCATAACAACCACAAAAACAATGGTTGTCAAATTGAGGAATTTTTAGTTTTAGGACTGTTATTAAGAAACTATTACATTTAAGTAAGAAACGAGATAAAAATCACATAGGAAAAACTAATGCACGACAACGTACACTAAGCCTGAAATTTTAGAGTTACAGAGAATTCAATAAAAGACCAAAAAAAAGGTAAGACTTCGTTGACAGCTAGTTTAAAAGTACTAAATAGTGTGAAAATACGCAGTAAAATGATATGTTATTGTGTAAAAACGTTACAGGATCCTATATAAATAAAGGTGATGCAAAATATAAATGCAGAGAATCAAAAACAGAATGAAAAAAATAGTATAAAGTGATGCAAAACATGAATGCAGAATATCAAAGCAGAATGGAGAATTAGTGTAAAAAGAAATGTAAGTTGCATAACACTACAGCTGCCAATCAAGAATCTTCTTTCCCCATCGGTTGTCTATTCTTCAAGGTATATGCATAGTTTGTAAGGCCACACACTTTCAAGAAGTAGAGTTGTAGCTAGTTAATGAGTACGCCAAAAGGATAAGATCACCAAAGCTAAAAGATTAATAAAAGTAAAATAGTTATAAAGTTAGAGTGGCAAATCTTTCCTTGAGCAGTTGGTGTTTAGAAGGACGGTTGTTGACGTACTGCCGATTGTGAGATTGAAATTAATTAAGTAAATTTAAATAATAAATAATAAATAGGTTGCAGCCAGTTGCAGCGTTTACTAAATAAAAATGTGTGGTGTAACCATACAGTATATGTTCGTTCCATTATCACTTCTGCTGACTAATCCAGTTCTGGTCCGACATACGAAATCTTAGTTAATATCTTTCGTGAATGATAAAGAGTTATATATATAGTTTCATTTAATTGAATTATTTTCATTCATTAATTTATACAACCTATCAAAAGTCCACCGCCGGCCATAGGCCTGTCCTATTGATTGCCTCATCTTTATAGCTATATCTTTTTGGCTAGTATTATATATTATTGGACATTTTTCATATATGCAACGCTTAGCGAGTTGACAACTGCAAATTTTATAATGATTTCTTATATTTATGCGAACAATACACATTGAATAAAACAATTCTTACGGATTTTATCGCGTTTAATTTACTTATTTTTAATTACCAACGTTTTGGGGTCTTTGCAGCACCCATGGTCACTGCGGTGACTGAGGTGATTGACGCCCCGATGTCAAAGTAGGTTAGTAAGTAGGCCCGATGTAAGGTAGGAATCGAACATCGTTTCTTACCAAGGAGTATCATCCTGGCTATTGAAATTAAAAAAAAACATCCTCATTTCAACAGAGACGTAGACTGGGTACTACCACCTGCTTGGGATCCTGTAATTAATAAAATTAAAACTTAACCCAAGCATACCACTGCAGAACATCAAGACACAGTAAGCTCATTCTGCGTAAATCAGATTAAAATTAATAATTAAAAAGGTGAAGGTACTCCGGTAATAACCTCAGTCTCCCACTTGACCATGGCTGATGCAAAACAGGCGAAACGTTGGAAATAAAAAATAAGTAAATTAGCGATAAAATTTGTAAAAATAGTTTTATTCAATGTGTAATTTTTTATTTTCTAGTTTATGCGCTTTCTCAGGAAGACACTACTACCCATCTCCTGGTTTTTTTCCTGTCTTCTCTTATGACACCCACGGTATGATATAGGGTAGTGGATTGGCTTATGCTGCATTGTCCGTAATTGAATTAGCTTGTAATATGATGATGGAAAAATACGTATCACTAAAACTTTTCACTTGGTACTAGTTCAACATGTCATTATAACACTCGTTCATAAATTATAATTCACCTATTGTCGTGTTAGAACTTCAGTGAGGAGCGTGCAGCGGTGCGGGATACTCTGCGTACGTAAAAAATACGCTCTTGTTTAGAGTGCAATGGCGGTCGCTCAAAATATATGCTGAATGTGCCTTACTAAAGCAGGCTTTAGGCTTAGTATAGAAAGACAGTGCCTGCTGTATTTGTGAATTCTGAAGGCCAGGACACTTGGCGTGTATGACTAACACACGCTCTTGTATTGCAGTATCATGTGTGGATGCCGTTAAGTGTGTGTGCCTAATGTTCTGCTATACCACAAGGTCCACAAGTCGTGCCGAATATTCGTCTATTAGGCTTTAGGTTTAGTGTAGCTTTACATCAGGCCGGAGGTGTACAACGGCCTGATTCCATATTAAATCACGGCCACCTTCAGCGTTTACCTTTGCATCGGGAAATTAAACCAGATAAAATCCGTAAAAATTACTTACCATCAAGCCATCATCATCATCATTACAGCCCTTCACAAGTCCACTGCTGAACATAGGCATTCCCCCAAGGAATGCTACAAAGCACGCCTGAGCCACCTGCATTCATCGACTTCTTGCATATCTTACCAGGTCGTCACTCCATCTAGTTGGGGCGCCCTATACTTCATGTGCCGGTACAAGGCCGCCACTCGAGAACCTTTTCTCCCCATCGGTTGTTGGTGCTGCGAACTATATGGCCGGTTCATTGCCACTCTAGCTTACTAATCCGTTGGGCTATGTCGTTTACTTAAGAACTCTCCGTTGAGAGGCACTATTGAGGTAATTGAGCATAGTGCTTAGGTCCTCCAGCGATCCTGCTATAACGACTATATTGTCGACAAATCGAAGGTGAGTAATGTACTTGCCGTTGATGTTTATACCGTATCCTTTCCAGTCCAGAAGCTTGAAAGAGTCTTCCAATGCAGCGGACGGAATTAAAGAGCTTCTGAAGGACTTTAAGTACGGGTTTTCCACCCACTTTCAGAAGCTCCGCTGTAATTCCGTTCTCGCCTTGGGCGTTGTCGTTTCTAAGGTGCTGGAGCCATCCTAATCTCGCTCAGACCGACGTCTAGAATATCATCGGAATAATGTCGGATAAGACTTGCTCTTGGATCCTTACTAACACTTGCGTGTGGCTTCATCGATGATGTATACAGCTGCCCAAAGAACCTCTCAATCACACTCAAAATCTCAGGTGTCCCAGTAACGACGCTGCCACACTTGGTCCTCAGCTTCGACAGTTGGCTCTTTCTGGCAGACAGATCTCTAGCAAAGACTTTGGAGCCCTGGTTCCGCTTGATCGCTTCTTCAATACGAGCAGTATTAAAGTTCGTAAGTCTCGACGCATACACTTGCAGATCTGTTTGTTCAGTTGTTTGAATGCTGTCAAATCTACTGAAAACTGCAGCTTCATTTCCCGCCTAACAGCAATGAGATTAAAAGTGTGATCGGAGAGTTTTTGTGTTCTTCAGTGGCGGGTCTTGCAAAACTTAGCTCCGAATGCATGGACAGTTTCCACGAGCTTGTTATTTATATAGTCCACTACATTGAAATCTTCTAGCCACTGAAAACGGTTTTGTAGCTCTAGCTGAAAGGTTTCGGGACTCTGGATTAGAGCACGAGGGGGACGGATCGTTGACTTTATAACACGTGACCTCTCCAACTTAACGCTTAGGTTCAGTGTGCCTATCGCCATTTGGTGATCGCGGCCGGTTTTCACCCTCGCGATCACTGAGACATCACTGAACAGTTGTCGTCTGGTCGTGATAATAAAATCAATCTCATTTTTTGTCGAACCGTCGGGCTCAACCAGTTTCACTTCCTGTGGGGCCGCTTCTGGAAGAAAAAAAAATCATAAAGAGTTCCTCTTTCTCCATGAAGTAGGCCAGCTGCTGGCCAATTGGGTTCCGTTGACCTATTCCAAATTTCCCTAACTTCATCTTACTGTACTCTCTTGTGCCTAGTTTTGCATTGAAGTCTTCCATTAACACCGTATAGTGGGTTTTGGAGTAATGCATGGCTCTAGATAATATATCCTCTTACATTTCCTCCACCTCCTCATCGAGATGTGCCGAGGTTGGTGCGTAAACCCTGTTTGACCTTCAGCAAATACCGTTTCATGATTCTGAGTATAAGGTACGCAACCCTCTTGAGACTTGTGGACGATAAATCCGATACCTCCTTGGATGGTCGCCCTCCCGGTGATAGAACAAGTTGTTGGATTCGAGGATTACCATGTCGTCCCCCTCTCTTCGGAACTCATATAATCCTATAATATTCTAGCGCAACTTGTCTCTCTTCTTCCAGCTCCAGGATCTTTTCATCAGTCCTCAGGGTGTGTGCGTTATCTGTTGCCAGGTCGAGTCGTCTAAGATGGCAACCGAACCTCCACCGTAGCCAGGGATAGCGGGGCCGCCATGGACTGGGGGCCATCTCTTCGTAATATTAATCTTAGGGGGATATATTGTCATAGTTGCCACGCTTGGTGAGCGGGTTGGCAACCACAGTGTTTTTATTGTTGTTTTGCTGTTATCAGATAGATGCTGTTGTCCATCTTCTGCCTCAGTTTCCCTCTGTCGCCTCTTACAACACCCACGGGAAGATATGGGATAGCAGGTATTCTTACCCGCAACTCCACGGAGCCTTCAAGCAATAGTATAACATAATTTTATTGATTATTGACTTATCATTTCGTTTATTAACTTGACTACGTTGATTAATATCGTTTTAAAACTGAAACATTATGTTTAAACATCAGAAATATGTTACCGTCATTAAAATTAAGGACTCTCAACGACACGTCAGCACGTTTCGAGGAATGATCGTTACATTATTTACTTAATAATTCACGAGCTTCGGTGATTTATTACTGCGAAATGGAAATGCTAACGGCTGCGTTGACAGATGGCCAAATTGTGGTAGCATATCACTTGCCATATTATATCATAACCACAATGATTGAATATGTAAATACGCGTAAATATGTTGTTGATTTGAAATGTACTATAATATATTTTTTGAACGTAAGTGTTTTTTGTGTATGTATGTAGTGGTTGATTGTGATTGTGTATAGCACTTTGCTTCTGCTTCTTCATAATCTTAATAAGAAAATGGTAAAAAACGAGCACACAGTCCACCTGATGGTAAACGGATGCTGTGACTCATAGACATTTACATCTTTCCTTGATTGGGAACCAAAATGCAGATGCGTTGTCACTCTTGAGGACTAAGATAGAATACCTCGTTTCCAGTAAGAAGTCTCCGATGTTTTACTCTCACCATGAAACAGTAGCTTTGAGCTGCTATTTCAAGCTAGTATTCTGTGAGAGTGTAGTCCTTCTCCGGTCGAGCCGACTCATTCATGCTACAACCATAATATAGATAGTTGCGGCGCGGCTCTACCACGTATTACAAATTGGATTATAACGGGGAAATTAAATATACTACGCATATCTGCCGTACTGGTCGAGGATTGGTTATGTCGGGATTGCGCAGAATAAAACTTCGCCCGTCATGCATGACGGTTAAGCCAGCCCGTTCGTGCTGCAACTATAATATAGCTGCAGCGTGGCTCCACGTATAAAAATGTTTGGATTAGTAACACCTTTGGACTGAGGCAATAACCAATGTTCACAAAGTTCCGTAAATATATACACGGGCTTTTTATGACCACAATATTTGAAACAATTATTTTAATATTAAAAAGAAACTAGACAAAAACAAATGTTAAAATTTTTAACGCATTTCCACCTTAGTGGTAGTGGTGATAATGAATTGTGATATTAAGTAACAATAATGTCCTTCAGACTATCCTTTGCAGACTAGTTATCTGTTAAGTATATGATTACAGTTCACTATATGTACGCAAGCACAGGTGTAGCTAGTGCTCTCTGTTTCCTCAATCTCGTAGTTCGATCGGACGGCAATCCAACACGACAGGAAACAGGTCAGGTGCAGGATTAACGGCTTTACATGCTCGCCGAAGCACGGGGGAAGTTAGCAGAGTTTCACCGGCGCCACTTTCTATCTTCGGGTTGAGAATTTCTTTGCAGAAGAACCCAATAGCTGATTTTGTCCCAGCCTGGGATATGAAACCAGAAACTTGTGGTCAGCAGTCGCACTTACCTCTAGACCAACGGGGCGGGTAATATATAGATAATATAATATTAATACACCAAGTTCATCTGATTCAAATATTTAAAATTGTGTTATTACGAGAAAAGTCGAAAAGAGCGTTTATGCACATATAGAGATTATTAAGGGTCATAAATTGTAAACGTACAGAGGAGACGTATTTCATATAGGATTGGGTAAGGAGAGCGTGGCCCTGGAGGATTTATACAGGTAAAAATATTGCCCTCTTTAAACATTTCAATAGGGTCGGCTGTGCGGAGGAGCGAAACGCGCCAAAGACAAACCTATCTTAGGATGATTTGTAAATTCGCATTTAGAAATATCATCAGCTATATTTTTGATATTTTTTATGTTGTTGCTATGCTAGTATAAGACTAATCCTATAAAAAAGATTACCTCTATCATCTTGTGGTTGTCGTTAAAAGCGACAAAGGGAAACAAACCAGGAGATGGGCAGCAGCGTTTTCCTAATAACAACAATAATGTATGTAAATAAAATAATATGTATCTCATGGATTTCGCAAGACGATGGTATAACTATTCCGTTTACATCAATTATGCATTACAGCCTATAAAACTCCACTGCTGAACATAGGCCTTCTTCCTAAAACGCCGCAAAGCACAGTCCTGAGCGACCTGCATCCATCAAGCATCCATCGACTTTTTGTAGTTAGGCAGTGAAATTGTGAAGTGCTGTAATGATGATGATGATGGTGAAGAGGTTAATGATAATGACGATATTAATATATTCTTCAGTTTTATTACTACGACAGAAGTTCGTGGAGTGGAAAAGTAACGAAAAATAAGATAATATTTCCTGGAGTTTGAATCCATAATTCTAAATCAGTATATTTAAATATGAGTGACCCGTAGGCGTATTACGTATCTTGCAGAAGGCTAGCGACAGCGAAATTAGAACAATAATTGCTGATAAATTTTCGACCAGCGATAACCAAGCCCTAGCTAACTAGCGACCACAAGGCAGCGCTGTCGCAAGTTAGCTTGGTTATCGCTGATACATAATACGAACCTGCGATTTATCAGCAATTATTGTTCTACTTTCGCTATCGCTAGCCTCCTGCAAGATACGTAATACTATTCTACCAAAGATCGTTTATTTCATAATTTCTTCGGTTTCACAAAAATATTCTTTAGAATTCTTTAGATTAAATTTAGCCTATTTCACTCTTGGTATTGCTTTCTATATGTTTGTGAAGTTTGATCGCAATCGGTTCAGCTATTTCGAAAATTAGCCGAGACAGACTAATAGAGAGACATACAAAAAAATAAAAAAAATTGTTATCATCTTTTAATGGCATGCATATAACCCTCTGATCTCAATAAAAGGCAGTTATGTCGATATTAGAGACGAACACTTTAATTTCATTTAAATGAATAGGTAAAGAAATTTCCTGGAGAAAAGTACATAGATACAATCTATAATTTTATTACCGTATTTAAAAAGAAATTTGTCGTCGTTTAAGAAACTAATTTATAACAATGTATTCGTTAAAATATTACAGAATATTAATACTGCCCGTACAGATTTGTTGACGGCTGCGGCGAGGCATTTATGTGACAGGATAATATGACTAAATATAGCTGTCGTAATTAAATTTACACATGAAAACACAATTAGTGAAATTGTATTCAAGAATTATGTTAAATTCATTTATGTAAACGCCAATTTAGTAACTAACATTTTTTTTAAATGTACATAACTTAGCTTCGTCTTTAGCCTAGTCCACTGCTGGACATGGACTGACTGAATATTCACGGTTCTTCCATTCAATAATTTATTTGATCGAACAACTGTTAAAAGTCTAAATCACGCTAGCAAAGTTTCTGAATTACCCCGCAATAAATACAGATACAAACTAGGGTTGCCACATTTTTTGGAGTAAATAAATTATTATATAATTTTCAAGCTAAAAAAATTAAGTACGTTCAAGTGAATATAAAGTATTATTTATTCGACATGCTATCTTTTCTATACATTATCTTTACCTACATTCTAACTGTAAGTTAAAATAACACTGTTTCTTTATCCCATCCCATAGCATTTATTAAAGAATAAACTTCGTGAATAAAGCTGAATTCACCATGTAGTAGTGGTGTAAGAATATCAACTACCTCATATCATCCTGTGAATGTCGTAAGTGGTGAAAGAGGGAAAAATCAGGAGATGGGCAGCTTCTCCCTAATAACTACGAAAATTAAAAAAAAAATGTCAACCCACTTGCCAAGCGTGCAACTATGACCAATACCCCCTATAAGGCAATCTACGGCGAGACCAATGTTCGGTACTGTAACGGTAAATAACGCTGATGTGACGAGATGGATAGCAGACATGTCACGATTTTGAATTCATAGAAAAATGTTATTGTGCCACTATTGTAATGCGGATAAAACTGAAAAATTGTCAGAATTATTTTCTTGCGCATATAACATAGTCTTTTATCATTGACATCTTTAAGTGATCTATGTGTATGATTGGTTTTTTTAGTTAACATTAAAATAAAACCTTGAAAATCTTAAAATATGTTAAAAATGTTTAGAAAGGTTATAAAGGTTTTCACATTTTATCAGTCTCTTATAGTATAAAAAACGTTTGCCTGAAATAACGTACAATATTTTATTGTAAAGTACGGGTGGCAACCCTAACAATCTCAGACCAACAAGTAAGGAAAAACGGAGCCCTGTGTATACTTCAAATGACAATGAAACCATGCTCAATTCCTTGACGCACTCACGCACACTTTTTTCATTGTGAGCCCGTCAAAGTACACTCCTGGACGCAAATTATGCATCTAAAATCATGTTGTTGGTTGCAAATGATTTAAGATGCATATGTGTATGAGTACGTGTTCTTACAATAAGTTATGTATACATAATAGTGGCACGTTGCAGCTATTCTATGATTGTATCACGATTGGGCCGGCTCAACCGGGAAAGGACCACGCTCTCACAAAATACCGGCGTAAAATATTACCTTAATGCTGCTGTGTTTCGTATGATGAGTGTAGGACCCCTTTTCACCGGAAATGATGCATTTCACCTTAGTCCTCAAGGATGACAGCGCAGTTACATTTTGATTAGATAGATTTAGATGTCTATAGGCCATAAAGTCCTCTTACCATTAGGTGGACTGTGTGCTCATTTGTCGTATCGCCTTTCATATCGGATTCTTTATAGTCGTTATCTTGCAAGTACGAGTACAAGACTACATTAGTTGTAGTTGTAGTCTCGATTACACTACAGATTTGCATATGATGTCGTGTGTGCGGACTTTCGCGGTTTACCGGCGCGGGGCAATAAATCCCGTCACAAGTGTGGAATGCTTCATTAAGACTCAACACATTGCTGGCCGCATTTTCGCAGGGCATGCAACGGCGTCGCAAGCAACAAATTATACTAATTCGTCACGCAATCTTTGTATCAAATGGCATGAAAACGTTATTTGTTGGTTGGCTACAAAATGCGAAAAACTCATTGCTTACAAATTAACACATCAACGGATTAAATACGGTTGTGATTTGCATTTAATAATAAATATTTCATCGTCTTTAATTGTTGTATTATATATGTATAATTATTATATATGTCAGATAGATAAAAAGGCTTTATAGAGCTGTAGATTTTTATAAATTAATAAATAAATTATTTTAATTAGCATTTTTATTTTTCTTTAAACATGGCCCTGGCGATTATCTAGTATGTTTAATCATGTATGTTGAAGATTGAGGGATCCGTTTTTTGACACTTACATTTGAATTGGGTTATGGTTTTATATGTTTTTTATTTATTTTATTATCTACAATATTTTAAATTGAAAACTGCTTCACTATCTCTTGATTCCTTCATGCATTCATTCATTACGCAGGAAGAATAACGCAAAGTCAAGCAGGAAGAATAAAGAAAAGCTTTTCCATATCTTCATCTTCTTTCCCTTCCCAATGGAACCACGCTTACCCACGTTTCATGGTCTCTGCGAGGCAACAGTAAAGATCACCAAATATCATTCATATGAAGAGGTATTCCAGCTTAGTCCTTAAGGGTGACAACGCATATGTATTTTGATCCTTATTCGAAGATAGATGTACAATGTCTATGGGCCGTAGCATTCACTCATTTGCCACAATTATACTTTATATAAAAAAGTCCTTTCCATATTTTTGTATAAAATAAAATTCAGTAAACATTTGCTACTAAATCTAGTTTGAACGGGTGTGCAGTGAAAATTCCGTTTGTAACAAGAGGATTCAGAGGTAAGTGAATTTTCCGATGCGAGTTAGCTTGTAGCTTGGCTTTACAGTCATTTTTGATAAATGTCCTTATTCTCAGATATTCATAGCTTTTCTATTGAAACTCCCATTTCCTTAACATCCGCCTTATTTCATCTGGAATTTTATATTTTTATTGTTCGATAGTGGCAGTAACTAAATATCTAAAGGAACTTGGGTAGTTTATGGATTGGAGTACCTGCCTTTTTTATAGTGATTTCGATATATTTTTCGTGGTAGAGCCATGCCGCAGCTATATTAGGTAGTATAGTTGTAGCACTAATTAGTCGGGTCGAACGGCGAAGGACCACGCTCTTACGGAATCATCATCATCATCATCATTACAGCCCTTCACAAGTCCACTGCTGAACATAGGCCTCCCCCAAGGAATGCCACAAAGCACGGTCCTGAGCCACCTGCATCCATCGACTTCCTGCATGTCTCACCAGGTCATCACTCCATCTAGTGGCAGGTCACCCTACACTTCGCCTACCGGTACGAGGCTACCACTCGAGAACCTTTCTTTCCCATCGGTTGTCGGTTCTTCGAGCTATATGGCCGGCCAACTGCCACTTAAGCTTTCTAATCCATTGGCTATGTCGATTACTCTGGTTCTACTGCGGATATCCTCATTTCTAAGTTTATCACGCAGAGAAACACCGAGCATAACCCTCTCCATAACTCGCTGAGCAATCTTGAGCTTCAACCAGTGAAGGACTACGTCTCAGATCCGAAAGTCATCACTGGCAACACGCACTGGTTGTACAGTTTTGCTTTCAGGTTTTGAGGTATGTCTAACGAGAAGATGTGTCGTAGTTTCCCGAACGCTGCCCAGTCGAGTTGAATCCGTCGATTGACCTCTCGGTCGAAGTTGGACTTACCTAGTCGGACTATTTGTCCCAGGTAAACATACTCGTCAACAACTTCGAGCTTAGTGCTTCCAACAACTACCGGAATAGGTGTGACATGGACGTTCAACATGGTTTTTGTTTTGTCCATGTTCATCTTTAGACCTATCCGTTGGGAGACACTATTGAGGTCATTGAGCATAGTGCTTAGGTCCTACAGCGATTCTGCTATAAGGACTATATCGTCCGAAAATCGAAGGTGAGTGATGTACTCGCCATTGATGTTAATACCGCATCCTTTCCAGTCCAGTAGCTTGAATACGTCTTCCAATGCAGCGGTGAAGACTTTCGGGGATATAAAGTCACCCTGTCTTATACCTCTCTGCAGTTGGATAGGTTTCGTACTCTGATTCTGTACACGGATAGCCATCGTAGCCCTACTGTATAAACACTTCAGTACTTCGATGTACCGACAGTCAACTTGGCACCGCTGAAGGGACTGCAGCACCGCCCAAATTTCGACGGAATGAAAGGCTTTCTCATAGTCCACATACGCCAGACATAGTGGCAAATTGTACTCTTCGGACTTCTGTACAATTTGCCGTAGGGTATGTATGTGGTCTATGGTGCTAAAGCCCTTTCGGAAACCGGCTTGTTCGGGAGGCTGGAAGTCGTCAAGTCTGCGCGCGAGACGATTCGTAATGACTCTCGAAAACAGAACGTAGACGCGGCTCAGAAGGGAAATCGGTCTGTAGTTAATCAAGAGAGCGTTGTCACCTTTCTTGAAGAATAAGACCACCGCACTTCGGCTCCACGCCTCCGGTGTAATACCACCCTGGAGGACGGAATTAAAGAGCTTCTGAAGGACTTCAAGTACCGGTTTTCTACCCGATTTCAGAAGCTTCGCTGTAATTCCATCCTCGCCCGGGGACTTGCCGTTTTTAAGGTGCTGGAGAGCCATTCTAATCTCGCTCAGACTGACGTCCGGAATATCTTTGGAATGGTGTCGGAAAAGACTCGCTCTTGGATTGTTACTCACACTTGCGCGTGGCTCCAACGATGACGTGTACAGCTGCCCATAGAACCTCTCAATCTCACTCAAAATCTCAGGTGTCCCGGAAATGATGCTGCCACACTCGGTATTCAGCTTTGACAGTTGGCTCTGACAGTCAAATCTCTGGCAAAGACTTTGGAGCTTTGGTTCGGCTCGATCGCTTCTTTAACACAAGCTGTATTGAAGTTGCGCAAGTCCCGCCGCATGCATTTGGAGATCTGTCTGTTCAGTTGCCTGTATGCTGTCAAATCAGTTTAAGATTGTAGCTTCATCTCCCGTCTAACAGCCATGAGGTTAAGAGTGTGATCGAAGAGCTTTTGTGTTTTTCTGCGGCGGGTCTAGCAGAATTTAGCTCCGACCACATGGACAGTTTCCACGAGCTTATCATTCATATCGTCCACTTCATTGCAGTCTTCTAGGCACTGAAAACGGTTTTGTAACTCGAGCTGTGAAAGGTTTCGGGACTTTGGAACAGAGCACGAGAGGACGGAGCGTTGACTTCATTTGACAAGACCTCTCCAACTTAACGTTTAGGTTCAGTGTGCCTCTAATCATTCAGTGATCGCTACCAGTTTTCACCCTCGCGATCACGGAGACATCATTGAACAGTTGTCGTCTGGTCATCATAATGAAGTCAATCTCATTTTTGTCGAACCGTCGGGGCTCGACCAAGTCCACTTCCTGTGGGGTCGCTTCTGGAAGAAAGAGTTCGTCATAAAGGGTCCCTCTTTCTCCATGAAGCCGGCCAGCTGCTGGCCCCTTGAGTTCCGTTGCCCTATTCCAAATTTCCCTTCTTCCAGCTCACCGTTCTCTCTTCTGCCTAGTTTTGCATTGAAGTCTCCCATTAACACCGTATAGTGGGTTTTGGAGGAATGCATGGCTCTAGAGATATCCTCATGCATTTCCTCCACCTTCTCGTTGGGATGTGCCGAGGTTGGTGCGTAAACCTGTATGACCTTCAGCTAATACCGTTTGGTGATTCTGAGTATAAGGTGCGCAACCCTCGTCGACACAATCTCAATCTTTACAACGTTGTTAACGAGAGACTTGTGGACGATAAATCCGACACATCCTTGGGATTGATGGTCGCCCTCCCGGTGATAGAGCAAGTTGCCGGATTCGAAGATTACCGTGTCCTCCCCCTCTCTTCGGACCTTGGATAATCCTATAATATTCCAGCGTAACTTGTCTATCTCTTCTTCCAGCTCGACGATCTTCTCGTCAGTCCACAGGGTGCGTGCGTTGTATGTTGCCACGTCGAGTCGTCTTAGGGGGCAACCGAATCTCCACCGGAGATTCTTAGCACCTCCTGCCCCGCCGTTACCACGGTCGTCACCGTAGCCAGGAATAGCGGGGCCGCCGGGGACTGGGGGCCGTCTCTTTGTTGCTCTAATCATTGCGGGGTATTTGCGATAGTTGCCACGCTTGGCGAGCGGGTTGGCAACCGCAGTTTTTTTTATTGTACTTTTGCTGTTATCAGGAAGATGCTGCTGCCCATCTCCTGCCTGTTTCCCTTTGTCGCCTTTTACGACACTCACGGGAAGATATGGGGTAGTGGGTATTCTTAACCGCCACAACACGGCAACGGAATACCAGCGTAAAATAGCAGGTCAATGCGGTGGTTTCATATGTTGAGTGTGAAGAACCGGAGACGAATTTTACTGCATACGAGACATTCCATCTTAGTTTTCACGGGTAATAACGCATTTGCATTTTTATTAGTAATGGAGGATAGATATAGTGTCTATGGGCCACAGCAACGACGTACCATCTGGTAGACTCTGTGCTCGTTTGTCACCTTTATTCTATATAAAAAAAATAGAATTCAAAATAGTACATTTTTATTTAAATTAAGTTTACGTACCTGGTTCTTTTGTTATTTCCTTTTGCATTTCCCACATCTCCAAAAGGTTTGATTGAAGGAGTTAGTATCTGCATTTCATAATCATCATCGTCACAGCCTATCAAAGGTCCACCAGTCCGGTTCTCTGCACTTACCATGCGAAACACAGCAGCATTAAGCTCTTATTTTACGCTGCTACTCAGTGAGAGCGTGGTCCTACCCCGAACAAGTCGACCCATTCGTGCTGCAACCATAATATAGTTGATACATGAATCTTCCACGTAAAAAATACTATAGACAGTACAAAGTTAACAGGTAATCTTAACTATTAGGGTTACGGGCACGCATTCGTCAATTCAATCTATAAAAAGCATGTCAGAGAAGTATTAGGATCTCAGTCATGAAATAAAAAGATTAAAACCATTACTGGCCGCAGGTGAGTCGCGTTTCACGGAAGGACGTGTTTACATGTCACGTAAAAAATTGCACGGAAAAAAGGTCGACAGAAAAGTAAATTCGGCGCGGGAATTACCGCTACATTTGACACTGTTAACGAAATATATTACTAGGTGGCGGAAATCCATTTTTGCTTAGGTAGTTTCGCACCTTCAAATTTGCACCTTCTTTGTTTGAAGTTGGAGTGTCTCATTTTCTGTATGATTACTAAAGAAAAAAAATTAAAGGCTTAATATAGCCATTAATCGAGGAAACGAAGCCAGCGTTCTTGGCACGATACCACGGGGAGTAGGACTGTATGATAATTAAAAGTTATAGTTTAGTTTATATTTATTATAGTTTTTGAAATATTGTAAGAAACGTTTTAGTTAGATTTAATATATGAATTAAACGGAATGCAATTGAACGGAAAAAAATGAAAAACGAATTTAAGCTTGCTCGTTTCTATTTTGTTTTATTCTAATTTTGTTAAACAACCTCATATAATCTTCTTGTTTTTTTATGAATTCCTGCTGTCTCCTAATCATTACATATATTTTAAAAGAAAAAAATCCTATTTAATTCAAAAATTACAATTATATATTGGTGGACTTTTGTGGGTTAATGTATTTAGCATTATAAAAGAGACGTCAGGTACTACAATCACCAATTCGCTTGCCAAGCGTGTCGAATACGGCAAACCCTCTACAAGATTAGAGAGACCCATATCGAGCAGATAATTAATATATATTAGATGTAGGCGATATGATTTCTTTGATGTCTACAAACTATATTTATTTTATACGTGTCTGCCTTGTTGGAGCATATACTTGACTGAGGAAAGACCACGCTCTAACAGATTTAACTGTGTGTTTGTTTGTCACCCTTATTCTATAAAAATACTTAAAATAAAAAATTAAAACAGAAAAGCAGTTCAGGGCCTAAAATTACATTTTTATAGATATATACGTACGGATATTTTAAGGTGCGTAAACGAACGAACGAACTGTAGAGTGGCTCTACCAGGTAATAACTTAAATTAAAAAAAAATTGATGATCTTCAAACGGCTAATTTTTTTTTCTCGAATCATACCTAAGAACACTCTCGATCAAGTCACCTTCCGAACAATAAAACTAAATCTAATTCGGTCTATCCTATTGGGAGGTACGATACCACAATATTACACACATATAACACCCCTCTGTTTGCGTCGAGAGTTAAAAATATGCAATAAATTAATACACTTTAAGCAGTCATTTTGCAACAATTGATGAATTGATAACACAAAACATGTTATTGTGGTAGTAAGTATTGAATAAGATAATGATTCAATACTTACTACCACAATAACATGTTTTGTGTTATCAATATTACTAACATTTTCCTATTACGAGTCTAATGTTTAAACATATTAATATCATAACCAAAAAAAGAGTAATAACTATATTTTACTTCATCGTTATAAACGAAAATACAGCTATTAATCATTTTGTTGTTTTTTTCAAAGTTTATTATACGAATTCATGTTTTGTTCTTCTTGCGGCTGTTGTTTTATTTTAAGTTTTGTTGGGCATTGCGCTTGCCAAATGGCGCAGAAACAGTTTTCTTGCTGTTTTCATTGTAGAGCTCTTAAATCCTCTTTGCTTATGTTTAAAATGTTATAAAATATGTGACTAGATTATAAAATGTTTAGCATTCCATTTTTACCCGAAAATGTTATTACATACTTTTTTAAATATTTATTTACCCAAAACTTACTTATGCCGTCTTATAACAAAAAGTAGGTTATAATTACTTTCAAGTTTAAACTAGGGTCTAATTTGATATAGAAGTTCCGTAAAAAAAATGCGAACTTAAATGTAAAGTACAGAATTTGAAAGCAAATGTTAAATTAATTGAATTTGTGTTGTAGGTAGTAGTGCATAATTTTATATTTTTTAAGAGCGTATACTCGCCGACAAACTAATCTCAGTTTATTTTATTGTAAACTAGCTGGTACCCGGCGCATTACTGCCGCAGAAAAAAAAAAGGAAATATCGTTTTTTTTGGAAGAGTTATATTGTTTAATTAGGAATAATAATATATTCATTGAAATTGAATAATATATTATAACTTTCAAATAAGTTTGTCGGTACGATACGCGCGCTATTGTAAGTTAATTGTACTATGCCTATAACCTTCACGCAAGTGCAAGCAATAAGTTGGCAAAGTTTTAGCGTAATCTGATGAACTGCATGGTTGTGCATAAAATAGGTACAAACAAAAATTAATTTCTATATACTAAGCAGATGTAATTACCACGATTACTATGTAACTAATATAGTTGGAATTCGCCGTGCATTGGCGGTGTGAATCTACACTTCATATCGGTGTGGTTAGGGCAGACAGAGGGAAATATAGCCATAGCTCGAAGAACCGATAATTTTCGGGAAGAAAGTTTCTCGAGAGGCAGTTTCCGTTACAAAGCTGCCCCGCAATAGATGGAGTAACTACCTAATTAGACATGCAGGAAGTCGATAGTTGCAGGTGGTTGAGGATTGTGTTTTGTGGCAACCTTTGGGTAGGCCTATGTTCAGCAGCGGTCTTATAAAGGGCTGAAATGATGAACATGAACACAAAACTGATAACCTGACCAGCAATTACTATCAGGCTAAGCTAGCTAGCTCTATCAGTATATTTCAAATGGAGAAGTTTGTAATTGTTTAAAAGGATCACCGCTCGGAGCATTTTACTGAAATAAACGCAGTTCATGAGTATGTATTTAACAAGATATTTGTTCACCGTATAAGAATAATAGCCTTCCAAAATTTTTTTTTTTAGCTATACATTATTGTTATTTATTTAGTTTTACTTCTAAAATTATCTGTTATTGTGTAATTGTGTCTTAATCTACTTTTCTTGTGCAATTTTCTCTGTAATTTATTTATAAGTTGGAACTTTTATTTGGACTTCAGTACATTTATTTTGTTGTTGTTCATAAATTTGTAACTAAGTTATCCTAATCTATATCTATTCTACTACTCTGTGTAAAAAGTATCGGGAATATGTCAATAAAAAGACCCGCGTAAAAGAGGTCGTTCTAATTTTTTTACTGCATGTTGGTAGCACTGTACTAATTGAGCGCGCAAAGTTTGAGCGGGATATGTATTTTAATTTGGTTTAAACTACACTTTTTGTTGGTCATAGTTTTGAGTTCTCGGCGATTTTTACAATGGAAAATATTGTTGAACAAAGAGTGTGCCTTAAATTTTGTGTTTCGAATGATATTTCATGTGGTGAATCACTAAAAATGTTGCGAAATACCTACGGCGAATCGTGTATATCAAAAACAAGGGCTTATGAATGGTAAAAGGCTTTTAAAGAAGGCCAAGAAGTAGTAGTAGACTTGCCTCGTTCTGGTAAACCTTCAACCGCTACGACTAAAGAAAACATCGATAAAATCAAGAAGCTAGTGCTCGAAAATCGACGTATGAGTCTGAGAGAGTTGGCTAGTGAGGTGAACATATCTTTTAAGTCCGTCCACAACATTCTTATTGACATTTTAGGCATGAAACGCGTCGCCGCTCGACTAGTTCCAAAGAGCTCAATTTTGTTCAAAGAGCGCAGCGAAAGCATGTCGCTGAAGACATGGTTTCCCGGGCGTCTACGGATCCGACCTTTATGAAACGTATAATAACTGGCGACGAGACATAGGTTTATGAGTACGACATGCAAACAAGCCAACAGTCTTCAGAATGGCGTCTCTAAAACGAGCCGAAACCCAAAAAACCGCGGCAAAGTTGCTCCAAAATCAAGGTGATGCTGACAGTTTTTTTTGACTACCGTGGTGTGGTTCACTCCGAATTCCTTCCAAAGGGAGAAACAGTGAATAAAAATATTATTTAGGCGTCATAAAGCGTTTGTGTGAGAGTATCCGCCGAAAACGTCCAGATTTGTGGCAACACAACTCATGGATGCTGCACCATGATAATGCACCATCACACACAGCCATTATAGTGAAAGAGTTTTTAGCGAAAAATTCAACAAAAGTTCTCGACCAAGCACCGTATTCACCTGATATGGCTCCGTCTGACTTTTTTTTATTTCCCAAGTTAAAATTACCACTTCGAGGAAAACGTTTTGAGTCGATAGAAGCCATAACAAAAAATTCGCTGAATGAGTTAAAGGCCATACCGCAAATAGCCTATGAAAAATGTATGGAAGACTGGGTGAAGCGTTGGAGATGTTGTATTGCAAGCGATGGGGCCTACTTTGAAGGCGATAAAATAAATTTAGATGAATAATTTGTATTTTTTGTTTTATTGACAAATTCCCGATATTTAGTACACAGAAGGTATATCTATACATATAATAAATCTGTAGAAAAGTCGTGTCTGTAATCTAAACATATAATAAATCTGTAGAAAAGTCGTGTCTGTAATTCTAATATATTCTTGAAAAAACAAGTCCAGGGAACTAAATAAAGGCTTCTGAAGCCAAATTAGTGGTTTTTGGAATTTTTGTCTGTCTGTCTGTCTGTCTGTCTGTCTTTCTGTCTGTCTGTCTGTCTGTGTAATCCGGTTTCACGCAAAAACTACTGAACCGATTTACATGAAATTTTGTATGTAGGTAGTGAGTAACCCGGGGCAACTTATAGGCTACTTTTTATCCAGTTACGGAACTTCAAAATAGGAAGGTTAAGTATTTTATTTCCTTTAGATGTTAATTTTCTATTATATCTTGGTTATAGGCGAGATGACGGGTGTGTGCCTACATTATGTTTAATCAATAGTAGTAGTAGCAGTATCAATTTGTGTATCATAATAAACACACGTATATCGGGCTCCTGAAGTTTTATTGATACTCTCCAATTAGTACGCAACCAATACGTGTACAGTGGTGACCCCGATCTCAAGTTACGCGAACACGTTCGAGAATCAAAGTGCGTTTCACTAAGCTGACAAAGAAAAGAAGAACCACAATGACTTCGCAGCAAGACGGCCAAAATAAAGCAAGTACTAGCGGGTCAGCAGAAGTAGCAGTTGTTAGTGTTTCCTCGAGAATACCCGAATTTTGGGCCGATCAGCCGCGGCTCTGGTTCATCCAGTGCGAAGCTGTCCTTGCACCGCAGAAGATGAGCGATGAAGCAAGATACAACATGGTAGTCACTAAATTGGGGAAGGATGTAATCCAGCAAGTCAGCGACATTCTTATCAAGCCGCCCGAGGGAAGGAAATTCGATACTTTGAAAGAGCGATTGTTAAAGGTCTACGAAGAGTCCGAGATTCGACAGTTTCAAAAACTTTTGAGTGAGATGGAGTTGGGAGATCAAAAACCCTCTCAACTCCTTAGGCGGATGAGGGAATTGGCTCGAGAAAAGATACCCGACGAAACACTTCGGATAATGTGGCAGGGTCATCTGCCGGCGTCTGTGAGAAGTGTATTAGCAGTGTGTGAAGTAAAAGACCTGGAGCATTTATCAGCAATCGCGGACAAGGTTGTGGAGACTGCGCGACCCTTACAAGTGACAGAAGTGCAAGCTACACAAAGTAGTACGAACACAGAGACTGCGTTAATTCTGGCGGAGATTGCCAAATTAAGTCTAAAAATTAGGGATTTGGAGAGAGATAGACATCGTGATTATCGTAGAAATAATTATCAATATCGCTCCAGACCGCGATCTAACGCACGCGGCCGTACTCGTAATACGACACGGCGCTCACCTGATAGTCCGGACTGGCTGTGTAGTTATCATTATAAATATCACCATAGAGCTACGAAATGTGTAGAACCGTGCGCATGGCCTAAAACAGACAAGAAGGAAAACTAGATCTGGTGCAATCGCAGGTGGAGATTTGCACCATAGCTCCTGTTCCCCGATTATGTATCACGGACAATAGCAGTGGACTCCGATTTTTAGTGGACACTGGTGCGAACATTTCAGTGCTGCCGGTGAATAAAAATCGCGTATCAAGTGCAAAATGTGAAGACTATAAGCTGTACGCTGCGAACGGGAGTGAAATTAAGACTTTTGGTGTGAAAACATTGGACTTAGACCTTAAGTTACGACGACCATTGCGTTGGTCATTTGTGGTGGCAGACGTCAAGCAACCAATACTCGGTGCTGATTTCTTAGCCCATTATAAACTATTAGTGGATGTGAACAATAAAAAACTTATCGACTCAGTGACTAGTCTAAAAACTATTGCGTCTGTGACTGTGCAAAATGAACCGTCCGTGAGAACAATTGACTGTATGAATGAATATAGCGATATATTAGGCGAATTCCCCAACGTAACGAAGCCAATGTGTTTTAAGGAGCTTCCTTGTCACTCGGTGGTACATCGTATAGAGACTTCGGGCCCCGCTGTATTCGCACGTCCAAGGCCTTTACCACCCGATAAATACTATAAGGTTAAAGCTGAGTTCCAACGCATGCAAGAGATGGGAATATGTAGACCCTCTAAGAGCAACTGGGCGAGTCCTCTTCATGTCGTTACGAAAAAGAACGGCGAGCTAAGACCGTGCGGCGATTATCGAGCATTGAACGCGATCAGCAAGCCGGATCGATATCCGATACCGCGCATCCAAGATTGTAGTTATTTATTGCACGGGAAAAGTATATTTACGAAAATTGATATTCAACGGGCCTACCATAACATTCCTATACATAAGGACGACATTCCGAAGACGGCTATAACAACGCCATTCGGTTTGTTTGAATTTTTACGCCTTGGTTTCGGGTTCCGTACGGCGGCGCAAACATTTCAACGTTTCATGCAAGACGAAGTGTTACGGAATCTTAACTTTGTATTTATATATATTGACGACGTTATTATAGCGTCATCAACGAAAAATGAGCATAGGCAACACATAAGAGAGGTATTACAGAGATTGGATAAATATGGTATTACAATAAATTTAGCAAAGTGCGAATTTGGCAAGACTGAAATAGATTTCTTGGGATTCCGGATGTCAAGGGAAGGCATGAAGCCATTGGACGATCAAGTCAAGGTCATTTCTGATTATCCAAGGCCAAAGACAGTGGAAGAACTTCGTCGTTTTCTCGGAATGATCAACTTTTATAGAAGACATTTACCGAAGGCCGCCGGAATCCAAGCGAAATTAAACGTATTTCTCCATAATTGTAAAAAGAAAGACAAGAGTTCGATTCCATGGACGGATGAAAGTATTGAGGCGTTTGAACAGTGTAAACAAAGCCTTAAAAGCGCAGTTACACTGTCATTCCCGTCACCGGATGCACCGATTGCTCTCATGACGGACTGCTCCAGCACATGTGCAGGTGCTGTGTTGCAGCAAAAAGAAGGCCAGGCATGGAAACCATTAGGATTTTTTTCATCGAAATTGAGTGAAACACAACAACGTTACTCAACGTATGATAGAGAGTTGTTGGCTATTTATATTGCTATTAAGCATTTTCGACCTTTTATTGAAGGCAGACCTTTTATAGTATACACCGATCACAAACCAATAGTTTACTCGTTACGTAAAAACACAATTAGTAAAAATGACACACCACGCAGAATACGGCAACTTGACTTCATAATGCAATTTTGTACAGAAATAAGGCATATTTCAGGTTTGGAAAATACTGTTGCTGACTGTTTATCAAGAATATCAGAAATTGACAGGCCATCACCGCTAGATTATGAAAAGTTAGCCGAAGCACAGAATAATGATTTTGAGCTGCATAATCTAATGAAATCAAAGTCATTATCTTTTAAGAAAATATTAGTGCCAAATTGTAACAAAGCAATTCATTGCGATGTGTCGTTGAACCGAGCACGTCCATATTTGCCTAAGGAATTTCGCGTATCAGCTTTCAACGCGGTGCACGGAATTAGTCACCCGGGCACGCGTGCAACGAGAAAAATGATGCAAGATAGATATATATGGCATGGCATGAACAAAGACGTGACTGAATGGGTCAAAGGTTGTGTAGGCTGCCAAAAATCAAAAATACAAAGACATACGATGTCACCCCATGGACATTTTGTAAATAGCGACCGATTTGATCATCTACATATGGATATAGTGGGACCACTTACATATTGTCAAGGCCATCGATATGTTGTGACAATGGTGGATAGGAAAACTGGATGGCCGGAAGCCTACCCAGTCAAGGATATCACAGCCGAGACAGTAGCGGATATCATGTACTCTGGGTGGATATCACGATTCGGATGTCCTTTAAATTTAACTACAGATCAAGGCCCTACTTTCTTATCGCAGTTGTTTAGGCACTTAGCCAAGAGGATGGGTATCAGAAAATTTAGAACAACGGCTTATCACCCCCAGTCGAATGGCATCGTGGAGAGATGGCATCGATCCTTGAAGGCTGCGCTTATGTGCAGAGGCAACACTGACCAGTGGGTTTCGGAGTTACCAACAGTCTTATTGGGATTAAGAGCATGTCTGAGAGACGATACGCAAACCAGCGCTGCAGAGATGGTATTAGGAGAAGCACTACGATTGCCTGGAGATTTTTTTCAGCCGCTAAGGCTAGAAACCTCCGACAATATTTTGTTTGTGCAAGAGCTGCGTAGAAAAATATCGCATTTGGCTTCCGTTCCAAGAAAAGAGTTACATCAAGGAAAAATTTTCATACACCCTGACTTAAAGGACTGCACACATGTATTTGTACGGGTTGACAAGGTGTCCAAACCACTTACTCAACCATACATGGGTCCCTTCAAAGTAATTAACAAGACAGAAAAATATTTTAAAATTATGCAATCGGATACGCCGAAAGTTGTAAGCATCGATCGGCTAAAGCCAGCGTATACGATCATATCACAAGAATGCACAGATGCTCCTAATAAGGGAACTCCGAACGTAAGCAGTAATAGCAAGGTGTCGAGATTCGGACGAGTAATTAAACCTGTTGTTCGTTTCGCTGTGTAAATACGTGTGTGTGACAGTCAATTAACTGCTAAGATGGGTACACATCAGAGCAAAAAAGTTGAAGAGGTGATCATCGCGCAGAACGGCGCCGGGAATAGCGCCGCCACGGCGCAGAGCGAAACTCACTTACCGGTGCATGTGCGGCAGGAGACATACCTCCTCATAATAATTACATGCATCCTGCTGGCCATACTGTACGTAGTGTGGCGCTACTGTAAGACGGGGTACGCCAGGTACCTGCGGCGGGAGCTGATGGAGCTGCCGCGGCTGGAGCAGCGCACGGGCGGCGCGGGGGAGCCGGGCTGCGACAGCCGCCCCCCACAGCACGTTATAGTGTAGTAATAAAGTGATAGTGTGGTAAAAGTAAAAAAAGAATAGTGCGTCCTACGGCATTATAGATAGTAATATTTTTCATGTAACTATTTTTTTTTTTTTTTTTTTTTTTTTTTTCCCGATATACGCAACCAATACGTGTACAGGTGTTTTTCAAATAAATACCATATTTGTAAATAAAGTTTAAAATATAGTTATAATCTTGGTAAAATAATTTGAAAATACACCGATTTGGTATTCAACACAGCGCCATCTATCATCAAATGGAAAAAGTAGTATATTTTGTCCTTCAGTTACTAATAAATGAAATAATATAAATAACTTGCATGTTTATTGATGATTAAATGATTAGATTTTTAAAATTATTAAAAAACTCTAACGTTTAGTTTTATAGTATTTTTGTTATTTTATTTTAAGAGTGTAATAATAGTGACGTCTATCAAAAATATGAAAATTGATAAGGTATTTATTGCAATTACTAATATATATGTAAAGTTATTAAAACTGGTCTGTCTGCCATTGTAGCAAAATTTTCATTATCATAATAGTTTTATTCAAGAGATTTTTATATATGTCGTGGCCAGATCGTAGAAATGATCATATATCATAAAGTAGTCTATTATTTCGTAAAGTAGTGGTCATTTCATAATATTTAACACTATTTGTTCACCATGTCATGATATAGCTTGACCGAATCAATGAATAGAAATCGTTTGGAGATATTGATAACTAAACACAACTTTTTTATTTCATAATATAGTCATATGACGACATCATTAAATCGTTTCTCACCGCTAGCGGCGCTGATAGCGTATTTTTAACAGAAACAGAACTTTTAAGAGAATTGACATCACTTTATCCCTTATTGATATAATAAATAAATGTTCGCTTCAATTGCTGATATTACTAGATGGTATGGTTTTGGCTTTCATTATTTCATCTAATATTAGCGCCACCTACTTACTTCTAAATAAACTAAAATGGTAAGTCATTGATAAAATGAAATAATACAATGCTACTAAATATACGATGTAAATAATTGAATCATTAACATTACATTCATCCCGTGTTGGAATCAGCGCAGCGAACACTTTTTTGGCCAAAAACTCTGCGGCCTGTGCCCATTAGTGACATGTATGTAAGCTGATTTTTTTTAGTTTTCATAGGGCAATATATACAGTTTTTATTTCATTCGTGTTTTCGGGTATGTTACTCGGGTTATGTTTCGGGTTTGTTTTCACTCTACCGTAAATATTAAGGCTTGCAAAGATGAGTAGAACTCATTATCGTCAGCCTATCAAAAGTCCACTGAAATGAACATAGGCCTACCCCATAAATTGTCAAGTAGCTGGATATTTGCTATAGTTGCCACGCTTGGTAGGTGGGTTGGCAACCGCAGCTATTATTATTTTGATCTATATATATTTGATATATATATCTACGATATATTCTTTTACTCGGAACTTTCATACAAGATGCGTAGAAAACCCCGTAACATAAGTTTTAATCCATGTGTAGCATTCATTATTATAGAACTGAATTTATGAAATTTTCAAGTCTACTCGAAATAAAAAAATATATATACATCTATTTTATGGTGCCAATAAATATTAAATAGGACCAAGGATATTTTTTTTTATAGGATAAGGGTGAAAAACGAGCACACAGTCCACCTGATGGTAAGTGGTTGCTGCGGCCCATAGACATCTACATCTATTCTCTGTTACAGATTAAAATGCAGATGCGTTTTCACCCGTGAGGACTAGGATGGAATGCCTCATTTCCAGTAAAAAGGGCCTCCGGCCACCTGCACTCACCAAGCGAAACGCAGAGGTAAACATCTACTTCACGCTGGTATTCTGTGAGGTCGTGGTACCACCCCGGTTCGAGCCGGCCCATCCATGCGACAGCAAAAGCTGCCGCCTGGCTCTACCACTGTTATGATATGAATAAAATGTCTCAAATAAATATTATATTACTTTGTTAAAACTAAATTAACTTTAACTATTAATAAATGTAAAGAGTAAAATGTAAAGAATAATAACACATTTCGATTTCAAGACTATTTACCTTTCTTATGTATACATCGGAATCGGAAGACACGTCCGATATAAAAAATTGTAGGTGTTTCTAGACATATATCTTCACGTGTTTCTGTAGCATGTTACCGATCATCTACGTCTAATAGTATTTTAGAATGAAAAAAAATCTTTGAAAAATATAGAGACATAGATACCGAGGTGACTTTAAAAGTGAACAAATTTTTTCTAAATTTAGCACGGAACAGCTTTTAATGATGTTCCTAAATGCAAGCACACGCGAGCGAAGCCGCGGGTAAAAAGCTAGTATCATAATAAATGAATAAATAAGCTACCCGTGCAGAATCTACCAAGTACCGTTACTGTTAAAAAGTGCCACAAAGGAGCGATATTTGCCATAGTTGCCACGCTTGGCAGGCATTTTTTTATTATTTAGTTGTTATAAGAAAGGTTCTGCTACTATTCTCCTGGTTTGTTTCCCTCTAAGAGTCGACTCTTACAATATCCACGGAATAATATGGGATAGTGGATATTCTCACACCATCACTACACGGTCCTTTGTGTGAAGTTACATGCCTCCTTCATTTTCTGAGAGAAGTAGGCAACAATTATTTGCTGCACTAATCCAGTGTTTCCTCCATCACCGTGCAGGAGGTGATTCACTTAAAATTGCAATCAACAATTTCATTGGTACCGGCGGAGTGCTGGAGCTCAGGGGCTACGCGTTCGCTATAAATTTCACAACACGCGACCAACCTGTGTTCATTTCGCGAATTCACAAATATCAAGCGTTAATAACGTTATAATAGTTGCCAGGCTTAGTAAGCAGGCTGGCAACCGCTGTTTTTACTTTTAGCCGGTATTAGGAAGACGCTGTTATACATTTCCTGATTTGTAAAAAATGTTTTGCCCTTTAATATAAAAGAATTTTTAACGTGACAACGTCTTATAAATCGATGAAGCTGGCTGCACGCATGAAAAAACATGACTCATGCGGCGTTACCTAGGCGTTCCATTTAAAGTGCAAGCGAGAGCGCGGAACGAGCGTCAAAGAAGGTAATGATTCTTTCGATATTAAATATTTCTTATGACGTTGTCACGTTCAACTATCGTCAGTAAACCGACTTTACAGACAACCGATTTTTTTTTAAAAAGATTATACGTCATAAAAACGAGTAGTAACGCTTGATTTGTGTATTCTTAGCAATTTTTTATTGTGTTAATACCTATCCAGGTCTTTTGAAAAAATATCACTCCAACCAGTATGGTATAGTGTTATCGTGAACAATAACCAACGTATGGGTATAGTTTACCGCGATTTTCAACACTTTTAATAAATTGCAGGAATTGCTTTGATGTGAGGTCTTGTCATAGGTAATCTATGGGTCTTGTACATCCTCAGGGCTTAGTAAGATTTAGGGACTAATATATTTATTCAGATCTAAGGCTATTTTAGATGAAAATAAAATATTAAATAAGTTACTTACATATTAATTGTATTTGTTAAATGATTGGTTACTTCGTTAATTTCATTAAATTATTTTGGTTTACTTTCATCATTGTAAATCAAAATAATTACGTTTTCAACCACCATATTTGTTATGTTTAAAATGTCCCTTAAGATTCATAAGTTAGGAACGACGTACGCTTTTGTGGTTTGGCCTCAGCGTATAGGTATAGAGTGTATATAGCGTCGGCATTTATGGATTTGCTGATGCGGTGCATCCATTTTTTTTGAATATGCCTTTTTATAGGATTGGGTGGACAACGAGCACACAGTTCACCTGATGGTAAGTGGTTGCTGTGGCCCATAGAGATCTACATTTATCCTCAATGAAGAATCAAAATGCAGATGCGTTGTCATCCGTGAGGACTAAGATGGAATGCCTCTTTTCCAGTAAAATGGGTCTCCGGTTCTCTACACTCACCATACAAAACACAGCAGTGTCAAGCTGCCATTTTACGCTGGTATTCTGTGAGAGCGTGGTCCTTCCCCGGTCGAGCCGACCCGTTCGTGCTTCAACTACAGTAAAACTCGCTTAATGCGATCACGTTTAATACGATTTCACGTTTAATACGCCATTTTATGTCAGTCCCTGCAACTTGAGGCATGTTTTTATACATTTTTAACACGCTTAATACAATTCGTTATCCCGCCTAATGCGCCATCTGGTTCGGGAAAGTTACATCATTCCATTGATGACAATGTTGCACCCTACGAAACCTGTTCGATCGAAGATCTTATTCAATATGTGAATAGCACCCAAAAAGAGGCCCTAAGTGATGATGATGAAGATGAAGGAGAGTCAATTCCGATTTTGTCAAACGCAGAAGCACTATCAGCAGTAAACGATTTAAAGCGCTATGTATCTTCTTTCGGGAAAAGTGAAGATGCACTGCAAAAGTTAAATTATATTGAAAGCCTTGTCATTAATAATGCATCAAAATCTTTTTGTCAAACCAAAATAAGTGATTATTTTAAGTAATGTCATTATAAATAATAATTAACTATGATGTAACGTATTTAAATACATATACACGTACACAACATTATACCTTTCTTACAAATTTATAAATACGCATACCTATAATTCAATACCTACACAATATTTGTAAATGATGTATTATTTTCCCTATCCCGCATAATAAGCTTTCCCACATAAGTCGCGATTTTGGCTGGGTCCCTTCAAAATCGTCTTAAGCGGGTTTTACTATATACTACTAATATAGCTGCGGCATGGCTCTACCACGTACAAAACTGCGTTTACTATAAACTTCCAAAGTGGTGACTATTTTTAAGTTTAATTAAAACAAATACAGAAATTTTGAAATTTAAATCATATCACATATTTATAAAGATTTACGAGTCGAATAAAATTTATTAAAAACTGGTGTACAACGAACTGTGGAATTTAAAAAAAAAACTTTTATCACCAGTACTTTCATCGTATCATGGCCTTTTGAATAAATTTATCTGTTTGTATTTATTTGTTATCTAAATTGGCGCTGAAAATGGACGAAGCCTTAATACGGCTTTTAATATTTTAATCCCCTTGTATAAAATGTTGGGCGTATCAAGCGCAGGGGATTGCAGTAGTAAATTTTATAGGTGTTTTCAATCCTATAATTTGCTGTACAGACTAGGTTCGTTGGGTTCATGTAAAGTTTCTCAAGGAATTGACAGGAAACAAGAGGGCTCACTCACTTCTCGTCCAAAGGCTAGGTATACATCTAGGAAATATATATAGCCAGCGTTATTGGCACGATACCGCGGAGAGAAGGCTGTATAATAATTTTATGTTATGTGAACAAATATGTATATAATTAAACGAAAGCAGATCTTTCATTTATTTTTATAATTTGCTCTCGAATGTATCGTGAGAGGGGACTATATCCAGGAAATCAGTTAGATCCAGTTGATTGGTTATTTTTTCTTCTTTATTATCACACCTTAAAAGATTATTGCTATATATGTATCTCTAACGTCGTTAGATTTTTGAAGAATTATTAGAAATCATTTTAGCATTCAATTCAATAAACCTAGAAAGCTAACAGCATAGCAAAGTGGTGAAGCAATCAGCTTTGTAGCGGTTTCTAACGGTTGCCGTTGAGCAATCAGTTTCAAAATAGGAGATTCAGATGCCTGGGTAATCAGTAATCGATTGCTGAAAACAGAATATGAAAATTCGAAACTGTTCTCGAGATAATCGTGGGACAGACGGACAGACGGACAGACATTGTGAAATCAATAAGTGTCTTCGCAAGCTTCGCCACTTAATAATTATTCCAGTAGCTCGCACCACTAATGGAACAGGTTGTTCGCATAATATGAGATTAAGGCAGGCGCTCTGTTCCACGTGCTGTAGCTCTAACGATGGGCTTTATTCATAAAAATTAAGTGACAAAAGCACTTACAGTTACAGTCCACAGTAATACATGGGAGAGCCACGTTGCAGTTATATATTTAGTCGACTGGCCTGGGGAAGCACTACGTTCTCATAGAATACTAGTTGTAAAATAGCAGTTTAATTCTGCTGTGTTTCTTATAAAGTGTGAAGAACCGGAGGAAAATAAGGCATTTCATTTTAGTTCTTATGGGTGACAACGCATTTACCTTTTGATTCTTAGTCTAGAATAGGTGTAGATGTCTATGGGTAACAATATCCCATCTAGTGGACTGTAACAGAAACAGAAACAGAAATTTTCTAATAAAAAAGAGTATTTTAATGAATGTATACCGACTCGGTTTCTGTTTCTGTTTCTGTTTCTGTTTATGGGTAACAATATCCCATTTAGTGGACTGTATGCTCGTTGTCAAAAAAACCCTGATAATTAGTGGCTTCTGACTATATACAACTGCCAACAGATCAAACAATGAAGACAACAGATGCATTGTCACCTCCCAGAACTAAGATGGAATGCCTCACAATCTGTAATATTATACTGCGTCTCTACAATCTTCAGACTGGAATACAACAATGCAAGCACTGTCATTCGGCGACAGAAATAGATACGGTGGTGGGTATCTACCCAGACCGACTTGTAAGCAGTATACACAATGAAATGAAACTAATTTTTACGGATTTTTTCGCGTTTAACTTAACTTTTTAATTCCCGACGTTTCGGGTGCTTTATAGCACCCATGGTCACGGGGGGGAGGGGGGGGGGAGACTAAGGTGTTTGAGGTACCGATGTGCTAGTTAGCCCGGCTACTTTCAGTTTTTGAATATTAATTTTTGCTCCGATCTACGCAGAATGAGCTTATAATATCTTGAAATCCAATAAATAGCGTCTGCAAAATCTAATATATAAAAAGTAATTTTTGTTTGTTCGTATTTTATGCGCTGCCATACCATTCATCAGATTGCGCTAAAACGCGCGAAGGTTATAGACATAGTACAATTATCTTACTGTAGGTGGCGCACTTATCCTACCCACAAATTTATATTAAAGGATATTTAATAATAATAATAATAATAATTTATTTTATACAGACAACACAGATCCATTATAAAATTAAAATTATTTTTTTTATTACACTATACCTTAAATTTTAATTATAATTATTGGTTAATCAATGATATTATTACATTTTATTATTAAGATTTTAATAAATTTGACCACCTACTAAAAATTTCACTACATGCATAAATATTACAAATAATTTTGATGAGATTATTCTGCGACCCAAAAACAAAACTTCTAAATCGCGCGATACGGTGACGGATCAACGCATCCAAACCAACGATACGGGCCTCTGCGAACATCTGGGACGCGCTACAGTATCGTGGCTGACGGAACATTATTTCAACTTTAATGAATGTATTATTATCATTCCTAATAAAACAATATAACTCTAACTTTAAAACGTTATATCCACAATTATTTTTCCTGCGGTAGTAACGCGCCAGGTACCAGCTAGTAATTAAATAAAAATTAATATCTATACGAGAAACAAGTCCGCTGTTTGTTCTAAATATGGAACATATACGAGTCAAAACCTCAAAAGCAGGTAGTTTCCGTGTCAAAACTCATTAAAAACCCTACGCAGCATGTGAGTTTTGCCTTAGTTACAAATTATATGATAAAATTTCACGTTTTAAGCCATGCACTGCTGAAGTTAAAAATAAAAAAAATAACTTCAAACTTTTTTAGTTTGAATAGGTGTACATGATCCTCTCTTCAAATACCAACCTTGTTGGATATTTGATTCTTAGTGTTCCAATATTTCCTTATATTATGATAAAATGATAGAAAACTCCAGCTTCATTGGTTTAATTTGAAAAAAATCTAGAGGAGCCCCGTATATTGCGTTTTGCCGCAAATAAATTTTTGAACTTTTTGTTGTGTAAAATACTGGCCGAGAAGAAATTGCGCGCTAAAGAAAATACGTATAAAAGAATAAAAAGTAAACAAAAAAGGAACGACGGCGCTATCGGTTGCGTACATACTTACTTAACATCGTAATATCCTTTTTTAAATAACGCTGTTTTTGGATCTATGGTTTTATGCGCTCTGTGGTGTTTAGGTCAGCAGGAGGCTTATATAACCCTGGAACGAAGTAGTGTCGTTGAGGATATCTTCACGAAAAAAGCTATTGGCCGGAGGTCATGTTTAAAAATGTACAAGGCTTTACAGAGAGCGGACCATCAAAACAGACAAGACTATTTTGCGAATAAACCTTTCGCATTGCCCACGCACAGTCGAAGTTATTTTCGGTCGACATTACCATCCCCTATAATGAGAACTTCATTCAGTTGAAATAAGAATAAAAAATTGTTAGGAATCGGCCTATAAGGTGATCGGACAACATTTGGAATCGGTCGGCAAACCAATTATTTCAATAGTCGTCTTTGTAATCGAGTTAATAACATCTAAGACGACTGGAATTTGTGATGGACCACACTTGTACAGAAATTGATGTTCATCGGTGCATTGTTTTCAGTTTTACTGAGATTCAATTACAGAATCACAGTGACATAATAGGCCAGGTACACTCTTTATTGCAATTTTTAATCCACTGCTCTCATAGCCCGATAGGGCGGCAATCCGACACGAATTGGGAAAAATCTGACGCAGGACCGACGGCTTTACGTGTTCTTCTATCTACGAGGGTAAAATACCATCAACATCCTGACTCCGGGCTACTGCGGAGAAGTTTTTGAGAGAAAATATCAATAACTGATTTTGACCCGTTCCAGGATTCAAATCCAGGTCATTATGATCAGTAGTCGCGCTAACCACCTCTAGAACAACGATGCTGCCGATTAACACACATATAAATATATTCACAAAAATAATTTATAAGCCCTATGGTATGGGTAACAGTGTAAAGTAAGAGCAGAGATAATTATTTAATATGCGTGGAATGTTACTATTCTAGAAACGTATTGTATTTGGCCGTCTCTTTGGTTAAATTTGATACAGTGCGGTGACACGTCATCAATCCAATTGTGTCACTTGGATTCGGTTTCAAGAATTTTATTTCCCATAAGAACATACAATGGTTCACTTATAATGAGATACAAAGTAAAACATAAAATAAACAAAACAAAACAAAACAACAAAAAACAAAACCAGCGTGAAGTAGAGGTTTACCTCTGCGTTTCGCTTGGTGAGTGCAGGTGGCCGGAGGCCCTTTTTACTGGAAATGAGGCATTCCATCTTAGTCCTCACGGGTGACAACGCATCTACATTTTGACTTGTAATTGAGGATAGATGTAGATGTCTATGGGCCGCAGCAACCACTTACCATCAGGTGGACTGTGTGCTCGTTTGTCACCCTTATCCTATAAAAAAAAAAAAAAAACACTCACGCCTGTCACCCAGAGGGGTAGGCAGAGACTATGAACTTCCATTTGGCACGATCCTGACACACCTCTCTCGCTTCCTCCACATCCATATACCTACGCATACACGCTCGTTGGTTAAAGGTGCTCTTGATTTGGCCCATATTCAATATATCGCCAATTTGGTCGATAAACTTTCGCCTAGGGCGTCCCTTCCTCTGCCGTTCACCTCTGCAACATAAATTTGCTTAATCAGTCTTTCCTCACTCATTTTTTCTACGTGACCAAATACCACCGAAGCATTTTCTTCTCAATCCTGGTCAAAACATCATCTTGCAAACCAGACAAGAGTCTGGTTGACAGAGTGAGAAATTGTGTGATAAGAGAATACTCTTATCACACAATTTCTCACTCTGTCATTCAGGTTCATCCCTAACATACCCCTTAATGATCGCATTTCTACAGCATTTATTCTACTCTCGTGCTTCTTCTGCCACACCCAACTTTCATTACCATACATTAAAGTAGGGACTAACACAGCATTGTGAATTCATACAGCAAGTTGGATCACTCGTCGTTCTATATCCTTATCATATCTACCATCCCTGCTAAATACAGATCCCAAATACACAAACTCATCTACTTGCTCGACCAACTCCCCTTCTATTCTTATTTCACATATCGTTTTACTTTCTTCTCTTTCAAAAACCATAACTTTCGTCTTACTTGCATTCACTTTCATTCCCTTTTCTTTTAATGTCCAGTTCATTAATGTAACCATCATTTGCAACTCGGCTGCCGACGACGCAAGTATGACTTGATCATCGGCGTACAAAAGGCATTTGACGGTTAACTCACCCATTCTTAACCCGCATTCTTCTACTTTCAAATTTTCCAAATAACTGTCCATAAATAGGTCCGACCATGCGCATGGAAAAGACCTGATCCGTGCATCCCATTCCCTTTCTGAATCCCGCTTGCACATCCCAAATTTTTCCATCAGTTTCTTTCATAACGGAGGATGAGTCGCTCGCGTCGCGGCTACGACCACCTAATTCTAGGCCCACCCTATACCGACTCGGCTCCTCGCCGTGTGGTAGTGGCGTAAAAAATACCACCTCCTACTTTCGCACCATGAGGCAAAACATTTACGAGATACAAAGTAATTATTATAATTTGATAATATAATCACATATACCTCTGGTGCTGAAAGCGATATAGTCTTAGGTTATTTACTTATACATATTAGGTACCATGTATGAAAAAGATTACACTGTACGTACGTATTGCCCAAGTTTACTTTTAAACAATTTCATGTTATTCTAGTTTTTAATGTCATCTGGTAATTTATTGAACAGCTGTGCTCCCTCAAACAGTTTATTTTTATTTCTTAAGTTGTGCGTTATTTTATTTTTTATGCAACTGTATGTTTGATTGAATAGAATTAGTGGTTATATTTCTTATCAGGTTGCAAGTGCAATAAGTATATAGTTATATAATATTTAGTAAGTTAGTTTTTTCGTATAGTACTTTTGTTGGAGTTAGGTAATGGTAGTGCAATAAGGCTTTGATAATTTTATTTTGGATTCTTTGAAGTGGATCTAGATTAGTTAAAGCAGCTGATCCCCATATCGCAGTGAGATATTCGATATGTCATTTAACTAAAGAGTTGTATATAATTGTACGTGTCTTTCTCGGAATACAGTTTTTGTTTTTTCTTTTCAACCAAAATTCATCTGAGGATATGTACGTAAACGTTACTCATCTAATCATACTTATAAAACACGTGATAATTTTGTACAATAAAAAATATGCTTTCGACTGAAAAAATGTTATTGGCAAGGTTTTTGATGTGTAACATCTTTCCTCTCGCTTTCCCGCAATCTGTGGCAGCAATTTCGTGAAAAGGGACCCAATTGTGTAACAGGAAACAGGAAGCTATTTGATTTGACCAATGAACACGCGCGGTGGTAGTAAAGTGTGCTGTTGTAGAAACTAATTTAAATGTGTATATAATAGTAGTGCTAGATTAAGAAATGTATTTACTGTTTTTTTTATAGAATGAAGGTAACAAATGAGCACATAGTCCACCTGATGATAAGTGGATGCTGTGGCCCATAGACATATATTTATTCTAAATTAAGAATCAAAATGCAGACGCATTGTTACCCCTGAGGCTAAGATGGAATGCTTCGTTTCCAGTAAAAAGGTTTCTAAAAAAAAACCATAAGAAACATAGCAGCATTAAACTGCTATTTTAAGCTGGTATTCTGTGAAAGCGTGGTCTTACTCGGTTGAGCCGACCCATTCGTGCTACAACCATAATAGCTGCAGCGTGGCTCTACCGCGTAATGTTGATAATAAGTGTCTGAAAAAAGTACAGATCATTGATAAATAATTATTCGAATAAATATTTCAGTATTTAGCTTTTATAAATTTTGAGATTAATTTCTGTCGTTGTTCAATTGACATTTTAAATTTTGATTAAAAAAAGCTTTTTGCAATGTTAATGTTGCTTTTTACCAAGGTTAGATTTTACGGCTGGCTCTTTTTTTAAATATAAGCAACCTTTTTGAAATATGTGAATATTTTACTTATAAATTACGGGCCAAGCGTTGTGGTTCTTCTGGCACTTAACTTATTTTCAAACAACGTTTACGTTGAAAAGGCCTGCCCTTTTATGTAAAAATTTGGGTATTTTTCACAAATTAGGGGGCTATTTGTCTATTTAATATCGTTAAGTCGCCTTCTTCAGGACTCAGTAATTAATTATGTTTATTGTTAGAGAATGATGTAATTTAATAACTTTATACTCCATTTTGTACATAGGAAGTAGTAGTAAAAGGCTTTAAAACTTATGAGTAGCTGAAGGGTTAATCGTTGGAATGTGGGCCGAAAGGACGTGGGTTCGCTTCCAGTACGGAACAACTATTTTTTGTTTGGTTTACAAATACCTAATTGTTAGGAGTCTGGGTCTTTGTCCGTGTGCAATTTAAGAATAGTGCCATTATCAAAATTAATTTTTTGGGACATTATTATTATTAAATACTGTCAACTTCAAGTTTCTGTAGCCGAGCTGGGATTAAAAGCTGCCTCCAGCTAGTGATATTTCAGTATAGTACTTTATTTTTTATCTCTACGTCAAAATATCAAGACAGCTTATGAATAATTAAACGTGGTAGAGCTGCAGCTATATTATGGTTGTAGCACGAATGGTTCGATACGACCGGGGTAGGACCACGCTCTCAAAGAATACCAGCGTAAAATGGGTGCTTAATGCTGCTGTGTTTCGTATGGTTAGTGTAGAGAATCGGAGACCCTTTTACTGGAAATGCTTCGTATCCACGAGAAGGAGTTTAATTTTAGACTTAAGGGGTGAAAACGCATCAGTATTTTGATTCTTAATTGAGGCTAAATGAAGATATCTAGGGGTCAGATCATCTACTTACCATCACGTGGATTGTGTACTCGTTTGTCACGTTTATTCTATAAAAAACTAAAAAACTGATAATAGGTAACTGATACGTGGTAGAGCCATGCTGCAGCTATATTAGTAGTATAGTTGTGGCATGAATAGGTCGGCTCGACCGGGGTAGGACCAAGCTCTCACAGAATACCAGCGCTAAATAGCGGCTTAACACTGCTGTTTCGTATGGTGAGTGTAGAGAACCGGAGACCCTTTTTACTGGAAACGAGGCATTCTATCTTAGTCCTCACGGGTGACAACGCAACGACATTTGGATTCGTAAACGAGGATAGATGTAGATGTCTATGGGCCATAGCAACCACTTACCATCAGGTAGACTGTGTGCGCGTTTGTCACTATATCCTATAAGAAAAATTCTGGAGGGTTTTTTTTAAACATTTACTATTAACATTATATTAATAATAGAGAATTTTGCTTGTAGCAAAGATTAATATTCAATTAAGGTACATTCTAATTTATTCTTTTTCTTCTCCATCATCAGCCTAGAAAAGTCCACCGCTGGAGTTGTAGAGAGGGTTTACCTTAATATTTACACGTAGCAGGTGGATTTGAATGCAATATAAGAAATCACGCACTTTGTTCTGTTCCTCGTCGCAATTAACGGCTTTAATTTATTGGGAATATCAAAATTTAGAACTGGATCAAAAATACCTCTATAAAGCGGAACTGAAACAAAACAGTTTGGGTGATTTATTTATTAGATTCAACATTTTAAGGTGGCGGTCTTTGTACTACCAACGACAGTGCATATTAGTGTTAAGGTAGAATAAGTTTAGAGTAGTCCAATGAAAGTCTTAGACAGATCAACACGTATCCTTCTCATTGACACCTTTTCAACACTACATGGAGACCCTGTCAGGATATGCGCTACTAATATATATATATATATATATATATATATATATATATATATATATATATATATATATATATATATATATATATATATATATATATATGTATATAAATATATACTAGCTAGCCAGGCAGACGTTGTACTACCCATAGCAGCGAACCTCTGTATTATAAAAATACTTAAATTCGCAATAAAAAATACTGAGGGTCACTTATCGGGATAAAAACTATCCCATCTCTCAAGTTGGACCAAGCTGCACACAGTTTGCAAAATTTAATTGAAATCATTTCAGTGGATTAGGAGTTTATCGCAGACAAACAATGTTAGTGTTGTGTTGTGTGTTAGTTAGTGACTAGTTTAATTCTGATGAAAGTTATCAAGTCGGTGACGGAGATTAGAATTAATTGGGTGTAAAATATCTTTTATTGCAATCGTCAATCCGCTTGTCTATTAAAACAAATCCTCTTTACAGCTGGAGGCACTTATGTCCAGAAAATTCTTAAGGCCATATGAGAAACGAGAAGTTGAAGGCCTAAAGGCGATTAATACCTCACTTACAGAGGCTTGGAACCATGCTCTTCTCAGTAGGATAAGAAATAATAATTTATACTGATAGTCGTCCAGTGGTCGAAATTTGACTGTAATTTATTAGATTTTTAAGTTTGATTTAGTGAACTATATTTTACTTCCAACGGTTCATTAAAACATATTGACTCTATTGAAAAAGAAACATTTAAAATTACACAGAACTTAGTAGTAATTATTTGTTGGCAACATTTTATAATCCTTTGGCGACAATCTCTACATTATGCGACCACGGACTATTATGTGTTTGATATTGGCAGTATGAATGTTAATAATTAATATTATCATTATCATGATGATGATGATTATTATGTTTTAGTTAATTTAATGCATTTGTAACACACTATATAATATTTGAATTTTAGCTTTCTGCACTCCATATAAACTAAAATCAAATTAAAAAAAACATGCGTAAGTGTCGTGGAACACTCGGTTGGAACGAAGTTCCTTTCGTAGTATATTATTATTGATAAACGTATTATATTATTGATTAAAAAATACAAATAAATAAATAAATTACTAGCGTCTATTAAAATGAAGCGTCATTTAAAATAATATTTCTTACATGGCAAGATAAGAAAAAGTGCGAGGGAGATGGATATTATTTTATCTCGCTCGCACTATAGAAAGAGGGTCGGCCGTCAAATTAGTATCGTTCGATAAGGAGCTTCGTTCCAAATTCCAAATTCCAAAATGCCAAATCTCACAATCGTCCGTGCACGCAATATGGGGTACACAGTTTTCTTTTTACGCTTTAACCGATTCGTTGCGGCACTAATTTTCGACAACTTTTAGAAATAATAACAAATATTTCATGACACGCCAGTTACAAACGGAAGGATACTTGTTTTTAGTGGGTAACTACGTGTTTTCTTTGAAATTGAGAGTAAGTGACTATTTTATGCAGAGATTACAAACATTTTGTACTATTTTTTGTTTTATAAAAAATCATTTAGTAGGTACAGCTAAATCACCCTAGAAAACCTTGGTTTTTATTAAATAAAATTTTCACCTAATAATAATATTTGTAAATATCAAACAATCAAGAACCTTAATTTGGGAAAAAAATAAGGTTTATGATTCATTAATATTTACAAATGTTAAATATTATTTAATGTTATACAAATGTAAAAGTAAAGTCGATTTGAAAACGTCCAGTTAGTAAGAATAGCAAAACAAGTGTTTTTTGATTTTGATTCACGAATGACTATTTATAAGCAAACTTTTTTTATGCATGAACGGTTTCAAACTGTTTCAAGCAAAAATAAACCTTATACCATATCACAAGAGCATATGGTACTTCGTAGGTCTATTCGGCCATATGATAGTAATAAGAAGGCAGTTCAATCATTTTAAGCAAAATTAAACAATAAGACAAACGTGTTGTTTTTTTAAACAGGAGATTTGTTTTCCAGAAATTTATTTACAACTTGAGTTTGTGAGCGATCGCAATGAGTGCTATTATTTGTTACTTACTATTTTTCCACAACATGATTGAAAACCCACAAAGTAAAAAGAGTACCATGTACAAGTTAAAAAAAGGTTGTCAACCCCTAAAAACTTTAAATTTTCAAAATATCGACGAAGCCGCATGCATGAACTACTTGCAAAATAATGAATATTTTGTTTTGGATAAATTTTCCAAAAACGCAATTTGAGCGAGTTATAACGATTTTTAAAAAGACACGACTCGTGTGTCATACGCCACACACAAAAGTAATCGATGGCACGCCTGGCGTGTCATCCGTACTGAACCGATTAATATATAAGATAAATAAAAATATCTATCAATTACATAACATAATGCTTTATTTAATTTAATATATATGATCAGAATTTGTAAGATATTTGAAGACAAGAATTTTAAAGCGCACGTTTTTGCTATCAAAACATTTGAATACTCCATCGCTAAATTTTAAATATTTCAATGCATACAAATGAGTAAGGCTAATTTAATGTACAAAAAGAAATGAACGATTTGTCACGTTTTAAGTTTTATTAATAACATAAAGTTAGTAAATTTAAATTTAAATTTACCGATAGTAAATTTCAGGATCGGTCAGAGGGAAAAAGCCAGGAGGTGGTTTCGGGAGTGGTGTCTTACTGGTTACGACAAGAGAATAAAAACAGCTACAGTTGTCAACCCGCCTGCCGAGTTTGGCAACTATGGCAAATATTCCCCAATCTGTAGACAGGCCTATGTTCAAAAGTGGACTTTGGTGAATTTGAAGAAGTAGCTGAGAACACCCCTCAAATATTTAGTGCTAAAAATTAAACTAACTTATGGAATATGAAAAAAATCATTTTTCTAGTTTCAGTTATCATTTTAAATATCATAATATCCGCTTGGTCACGTAAGGCGGAATGGGATCACGTCGCATTGCGAATAATTACTACTGAACGCGACCGTTACCAGCGATTTTTTCCTCTAATCCAGTTTAAAAAATAAATTTGAAACGTGTTATTTTTTGTAGCGCTTTTTGGCTGCTTTTTCGCTATTATTTTAAAACTGGCTGGCTAAAATAATGAATTTACTTTTTATTTAAATGTTCACTGCTATTTTGATATATTTATATTTTAAACAATAACGTAAAATGACATTTCTAGGATGGTCATACGGTACAATGTTCCGTGGCCTTTTTTACCCTAATACATGTCTGTAAAGACAAGGCTTTGCTTTTCACACTTAAATGGCAATGTATATGTAATACTTTATACTCAAGAAGCATTCTAACGGATGGATGGATTTTAATCAAGGTCTCTAATCTCTATCGATTTGTCTTAACCGTGCGATAATTAAGGGCTTGCTTTTGTTTTCATCATCATCATCATCATTACAGCCCTTCCCAAGTCCACTGCTGAACATAGGCCTCCCCCAAAGAATGCTACAAAGTACGGTCCTGAGCCACCTGCATCCATCGACTTCCTGCATATCTTACCAGGTCGTCACTCCATCTAGTGGGGGGACGCGCTATACTTCGCCTGCCGGTACGAGGCTGCCACTCGAGAACCTTTCTTCCCCATCGGTTGTCGGTTCTTTGAGCTATATGGCCGGCCCGTTGCCACTTCAGCTTACTAATCCGTTTGGATATGTCGGTAATTCTGGTTCTACTGCGAATATCCTCATTTCTGAGTTTATCACGCAGAGAAACTCCGAGCATAGCCCTCTCCATAGCTCGCTGAGCGACCTTGAGCTTCCTCATCCGGCCAGCAGTGAAAGACCACGTCTCAGTTCCGTATGTCATCACTGGCAACACGCACTGGGTGTACAGTCTCGTTTTCAAGTTTTGAGGTATACCTGACGAGAAGATGTGCCGCAATTTCCCGAACGCTGCCCAACCGAGTTGAATCCGTCGATTGACCTCTCGGTCGAAGTTGGACTTACCTAGTCGGACTATTTGTCCCAGGTAAACATACTCGTCAACAACTTCGAGCTTAGTGTTCCCAACAACTACCGGCATAGGTGTGACATGGACATTAAACATGATCTTTGTTTTGTTCATGTTCATCTTAAGACCTATCCGTTGGGAAACACTATTGAGGTCATTGAGGATAGTGCTTAGGTCCTCCAGCGATTCTGCCATAAGGACTATATCTTCGGCAAATCGAAGGTGAGTGATGTACTCGCCATTGATGTTGATACCGTATCCTTTCCAGTCCAGAAGCTTGAAAACGTCTTCCAATGCAGCGGTGAAGAGTTTCGGGGATATAACGTCACCCTGTCTTACACCTCTCTGCAATTGGATAGGTTTCGTACTCTGGTTCTGTACTCGGATAGCTATCATAGCCCTACTGTACAAGCACTTCAGCACTTCGATATACCGACAGTCAACTTGGCACCGCTGAAGGGACTGCAGCACCGCCCAAATTTCGACGGAATCAAAGGCTTTCTCATAGTCCACATACGCCAGACATAGTGGCAAATTGTACTCCTCGGACTTCTGTACAATTTGCCGAATGGTATGTATGTGGTCTATGGTGCTAAAGCCTTTTCGGAAACCGGCTTGTTCGGGAGGCTGGAAGTCGTCAAGTCTGCGCGCGAGACGATTCGTAATGACTCTCGAAAACAGCACGTAGACGCGGCTCAGAAGGGAAATCGGTCTGTAGTTCTTCAAGAGAGCGTTGTCACCTTTCTTGAAGAACAAGACGACCGCACTTCTGCTCCGCGCCTCCGGTGTAATGCCACCCTGGATTACGGAATTAAACAGCTTCTGAAGGATTTCAAGTACCGGTTTTCCACCCGCTTTCAGAAGCTCCGCTGTAAATCCATCCTCGCCTGGGGCCTTGCCGTTTTTAAGAAGCTGGAGAGCCATTCTAATCTCGCTCAGACTGACGTCCGGGATATCATCGGAATAATGTCGGATAAGACTCGCTCTGGGATCGTTACTCACACTTGCGTGCGGCTCCAACGATGACGTGTACAGCTGCCCATAGAACCTCTCAATCTCACTCAAAATCTCAGGTGCCCCGGAAACGATGCTGCCACATTCGGTCTTCAGCTTTGACAGTTGGCTCTTTCTGGCAGACAGATCTCTGGCAAAGACTTTGGAGCCTTGGTTCCACTCGATCGCTTCTTCAATACGAGCTGTATTGAAGTTGCGTAAGTCCCGCCGCATGCATTTGGAGATCTGTCTGTTCAGTTGCCTGTATGCTGTCAAATCTGTTGAAGAATGTAGCTTCATCTCCCGTCTAACAGCCATGAGATTAAGAGTGTGATCGGAGAGTTTTTGTGTTATTCTGCGGCGGGTCTTGCAAAACTTAGCTCCGACCGCATGGACAGTTTCCACGAGCTTGTCATTTAAATCGTCCACTTCATTGCAGTCTGCTAGGCACTGAAAACGGTTTTGTAACTGGAGCTGAAAGGTTTCGGGACTTTGGATTAGAGCACGAGGGGGACAGAGCGTTGACTTCATTAGACGAGACCTCTCCAACTTAATGTTTAGGTTCAGTGTGCCTCTAACCATTCAGTGATCGCTGCCGGTTTTCACCCTCACGATCACTGAGACATCACTGAACAGTTGTTGTCTGGTCGTCATAATTTTTTTTTTACTTATTATAAGTCAGTGCTTATCACAATCCCACCTGGTGGTAAGTGGTGATGCAGCCTTAGATGGTAAATCGCACTGTCTTATCGTAACAAAAGCCTATTCACTCTTGCATTGAAGACGCCTAGATTGTATTCGGACGGAAATATAGACACTGGCAAATTATTCCACTCCTTTGTTGTACGCATTACAAAAGACGAAGCAAACTGTTTGGTTCTAATGCGTGGGTAATCGACAACAAAGGGATAAAGACCCGCCGACCGTCTGGTTGTCCGATGGTGGAAAGGAGAGGGAAGAATTAAGGCGTGTAACTCTTGCGCACACTCACCGAAATGCATCCTATAGAATACCGAGAGACTGGCTACTCTGCGCCTATGCTCAAGGCTGACAAGATTGGTTTCAACCAAATCAAGGTCACCAATGAGCCTCTTAGCACATCTCTCCACTGAGTCCAATGCTGCCAGGTGGCATTTTGCAGCACCAGCCCATATGTGACAGCAGTACTCCATGCACGACCGGACTTGCGCTTTATATAAGGTAAGAAGCTGCCCCGGCGTGAAGTACCGCCGCACCCTTGCAAGGACACCAAGTTTCCTTGCGGCTGCTTTGGCTCTGGACTCAATGAACCGCCCATAGTTTAGGTTCGGAGAAAATTCATTCTCTAACAACTGAAGGCGGTCAGTGTACTCCAAGGATACATTCCGGAAAGTAGAAGCCAAGGTGAGTGGGCTCCTTTTAGCGGTAAAAAGACACGCTTGTGTTTTGGAGGCGTTAAATCTCACGAGATTGGCATCGCCCCATTCGGAGACTGCCTGTAGTGTGAGACTCACACGCTCAACCATAGCCTCTCTTTCTGACTGGATTTGATCCCGACTGGCCCGGGCGCTTGGTTGGTATCTCTCCACAACTGTGCTGTCGTCTGCATACCCATAGACACCGGGAATGAGCAGATCATTTATATGCAGCAGGAAGAGAGTTGCGGAGAGAACGGACCCCTGAGGAACACCGGTGTTTGTCGCCACAGTATTGGATGAGCAGCCATCAACGACGACCCGGAGAGACCGTTCACTCAGAAAGTCCTTCACCCAGATAATTAGGCCAGGGGATAAGCCGTACGCTGAAAGCTTGCCCAATAGACTAGCGTGCCAAACCCTGTCAAAAGCCTTCGAAACATCGAGGGAAACAGCAATTGCTTCACCACATATCTCGAGGGCTTCGCCCCATATGTGAGTGGCATACGCTAGAAGGTCCCCAGTTGATCGATTTCGGCGAAACCCGTACTGGCGATCACTGAGGAGATCATTTTGCTCTAGGTATGCCATAAGGTGGGCGTTCAATATACGCTCCATAATCTTGCAGAGTATGGAGGTAATTGAAATTGGCCGATAGTTGGCAGGGTCGGTACGGCTACCGTTTTTAGGCACAGGCTGCACATTGGCCAGCTTCCAAGATTTAGGCACTATTCCAGTCCTGAATGAGAGGCGGAACAAGCGTGTCAACACAGGAGACAACTCAGGTGCACAGACCTTTAGAACTATAGCTGGTATACCATCAGGTCCACTAGCTTTGTTCACGTCTAGACTTCGCAAGGTTTTAAGAACCTCCTTGTTGGTGATACGGACCTCAGTCATAGAGGTACCGCAGTGAGGTAATTGAGATGGCACGCTGTTGCTACTGTCCAGACGCGAATTGCAAGCAAAAAGAGAAGCAAATAAGTCCGCTTTCTCCTTAGGCGCATGCGCTAGTGAGCCATCTGGTTTTACCAGCGGAGGCAGTGTAGACCGACAGAAGTTTGTCTCGACCGCTTTGGCGAGAGACCAAAAAGCTCTACTGCCAGATGATTTGACAGAGAGCTTTGTGCCGATGTGTTTAATGCGGTCGAAACTGGCTTGGCGTAATACCTTTTCGCATGACTTGGCGGCTTGGTTAAAGGCTCTCTTCTTAAGGCTAACATCCGGAGCTTTACGATCTCGAGCATCGACCCAGGATAAGTACGCCATATGCTTGTGCTTTTCAGCACGAGCGCACTCGGCGTTAAACCAAGGGCGAGCTTTACCACCAATGGGCACGTCAGCAAAGGGGATGAAATACTCCATCGCTTGACGTATCACATTGGTTATGGCATCCGCGCAGCTCGATGGATCTCTAGAGGAGAAGCAGACCTGCCGCCAAGGATAAGATGCAAAGAAATGCCGCATCTCATCCCAATCTGCTGACTTGTATCGCCACATTCGTCGCACTCCATGGAAATCGTAGTTAGGCGGGGAATATAACGAATAAATAATGAAGTCAATCTCATTTTTTGTCTAACCGTCGGGGCTCGACCAGGTCCACTTCCTGTGGGGCCGCTTCTGGAAGAAAGAGTTCATCATAAAGAGTCCCTCTTTCTCCATGAAGTCGGCCAGCTGCTGGCCCCTTGGGTTCCGTTGCCCTATTCCAAATTTCCCCACTTTCAGCTCACCGTTCTCTCTTGTGCCTAGTTTTGCATTGAAGTCTCCCATTAACACCGTTTGGAAGAATGCATGGCTCTAGAGATATCCTCATACATTTCCTCCACCTCCTCATCGGGGTATGCCGAGGTTGGTGCGCAAACCTGTATGACCTTCAACGAATACCGTTTGGTGATTCTGAGTATAAGGTACGCAACCCTCGTCGACACACTCCCAATCTTTACAACGTTGTTAACGAGAGACTTGTGGACGATAAATCCGACACCTCCTTGGGACAGATGGTCGCCCTCCCGGTGATAGAGCAAGTTGCCGGATTCGAGGATTACCGTGTCCTCCCCCTCTCTTCGGACTTCGGATAATCCTATAATATGCCAGCGTAACTTGTCTATCTCTTCTTCCAGCTCCACAATCTTCTCGTCAGTCCTCAGTGTGCGTCCGTTGTATGTTGCCAGGTCGAGTCGTCGTAGGTGGCAACCGAACCTCCACCGGAGATTCTTAGCACCCCAATAAAACCAAAATGGCAGCAGTAAAATACATAATGGCGATCACAATGTCCATCGTTATGTATATTTTTTCGAATATATAACGCACGTTGTGAAGAAAGTAAGAAAATATATACTATAAAGCAATATGCTAATGTTTTATCCACATTGTTAGAGCCGTGCTGCAGCTATATTATGTTTGTAGCGTTGTTGTTGTTGTGGAATGGGTCGGCTCGACCGGGGATGGACCACGCTCTCACAGAATACCAGCGTAAAGTAGCAGCTTAATGCTGCTGTGTTTCGTATGGTGAGTGTAGAGAACCAGGACCCTTTTTACAGGGAACGCGGCATTTCCTCTTAGTCCTCAGGGGTGACATAAAAAATGCTAACTTGCACGCGGTGTATCCTGCTAATTGGCGGTTGGGGATCTGGCATCCCACTGATGATAGTAATTATCCCATTCATTTTTACGGGCTATCAAAGGCCCACTGCCGAACATAAGCCTGCCCCATTGCCTCATAGGTCAAATATTTGGCATATTGCCCACGTTTGGTATATAGTTTGTTACCCACCGTTTTTATTGTATTGAGATTTTATCAATGTGATGTTGCTATTCACCTCCTGTTTCAGTTTCCATCTGTCGCCTCTTGTGACACACATGAGATGTATTGATAAGGAAATTTATTCGAATAATGCCAAATCCGAATATATAGTACTAACCTACTGCTTGTGATGATAAATTAATGGATGCCATACTTATTATATTTATTATTTGGACTATACAAGACCTATATTCAACTAAAAGTAAGCCACATTACCGAGACTCAGCTATAAATACTATTATATATAAACACCTAAGATTAACCATCCGCAATCAGCTACACCTGGTTGTAGTCGACTAAACCTAGATGTGTCTGCATTTCGGCGTTTATTGTGACATATGTACGTCCATGCATGCCTTACAGTAAAATACTGAAAATGAATTAAATGTAGCAGGATAAATAATCAAAGCTGGTAAAAAATTAAGCACTCATATGACTTTTAGAAAAAGGTAAGTGACTATCAAAAACTTAAAGACATTTGGTTAAGAAACATTTAATTTAATAATAATTATTATTAATTAAAACAGTATAACAAAAAGTTTTCTAGCAGTTTTAGAGACTAAATTACAATAATGATCGTACATATGTTGCAGGGCGATGGATTAATCAGCCGGTTAATTAGATAGCCGGTTAATTAGTTAAATGCAAACGTTCTAGGTTAGTCGAAATACGAGAACGTAACATTTAAGTTTTGGCTGACCAACAATTTTTCAATCAATTTCAAATTAAGAATTAAAAGAGTTCATAAATCTAAGCTTAATTATTTCATAAGATGACGTCAACTGCTTATGCATATTTACCGATTCTAGCTTTTACTTGTGATAATTTTAACAACAGAAACCATGGGATTTCGTTGACGAATATTTCACAGTGCATATAAACTTTAAACAAAATTTTTAACTGAAAATTTAGTTAAGCTCATGATGACTCGCAAACTTTCTATAAATCCTCAAACTATTGGCTTAAGTTAAGCGATTTGGCTAAGTTTTATTTTGATATTAAATAAATGGCGCAATGTATAAAAATGGCTAGCTGACCAATAAATCGGCTGATTAGTCCACTGAGTTGCGACGTGTACCTTTATACGTTGACGTGATTATATAATTTAAAAATCATTTAATACTTATTATTTTTGTTTGTACCAGACAAATCACAACTGCTCACAGCCCGATTGATAATTATGTGTTGTGCAGGAACCTTGTGACGCTTATATTCATGACATTATGAGCGTAAGGTCGGAAAAGAAGCTTAAATTAATTCTGTAATCATTTCGTCATTTTTAATTCAAGCATGGTTGAAAAGTGAGCAAAAAATTTACCTGGGATGGAGTGTGTAGCAATATGTATTACCAATGTCCCCTAGACTCTCAAATCTCACTTCTATGAAGAACTTAAAATATCCCCTTTATAAGGGCTATGTTTAGCAGTGGACTATGGTAGCTGTAATAAACTATTAAGAATTAAATTGAAGACGACTTGAATAAAGCTGGTGTGTACCTAATAAAAATAGTCTTGTCACACACAAAACAAAATAAAGCAGCGTAGTGCTGCTATTTTTTTCCGGTAAAAGCGTGATGCTATCTCGATCATACATACTTATTCAAGCTAGAGTTATGAATGCAACTGCGACGGGTTAGACCATGGAAAATTATATATTAGTTTATTGAAACAAAACATTGTTTTCACTCTAGGGGCGTTGGCAAAAACACATCGACAGCAGACGGATTATCTGAAATGTTCGTCACCGACCGCGTCCTGTGTTAATGAAAATGTTGCTATGAATTTATTTATACAAATATTTTAAAACCAGTATGTCATGATTGCAACGTCATGTATTGACTATATATTTTTACATATAATTTCACTTTTGCAAAAGCTGCCTGATTATATTTAATGACGTATAATCTCGTTTACGCTGACAAAGTTCCTGCGCATTCGCTATTGTCCCGGCTTATACAATATTTTTATCACAATTCAGTTCTATCTGAAAACTAGTCTTTTCCTTATAACTTAGTATTTGTCCTCGTACATTTTTCTTCTGAATAACCTTTTCCTTCTTTTCTCTTGTCTTGCTCTTGAGCTTCCTTCAAAGAGTCCGGCAGTTTTTGATTGTTCGTTTCAGGTAACGTTAGCACTAAGAAACCGGATATAGCAGCCATGCTACCGAAAAGTATTGTTGGTAGGTAGAGGTAAAATTTTGCCTGTAAAAATAATTTAATAAATATTAAGACCAAAATAAGCAGTAATTTAATAAAATATGAACAAGTTACAAAATAAGACCGATGAGAGGTTTCGTAGCAAAAAGTTAATTTTGTGTTGCTTTTTAAAACTTAATTTGCCGTTTTTATTAAATTTTGAAGGATTTACTTTTAACATTAAGATTTAAGTAAGCTTTTAAATTAAGGCAACTTTTTTATAAAGTTTATAACAAGGCTATTGTTGCTAAAATTAGGTTTCAAAAGACCTAATTACGGCTAAAATTGGATTATTTTTTGATTAAATAAAGATCTAATTTTTTAATAACCTACGTCCAGTGGTAGCCATCAGATAGTGTTTATTGATGTGATGTTGTGATTAAAGTGCTCTCTGTGCACAGACTAGTCCATAAATAGGGGTTGTTGCTCTTTAGTATTTGAACGTCTTTAGAAGAGTTCCGGATAAGGGTTTTATACATATGTATATAAACAGGTCCTTGACGGGTCGTTAGCATAGCGCCTCAATATTTGATTGCTACGCAGCTAACATTGAGGCATAAATTTTATATATTTTTTTGAAATTATCCCAAATTAAATGGGATTTATGGGCAACAATGTTTTCGCCTGCCGATCGACCCTTACGAATGTGTGCGTGTGCAGTAAAATTAGTTAAAATAATGCACTACCACGCATTTTCTTTTAATTTAATAGATAACAAGTACAGAATGTTTGAGATTTTTTTAATAATATTTTCTTCACCATTTGCCTATATTACTTATTCTGAACCTATATATGTACACACGCACACACGCACACACACACACCCACACCCACACACCCACACACACACACACACACACACACACACACACACACACACACACACATATCGTTTTTGTAACAATATAAAAAGTATGTATGTTGAGAACAATCAGTAAATAAGTAATCATCACCAGCATCATCATCATTATAGCATCTCTCCTTGTTCTGGAACAAGGAGGAATGCTATAATGATGCTAAAAAAAGAATGAGCTAACAGTGTTACTTGCCTAGCGTGTCGTAAAAGACGACTAATACGATTCCGGGTTTTTGGTTATGTAGGCGATAGACTAACCACCTATCACTTTTTTCAAAGTTTTCCAATTGTACCACAATTTTTTTGCCTACACGTGATCCGCGTGGCTGGCAACTATTTGGACTCTGACTACCTTTTCAGAGATAAAAGGGGTGTCAAATGTATAAATAATAAATATAAATACCAATAAGGGAGTTTGTGGTGCCATAGTCGATCCAATCTTTCCTATAGTGGAACAAACGGCCAACAGCGAGGTCCTGTAGTCTGTAGGGAACACCTCCGCCGCAAACACATATAGCGAGTTATATGCGAGAGTTATAAAAAACTTGCCACCGAGATAGAAGACTGTCGACCAACTGCCATCTGAAAAAGTCGTATTACTACATTTCATTCCGGTATCATTTAAATCACCTAGTTTTGGCGGTGTAAGATAATCTATTACGTTATCTCATCGTATGGTTAAAGGGTGACAGAACAAAACAAAAACAGCATCTTCCAACGCAATACAAATGCGCACCAGTCTGTCAAACGCAACTACTACATATATTACCTCTGTAACGCATTCTATAAGAAGTCTATCAGAAGTAGACTTTGATGTGCTAGAATTAAAGATGAATTATCATTTGAAACATCGATTATTTTAAAATTAAAGAAGATCATCAAATTCATTAATTTTTTTTTAATTAAAACATTACCACCTCACTAGGATTTTCTTCTGTATCGTGGAGGCAGTTTACAAACATAAATTGCACGAGGACAAACATCCAAGATTCTAATTTTATAGCATTCTAAGATTCTATAGCAACCGATAAATTAATGGAAAAGCGCCCGACTTTAAAGTTCGAAATATGTACCTACGTAAAGCGAGTAAATCGAGTTTAATCCTCACTGGGAGCTATGAAATTAATAATTGTAATTTTGAGTATTAATATTTAAGTAGTTTTTTGGGGTTATAATTTTTTAATAGTAATGCTTTTAAAAAAATTAGGCCTTGATTTAATAAGTGGTTAATATCTTACTTACTAAAACATTGTTTATTAAGAAATAAATACCTATAAGTATCTTATTTTTTATTAAAATTATTATTTTCTACAGTTTTGAAGGAAATAAATTATTTATTATTATTGTTATTATATTTTCTTAAAAAATAAATAAAATGAACAATACCTGGAATGAATCCATAATTGATTAAAATCAGTCCAGTTAAAATAAAAGCGACAGCAATGACTCTTTTTCTTCCAAACCTGTCCAAGAAAATTAATTTGCATACGTTGGCAGGTGCCTCTATAAGGAGAACAACAATGTAGTTCAAATATTTGTTTCCAGATAATTCAATAGCGTTAATAGAAAGGCCATAGTATACTAAAGTGGAAGACGTCCAGAGAAAAGAGCAAATGAAGATTCTTTTCCATATCATTGCTGATGCCAAAATTTGTTTTAAAGAAGACTGATTCGTTTGTCGATTCTCGAACTTCTTTGCGTCCCTTTGTCTCATTGCATGCTTTTCTACTTGGTCGTAGTGGTCTTTAGGTACTGTGACATCATTCAACTTTTCCGATTTGCTCAGCACGTTCAGACCTTCTTCGTATCGACCCTTGCTGAAGAACCATCTGAAGCTCTCCGTGAGCATCCACATGTAGACAAACACGAAGACAGCGGGTGTGTAAATAATAAGAAGAACATGTCTCCAGTTTTGTAGCCACCAAAACAGTAAAGTGACGGTTACTCCGCCAAGGATAAACATTGTGTTGAATAGCAGGCTAATGAAAACTCGGCCTTTTGGTCCCACTAGTTCAAGAGCTGGAAAACAGTATTTTTAGTTAAATTATTGTAAACTTTATCTTGTTATATAGGTACATATATATGATAGGTACATATAATGGTTTTTTTACATTTACGCGAATACAAATAAAACATGAATGACGGGACTAATACATTTAATAAAATTAATTTTGAGGATTTTATCTTTTGGTCCCACTAGTTCGAAAGCTGGCAGTATTTGTAGTTAAATTATTGTGAACTTTATCTTATACTATATAGGTACATAGACATAACATATTCATAGTAATGATTTCTCACATTTACGCGAATACAAATAAAGGGGGAATGACGTGACTAATACATTGAATAAAACTAATTTCGAGGATTTTATCTTTTGGTTCCACTAGTTCGGGAGCTGGGATACAGTATTTAAATTACTGTAAACTTTATCTTATATTATATAGTTACACAGATGTGGTTGATTTATAGTAATGATTTCTTACAATTACGCGAAAACAAATAAAGGGGAATGACGTGACTAATACATTGAATAAAACTAATTTTGAGGATTTTATCTTTTGGTCCCACTAGTTCGAGAGCTGGGATATAGTATTTGTAATTAAATTATTGTGAACTTTATCTTATATTATATAGGTACATAGACATAACACATTCATACTAATGATTTCTTACATTTACGCGAATACAAATAAAGGGGGAATGACGTGACTAATTCATTGAATAAAACTAATGTTGAGGATTTTATCTTCTGGTTCCACTAGTTCGAGAGCTGGGATACAGTATTTAAATTACTGTAAACTTTATCTTATATTATACAGTTACACAGATGTGGTTGATTTATAGTAATGATTTCTTACAATTACGCGAATACAAATAAAACATGAATGACGTGACTAATGCATTAAATAAAACTAATTTTAAGAATTTTACCGTTACTATCTGCTTCGAATACCATAATAAATACCCCAAGCATACAACCGCAAGACTTCATGAAAAGTGAAAACTCGTTCTGAGTAGATCGGACCAAAATTAGTATTCAAAAGTTAACTATGAAATCAGGGCGACCAACACCTCAGGAAGCGGGAGTCCGTGACCATGGTCGGGAATTTTAAAAAGTTTATTAAAAGTCGATAAAGTTCTTAAAATTAGTTTTATTTGAGTCCATAGTAGCTAAAGGGCTAAGGCCTTGGTTTAATTTTTAATTATAAAAAGTACCTTCACGAATCCTTGTTATGAAGCCAATATGCATATTTAAATTGGACATGGATAAATAACAAACTCGGAACATTAAAATGTAGAGACTCGCCGGTTTGTGGCTTTACATCTGGCGTAAAAAAGATGGTTACACCGCCATATATTTGATGCCATGAAATTTTACGTAAGACCTTGCCACGTGGTGACGACAAAAATGTATCACCTTATTTTTCCCGTGGGAATTGTAAGAGGCAACTATTTAATACGTGGTAGAGCCATGCTGCAGCTGTGATAGTAGCATGGGTAAAATCGTTTCGACCGGTGAAGTCCTCGCTCGCTCTCACGGAATACCAGCGTAAAATAACAGCTTAATGCTGCTGTGTTTTGTATGGCGAGTGTAAAGAACCGGAAACCTTTTTTCCTCTAAAAGATGCATTCCAGGGTGATAACGTACCTGTATTTTATCTGTATTAGTCGGAGATGAATATATCTCGAAGCGTCTATTTCCCATCAGGTAGACTCTGTGTTCGTTTTTACACTTATTCTAAAAAATAACATGGAAAATACCACAAATATTTCATGGCTTCCAATAAATTTATATATATTTATATATACATATATATACATACTTCATGTTGAGTTTTATTTTCTATTCATTTCATGTACTCTTTTGATGATATATGGGGTTCTTTATATTACATTAACATGCTCATTTCGATAAAGTTAACACCTAACGTAAATACATGTTAAATAATGTTAGGGACGCCGGCGTAACTCCAACTTTCACGGCTAAATGAAACTCGTACAAAATAAATTTAGTAGCAAAGTTGCAAAAAGTAGGTAAGGAAAAACTAACTTTACGTAACGTAGTGCCTGAGTGAGGTTGGGAATAATAATAATATGTTTGTATACGATAGCGAATCCTTTTCTGCTTAGAAGTTCGTCTGGGTAAGTATCACCCCTTCATCTATATCTGCCATCAAATTATAGAGCTTGTTATACTGTGTTTCGGTCCAAAGGGCATTAAGAGCCAGTTTATTTACAGGCTGTGAGATATTCCGTCTTAATCCTCAGAGGTGACAACGTCTATGTAGCTTCAGAGCCTTTCTACGGCTCAGAAGGGCTAGAACCCAGAGCCGTAAAGCAAGTTAATAAAAAATAGCCTTCTATATTTGAAATTGGTTGCAGGTGTCCATGGGCAATAGCCACTTACCACGCTCTCTTTAGCTTATCACTGGAAGCTGATTGGCCAATCAGCCACAATCGCTGTTTTGAGACGGGGGCTTTACACGCGCTCTTACATGGATTGATAAAGTACTCGTAAATACCTCTGTTATGACCATAACTGATTTGTGTAAAGAGGTAAATACTGCCTTCAATGAATAACCCACCGATACAAAAGCAGGAACACTAGTGAACACTAGTGAAACCGGAAGCGCGGGACAATAAATAAAAAGTATAATTAGTCACAAGTAATTGATGAGGCGTTAAAGGTGAAGGTTATTGGGTGATGTTTTAATATCGCTTGTTGACATTGTCCTTGGATCTAAATAATGTAACCAAGTACTGAGTTTGCATGTTCAAAAGTTATTGCAAATTTGGTTGATATATTGTGTTTGTGGGGTCATATTTGTTACTATTTTTAGCCGGTTTCAATAAACGAAAAGGTTAACAATTCTACTGTATATTTATTTTGTATGTATGATGAGAATATACATACGAGATATATTAGTCAGTTGTGAACCGATTTTGATAATTATTTTTTATTAAATAGGTTATAATTCAGGTATGGTCCAATATGATTTTGGAGAAAAATTTGGACTTAATTACAATTTTAACCAAAAAAAAATATCTAAATAAATACCGTTTTTTCTAAGCTCATAACTGTGAAAAAATTGGCAGTCTTCGGGGAAAGCCGACAGAAGTGAAAACATAAAACTATAAAAAACATCTACATATTATATACGGCCAACATTAGAATGCCGGTGATGCAAACTTATAAGTTTTTACCAATCCGAAATTCGCCCAATTCGTTTTCAGTTAAAAAAAAACAACGCATCAATAAACTATGATTGAAATACTGCGGCTGAAATATGTGTGGCTAATTATGTTGCTTAGTTGCGCTTGTCTGTTTATAGTAGATGTGGCGGATAATAGACCTCTGAGAATTCATATGGTGCATAATTCAAATAACAGTATACACAGCTGTGAGTGAACTGCTACTTAGCAGTAAAAATAAGTTTCTTTTTTATAGAATAAGGTGACAAAAGACCTGATGGTAAATTGATACTGCCCATAGACATTAACATCTATGGTTAATAAAGAAACAAAATGCAGATGCGTTGTTACCCTTGAAGACTAAGAGAAAATGCCTCATTACCTGTAAAAAAGGGTCTCCGATTCTATACATTCATCATATGAAACAGAGCAGCATTTTTCCGCTATATGATATGTGGAAGTTAATTACAGAGACAGATTACCAGCCAAAGCTGAACTACTTACGTATTATAGTTCATCATCATGATCCTTATCATATGAGCCCATCCTATGTACTGTTTGAAATCACCTGCGCCATCTGCTTTCCGAATGATTTATAAAGTCGTCATTAAATTTAGGAGCCGTTTACTAGTAATGAGGTATTCTATCTTAGTTGTAACAATATATATATATTATTTTATAAAATGAAGCTGGCATCGATAAAGAATAAAAATTTATTCTTTATCGATGCCAGCTTCATTTTATAAAATTGAAATGACTAACAAACTTATAGTCAGTGGTGGATCCACGGGGCAGCATTTGCTGTCGCATTGATGGGCCGGTTCGAACCGGGGTGATACCGCGACCTCACAGAATACCAGTGTGAAGTAGAAGTTTACTTCTGCAGTTCACCTGGTGAGTGCAGGTGGCCGGAGGCCCAATCCCCCCCCCCCCCCATGGTAGAGGAGTTAAATAGAAGACTACTCCAGTAGGGGGTCCCAGCCCCCCTGGTCACGGAGAATCCCTCACTGAGCATCCACGCCCAAGCTACCCTACTTTTTGCTGAGCGTGAGTGCTCAGGCTGCCTCGCGTATTCTGGGGGTAGAGGGACGAATTCCGCTTAAGACGAAACCTGCTCGGAGCAAGCGGAGCAATAAAACAAAGGCAACACCTGCCACGCTTTCCGTGAATTTCTACAATATCAGCGTACTTCTTTCAAAGCTTAACGCCGTCCACTACCATTTGGAGACGGCAAAGTTGGCCTTGCTCTTTCTAACCGAGACACAGGTGTCTTCGGCTGATACTTTGTGTCTCTCCTACCCGGGGTACAAATTAGAACACTCCTTTTTTACCCGGGCTGGAGTTTGCGTGTACGTCAGAGAGGACATCTGTTTTCGACGCCTCGGCAGTCTTGAAGGTACGGACCTGTCCATCCTATGGCTGCACGTAGACAGCGACGATCATCCCCGCATCTACAGGTGCCTCTATAGGTCCCATAGTGGTAATGCAGACACAGACCGACTCATGGACCACGTCCAAATGGCTGTAGACTCCGTGCTACAACAGGTCCCATCCGCAGAGATCGTGATGCTCGGTGATTTCAACGCCCACCACGCTGAATAGCTTGGTTCCCGTTTAACCGATCATGCGGGTAGATCTGTTTATGACTTGGCTTTGGCATATGGTTTGACACATTTGTGACTCCCAGATTCGGTGCCACTCACGCTCCCATCGCAGTTGCGATCTGCAGCTTGCCGCCGTGGTTGGCATTACAGGTCAGTCGATTGGGCCGGGATGCGGACTTTTTTTGCATCCTACCCTTGGGCCGAGATTGCTTTTCGCTGAATTATCCCAACGTTGTTTTTGATTCTGTCGCTGATGTGATACTTCAGGGAATGGAATTATTTATTCCATCATCTGCGGTGCCCATCGGATGTAGAATTCAGCCATGGTTTGGTGGCTCCTGTAAAATTGCATCACGCTATAAGCAGGAGTGCTATCGGGCCTGGGCTGACGCATCAACGTCCCGAGATGTAAACACCAGCGTTCTTAAGAAGAAGTATAATTCCGCCTCCAGGTCCGTCAAAAGTGTCATTACCAAGGCAAAGTCAGAGCACATCGGCAGAATTGGCGAGAAACTAGTTCACCTCCCTTCGGGTATACTTACATTCTAGTCTCTCGCTAAGGCTGACCAAGAGAACTTCTGTCAGCTATCTCTACCATCTCTGCACAGAGTGGACGACTCACCGGCTTATGATGGAAAGGAGAAACCCGATCCGCTAGGCTCTCTTTTTGCATCCAACTCGACTTTCGATGACGGGGGGAACACACCGCTGACCATCCCACAGTGTGAGTGCTGTATGCAGGAAGTGCTGTTTACACGACGAACGGTGCGCAAAGCACACCTGGACGTCAACAAGTCGAGTGGGCCTGATGGAGTCCCACCTATTGTGCTGAAGACGTGTGCTTCGGAGTTGGCACTGGTTTTAACGCGTCTTTTCCGGTCCTACTCCTTAGGCATAGTCCTGAACTCATGGAATACAGCATTGATGCACCCGATTCCTAAAAAAGGCGACCGCTCAGATCCGTCCAACTACAGGCCTATCGCTATCGCCTCCTTGTTCTCCAAAGTAATGGAAACTATTATCTACCAGCTCATGCGGTAATTTGAGAATCATCAGCTGATTAGTGATCGCCAGTACGGTTTCCGTAGAGGTCGCTCGGCTGTTAATCTTCTTGGTTACCTAACACATAGATGGGCGGAGACAGTGGAGTCCAAGGGGGAGAAGTTGGCCGTTAGTTTGGACATAGCGAAGGCCTTCGATCGGGTTTGGCACAAAGCGCTTCTTTCGAAGCTTCCTTCCTATGGGCTTCCCGAGAAATTGTGCAAATGGATCACCAGTTTCTTTACTGATCGGAGCATCAAGGTCGTAGTAGACGGTGCATGCTTCAATTACCACCAACGCTGTTTCTTCTGCATATCATGATATGTTGTAAACTGGTAACATTCATTGATATGCAGACGACAACCCTGGTGATGCTTTATACACCAGCCGTGCCGATATTTCTTGGGAAAACGTCGCCAAGTACCGAAACAAACTTGTGTCTGAAGTCGAGACTTTGTTGAACAAAGTCTGGGACTGGGGACGATTAAATCTAGTCCAGTTCAATCCACAGAAGACAAAAGTTTGCGCGTTTACCGCTAAAAAGAACCCCTTTTTCGTATCTCCTTCGTTTCAAGGCACTCCGCTTGTTGCCTCAGCCAGTATCGGGACCCTTGGTGTCGACATATCGAGTGATGTGCAGTTTCGTGGTCATTTGGAAGAGAAGGCCAAATTGGCCTCTTAAAAGCTCGGCGTGCTCAGCAGAGCGGGACAGTATTTCATGCCGTCACACCGCTTGCAACTTTACAAAGCGCAGGTTTGGCCCCACATAGAATACTATTCCCATCTTTGGGCAGGGGCTCCCCAATCCCAGCTCCTTCTACTTGACCGCATTCAGTGCAGAGCGGTTCGAATCGTCGACGACCGAATTCTTCCCGATCGGCTTGATTCACTGGCATTGCCTAGAAATGTTGTATCTCTTTGCGTATTTTATCGCATCTACCACGGAGAGTGCTCTGAGGAATTGGTCGGACTAATTCCAGCCGCTTAATTTCACCATCGCACATCGGGACAAAAGTAGTGATATCATCCATACTACCTGGATAATTGGCGATTCACCACTGTGCGATTTAGAAGAAGTTTTCTTTATCGCACAACTACCTTGTGGAATCGATTACCACCAGCGATATTTCCGGACTGATACGACTAAGAGACTTTCAAAAAAGTGAAAAGAGCCTACTCCTTTTTAAAAGGCCAGCAATGCATCTACAATTCCGCTGGTGTTGCAGTTGTTTATGGGCGGCGGTAGTCACTTACCATCAGGTGAGCCGCATGCTCGTTTGCCCTAGCTCCTATAAAAAAGTCAACATGCTTAAAAGTGGTACTGCAGCCCGTAATTGGTTGCAGGTGTCCTGCAACCAATTTGAAATATAGAAGACTGCAGATGTGTTGCTATCCCTCAGGACTAAGCTATGCCTCACAGCCTGTTGTTATACTAGCTCTCTATAACCTAAAAACCGAAACAGCTACAGCTATAGCCAGAAAAATAGGTTACAAGGATGGTTTTACCAGATATCATTCAGTAAGCAGAAAAGAAGACTTAATACCTAGTCAAGACGAGAGTGTCTATGGACTACAGCATTCAATTAATTTATAAAAGAAATATGGCTGGTTAATTTCCACTTCATCATATTAATTCGTTTAATTATGTCGGTTACTCTAGTTCTGCTGCAACAATTATATGCATGAATTGATAGCATTTGTGAAAATATCCGAACGTACAATAGTGCAGAAAGAATTATTTTCTTCTTTTCTCCTTTTCTCTTTTAATATTACGAACTTAATTATGATATTAAAGAGCTAATAACAATTTTCGCTAAATTTTTTTTTTTTTTTTTTTTAACATTAATATTCTTTATAAAACAAAATACGCACAAAATACAACTAACTAAACTACTTAGCCTGCTACACAAAAAGAACATTTGTACTACCTAGAGACCATTAAAGGTCTAAAGATAATCCAAATGTTCAAGCCCACTACCAGTTGGCAGCGTACCCAGCATGCTGGCGGCATTACCACGCTGAATGGCAATGCTTATGCGTTGCGCCAAATAAACGCCAGCATTTTGGTCACGCGTCGCGTCAACCAGGCGCTCTGATAAGTCTTGGAAAAGAAGATGAGCTCCCGGTCCCCAAGGACCCAACGTCTCAACTCCAAACGGCTCAAATATGTAACCACTACCGAGATTAGCATATTTGCGCCGCTTGTGCTGTTCCGCTGAATGAGCCGCCGCGCCAGCCTTACTCCGTGTCTCTGAAAGATGTGACGGTGCCATTGTGTCAACGCAAGTCGCGTCCCACACAAGGGGCCGTCCCATCTTCCAGGGCACAAGTGTCATACCGTCAGGCCTTTTACCATCGTCACGTGCAAGGCCACTCGGTTCGAGTATAGCTGCAACATTGGCGGTGGCAAAAGCCCGGCGTATGATGTCATTCAGGCTAGCGTGCCGACCCATTCGCCCAGCACTTCTTGAGCAGGAGAGACCGTGGTGACCGAGCTGATCAACTACAGTACCACACTGGCAGCGATGGGCCTCAAAGCACCTTGCACCCAAACGTAAACTGACGGCGAGACGAAATGCAGTCGGGTCCAAAAGGCTACCTGTGTTAAAAGAAGGCATAGCTTGTAACCAAAGCCCAGATTCCCATACAGAGACTGCAAGAATACGGGCACGATCCGCGATACTAGGACACGTATCTAAAAGTGATTTCCGTGCTAGATCGCAGATCGGCCAATCCCACAGTCTCTGCGAAGACAAGGTCCTGGGAAAATCAGTATTTGGACAAGCCAGCCTCCAGGCATTCTTGGCCTCACTTGAATGAGCTACAATTACATCGGAATGGCCTAAAGAGGGTGCAAGGATTTTTTCTATTAATTTATACGAACCATGAATGGAGGACAAGAATGCAGGTAGCGCTACACTGGAAATTTTGCGTACCCCTAAGCCTCCCAACCTCACTGGTAGGGAGGCTTGCGACCACGTCCTGTCATCCATCTCAACATTCAAAACCGATACTAGCGCGTTTTTAACGACATTGTCTAGGCTCGAAAGGAGCTCACCGTGTTTCCACAGTGGACTACATCGTAAAGTGTAAGTAAATTTGGGAACGAACAAACAGTATTTCATAATTGTAAAAGCCATATGGGCGTTAATTTTGAGCAATCTTTCGGAAGCATTCATGAACTTTTGAATTTTTTCCTCAACGAAAGGTGAAAAAGATTCCTCTAATATCGGTGAACCCAGGAGACGGAGGGAACTCCTGTCTACTGATTTGATATTGGGAGCCAAATCATTAAATTTTTTGATAACCGAATCTTTATCTGGACAAGAATCGCAAACAAAGAGTTCGCATTTTGAAAAATTTAGTTCTAAGCCAATCAGACGGAATTCGTCAATGAGAATTTTCAAATCATTGAGCACAGTGCTCACGTCGCCTCCTAAGGTTCCGTCATCCAAGTACCAAACATTAAGCTTGGACTGGAGACGTTGAATAATTGGATGAATGGCCAGGGAGAAAATCGCGGGTCCAAAAGGATCACCCTGTTGACAGCCGACAGATGATAATAAAACATTATTTTTGTATGTTAATTTGGTGGGACTGCCGTAGCATTGCCAAAGAAAGTTGAAAAGGTCCGGAATTTTGTCTTTGACTTGTGTCAACAGGGCACCTCGATCGACTGAATTGAAAGCGTTTTTCACATCCACCTTTAGCAGCACCTCTCCACAATTTTGATCGAGAAAGGTACGAAGTGAATGAACAGCAGCCTCACACCCGCTCCGCGAACCAAAACCAAGCTGCATTGGTTGAAAAAGGCTGCTTAAAAGAGCAACCTTTTTCCTACAGCCCGCTTTGGCTGCGAGGCGGCGATATGTGGTGCCAACCGCAATAGGTCTGATACCACCGTCTTTTTTTTTAAGTGCGCATAAATTGGCGCCGTACAAAATTTCAATGACGTCACCATTGACCCGCCCCGATAACATGAGATTAAACAGTGCCGTCATGTCTTTCAAAAGGGTCTCGCCCACCTCACCAGAGCTAAAAGATAGAAGATCTTTTAGATGTTGAGGGGTTAGGCCATCTAGTCCTCCAGCTGAGCCACTCTGGAAAGACATAACCGCCGCTGAAATCTCCTGGGCAGTGACTTCAATGGCAACGTCATCTAACTTTGGTGGATCAGGTAGGTGGAGATTCGCCGCTGCAGGTGGATGTTTGTCATGAAGTGACTTAACCGTGTCGGGTGTATAGGGGGCGATAGAGTCGCTAGAAAACAAGACACGTGCGGCGCCTTTGATATCGCCATCGCTAATTTTGTTCTCTACTATTTTGAAAGTGGCCGAAACGTCAGATTTTTTGGAATTTTGATTATTCCGCTTTTTGGGCGGAATAATGCTAGCAAGATCTAAAGGATTTTCCTCCAATGCTTTATACTTTACGCAGTTTTCCTTTACTCTAGTTGTAAGGGATTTTTGGTTTAAGGGATCAAAATGTACGTAAAGAACATTGTATGGAAAAAGAAGGAGATGTTCCCAGGCTTGTTTGGAATTTTTCGAAATAGCATTTTTAATAGCCGATGATAAACAACGGGCAACCGAAATTCGAGCACCGCGCGGAATGCGTTTCAAAACCGGAAAAGAATTTTTGAAAGAGCTTAAAACCTCCCAAAACGGTTTGGAAGGAGTATCAGCGCTGGTAGAACTGCTACTGGCTACTGTTTCGGAGCCTGTAATCGGAGCCGAAAGAGGAATTTGAAATTTTTTGTGGCATCTTGTGCGATGAATTTTGAGTCCTTTTCGGCCTTTAAAAAGTCGAACCTGGGGACACTCCGGGCACTGTATCATGTCCCCCAGCGACTCCGTCAGAATTTGGGAAGCTGCATTGCTCACCGCACTACTATGGGCACAAAGTGCCATAACAAAATTTTAGCTTATCTTAATAATCTTAGTATTTCTAAGTCGGCGTGATGACCGCCAGACGTCAGGCGTTGACGCCGCCCGAAATGCGCAGGCTCGCCGGGCGGCGTTGACCTCGAAAAACCGACTACCGATGGAGTAGACAGTGAGTCTCGGACGTAGTGTAGGGCGGCCCGTCTTGGTAGTGTTACAACCTTGTACTTTTCATAGATATTTAACTGTGTAGTGGCGTAAGAATATCCATAACTCCATTTCATCATCGGAACTAAATCAGGAGATGGGCAGCAGCGTCTTCTTATCGGTAACTAATAGTTGACGCCGAATACAATGTCTCCAAACGAATATTATTAGTAGTTGAGGCCGCAGTCAGGACAAATAGGTTGCTCAGGACAAGAGCACTTATTGTCAAATATTCGACGCGTACAAATTGGTACACAAAACAAAATTCCAGCAGCACTGATCAGTCCCAACAACGATATGCAAATCATATGAGATTTGAATAAAAGGCCGCTTGAAGCGGAATTTTTTTGGTTTCTATTGATACAGATCGCGCTTGGATGAATCAGGATCTTAAATGATATTGTTTAGCGAGTAGGTTATTTGTTTATATGTATTATTACTGCAATTAACACTTTTTTTAAGGTATTGTTCCAGTTTGTGTACAATTTAGTCTTGATTTATTTACACTGTTTTTTTTTTTTTAACACTATTGTACTGAGGTCTTTGATAACATCACAACCGATTTTTTTGATCACTATTCACAGTTTTACAATAAATTTAACTCGGAAATACGATACAAAATATTTTTAAATTAAATTATAAACACATTACAAATTATTGACACATATGGTTGACGTTGACGTTATCATTTTATATGCATTGAACGCATTTATTCATTAAATGAGTAAAAAAAAAAACAGGAAAAAGTAAGCCCAAGGACCACTTAAAACAACTGTTTCTATATTTAGTGAAGCGAATGTATTTTTTTCTGACTGTAAGAGTAAAAAATTCGCTGATAGCACCGTTTTTGCACGTAACATTTGAAGCGTATCGACTAATGTTATTTTATTTCAACAAAGAAAGTGTTTTCTATTTCACAATCTACAAAAATTTAAAGAGAACATTTTTATTTATTCTAATCATTATATAACTGAAACATTGTACAAAGTTTTATGATATATTATACATATATATACCCTATTACGAATTCGGATAATTATTTAATTCATCCAGCATTAAAATTCACCTATCATTATATGTTTTTATCACGAAAAACACAAAACGCTGATCTATCAATCATTTCATCAGGAAGCGCCTTAGGTCGTTGTTCATGTAGCCCTTAACCTCAATAATAATCATTCACATACATATCTTCCGCGAACATCGACCTTCATTAAAAATCAAATAAACTTATTGGCTGGCCTTTGACGTTGTGATGTTTACTATTATGTATGTTGTTACTCTAAAATATAGCTGTATAGTAATCAATAGGAATAATAACATGTCTTTTACAAGTACTATACCACTGATAGTTGTAAATCATATAAAATGTAAATCAATCCAGAAATACTGAACACAATTTTTATGTATTGGCCACTCCTAAGTCATTAATATTTTCTGGCGTGTTCTTGGAAAGGCTTATTCTTATAAAGGCTTAATCTTGGAAAGGATTATTATAATATTAAGGAATTTATGAGTGGAGGTATGATAAAAAAGACCCGCTGGATTTCTTGCTGGTTCTTCCCAGAACAGAGGATTTTTCGAACCAGTAATGAATTAAACCAAAAAGAGTGACTTTCAATAAGTATTATTTGTAATCTATATTGAATAAACAGGTTTCTGTTTCTGTTTCTTGATGTGTAATGTGACGAGGTATTAGAGGATTCTTTTTAAATTCTGGTGTTAAGAGCTGAGCTAAGCTAGGCTCTTAAAATTTTATAATTAAACATCTGATAGTATCTGTATTTTTACCAGGAGAATTTTATTTGAAACACATTGCATAGGTTGTTGCTTAGTAGTATCAAACAAAATCTCTATATTGATGACTGAGGGATCTTTTTTGTGTGTTTGTAGTTATTATTATTCAAGAAATAACACGTGCTCAAACTGCCTAACGTTGTTTAAAAAAGTCAATTAAAATTTAATTTATAGAATTTAAATTTCAAAGTAATCATAAATTAACATTTATAAGTTTTTTATTCACATATATTATAAAATAATAATTGATATTTTTATTTATAGAATGACTTATTCGCTATAAATTATTCACTCAGTAGCTACGTGATGAATATTATTTCTATTGAGTATGTGAGATTAAACTATCTCATAAACTTGTCTCTATAAATATACCAAGGCACTACGAGCTCATATTTTATGTTACTAAGGAACAACTTTGCGCGCTTCGTATAATGTGACTAGGCTATTATTTAAAGGCTTTCTGTGAGAAGGTATAGTTTGCGTTGAGGTCTTTGTTATTCCGAAACAGCTTTACGCTTTTTACGTCTAAGGTACTCGTAGCCTTAAAATAAATGATATATTAACTCATTTTCAGCATGGTGCCTTTATTTAACGTGGGATGTGGCGTAAGAGACATCATTCATTCCATTCCGTTGATGGCGTAAATAATATAATAGAATATTTTTACTTAATATAGATAATCAGAATTTTTATTGAAAGTCACTTATGCTTTAACCACTGGTTTTGAAAAAAAACAGTCCTGCAAAAAAACTAGCAAAAATCCAGTGGGACTTTTCTTTAAACATTTATTTATTGTTTAAAGATTTTTGTACATATTGTTGTATAAATAAATGTGATAACATTTAGAAACAGCATCGTACCAATAACCTAATTCCCAGGGCTTATTGTCAATCATGTAGAGAAAGGAAACACAATAATTAAATACATAATGGCTCTTTTTAAATTTAAAAATTAAAAGCAATTTTTCATGTGTGTGTCTACGTGAAATCACAGGTAGTTGATCATTCGTTTATTCATCTTATACTGATCATGATAATTTTATTACACATCGACCAACGCTTAACTTTATCTTACTAACACCGTCTTATTATAAAATGTGAAGTTAAAAGTTACCGCCTATATATAGCCCCCGTTCCACAGCTGGGCACAGTCCTCCCTTCATTTCTGAGAGTGTTTTAGGACAAGAAATTGTCCGCCCCGCTGAAAAAATGCGTGTTGGCAAACTTCAAATGTCTTCGAAATATTTTTTTTCTTTTCTACAGGAATGCCGATTTCCTCACTATGTTTTCTTTCACCGCCGAGCAATCATGTTTTCTTTATAAACTATCTACCCGTAAGGGGCGACTATGTTATCTAAAAAATCTCAAAATTTTGAAACATCATGGTAGCGATCACACTATTCCCAGGGCTTACTATCAATCATGCATTCTTTATGAACTATCCACCCGTAAGAGGCGACTATGTTATCTAAAATATCTCAACATTTTGGAACAGCATGGTAGCGATCACTCTATTCCCAGGGCTTACTATTTATCATGTATTCTTTATAAACTATCTACCCGTAAGAGGAGACTATGTTATCTAAAAAATCTTAACATTTTGAAACAGCATGATAGCGATCACACTATTCCCAGGGCTTACTATTTATAATGTATTCTTTATAAACTATCTACCCGTAAGAGGCGACGATGTTATCTAAAAAATCTTAACATTTTGAAACAGCATGATAGCGATCACACTGTTCCCAAGGCTTACTATCAATCATGCATTCTTTATGAATTATCCAACCGTAAGGGGCGACTATGTTATCTAAAAAATCTCAACATTTTGAAACAGCATGGTACCGATCACACTATTCCCAGGGCTTACTATCAATCATGCATTCTTTATGAATTATCCACCCATAAGAGGCGACTATGTTATCTAAGAAATCTCAACATTTTGAAACAGCATGGTAGCGATCAGACTATTCCCAGGGCTTACTATCAATCATGCATTCTTTATGAATTATCCACCCGTAAGAGGCGACTATGTTATCTAAAAAATCTCAACATTTTGAAACATCATGGTAGCGATCACACTATTCCCAGGGCTTACTATCAATCATGCATTCTTTATGAATTATCCACCCATAAGAGGCGACTATGTTATCTAAGAAATCTCAACATTTTAAACAGCATGGTAGCGATCACACTATTCCCTGGGCTTACTATCAATCATGCATTCTTTATGAATTATCCACCCGTAAGAGGCGACTATGTTACCTAAAAAATCTCAACATTTTGGAACAGCATGGTAGCGATCACACTATTCCCAGGGCTTACTATTTATCATGTATTCTTTATAAACTATCTACCCGTAAGAGGAGACTATAGTATCTAAAAAATCTTAACATTTTGAAACAGCATGATAGCGATCACACTATTCCCAGGGCTTACTATTTATCATGTATTCTTTATAAACTATCTACCCGTAAGAGGAGACTATGTTATCTAAAAAATCTTAACATTTTGAAACAGCATGATAGCGATCACACTGTTCCCAGGGCTTACTATCAATCATGCATTCTTTATGAATTATCCAACCGTAAGGGGCGACTATGTTATCTAAAAAATCTCAACATTTTGAAACAGCATGGTAGCGATCACACTATTCCCAGGGCTTACTATCAATCATGCATTCTTTATGAATTATCCACCCATAAGAGGCGACTATATTATCTAAGAAATCTCAACATTTTGAAACAGCATGGTAGCGATCAGACTATTCCCAGGGCTTACTATCAATCATGCATTCTTTATGAATTATCCACCCGTAAGAGGCGACTATGTTATCTAAAAAATCTCAACATTTTGAAACATCATGGTAGCGATCACACTATTCCCAGGGCTTACTATCAATCATGCATTCTTTATGAATTATCCACCCATAAGAGGCGACTATGTTATCTAAGAAATCTCAACATTTTGAAACAGCATGGTAGCGATCACACTATTCCCAGGGCTTACTATCAATCATGCATTCTTTATGAATTATCCACCCGTAAGAGGCGACTATGTTACCTAAAAAATCTCAACATTTTGGAACAGCATGGTAGCGATCACACTATTCCCAGGGCTTACTATTTATCATGTATTCTTTATAAACTATCTACCCGTAAGAGGAGACTATGTTATCTAAATAATCTTAACATTTTGAAACAGCATGATAGCGATCACACTATTCCCAGGGCTTACTATTTATAATGTATTCTTTATAAACTATCTACTCGTAAGAGGCGACGATGTTATCTAAAAAATATTAACATTTTGAAACAGCATGGTAGCGATCACACTATTCCCAGGGCTTACTATCAATCATGCATTCTTTATGAATTATCCACCCATAAGAGGCGACTATATTATCTAAGAAATCTCAACATTTTGAAACAGCATGGTAGCGATCAGACTATTCCCAGGGCTTACTATCAATCATGCATTCTTTATGAATTATCCACCCGTAAGAGGCGACTATGTTATCTAAAAAATCTCAACATTTTGAAACATCATGGTAGCGATCACACTATTCCCAGGGCTTACTATCAATCATGCATTCTTTATGAATTATCCACCCATAAGAGGCGACTATGTTATCTAAGAAATCTCAACATTTTGAAACAGCATGGTAGCGATCACACTATTCCCAGGGCTTACTATCAATCATGCATTCTTTATGAATTATCCACCCGTAAGAGGCGACTATGTTACCTAAAAAATCTCAACATTTTGGAACAGCATGGTAGCGATCACACTATTCCCAGGGCTTACTATTTATCATGTATTCTTTATAAACTATCTACCCGTAAGAGGAGACTATGTTATCTAAATAATCTTAACATTTTGAAACAGCATGATAGCGATCACACTATTCCCAGGGCTTACTATTTATAATGTATTCTTTATAAACTATCTACTCGTAAGAGGCGACGATGTTATCTAAAAAATATTAACATTTTGAAACAGCATGATAGCGATCACACTATTCCCAGGGCTTACTATCAATCATGCATTCTTTATGAATTATCCAACCGTAAGGGGCGACTATGTTATCTAAAAAATCTCAACATTTTGAAACAGCATGGTAGTGATCACACTCTTCCCAGGGCTTACTATAAATCATGCATTCTTTATGAATTATCCACCCATAAGAGGCGACTATGTTATCTAAGAAATCTCAAAATTTTGAAACAGCATGGTAGCGATCACACTATTCCCAGGGCTTACTTTCAATCATGCGTTCTGTATGAATTATCCACCTGTAAGAGGCGACTATTTTAACTAAGAAATCTCAACATTTTGAAACAGCATGATAGCGATCACACTATTCCCAGGGCTTACTATCAATCATACATTCTTTATGAATTATCCAACCGTAAGGGGCGACTATGTTATATAAAAAATCTCAACATTTGGAAACAGCATGGTAGCGATCACACTATTCCCAGGGCTTACTATCAATCATGCATTCTTTATGAATTATCCACCCGTAAGAGGCGACTATGTTATCTAAGAAATCTCAACATTTTGAAACAGCATGGTAGCGATCACAATATTCCCAGGGCTTACTATCAATCATGTATTCTTTATGAATTATCCACCCGTAAGAGGCGACTATGTTATCTAAAAAATCTTAACATTTTGAAACAGCATGATAGCGATCACACTGTTCCCAGGGCTTACTATCAATCATGCATTCTTTATGAATTATCCAACCGTAAGGGGCGACTATGTTATCTAAAAAATCTCAACATTTTGAAACAGCATGGTAGCGATCACACTATTCCCAGGGCTTACTATCAATCATGCATTCTTTATGAATTATCCACCCATAAGAGGCGACTATGTTATCTAAGAAATCTCAACATTTTGAAACAGCATGGTAGCGATCAGACTATTCCCAGGGTTTACTATCAATCATGCATTCTTTATGAATTATCCACCCCTAAGAGGCGACTATGTTATCTAAAAAATCTCAACATTTTGAAACATCATGGTAGCGATCACACTATTCCCAGGGCTTACTATCAATCATGCATTCTTTATGAATTATCCACCCATAAGAGGCGACTATGTTATCTAAGAAATCTCAACATTTTGAAACAGCATGGTAGCGATCACACTATTCCCAGGGCTTACTATCAATCATGCATTCTTTATGAATTATCCACCCGTAAGAGGCGACTATGTTACCTAAAAAATCTCAACATTTTGGAACAGCATGGTAGCGATCACACTATTCCCAGGGCTTACTATTTATCATGTATTCTTTATAAACTATCTACCCGTAAGAGGAGACTATGTTATCTAAAAAATCTTAACATTTTGAAACAGCATGATAGCGATCACACTATTCCCAGGGCTTACTATTTATTATGTATTCTTTATAAACTATCTACTCGTAAGAGGCGACGATGTTATCTAAAAAATCTTAACATTTTGAAACAGCATGATAGCGATCACACTATTCCCAGGGCTTACTATCAATCATGCATTCTTTTTGAATTATCCAACCGTAAGGGGCGACTATGTTATCTAAAAAATCTCAACATTTTGAAACAGCATGGTAGTGATCACACTCTTCCCAGGGCTTACTATAAATCATGCATTCTTTATGAATTATCCACCCATAAGAGGCGACTATGTTATCTAAGAAATCTCAAAATTTTGAAACAGCATGGTAGCGATCACACTATTCCCAGGGCTTACTATCAATCATGCATTCTTTATGAATTATCCACCCGTAAGAGGCGACTATGTTATCTAAAAAATCTCAACATTTTGAAACAGCATGGTAGCGATCACACTATTCCCAGGGCTTACTATTAATCGTGTATTCTTTATGAATTATCCACCCGTAAGAGGCGACTATGTTATCTAAAAAATCTCAACATATTGAAACAGCATAGAAGCGATCACACAGTTCCCAGGGCTTACTATCAATCATGTATTCTTTATGAATTATCCACCCGTAAGAGGCGACTATGTTATCTAAAATATCTCAACATTTTGAAACAGCATGATAGCGATCACACTATTCCCAGGGCTAACTATCAATTATGTATTCTTTATGAATTATCCACCCGTAAGAGGCGACTATGTTATCCAAAAAATCTCTACGTTAAAAAATAGCATTGTAGCGATCACACTATTCCCAGGGCTTACTTTCAATCATGCGTTCTCTATGAATTATCCACCTGTAAGAGGCGACTATTTTATCTAAAAAATCTCAACATTTTGAAACAGCATGATAGCGATCACACTATTCCCAGGGCTTACTATCAATCATACATTCTTTATGAATTATCCAACCGTAAGGGGCGACTATGTTATATAAAAAATCTCAACATTTTGAAACAGCATGGTAGCGATCACACTATTCCCAGGGCTTACTATCAATCATGCATTCTTTATGAATTATCCACCCGTAAGAGGCGACTATGTTATCTAAGAAATCTCAACATTTTGAAACAGCATGGTAGCGATCACAATATTCCCAGGGCTTACTATCAATCATGTATTCTTTATGAATTATCCACCCGTAAGAGGCGACTATGTTATCTAAAAAATCTTAACATTTTGAAACAGCATGATAGCGATCACACTGTTCCCAGGGCTTACTATCAATCATGCATTCTTTATGAATTATCCAACCGTAAGGGGCGACTATGTTATCTAAAAAATCTCAACATTTTGAAACAGCATGGTAGCGATCACACTATTCCCAGGGCTTACTATCAATCATGCATTCTTTATGAATTATTCACCCATAAGAGGCGACTATGTTATCTAAGAAATCTCAAAATTTTGAAACAGCATGGTAGCGATCACACTATTCCCAGGGCTTACTATCAATCATGCATTCTTTATGAATTATCCACCCGTAAGAGGCGACTATGTTATCTAAAAAATCTCAACATTTTGAAACAGCATGGTAGCGATCACACTATTCCCAGGGCTTACTATTAATCGTGTATTCTTTATGAATTATCCACCCGTAAGAGGCGACTATGTTATCTAAAAAATCTCAACATATTGAAACAGCATAGTAGCGATCACACAATTCCCAGGGCTTACTATCAATCATGTATTCTTTATGAATTATCCACCCGTAAGAGGCGACTATGTTATCTAAAATATCTCAACATTTTGAAACAGCATGATAGCGATCACACTATTCCCAGGGCTTACTATCAATTATGTATTCTTTATGAATTATCCACCCGTAAGAGGCGACTATGTTATCCAAAAAATCTCTACGTTAAAAAATAGCATTGTAGCGATCACACTATTCCCAGGGCTTACTTTCAATCATGCGTTCTGTATGAATTATCCACCTGTAAGAGGCGACTATTTTAACTAAGAAATCTCAACATTTTGAAACAGCATGATAGCGATCACACTATTCCCAGGGCTTACTATCAATCATACATTCTTTATGAATTATCCAACCGTAAGGGGCGACTATGTTATATAAAAAATCTCAACATTTTGAAACAGCATGGTAGCGATCACACTATTCCCAGGGCTTACTATCAATCATGCATTCTTTATGAATTATCCACCCGTAAGAGGCGACTATGTTATCTAAGAAATCTCAACATTTTGAAACAGCATGGTAGCGATCACAATATTCCCAGGGCTTACTATCAATCATGTATTCTTTATGAATTATCCACCCGTAAGAGGCGACTATGTTATCTAAAAAATCTTAACATTTTGAAACAGCATGATAGCGATCACACTGTTCCCAGGGCTTACTATCAATCATGCATTCTTTATGAATTATCCAACCGTAAGGGGCGACTATGTTATCTAAAAAATCTCAACATTTTGAAACAGCATGGTAGCGATCACACTATTCCCAGGGCTTACTATCAATCATGCATTCTGTATGAATTATCCACCCATAAGAGGCGACTATGTTATCTAAGAAATCTCAACATTTTGAAACAGCATGGTAGCGATCAGACTATTCCCAGGGTTTACTATCAATCATGCATTCTTTATGAATTATCCACCCCTAAGAGGCGACTATGTTATCTAAAAAATCTCAACATTTTGAAACATCATGGTAGCGATCACACTATTCCCAGGGCTTACTATCAATCATGCATTCTTTATGAATTATCCACCCATAAGAGGCGACTATGTTATCTAAGAAATCTCAACATTTTGAAACGGCATGGTAGCGATCACACTATTCCCAGGGCTTACTATCAATCATGCATTCTTTATGAATTATCCAACCGTAAGGGGCGACTATGTTATCTAAAAAATCTCAACATTTTGAAACAGCATGGTAGTGATCACACTCTTCCCAGGGCTTACTATAAATCATGCATTCTTTATGAATTATCCACCCATAAGAGGCGACTATGTTATCTAAGAAATCTCAAAATTTTGAAACAGCATGGTAGCGATCACACTATTCCCAGGGCTTACTATCAATCATGCATTCTTTATGAATTATCCACCCGTAAGAGGCGACTATGTTATCCAAAAAATCTCTACGTTAAAAAATAGCATTGTAGCGATCACACTATTCCCAGGGCTTACTTTCAATCATGCATTCTGTATGAATTATCCACCTGTAAGAGGCGACTATTTTATCTAAGAAATCTCAACATTTTGAAACAGCATGGTAGCGATCACACTATTCCCAGGGCTTACTATCAATCATACATTCTTTATGAATTATCCAACCGTAAGGGGCGACTATGTTATATAAAAAATCTCAACATTTTGAAACAGCATGGTAGCGATCACACTATTCCCAGGGCTTACTATCAATCATGCATTCTTTATGAATTATCCACCCGTAAGAGGCGACTATTTATTTATTTATTTATTTAACCATTTATGTACACACAAAATAATGTTAAAATGAAGAAAAAAAAGATATTTTGTACAAAGGCACTGCTTATTTCATATTGAAATCTCTTCCAGCAGGCCTGATACTGGACAAATTAAAAGAGAAGCTGAACTAGTGTGCACTCTTATAATAAAATTTTATAATATTAATATACTTAACATAAAGTAAAGCTAAAAAAAAAAAATCCATGGAAACATACATATAACTAAATACCACTATAAATACATATACACATACACATATATATACATATATATATATTACATATATAAATATAATAATATATTATATATATAATCATTAGGACGACAAAGAAAGATAGTGCTCTTTGACTCGCCTTTTGAACACGGACACTGTTTGAGCCTCTCGAATTGCAGCAGGAAGGGAATTCCATAACCTAACTGCATGTACTGTAAAAGAGTGAGAATAGGACTTTGTTCTAGAGGAAGGGAAATTTAGGAGGGTTTTTAAATGTGATCTGCAAACTGCATCGGGGGAGTGCGCAAAGTGGAATCGATCACGTAGATAGGGTGGTGATGTTGGATTGTATAGTATGTTAAAGAGTAGGCAAAGGATTCGAGTATTCCTGCGAAGTCGGATTGGGAGCCACTTGAGCTGTTTGCGATATGAGGAGACGTGGTCATACTTTTTCAGCCCAAAAATATAACGAATACATAAGTTTTGCAACCGCTCAAGTTTGTTTATTTGCTCCTCAGTCGCATCCAAATAACAGACATCAGCATAATCAAGAATCGGGAAAATAAGTGTTTGGACAAGAGAAATCTTCGTTGATAACGGCAGAAAATGTTGAAGGCATTTTAAGGAATGAAAAGTATAATTGATTTTCCTGCTAATTTCAGTGATATGTGCATTCCATGTCAACTTGCAATCCATGATGACGCCCAGATTCTTAACCGTTTCTGAAATGCTTAGTGGAATGCCATTAATTTGCAGAGTTGGCAGTGAAGAAAAGTCAAGTAATTTACGAGTAAACCTGGTGCCTATAATCATAGCTTGTGATTTTTTAGGGTTTATAACAAGTCCGTATGATCTAGACCACTTATCGATTTTATTTAGATCGTTATTTATTTCAAATAGTGCTGAATTTGCTTCAGTCACTAGAAAATGACGATACAGCTGCAAATCGTCTGCATAGAGATGGAAGTTTGAAGATATCACCTGAGTGATACAGTTGATAAAGATGGAAAAGAGTAAAGGAGAAAGGACGCCACCTTGAGGTACACCCGTGGTTAGATTGCACCACTTAGAAAAAGTTTCATTGATACGAATACACTGAGAGCGGCCACGGAGGTAGGAATCAAACCATTGAATAGTTGAAGGAGACACATTAATAGAATGAAGAATGCTAAGAAGTATATCAAAATCAATAGAATTGAAGGCACTACTAAAATCTAGCAGCACAAGTACCGTTAAATATTTTTGGTCTATACCGCACCGGATATCATCCGTTATCTTGAGGAGAGCAGTAGTTGTACTGTGACCAGGCCTAAAACCGGATTGAAAAGTACTTAAGATATTGTTACGGTTAAGAAACTTGGTCAATTGTGTGTGGACAATATGTTCAAGCACCTTTGAAAGAAATGGTAAAATGGAAATAGGGCGGTAATGTGTTGCAGATGAAGGATTCGAAACTTTGGGTATAGGAATAATATGAGCTAACTTCCATGATGACGGAAAGCAACAAGAAGATAAAGAGAAATTAAAGATATGAGTAAGAATAGGGAGCAGAAAGGGAAGAACCAACGTAATCATTTTAGAGCAGATGTTATCATTACCCATAGCAGTAGATGAAATTGCAAGGACGGATCGCATAGAATCATCTTCAGTAAGAGAAGTGAAATTAAATGAGGAATAATGACGTATTGGACATTTGGATAATTCAAGTAGGGTTCTGGCTTTGTTGAATGATGAAACTATGACAGGAGGGTTGACAAAATGTTCGTTAAGACTATCCAAGTTAATTTCTACTATGTTATCTAAGAAATCTCAACATTTTGAAACAGCATGGTAGCGATCACAATATTCCCAGGGCTTACTATCAATCATGCATTCTTTATTAATTATCCACCTGTAAGAGGCGACTATGTTATCTAAGAAATCTCAACATTTTGGAACAGCATGGTAGCGATCACACTATTCCCAGGGCTTACTATTTATCATGTATTCTTTATGAATTATCCAACCGTAAGGGGCGACTATGTTATTTTAAAAAATCGCATAATTTTGAAACAGCATGGTAGCGATCACACTATTCCCAGGGCTTACTATCAATCATGTATTCTTTATGAATTATCCACCCGTAAGAGGCGACTATGTTATCTAAAAAATGTCAACATATTGAAACAGCATAGTAGCGATCACACTATTCCCAGGGCTTACTATCAATCATGTATTCTTTATGAATTATCCACCCGTAAGAGGCGACTATGTTATCTAAAATATCTCAACATTTTGAAACAGCATGATAGCGATCACACTATTCCCAGGGCTTACTATCAATCATGCATTCTTTATGAATTATCCAACCATAAGGGGCGACTATGTTATCTAAAAAATCTCAACATTTTGAAACAGCATGGTAGTGATCACACTCTTCCCAGGGCTTACTATCAATCGTGTATTCTTTATGAATTATCCAACCGTAAGAGGCGACAATGTTATCTAAAAAATCACAACATTTTGAAACAGCATGGTAGCGATCACACTATTAAGCGCTTTCTAAAAATTGGGTAATGTAATAAGCGCACGCTTATGGGAATACTAAAAAAATCTTTATCTATTTTATCGATAGATGTCGCTATAACCATCTTGTTTAAACTAGACTTAAAATCTCAGATCAGCGATGTGTAGCAGCGTCAATAGTACAAGACGTCTGGTGCTGCCATCATTAATCCATCTGCTAAGCGTGACGACTAACGTAACTTGTCCGTATAATAGGAGAGGCTCATATTTGGCAGTGGGAATCATACGGGCAGATGATAATGATGATGATGATGAAAGACACGGAAGATGACAATGATGTTCAGTTACTCGTGGTTTAATAATTCACTCTCCTTAATAAAATATTCGTCTTATACTGCTAGCTTAGCGTCAGGTCTTTAGCTGTGTGGAGATTTATTCTCAGCTGGAGGCAAATACTGATAACGAACACACATTAACGGTTTTCGCGTTTAGTTGCGTGCTAAAAGTCTTTTTTTATGCTATCTGAGTGACCAACGTGCACACATACCACCTAATGGTAAATGTATGCTGTGGCGCATAGACATCTATGTCTATTTTTATTATAAATGTAAAGTGTCAAACGAACTTACAGCTAAGTGTCAATTGAGGCCAGTAAACACCTGCAACCATTACAGACGCGTTGTCACCTCTTCGCGGTAATATGGAATGTTTCAGTTTTTTTTAACTTATTATAAGCCAGTGCATGACCACAATCCCACCTGGTGGTAAGTGGTGATAGATGGTAAATCACACTGTCTTAGCGTAATAAAAGCCTATTAAATCTTGGCTTGAAGACGCCCGTATAGTATTCAGATGGAAAGATAGAGGGTAAAGGTAAAGATAAAGGTATACTGGCTCTCTATACGACTCTAGTCCGTTCCGTTTCTTCGCAGCAGAAATACGTACGACGGTACCACCTTTCATCTTTCTAGAAGAACATCAAGGCAGAGAAAGAGTTCTTCCACCTAGGTCTAATCTTAATTATATTTCTTCCGTCGTATGGAGTATTTGTCTTAATTGCCACGCGTGGCAGGTGGCTTGGCGATTGAAGAATGTTTTTCCGTAACGACCTTTTCTCGTCGGAAACTTTGACGCTGCTCCCCGTCGGCGGTATTTTTCTGGCGTAAGCAAGACGGTTATAGCGCCATCTTTCGTCAGACTCTGGCATATTCCATAGTCAACTCATGTTATATTTTAATTTTAAAATAGGAATTGGAGGTTTTTTTTTAATTATTTTTAGCCAGATTTTTGAGTATAAAGCCATTTGAGTATAAAGCCACCTGTGAGGTACCTATAAATTTAGGAATTTCATTGTAGATACATTTTTATATTGTGCAACAAAATAATATATACGTGTAAAATATAGTCTAATCAGCTTACATAATATATACATAGAAAAAAGGCAAGACTTACCTAATACAAAACAGGCTGTATAAATGCCACCTCCGAAAGCGGGTTCCAAAAACTCTAGGACAATGAACATATTGTAGTTTAAGGAGAAAGCTCTGATCATGCCGAAGATGCCGCTGGTGACGCATGCGAATACAAGCGCGAGTCGGCGACCAAACTTGTCGGATATAAGCCCGGTGAGCGGTATGGATATGAAGAAGCCGGCGTTGTGAACGGTTCCCACGAGCGATCGTTTCCAATCCTGGCAGGCGAGGTTGAACTGAAAAAATACTATAGATGTAAAAATTTTGATACTTTTTTTTTGATTCCTATAGGTTAAGAATTTTAAAATAATTTAAAAAACTTTTGAATTATGTTATTCTTTTTTGTATTGTATAAGTATTTTTACAGTAACAATTTTTTTGTTACTGTAATATAATTATCCACTACAATCTTTTTTTTTACTACTCAGCCAGCGCTTATTTTCGATTGCACCTGATGGTAAGTGGTGATGTAGCCTAAGATGGTAAATAATCTTAATTATTTGTCCTGTAGGTATCGTAAGAGGCGATAGAAGGAAACTAAAACGGGAGATGTGCAGCAGCGTCTTCTTGATCGCACTCAAAATTATAAAAATATGCAGTTGCCAATCCGCCTGCCAAGCATGGCAATTCTGGCAAAATCCCCCAGTCTATGGGGGTTCAGCAATGGACTTTTATAATTAAAATATTGAAACTGTTTCCTCCTTTACCTGCAAGGTGTCCTGTCCTACGTATAGAGTACGTAGTACGCTTGCTTTAGGAAAAATGAAGAAGAAAATGTATAAGTAAATCGAAATAAAAGTACTTAAACTGAGTTATCAAGTACGTATCCCCAAATTGTCTATTTAAAGTTCTTAAGTGTTAAGGATCAAAATCTACCGCTCATGTTCTTAACGCTGACCGAAACAAAGTTCTCTGAAATTCAAAACCAAGACAAATAAAATAAATCCTTCGAATAAAGTTTCGTACGAATTACAAAAGAATACGGAGAACAAAAGGTAACTTGTAAATTTATAAAGGCACAAGATTTGAACGGTTGCCAAAATAAACATTGGTACATTAGCTGGTAGTATCACTTGGCTTTGCTTCAGCTTCCATTCCCTTTGGCGGTTGAATTGAAGATTTTTTATTTACGACTCTATTTGTAGGAAAATAAGATTTGAACTCGAAATCTTTGTTCTTTAGTAGTCTGACGTGCGGTATAATAGTATGACACTAAAGACTTATTGTTGAGATTTTTCGATTTTGCTTACACTTCGAACTTTTGTTTTTGAACGTCACAAACGAAATCTTCTGGTTAATGAATAGTCCGCTAAATTGTAGCTTTGCAGTATTCATACACTGCATCTTTTACTATATCCGTTTCATACCTTTTATGTGTATAAAAATGAATATATATTTCTTTAAATGAATGAATAATTGTTTCCACGTTTCTGAAGATGGGCAGCATCATATTCCTGATAACAGATTAAAATAATAAAAAGTCCTGTGTTCAGCAGGGGAGTTTTAATAGGCTTGAATGGCTGATGATGATTGAATCATAAAAGACAAATTGTTGGTTTCTCGGTTAATGGGGTGGGGACGAAATGTTTTCGTCTCTCGTGTTTCTAAGAATGCACAGCTTGCCTCTGATCTTACAGCATTTTAAGAAAGTATATATATATATATATATATATATATATATATATATATATTTTTTTTTTTTTTTCTTAAAATGCGGTATTGAAAAAGTAGGAAGAAAAAGTACGTCTGTATTTATTTTTGTAGAGAGCATGCGGTTCACCTGATGGTATAATCGTATGTCGACCGCTGCCCATGAGCAACTGCAGCACCAAGGTAATTACAAGTGTGTTGCCGGCCTTTTAAAAAGGATTACGTTCATTTGTTGAAAGTCCCTAAGTCGTATCGGTCCGGAAAATTCGCTAGTGATAAACAATTGCACAGATAAGTCGTGCGAGGTAAAAAACTCCTAGTGAATCGCACAGTAGTGGCCTGCAAGCATCCGGATGATGTGGATGATAACGAAAGTTTTGTCGCGATGTGCGTTGGTGAAATTTGGCGGCTGGAATTAATCCGAACAATTCCTCAGAGCACTCCCCATGGTAAATCCGATAGAAAATGCAAAAGGATACAACATCTCTTTGAATTTCATCGTACATTCGCGATAAAATACGACGCAATTGAGCAATTACGATAGCATTTTTAATTTGTCGCTTTGATAGACCAGACTAAGATTGCTGTTTCGAATTTAAGCACTTTTGGTTTTCCATGATATTTAACAAACTGATTTTAAACAAGAACATCTCAAATTATGATAACGTTTTGGTTTAAAAATACATTATATTTATTCTCCACATAGTCGCCGGCCGGTAAATTTTATACGTCTTTTTAAAAGCTAAATTTTCTTCTCATATTCAGCCCGTGAAAGACGGCACGTAGCCCGTCATCCTTCGTAGGCGGATTGATGATCAGAAACAGAAACAGAAACTTTTTTTATTCAATATAGATTATAAATAATACTTATTGAAAGTCACTCTTTTGTATAATTACAACTGGTTCGAAAAAAACCTCTGTCCTGGGAAGAACCAGCAAGAAACCCAGCGGGACTTTTTTTTTAAATAACAGCTTACAATCATGTATGTTACACAAATTAACAACACAACAAATTAGAAATAGCTTGGGAGCGATCACCTCACTTCCAGGGGTTATTATCATCTATAAATTCTTTAATATTATAATAACCCTTTTTATACAAACTTAGTTTAATAAAGTTTTTGAACTTTGAGCAGGTCAAATTTTGTATATTTTCTGGAATTTTGTTGTAAAAGCGTATACATCGCCCCAAGAATGAATTACTGACTCGATGGAGTCGAGTAACTGGTACTAGTAGCTTGTGTCTGTTCCTAGTATTTACAGAATGAATATCACTTATTTTTGTAAAACTACTTTTATTTTTGTGTACGTACATTACATTATCATAAATGTATTGAGAGGCCAAAGTTAATATATTAATTTCCTTAAATTTTTGTCGCAGCGACTCTTTAGGCTTTAAATCATAAATTGCTCTTATGGCCCTCTTCTGCAAAACAAATATAATTTCAGTGTCAGCTGCGTGTCCCCATAGCAAAATACCATACGACATTATGCTATGGAAATAGCTAAAGTAAACTAGTCTAGCTGTTTCAACACTAGTTAGACTTCTAATCTTTTTTACAGCATATGCTGCAGAACTAAGTCTGCTTGCTAGCTTTGATATATGGGGGCTCCATTGAAGCTTCGCGTCTAGTGTGATTCCAAGAAAAATGGTGGTATCTACAAGACTCAGTTTCTCCCCATTTAAAATTACATTAGTATTTAATTGTTTGACATTTGGAGTCATAAATTTCATACATTTCGTTTTAGTGCCATTTAAATGCAAATTATTGACATTGAACCAATTCACTAATTTAGATATAGCATTATTTACTTCGTCATATTTTAGCAAATGTCGACTTAATTTGAAAATTAAAGAAGTGTCATCTGCAAATAATACTATATCATGGTTATCTCCTACTATGTAAGGTAAGTCATTAATATATACAAGAAACAGAAAGGGGCCGAGAATTGAGCCTTGAGGCACGCCCATCTGTACCATCGACCCGGAAGAACTCGTACTGTTGATGACAACTTTTTGCGTTCTCTTACTTAAATATGAAATAATTAATTTTAGAGCATCACTTCTTACACCGTAGTGTTGAAGTTTCCTGATTAATGTTTCATGGTGAACACAATTGAAGGCTTTGGATAGGTCACAAAATATACCCAAAGCATCCTGTGAATTCTCCCATGCATTAAATATATATTTAATCAGCTCAACACCGGCATCAGTTGTCGAGCGACCCCTTGTAAATCTCGAATCCCAGGACAAAATCTTAAAAATGTTAATGAATGATTGATTCCCACCGCCGCTTCATAGACTCGATTACTCTTACAAAAAAATATTTAATTAGTTCCTTCCAAAATGCCTCCAAGTGTTTTCGCTCTTATCTTCAAATTTCTTGGCCCGGAGTTGTTTCTTGAGCCTAGGAAAAAGATTTAAGTCACCGCGAGCTAGTTCTAGAGAATATGGAGAAGATGTACGAAGTTTGCTTCTCGGATTACCATCCGAGCCATCGCAATTTCAGCTTTGTGTCTGAGTATAATATCTTTATCAAATTGGACTTTTGCTCGCGCCAGAAAAAAAAACTCCTCTTGTTAACATCTGCGACGAATACTCGCAGACACAATTCCTTTGATGTTATTCTCCTTTCTATTTCAATCTGTTCTTGAGAAAATTTATTCCATAAACTTAAGCGTTACTAACAAATGTCATTCAGTAAATGTCACATTAATATTCTTGGATAGTGCAAAAGGATTTAAAATGTCAAATATCCATGTAACTTTATGTTTATAATCCTTTGAGAATTCGCCAACCTCCTGAATTGAGTTTGACCTACTTTTGAAACCTTTTAACTTATTTTATAAATGAATTACATTATCATAAAATTACTGCTTGCAAATTTGAAATTTTCGAAATTCGAAAAGTCCAGTGAAATTTACTGACTACTAAATTCTTTCGTCTTTTGGTGGTCAGATGGTCAGAGTTATCTGACTATTCACTGGCGAAATAGGGTTTCAAATCCTTAGTAAAATCAATATAAATTCTTAAACATAACAGTCTTTTCGGAGTGTTTACCATTTTAATCCTAATAAGAAGTTCTTAAACTATCAAAGTAAACTAAAAGGTTTAATAGTGATGTCTACTAGGCTATTTTCAAAAACTCACAAGGCTATTCTCAAAGAAAAAGGATATTATATAGTGATTTATGAACTTATAGACATACAGTTGCTAAGTAGCCGCAGCGCCAGATACATGAGCACAAATCGGACACACATTTTTTAAAATAAATTTTGTGTGTACACAAATAGGAACGCAAATTCATTAGGCTTAAACTTAAAGAAAAGTTTTACTATATTATACGTCTAACTCATACGGACAAGCCATCTCATACTTCTGAAAGGGTGTTAGGGCAAGGTAGTGGTCCGTTACACTGTCCTAATGGTTGTTGGCAGACTCCAATCTTCAAAACATTTTTTTTATATTTCATAGACATGCAGATTTCTTTCACCGCCGAGCACTAGGCAAATTTGCCAGACTTGTTTTCAAATATTTACACTCAAATCTATCACAAAGATGGCTGACAGAATGGACGAATATTTTTTGGACGTTTTATATCTTTTTCTTCTTCATATCCCGTAAAATTGACAAATCCGTGGCGCAGTAGTTTAACGTTGAGTTACGGCCTACAAACTATTGTTCCGGGTCTGGATGTTTGTCAATATAATTTTCCACGATACAGGAGAAAATCCTAGTGTAGGGGTAACGTTTTTTTAAAATAATAATTATTGTAATAAAGTCTACTGCTGGTAACGGGACGGGAGACTCTCAATAAGAATTTGTTTGAATCATCAACCTTGGAAAGGCAGATCGACGATTGTAGTACCAGACGTATCGCACCTTCGACGCTGTTACCTATCGCCAGGCTGGCGAGTTAGTCTGTCGTAAACTAACATCTTTTGGAAATCATAAGATTTTTCTGGCATTTACATTAGTTGGCTGTTACGATATCCATGGACGAAATAGGATAAAGCCGCGTAATGATTATGCTCTCCAAGAAGTCGAACATTGGCGCGCGTTCCAGCCACGTGAATTGGATAACGCCTTGGAACGCGCGCCAAATTGTTCGTTAAAACGCTTAAACGTGGAGCGGACCGTTCCATCTTGTGTCGGTTATTTACCGCGTATCAAAGTAGTTAAGTTTTGGCACGTGCGCTATTTGGGACGGTTGATTTCGTCATTCGTGTGATCGTTGCGTTCCGAGCTATAGATAACCAAGTTGCCGTAAATTGATAAAATTATATGGTCCAAAAGAACAGCTGTGGAATAGCAAAAGTCATTTTTATCGTAATAAAGCGCTCATAGAAGATGCATGGAAATATGAAAGCGGCAGCTGCTCGTACACGACCGATATCCATGTTGAACGGTCAAACACTGGAGCGGCTGCCGCGCGCGCCAGGAGCGCTTAGTTGATATACTTCGAACAATTGGAGTGCGTTCCGCGGAACGCACTGATCAGCGCGGTCATATATGGCGCGCGCGCCAGGAGCGCGTAATCGATTCGCGGCTTAATATAGTCTCTTACGCCACCGCTACACGGCGACTGTTTTATTTGGCTGTCTTTAATTTGTTTGTCTGTTTGGAAGTACGAGTGAAATATTTTGAAATCTACAAGAAGACGACGCGAGCCGGTTTGACGGAAGCCACCTTGAGCGGTATAAGTTAATTCTTAATTTTTTTTTAGTGTCGTCGACCATTTTGTTCGTGTTTTTTGAAGTGAAAACTTCTTTAGCCTCGTTGTGAATTTAAACAAATGAAACTAAAATAAACACTAAAAAGAGACAAATATATACATAAATCTAAGGGAGAGAATGAGATAGAATTTACATATACTAATACAATAATGCAAAAGAGGTTTTTGTTTGTTTAAATACGCTAATCTCTGCAACTACCAATTTGATTTGATAAATTCGTATATTTATTGTATTTTAAAAATATTTTAATAATGTTTTTTGTATATAATAGCCAGATTCACGAGAAATAGTATAAGCTATCTAACATCAGGCTAAACCTGTCAGCTAGCCTTAATTATTGATTTTTTTAGGCAAGTCTGAAGAAAAAGCGCTCACGAACTGCTTAACCCGCGTGCTCTGGCGTAATGGTTAGTGATACGTAAATACTATGTTCCACAAAATATACTATAGTCCTATTTCTTACACATAAGCCACAATTAGGTATTTTGTGAAAAAAATTGAAAATGAAGAAGTGGTTTATGAGTGTTATTATTAGGCGTAGCATATTAATCCTTACAAACGAAAGTTACGAGTACTTCATCATCAAGACAATTTTATGAAGATAAACTTTACTCTTTATAGTATGTTATTTGGATGCATAGTTTAAGAGATAATGAAAAATTAATTTAATTCAACACTCGGCTTGTCGCGTGAACGACGCCTAGCCACCTGATGAGAACCGAAAAAGAATAATCGAGTTGTCATGTCTCGCAACTCAGAGCCTGATATACATGGGTAATAATACCGCGGGAATCAGCTAGTTCAGTACAAAGTGTTTTCAAATATCTCGGCCTTCTCTGTGTGCGGTGCTTTAAAAATGGCTGTTATAACGTTTAAATGTTAAAATAAAGAATTAAAAAATTACAAAGATATTATCAAATAAATAAAATTAATTATATTGAATAAAATAATCATATCCAAACTATTCTTTTACAATCAACCATTTCATAATTTACCGATTTATATTAAATTAGTCTATTTTACCGATCACCTTGAGAGTCAATCGATTTTTGTTTCCTTGTTCGATAAAATTATTTTACTAGAATCCATTGTAAAGGTAAAATCATTTTATCGAACAAAAATTGATTGCCTTCAGTAAACGTCACTATTACAAGGCAATTTTAGTCGAAAGAAAATATTAATTTGATTCAATACACTAAAATTTTGTCTAAAAATGAGTATTGTAACATTTATTTGCTATAAAAATAAAATGTTATGTTATATTTTATGCCGCACTTGTGGTTGATAATCATCAAATTAAAAAAATCATTTGCTGTGAAATCTTTTTATTTTATATTTCATTTCATTTGAAGGTTTCACTTTTGTGTTGTTTCGCGTGCGAACTGCACATATTTTTTATTTACTCTAGGGCGACTTATCGTTAACATAGTTTCGATTTTTATGATCCCTGTTTTTCGGATTCTTATTAACGGCTCTACTTAAAGAAGCTTGAAAAAAATCGATAACAACACCAATGTACTAAAACAGTGATAAATTAAACGTAAGAGCAACTTTCAATAAGTATTATTTATAATATATATGGAATAAAAAAGTTACTTATCTTTATTATTCTATTATAAAATCTATTTTAAAATCGCCACTGAATAGCAAAGTTCAAATTTTTGTAAGAACTTTTCATACATACGCAAATGCTCGTACCACACTTACATACATACATACATAGTTGCGAATTTGAAGCTAAGTCTGACGCCGGCTTAAGGGGAAATATGTAAATATTTTCCCTTATTTCCATTTCCTATATTCGAGAAATGGTTTCGTTTTCCGTTCCGTATTATTATACACGAAATGCATGTAAAACCGTATTTTTTTTTTTTTATAGGAGCCCTCTCCTAGGCAAACGAGCATGCGGCTCACCTGGTGGTAAGTGACTACCGCCGCCCGTGAACAACCGCAACACCAGGGGAATTGCAGATGCGTTGCCGGAAAACTATATGTACGGCTGTTTGACTATGTTGCATTGGTTCTACTTCGGGTATCATTGCATCACACAGAACAACTTCAAGCATTGCCCTTTCCATAGCCCGCTGAGTAACTTCCCTTTCTCACATGTAGCAGTAAAGAAACACGTCTCAGATTCATACGTAACTGTTGACAACACGTTTTGGTTAGGTGATTCCCCACTAGATGGAGCGACGACCTGATAAGAGATGCAGGAAGTTGATGGATGGAGGTGGCTTAATACCGTGCTTTTCAGCTTCGGGGAGGCTTATGTTCAGCAGTGGACTAGTAAATGTATGTGAAATTGAAACGTTTTAAAATATAAAAAACCTTGCATAAATGTAAGCCTGGCTTGTACGCGGTTCACACTACTGGCTGTTGAACGAGGTTTTAGCGATTTACTAATGGCGGGAATTCCATCTTAAAATGCATTTTAAAGTGCCGTCATAGTGGTGAGCTAGCTTTCCCCAAAGGTAAAAAAAATCTTTTTTGTAGCAGTATAAACATTTAGTGTTGGATAACAACTAATACATAAATAAGCGTATGACTCACACAACGATACTTTGGCCGTCAGCTGGCGTGCATAATCGCGATTATACGCGGTGCCTATTCTGATGGACGCTAGAATTGATGCAATAAATTTAGTCGATAAACGTTGCCCTACGGTCGTGTCGTCACAAGATCTATCATCTTGTGGGTTTTGTAAGGGGCTACTACGGAGAATGCAAATTTTAAGATTGCCGTAAGATTTTATGGGATCCCGACAGATGGCGGTATAATCATCTCGTTAACATCAGAACTAAAATAACCAGAGCGGATCGAAGATGGGCAGAAAGGTGTGAGAAGATTGACGATGACGGCAAGACCTCTCTTGCAAAACTATTTAATATTGAAACTTTAGTCTAAGGGAATTCATTGTCCTACTGGTTTTCTTGCTGGTTCTTCTTAAGATATAGGTATTTTTATGACCCAATAGTAAAAGCATTAATGACTTTAAATAAGTATCCTTGTGATCTATAATATTGAATAAACATTATTCTATTCTATTCATCACCCTATTTTGTCCAGTTGTAGGAGGCGACTATGGGATATGCCAGAAACCTCTCATGGCTTCAAATAGATCCGAGGTACAAAGCTAGACGTAAGTGAGAGAGTGGTCCTTCCCCTGTCAAGCCAACCCATTCGTACCACGAATAAAATAAAATAAAAAAAATATTCATTTGAACAAGTCCCGTAGACAAGTGCCCAGCCATTAAACAATAGTTATATAATTCCAATAGTCTATCCGAATTCATTATTAAAATTTTCGCGCGACTGCTATTGTTAAATAATGAAATATCTATCAAAATGCAAAGCAAGGGCTTTCACACTGAATAGTGTTTTGGAGATGAAATCAATCGAGTGGCGTTATCGGGCTTAAAAGACCCGCTCCTTTGCACAATGGCTGCTATACAGTGCATTTATCGAGAGTTTCAATGTAATTTCGATTCTGCAATTTCGTTACGGGTGTGCTACTTAATTTGTTATACGATACTTATGTGTAGGGATTTCCAAAATCTGTTCTATTCGATTGAAATTTTTCGCTGTTGCCAATTCAACGTTTTTAAACGTTAAAACATTTTGATATTGTCGTAATTTAAAAACATACCAATATCCAGCGTAAAGTAGATATCGTCCAGATCGAATTTTGGTTACGGCGCCCAATTTCAACGGAGACTAGCTACCTGCGGCAGGTTTATAGTGTCTAAGTGTATGCGCAAGCACAGGAGCACTGTCTATTTCCTTACTCTCATAGTCCAATGGAATTGTAATCCAACACGACCAGAGAGATGTCAGGCGCGAGACCAACGGCTTTACGTGCTTCTCGGTGCGGAGGTGAAAGACCACAACTTTTCTGACAAACACCACAACTGACTCCGGACTTCTAATGAGAATTCTTGACAGAAAACCCAATAACTGATTTTCATCATCATCATCATTACAGCACTGCTAAACATAGGCCTCCCACAAGGAATGCCACAAAGCACGGTCCTGAGCCACCTGCATCCATCGATTGCCTGCATGTCTTACAAGGTCATCACTCCATCTAGTGTCGCTCTACACTTCGTCCGCCGGTACGAGGCCGCCACTCGAGAACCTTATTTACCTAACGGTTGTGGGTTCTTCGAGCTATATGGCCGGCCCTTTGCCACTTCAGCTTACTAATCCGTTGGGCTATGTCAGTCACTCTGGTTTTTTTCTTCAATGTATTGATCAAAAGTGTTTAAAAATATATTTTTTGATTTGTACTATTAAACCAAAAATGATTTGTATTGGTTCTCACGTTCGCAACTAACCCACTGTTTAACATTAAATAAGTAGTTAATTTGTTAAAAGTAAAGTTAAAAGTAAAAATATACATTAAAATATACTTTATTATGTGAGCGGTAAGCACCCATTTGCAATTCTCACACGGGACGTTCCGGAATTGAGCGCCACCGACGTGAGCGCTCATTGCTTTTGTCTAGGGACTCTGTCTACCAGCCAGCGCAAACTACTATTTATATACAGGCTGTTTCACTATTATAAAAACAAATAATAACTATGATTCTGATTGATTTTATAAGACCAAGTTCTTTATATTATCGTAATGGCATTTTTTTAGTCTTTTGTTTATAGTTTTTTGTGTTTAATTCTTTTTGAATGTTTTGCGTGATGTTATTTAAAAGACTTGGAATTAAAATTCTATTGTTCGCCTACCATAGTAATTTGAGATCCTAGGCACATTTAATTTTTATTTGGTTATATTTCATGTAATTACTTTAAGGGATGCTTTTATTATTGAATTGTTCAATTAAGAGGGTCATGTGAAATTTCATCTGCATGGGTAAGATATTCTCATTTCTAAGTTAATCCCGGAGAGAAACTCCGAATATTGCCCTCTCCATAGCTTGACCTTGATCTTCCTCATCCGACTAGCAGTGAAGGACTACGTCTCAGTTTTCCACGATTGAGGTCATAGACAATAGTGCTTAGGTCCTCCAGCGATTCTGCCATAAGGACCATATCGTCGGCAAATCGAAGGTGAGTGATGTACTCGCCGTTGATGTTAAAACCGTATCCTTTCCAGTCCAGAAGCTTGAAAATTACTTCAAATGCAGCGGTTAAGAGTTTCGGGGAAATAACGCCACCCTATATTACAACTCTATGCAGTTGGATAGGTTTTGTACTCTGGTTCTGTACTCGAATAGCCATCGTAGCCCTACTGTACAAATGCTTCAGTACTTCGATATACCAGCAGTCAATTTGGCACCGCTGAAGGCACTGTTGCACCGCCAAAATTTCGAAAGTCTTTCTCATAGTCCACATACACTAGGCAGATTGTACTCTCCAGTCTTCCGTACAATTTGCCATTTATATTGTCTACTGCATTGGAATCTTTAGGCACTGTAAACGGTTTTGTAGCTTGAGCTGAAAGGTATATGGTACATATGATATTAATAGTAACTTAGATGATAACATAACTACTGTAAATTGCCTGATCTAATTTGTTTATACCTGATTTATCTCAAATTTACATATTCTTAGTGATTAGCTGATTAGTTAATAAATATATAAATTTACCGTTATTATCAATAATAGTTTTATATAATATAATTGACGGCTCCGTGGCACAGTGGCTAAATTATATTCTAAAAAAGTGAAAATAGATCGGAGTATTGCGTATAGTTGTTGCGCTGGGGCCGCGGGTTCGAATCCCGCACGGAAAAAGTATTTGTATGGCCTACAAATAATTGTTCCGGGTCTGGATGTTTGTCCTCGTGCCATTTATGTTTGTAAACGGCCTCCACGACACAGGAGAAAATCCTAGTGTTATTACACGGTTACGTTTTAAAAAAAAAATAGTTTATAGCTAATAGACCACAGCAACTAAACCGTGTGTGGTTTCTGCTGTAGGGCTAAAAAAAATCACTTTGTGGACAGTTTGTTTCTTATATTTTGAAAAAAAAAAGAAAGATAGTGGAAACCCTTACCCGCCACTACACGGGCGACTGTTTTTTGCTACATTTAAAATTAGAATCCGGGACCACACGATCAGCGATGGCGTTTACGACCACTAGATCAACGAGGCATTTCCCATAGTGCAACCGAGTGACGTAATAGAATTCGTTACCTCGTTCCGTCCTGTGGTAACGTAACAGGTGGCTATGGGAAATATCTATGTATTGTATAAATATTTACGTAATTACATATCACGCTATAAGTGTTGTAAGAGGCGACAGAGGGAAACAAATCAGGAGATAGACAGCAGTCTCCCTAATAACAACTAAAAATTTGAGTATTTTTCAACGCCCATGGTCACCGGTGGTGCCCATGATACCTTCAGTTTAAAATTCATAATTTTAGCGTAATCACTAAAATTATGAATTTAAACTGAATTTAAGCCGTCGCGTCGTCTACTATTATATGACATTACGACATTGAACACCCAAGTTACCCCTCCTCTGACTATGGACTACAAAGCACTCAAAATTAGAAACTTAAAATAGGTTGGTTAAACTTCGTAAAATCATTAAGAAACCAGTTTCATTCAATGTGGTTCGCGTAAATATTAGTAATTATAGTAATTGAAATTATGTACATAAATACTTAACAAATATGTATTTATGTACATAATTTCAATGAATATAGTATATCTACTATATTACACTCTGTTCTATGTAAGGTTGCGTGTTCAAAATATCAACGCAAACAATGGGACTCGACAGCTGACAAATCCTATTTGAGTTCTAAAATCAATAGGATTTTATTCGTGTGACTGAGCTAATTTAATCTATTGTTTTACGTGTAACACAGGTTACTCGCCCTCTGTATTAAAAAGGGTTTATTGATAGTTTCAGAGTGGAACTATAGTTTAAGAAAAAATCTTGTTAATAAAGTACGCGATGCCACAGTCCTCGTGTAATTTTACGTTTGCTATCAAATGCGATACTTTATTTTAGTTCTTAGTTATTTCATTTCTGCGGGACTGCTTTATTGAAACAGTCTAGTTTAATTCTGAGGCGTACTAAAGAACTGCTTTTTGTAATAAAGCGACTTTACTTTTGAACAGCCGTTTATCTTGTTCAGTTGAAATGAAATAATAAATTTTTCTTTATAACATTAACGCAAACACCCTGACAAAAGATAGCTATTTTTAAAGGAAAACAAAGGTACATAAACTCATTGAAAGAAAGAAGATTCCATTCTAAAATAATTGTACGATGAAACGCACATACTTCACAATAGAATAAAATAGAATAGAATCATTTTTATTCAATATAGATTATAGTACATAATACTTATTGAAAGTCATTTATTATCATTTATTAACAGTGGTAGAGCCATGCGGCAGCTTTTGTCGCACGGATGGGCCGGCTCGAACCGGAGTGGTACCACGACCTCACAGAATACCAGCGTGAAGTAGAGGTTTACCTCTGCGTTTCGCTTGGTGAGTGCAGGTGGCCGGAGGCCCCTTTTACTGGAAATGAGGCATTCCATCTTAGTCCTCACGGGTGACAACGCATCTGCATTTTGATTCGCAAATGAGGATAGATGTAGATGTCTATGGGCCGCAGCAACCACTTACCATCAGGTGGACTGTGTGCTCGTTTGTCACCCTTATCCTATAAAAAAAAAATTACTTTTATCACCGGTTCGCAAAAAACAAACCCAGCAGTACTTTTTTTTTAAAAGCACAATTTACAATATAATATTTTATACAATTATTATGAAAACATTTAGAAACAGCATGGTAGTGATCACCTCATTCCCAGGGGTTATTATCAGTCATGTACTCTTTAGTAGTATAATAAACCTTACTAGAATATTTTTCTTAATTAATAATTTAAACCTTTTGATAGAAAATATCTGGAATTTTTCTGGGACTTTGTTGTAAAAGCGTATACATTGCCGCACGAAAGAATTACTGACCCTTTGGAGTCGAGTAACTTGTATAACTAACTTGTGCTTGTTTCTAGTATTTACAGAATGTACATCACAATTTTTAATAAAACTATTTTTATTTTGTGTACATACAATAAATTCTCGTAAATATAAGGCGAAAGTTAATATATTTATTTCTTAAAAATTTTCTCTAAGGGATTCCTTCGGACCCAGGTTATAAATTGCTCCTATGGCTCTTTTTTGCAAAACAAACATAGTTTCAATGTCAATCGCATTACCACATAGCAAGACTCCATATGACATTATGCTATGGAAATAACTAAAATAAACTAATCTAGCTATTTCAACTCATGTAAGGCATCTAATGTTTTTAGAGCATATGCTGCAGAACTAAGTTTGCTAGCTAATTATCTATTAATACACGGTTTAATTATTTTTTGGCACGAATGATACATCCCGATTTACCACGTGCTTGACGGAGATTTGCGAGGAACATCCTGTATAAGAGATCTATGAAAGATCTAAAACATTTAAAAAAAAATGTAGCAGCGTGAGGAATTATTGACTATTTCAAAAATCCATTCAGAGTTTAGAAGAGACGTGAGAAGGTGGAGGAGCGAAGGTGGGTTGTATACGGCTCTAAACAAGATGAGAGGCCGCCAAAGTGTCTACGCAAGTAGCATCCTACACTAGGGCTTTACCTCTCTCCCAAGGGACCAATGTCATACCGTCGGATCTCCTGCCATCGTCCCTAAATATTCCACAAGGCTCTATTTAAAAAAAAATTATCACACGTGAATAAATTTGTTTGGATGGATCGAATGCAATTTTCATTTTTATTGCACACTGTTAATTCTAGTAATTATATTATTTTTTCGCTGCCGTGTTTGCATAACAAAATGAGTTAATAGTATGTAGAATTACTTGAGCCATTTCCATTCATTCCGTAGAGTCCCTTAACGCGGCTAAGCGAGCGTTGCATGCGCTTAAAGAATAACATTATCTCCGGTGATGCCTGTGGCCTTACTTTGTAATAACACTAAATTTCAATTTATTATCGAAGATTAACATTTTGATAACTTCCTCTCTCTCTCCCTCTCTCTCTCTTTCTCTCTCTCTCCCTCGTATATGGAATACATTAGTAAGAAAAAAGGTCAGTTGTTTACTACTACATTGTATGCCTATGAAATCAAGCGATCTCCCTCATATTATCCTTCCGATTTAATTTGAGTCAATGCGCAGAACGTTAGAATGCAACACAACAGAACATTAGAGTGTGAGCGCAAGCACAGGTGCACTCTCTATTCTCTCACTATTATTGTCCAATGGGACAGTAATCCAACACGAGTGGAGAGAGATCAGGCGCAGAACCAATAGCTTTACATGTTTTTTGAAGCACGAGGGTGAAATACTGCCAACTTACTGACTTCAGGCTGCTATTGGAAATTTCTCAATAGAAAAACCCAATACCTGGTTTTGGCGCAATCCTCGATTTGAACCAGGGACAATATGATCAGCATTCGAGCCTACGGTCACTAGACCAACGAGGTTGTCAGCAACAAATTCATATAACCTTAACGTAAACGCAATTGTAATTTATCACATCTCACTTGAAGGTAAGTGGTGATGCAGCCGAAGATGGCAAGGCGCAACTGACTTAGCTTAACAAAAGTCTATTCACTCTTGCCTTAAATACATCGATATTGTGATCGGATCGAAAGACAGAGACTGTCCACTGACTAGATTGAGACAAAAAAACTAAAATAACACTCACTAAGAACTATTTGAAATAACTACAAAATTGTTATTCTTTTCTGTACTTAACTTTATTTTAATTACTAACTAATACCCGTGACATCGTCCGCGTTGCTTACACACATTACTGAACACGTAGTGCTTATAAAAATCGTTGTTTCTTAAAACTTTAATAACTTTATATTAAATGAAAATATCGCAATATTTATTTAGATAATGAATGATGAAATAAGCAGAATAATTTTTAGATAAAAATGTTAATCAATAATAATACAATACGTGTATCAATAATAATATACTACGAAAGGAACTTCGTTCCAGCCGAGTGTTCCACGACACTCACGCATGTTTTTAAATTATTTTTTATTATATTGTCTATTTAATGTTAGTATTTTTTCAAATCACTAATAAATACTAAATCAATGAAGAATATAGTTCACATTTAACATTAAGGCCCAGTCTAAGAGTACATTTTATGTTGAAAAATTAATCCTAAGCTTTTAAGTTGTGGCGGGTGGAAGGAAAAGGGGAGATCTCCCGCCGGGCAAGGTGTTCTGCCCGGGGAGTGGCCAACGCTCCGATTGGTAGTTCGGAGCTATTCTATATATGCTGCTTTAACTTCGGAACTTTGTTAGTGCGATTTAGGCTTCGATGTGTTTCGCTTGTGGCGCGACGACAGCGCCGCCACAAAGTCCTTCCATAAATGGCAAAATTGCCAGGTTTCACGGTGCTCTGACAAAATTATTGGATACGAATATGCAACACTAATGTACCACAAAATTATTAATAATTAGTAATGTAAAAATCAGAGCTGTTTATCGCTTTACATTATTACAGAGATTTAGTTTAGACAGTGACGAAATTATGACTCAAATACGGGCTTCGTGGCTTAGTTATATGTAACTGAGCCAAGAAGCCCAACATCGCAATGCCTTAGCATTGAGATGTTGCGCTATGGGCTACGCTGGTTCGAATCCCGCACGGAAAAATATTCGTATAGCCACAAATAATTGATCCGGCTCTTATTAGTATGTCAACTGCCTCCGCGAAACAAGAAAAAATCCTACTGCGGGTGTAACGACTTTTTTTAAATACATAAAGAATATAATAAAAATTCTAATGTTTCTTAGCTTCTGTTTGCGGCTTCGCATGTTATTAATTATGAGTGTGATATCTTAAAACAGAGAACTATATAGAAATAATATAAATCATCTAGAAGATATGATGAAATTAGGACAGAAGGACAAAATGAAGGTATAGTATAAATATTAGCTATAGGGTTCCTTGCTAGACAGCGGAACTCAAAAAGCTATGTTTTTAAGTTATATCTCAAAATACGATCTCAGTTAGTTAAAAGTAAGAGCTAAAGTTACAGCCTATATAGGTCCCACTGCTGGGCATAAGCCTCCTCTTGTTTCTGAGAGGGTTTTATGGCAAGGAAGTGTGCACCGCGCTGCTCCATTGCAATTTGGCGAACCTCACATGTCTTCGAAACATTTTAAAGTTGTACTTCTTTTGGGGCGTTTGGGAAAAATGATGAGAGTGAATTTTTACCATGCGCGCGCACACTGACACATAAACGCGAAAACTTCAGTGGGTAATTGTCTTTCAAGTGTTTTTTGTTTTGTTACGCTAAAGAAGTATATCTTCCTAAGTGCGTAGATAAGTACACACACACATTTTTTTCTTATGTCTCAGACATGCAAGTTTCCTCACGGTGTTTTCCTTCACCGCACGTGGTAAATCAGTACTTAAAATTGCAATTAAAAATTTCATTGATGCTGGCGGGGAACGAATCCGGGTTGTCCGCGTACTGTGAAATTAACAGCAAGCGCTTACCATCTGAGCTACCACGGCTCAGTAACAAATCGAAATTACAAGGTGAGTAATGGGGGTTTAAAAAAGCTACAGGTCAGACGTTATTTAAAAATATTGAAAACGTGAGCCAAAATACTAGAAAGTAGACCAACCAAAGCTCTACAGCTGGACTTGGGCCTCTATCGTTGTAGAGACGATTTACTACCTAGACGATCTACTTACGATTGACTAATAAATATATGGATAAATATTATTAAAACACTATGCCGAGTAGTGGTGGCGTGAGACAATCCATCACACAATTTTACACTGTAGACATTACAAGCTACGACTTTTGAAATGGCCAGAAAGAGATCATGGCTACCGATGGATGGCTTTGTAACTGTCTCTTGTATTTCACACCGGCGATGGAGTCACAAAAAGCGATACAATCTGGTACTAGCAATGGAAATTTTCTCTCACAATAAAAAAGACTAGATGTTCACTAGTCAATTTTAAGAATTTATAAAGAATAGATAATGAAATCATAAATAATATGATAGAATAAGTTAGAAGTTTCTTTATTCAATATACACATACATTTGTATAAATAAAATTAAAATTACAATATTTTATTACCATAACTAAATACCTAAAGTAAAAACATAAATAACCATAATGTACTATTCGCCGCGGTATAATGCCTTGAACACTGGCTGCGATTCCTCGCTGAATGGCTATACTTAGTCTTTGAGCGAGAAAAGAACCAACTCTCCTAACATTACAGGTAACAACAAGTCGCGGATATAGTGCCTTTAGGAACTTTCCTGCAAGTGGAACTCACGGACTGATGGTCTCTAGCGAGCACATTGTTTTCTTTGCACACACATTTGTGTGTCATTACACAAATATGTAGTCATCCCTCAGGACCACTTACTCAGATTAGACGAATCTGATGCGCGTCCCGGTTCTAAACGATATAACTCTGAGATGAGGGGTTGCCAAAGTGCCTACGTGAGTAGCATCTCAAACTAGGCCTTTTTACCTCTCTACCAAGAGACGAAAGTCATACCGTCGGTTATCCTTGCCATCGTTTCCAAATATTCCACAAGTGTCTAAAATCGAACGAACGTCTATAGAGAGAAGAGTTCTTCGGAGCATTGTTCAGGAACCCGTGAATAACCAGCACTTTTCTTACGTCAAAGACTGTAGAGACCTAACTCGTCAACGCTACTACCATAAGGGCACTGATGAGGTTGACATATTACCGCTCCTAGTCGAATTCCTAGGGCTATGAGTCAAGATTTCCCCGTCAAGTAATGTGCCGAGTTTACTTGTAGAGCGTGTTACCTGTGATTAGATTATTTATTCGAAACCGCTAGGAGGCGCGCCTGATCTTAGTAACTATGGAAATCATTAAATAAATTCATTAAATTATTTTTTCATATTCAATATTCTCTTTTAATATTCACACAATCGATTTAGAACTGCAAAGTCAGGCACTCGCCTCGTTTGTTATTAGTTTTTCCTGTTTTGTTTTGTTTTTCACGCCTATTGAATATTTATTGGTAGTGTGCGTAACTTTTTTAGGTCATGCCGTAGCCTAACATTTCGAATGTACGAAATTTTATTTCGTCAATTCGATAAGATAACTTAGATATCCTTTATTAACTTAGACAACTTTCTGTACGTGGTAGAGCCATGCTGCAGCTATGTTATGTGTGTAGCACGAATGCGTCGGCTCGACTGTGGAAGGACCACGCTCTCACAGAATACCAGCGTAAAATAGCAGCTTAACGATGCTGTGTTTCGTATGGTGAGTATAGAGAACCGGCGATCCTTTATAATGGAAACAAGGAATTTCATCTTAGTTCATACGGGTGACAAAGCATCTGCATTTTGATTTGTAATCGAAGATAGATGTAGATAGCTATGGGTCCCAGCAACCATTTACCGTCAAGTGTACTGTGTGCTCGTTTGTCATCCTTATCCTATAAAAAAAAGATATATTAATCTTCGATCACAAATTGTTTTATTAAACGAATAAATACAGTTCATTAATTTGAATAAAAGGAGCTAAACTGCCATTTGCTCAATTTAATTCGACATTAATTGTATTTGGAGAGTCAACATCGTTAACGTCGGGAACAATGACTCTTGTTTATTTTATCCACGTAAAATGTAAATAATTTTGAGCGATGAAAATTGTGTATTTATACGATTTAATAGATTTTTAGTTCGAATTATCTTATTGAGACGTTGGTGACAGTTTGATGACCGTCTCTGTTTTATGGTGACTATTTTATCATGTCGTTGACGGTCAAGTTTTCACATGAAGTATCACGCGCACAGAATAACTAAAATTTCACAATACGAGGTTGGATGATTTCTTATGTTTACACGAATACTACACATGTTGCAGTTCTTATTCTTTAAAAAAAAACATTACCCCCACCCTAGGATTTTCTCCTGTGTCGTGGAGGCAGTTTACAAACATAAACTGCACGAGGACAAACATCCAGGCCCGGAAGAATTATTTGTAGGCCATACAAATAGTTGTTCCGTGCGAGATTCGAACTCGCGGTTCCCAGCGCCACAACTCATTGCTAAGCCACTGCGCCACGGAGCCGTCAAGTTACATGTGTTGCAGTTGTTCATGGGCGGCGGTAGTCATTTACCATCAAGCGAGCCGCATGCTTGTTTGAAGATGGCTAACCTACGTTGAGGCTGTTCGCCCGAAATTCTGTCTGGAGGGCATTATTATACGTTGTACCGTACAGTAGTGCCAACCTAAGCATGGTAACTGTAGCAAATATCCCTGCTATGAGGCAACCTACTCGTATGTGGGAGTTCTATGTTCAACTTGTGGACTTTTGATAGGCTGTAATATATGAATGAATGAAACATATTATGTGAAAATATTATTTCGTCATCCATCAAGGATCTAGAGAAAGATTTTTTTTGATGTTTCCTATAGTTGGACGACCACGGCATATATGAAGCGATGAATTATTTTACAACACCATAATATAAAATATTTTAACCGATTTCAAAATAGGAGGAGGTACTAAATTCGGCAGTATTTTCAAAGTGAAACGATTTTGATGATTCTTATGATGATTTTTATTTGAAAGCTGGTGCCTCTCATGTAGTCCCATATAAATTTGATCAAGATCTGACCAGTAGTTTTTGAGTAATTCTTAATAATGCGTATTTACTTGACTTCGACTTCATTGAAAAAAAATTAAGTAAAAGTTAAGTTACAGCCTATTTACGTCCCACTACTGGGCACAGGTATCCTCTCATTTATGAGAGGGTTTTAGGGCAAGGAATTGTCTGCCGCGCTGCCCCAATGCGTCTTGGCGAACTTCACATGTCTTTGAAATATTTTTTTTCTTATTTCTCAGACATTGATGATGTTCTCATTTTATTTATTTTGAAATCGGTTGTAATTTTTTTTTAATTTTACCACTTGTTACCATAACCATTTGTAACATTACTACCAGAAAATGAGACATTCCATCTCAGGGTTGAGGACGCATAATGAATTTTTATTCTTTATCGAGGACAGATTTTTTTATAGGATAGGGACAAACGAGCATACAGTCCACCTGATGGTAAGTGGTTGCTGTGACCCATAGACATCTACATTTATCCTCAACAAATAATCAAAATGCAGATACACCGTCACCCGTGAGGACTAACATAGAATGCCTTTTTTCCAGTAAAATGGGTCGCCGGTCACATGTAGATGTCTATAGGCTACAGCGTCCACACACCATCAGTTGGACTAAAAAACAATCGATCGACTCAGTCACTTTATATAAAAATTATGAGTGCTACACAATGGAATAATAATAGGAACATATTGAACTACAACTTGTGATTAATTATCTGTAATAATATGGTGTTAGGTAAATTAGGTATAAGATACTATTATAATTTATTATCTGTCATCACTGACAGTTATGATTACAGTTGAGGATACAAAAATATTATTACATAAAATCACGATGCATTAGAGCACTAACAAAGCTGTCTAACCACGTATACGAGTATAGATTTTTTTAGTATTATTGTAATAATAATACTTATTATAATAGAAGAAACAAATACATACATAAACACTCACGCCTGTCACCCAGGGGGTAGGCAGAGACTATAGACTTTCATGTGGTACGATCCTGACACATCTCTGAATGACAGGGTGAGAAATTGTGTGATAAGAGAAGAGTGTGCTTGCAAGATGATGATGTGACCAGGATTAAGAAGGGAATGCTTCGGTGGTTTGGTCATGTAGAAAGAATGAATGAGGAAAGAGTGACAAAGCAAATTTATGTTGCAAGAGTTGAACGGCAGAGTCGGGAAGGGACGGACCAAATTAGCCATATATTGAAAATGGGCCAAATTAAGAGTACCTTTAACCGACGAGCGTGTATGCATAGGTATTATGTGTTTTATACGTTTTTTTATAGGATAACGGTGACAAACGAGCACAAAGTCCACCTGATGGTAAGTAGTTGCTGCGGCCCATATACATCTACATCTATCCTCTATTACAAATCAAAATGCAGATGCGTTGTCACCCGTGAGGACTAAAATGGAATGTCTCATTTCCAGCAAAAAGGGCCTCCGGCCACCTGCACTCACCAAGCGAAACGCAGAGGTAAACCTCTACTTCACGCTGGTATTCTGTGAGGTCGTGGTACCACTCCGGTTCAAGCCGGCCCATCCGTGAGACAGCAAAAGCTGCCGCGTGGCTCTACCACTGTTGAGAGTCATGCTGCATACGTGGCAGAGCTATGCTGCAGCTATATTGTGTAGTATAGTTGTAGCACGAATGGGTCGGCTCGACCGGGGAAGGACCACACTCTCACAAAATACCAGCGTAAAATAGCAGCCACTGCTGTGTTTCGTATAGTGAGTGTAGAGAACCGGAGACCCTTTTTACTGGAAAAGAGGCATTCCATGTTAGTCCTCACGGGTGACAATGCATCTGCATATTGATTCGCAAACGAGGATAAATGTGGATGTCTACGGGCCACAGCAACCATTTGCCATCGGGTGGACTGTGTGCTCGTTTTTCCTCCGATCCTATAAAAAAATATATATATTATATTTAAACAGGCCTAGTTATTAGAAAGATCCTGCTGCCCTTATTCTGTTTCAATTTTCCTATGTCGCCTTTTAAGACACCTATAGGACGATACGGGGTAGTGGCAAAGGGCGTATTTTATCCACCGACTTTAAATCCGACTTTAAAGGAGACGGTAATCAATTCGATTGTATGTTTTTTTATGTGTTACCTCATTACTTTTCACTGGGTGAACCGATTTCGATGATTCTTTTGTTATTTGAAAGCTGGTGCTTTAAATGTGGTGTCATATGAATTTGATCAAGATCTGACCAATAGTTTTTGAGTTATTCTTAACAATTTATATTGAAGTCTATTGTACAAAATTATTAATTATAAATAATTTGGGCCATTTGCTGAAGAGATTATCGGTCCGTGGGCTCTAAGTACTGGTTTTTTTCAACCGAATTCAAAAAGGACGAGGTACTTAAATCAACTGTATATTTTTTATGTGTGTTAACTCATAACTTTTTACGTATAAAATATTCACAGTCTACCAGTTTTTGCGACGAGTCTTTTAAAACGTTCAGTCTTTTAAGACGTTCTTTTATAGAGATGCCAAAGAGCATGCAACTTACCTTACCTGCCATTAGAGAAATTGCAGATCATTGCTGGCCTTTCAAATCGGAGTAGTATGAGTATAGAAAATATTCTATAGGTACTTTAAAGTGAACGCGCACTGTACGAAATTCACGAAGTTTCTTAAGGAAATAAAATGAACGCGCCGCGACGGAACCGAAAGATTCGAACGCACCAATCGAAAAAAGATATCATTACGTGCATTTTGGCAAAGCATTGCACGAATGTTATCTCCGTCTGGGATTAGAACCAAGGATCTGTCTTTTAGCAGAAAGGTGTTCTGAGCCACGCGCCCCTTTTATTAATATCGCTTTGTAACTATGATCTTTAAACAAAAGGACTGTATGGTTCTTTTAATATAAGTCAATTCCCCAAATGACGCTGTAAACGAAGCACACACAAATGGTCGTCTTGTTTTTTTCAGGACGGGTTACTGTGGCGCTTAAGTAATGTTAAAACTTAAGTCGTTTTAGATCCAGAGCAAACGACATAGCCCAACGAATTTGTAAGCAGAAGTGGTAATAGGCCAGCGATATAGTTCGGAGAACCGATAATCGAATGAGAAGAAAGGTTCTGGAATGGCAACCTCGTGCAGGTAAGCGCAGTCGCCCACTACATGGAATGACGACTTGGTAAGATATTATGCAGGAACTCGATGTATGCAGGTGGCTCAGCACCATGCTTTGTAGCGTTCCTTGTAGGAGGCCTACATGTGTTCAACATTGGACTTGTGAAGGGCTGTAATAATGCTGATGATAATGGTAAGCCGTTGTGTTTAGTACCATTCATACTCATTTTCGCCGTCAATTAGCACTACCCCCAAAGTCGTATTCTGGTTTAAAAGTTATGAGACTCAGTATAGCTGCAAGCTGTGTGGCTTTATTAGTTGTCAGGGGATACACTCTTATATAATGAACTAAGGTTAGGTTGCATTTTGTTGTCTAACATTCAGTCCTTATAGCAATTACCGCTCATAAAGTAATATACGCGATTATATCGTAACCATAGCATCATCATCATTACAGCCTATTAAAAGTCCACTGTTGAATATAGACCTTCGAGATAGATTACCTCACGGGGGCTTTTGCCATGCTTGGCGGGCGGATGATTAAAATAATTATCTCTTTGAGGTGTTATCAGGACGATGCTGCTGGTCATCTCCTGTTTCAATTTCCATCTGTCGCCTCTTTTGACAATCTGTTTAATGGATTTTCTCGTAAATATAGCTGACTTTGCTCTTCAATTTTAATACTGTTGTATCATTGGTGATGAGAACATTGCATTGCCGAACATTCTTGCAAATTGACACAGTTGGGATTTATAAACGTATTGAAAATATAAACGAATTCGTTTACTAAAAGTTACTTTTCTACCGACTTCAAAAAGGAAGAGGTACTCAATTTGACTGTGTCATAACTTTTTTCTGAGTGAACAGATTTCGATGATTATTTTTTTATTTGAAAGCTGGTGCTTTTCATGTGGTTCCATATAAATTTGATCAAGGTCTGGCCAGTAGTTTTTGAGTAATTCTTAATAATTTATATTGAAATCGGTTGTACAAATTTTTTTATTTGAAATTATTTAATCAATTTGAAGCCACGGACCTGGGTCGCAACGATTAGCGCAGACTTCCTTATCTATCACGGGACTGCACCTCAAGAACCATTTTTTCTGCTAATTTCCAGAAGCTACATGAAGTCCCTCCTCAGTTTACATATCCATATTATATTATATGGGTGTTAGAGCCATATTATTATGGCTGCATTAAGAATGGATCAAAAGTATCGGAGAAGGACCACGCTACTAAAATATACTGCTGAGTTTAGTGTGGTGAGTGTTTTTTTTTTATAGGATAAGGGTGACAAACGAGCACCCAGTCCACCTGATGGTAAGCGGTTGCTGCGGCCCATAGACAACTACATCTATCCTCATTTGCGAATCAAAATGCAGATGCGTTTTCACCCGTGAGGACTAAGATGGAATGCCTCATTTCCAGTAAAAAGGGCCTCCGGCCACCTGCACTCACCAAGCGAAACGCAAAGGTAAACCTCTACTTCACGCTGGTATTCTGTGAGGTCGTGGTACCACCCCGGTTCGAGCCGGCCCATCCGTGCGACAGCAAAAGCTGCCGCGTGACTCTACCACTGTTAAATAACCGGAGTGTAAAGAACCGGAGACCTTTTTATTAGTAACTAGGCAATCCATCTTCGTTTTATGATTTTACAATACACATCCGCATTTTGATTCTTAATCGAGGATAGATTGAGTTGTCTATTGGTCGTAGTGTCCCCTTAGCATCAGGTCAATTGTGTGCTTGTTTGTTTTTATACTGACTTATATAAAAAATATGACTGACCTCTTTAACAATGGAGTGTTCTTCCATATAGACGTAAGACTCGCACCCAATCTCAGTGGAAGTGTCGAAGTATTCAGGTGAACACCTTCCTTTGCTATTGTTGACGAAATAGCTGACATTGGGGAATGGCGCGTAGCGAACGCACTTCGCGTACGTACCGTCTTCGTAGTGCGGGATTGTGAAATTAGACACTGCCGTCTCATCGTCGCATTCAGGGACTGCACATCTGCAAAATGACAGTTATTATTAAGAGTTTTTTTTTTATAAAACTTTGTTACCTGGTGTTAGGACTTCTTTCTGCCTAGGGGACCGTCTGGGTAGACTAAGTACTTAGCATTTAATTAGCCATGTCTGCCGCCAAATAACAGTGCTTCTGCTGCTGTGTTCCGCTCTGTAGGGGCTGGGAGATAGCATTATTACAGGCTGTGGGTCATTCCATCTTAGTCACTCCCATGGACTGTGATCTGTCACCTACTTTGTTTGAAGTTGGCTGTTGGTACAGGTGTTCATAGACTGCGGTAGCGACTTACAACGACGTGAGCTTTAAGTACATTTGACATTGAATAAAACTATTTTTTACGGATTTTATCGTGTTTCATTTACTATTTTCATTCCTGACGTTTGGGGTGCTTTACAGCAACCCATGGTCACGGGGGATTGAGATGTTTGACGTCCCGATGTCTCAGTTAGCCAGGCTATCTTCACTTATTTAATATTAATTTTTGTTTCGATTTATGCAGAATCTACTTACAGTATCTTGAAGTCTTGCAGTGTTATGTTTGGGTTTGGATTTAATTTTGTTAATTATAGGATCCCATGCAGATGGGATAACGGCAAGGCCCCAGGCGAGGATGGAATTACAGCGGAGCTTCTGAAAGCGGGTAGAAGACCGGTACTTGAAGTCCTTCAGAGGCTCTTTAATTCCGTCCTCCATGGTGGCATTACACCGGAGGCGTGGAGCAGAAGTGCGGTGGTCTTGTTCTTCAAGAAAGGTGACAACGCTCTCTTGAAGAACTACAGACCGATTTCCCTTCTGAGCCGCGTCTACGTGCTGTTTTCGAGAGTCATTACGAATCGTCTCGCGCGCAGACTTGACGACTTCCAGCCTCCCGAACAAGCCGGTTTCCGAAAGAGCTTTAGCACCATAGACCACATACATACCCTGCGGCAAATTGTACAGAAGTCCGAAGAGTACAATTTGCCACTATGTCTGGCGTATGTGGACTATGAGAAAGCCTTTGATTCCGTCGAAATTTGGGCGGTGCTGCAGTCCCTTCAGCGGTGCCAAGTTACCTATCCAATTGCAGAGAGGTGTAAGACAGGGTGACGTTATATCCCCGAAACTCTTCACCGCTGCATTGGAAGACGTTTTCAAGCTTCTGGACTGGAAAGGATACGGAATTAACATCAATGGCGAGTACATCACTCACCTTCGATTTGCCGACGATATAGTCCTCATGGCAGAATCGCTGGAGGAACTAAGCACTATGCTCAATGACCTCAATAGTGTCTCCCAACGGATAGGTCTTAAGATGAACATGGACAAAACAAAGATTATGTTTAATGTCCATGTCACACCTATGCCGGTAGTTGTTGGGAGCACTAAGCTCGAAGTTGTTGACGAGTATGTTTACCTGGGACAAATAGTCCGACTAGGTAAGTCCAACTTCGACCGAGAGGTCAATCGACGGATTCAACTCGGCTGGGCAGCGTTCGGGAAGCTACGACACATCTTCTCATCAGAAATACCTCAAAACCTTAAAACAAAATTGTACAACCAGTGCGTGTTGCCAGTGATGACTTACGGAACTGAGACGTGGTCCTTCACTGCTGGCCGTATGAGGAAGCTCAAGGTAGCTCAGCGAGCTATGGAGAGGGCTATGCTCGGAGTTTCACTGCGTGATAAACTTAGGAATGAGGTTATCCGCAGTAGAACCAGAGTAACCGACATAGCCCAACGGATTAGTAAGCTGAAGTGGCAGTGGGCCGGCCATATAGCTCGAAGTACCGACAACCGATGGGGAAGAAAGGTTCTCGAGTGGCAGCCTCGTACCGGTAGGCGAAGTGTAGGGCGTCCCCCCACAAGATGGAGTGACGACCTGGTAAGACATGCAGGAAGTCGATGGATGCAGGTGGCTCAGGACCGTGCTTTGTGGCATTCTTTGGGGGAGGCCTATGTTCAGCAGTGGACTTGTGAAGGGCTGTAATGATGATGCAGATGGCAGCACCCATCCAACTCTATTGAATTTAGGATGTATTTTAATTTCAATAGCCTCGCGTATCATCCTTGGTAGGAATCGGTGTTTTTTGCGAGGATTTGTGGTTTATCAAATCTGATGAATAGCGGGGACGATCTTGAACATGTTCACGACTGCAGACTTCCCAGAGCGTCGCTGCTTCACGTCAGCTATAAGTTCTTTCGATAAAATCCGTAAAGCTTTATTCAATGTTTAGTGTTCGCGTAAATATAAGAAATCATTATACATTTGACATTCTTTCCAAATAGTTTTAAGCAATTGCTGTAGCAAACAATTTTCTTTTTAATGAAGAATAAAACGAAATGTTTACAGTTGACAGTTTACAGTTTTGTTACAGTTTTAAAAGTTCGATTATTTTTGTTGGAATTTCTAATGGTTCTAAGGTCCTGTAAATAAAATATTATTTTATTTATATTTATTTTATTATTTTATATTAATAAAATAGTTTCAAAACAATTTTGTATCGCTCTTAGAAAATTTGAGTCCTGGGTAATTAAGCAAAAGCTAAATTAGTCTATTTTGCTTCTTTCCATAGTATTATATCTTATAGTGTATTCCTATGGGGATTTTAAGTTGGATTGGAAACAATATTCAATGTACAAAAGCAAGCGTTACTTGGAATCTCACGAGTCTCCCCTTTTCAAGGAGACTAATAGATAAACTACCTATTAGTCTAGTTTCCTTTTTATGATTCCTATTTATAACTTATAGTTAAGTTTCGTTTTCAAGGAGACTAATAGGTAGTTCAGTTTCCTTTTTAATAAAACTAATAGTATAGTTTATTTTCTACGAGACAAAAAGGTAGTTTCCTTTTTAACATGACTAATAATTTAGTTTCATTTTCAACGAAACTAATAGGTAGTATAGTTTTCTGTTTAATAAGACCAATAGTTAAGTTTCGTTTACAACGAGACTAATAGGTAGCTTAATTTCCTTTTTAACATGACTAATAGTTTAGTTTCATTTTCAACGAAACTAATAGGTAGTATAGTTTTCTGTTTAATAAGACCAATAGTTAAGTTTCGTTTACGAGACTAATAGGTAGCTTAGTTTCCTTTTTAATAAGACTAATAGCTTAATTTGTTCTCAACGAGACTAAAAGGTAGTTTAGTTTCCTTTTTAATATGACTAATAGATTAGTTTTATTTTCAACGAAACTAATAGGTAGTTTAGTTTCCTATTTAATATAACTAATAGTTTAGTTTCGTTTTCAGCGAGACTAATAGGTAGTTTAGTTTTCTGTTAATTAGACTAATAGTTTAGTTTCGTTTTCAACAAGACTAATAGATAGTTTAGTTTTCTGTTAATTAGACTAATAGCTTAGTTTCGTTTTCAAGGACACTAATAGTTTGATAGTTTCGTCGTAGTTTATTTTTACGCACTTTTAAAAAATGAGAAGGCTCGAATCATACGAGTTCGAAGAATACGACTGTATATTTTTTATATGTATGTTACCTGATAAATTCGTCAACTGTGAACTTGATGTGTGAACTTGTGTGATTTTGTGGATTCTTTTTTTATTAAATAGGCTATACTTCAGAGATGGCCACATAAAAATCAAAAGAAAAAAAATCCACCTGTAATGGTGGCAAAATAGTAGAATAAGTTCTTAATGTAACTAATATGATGACATTGAGATTGTAATGTTACTTAGTCTGCACAAAAGGGTAGTAAAAAAATATGCGTGAGTGTCTCTGACCACTCGGTTGGCACGAAGTTCCTTTCGTAGCATATTATCTATAATATAAAAACGAATCGCTGAATGTGTTGCTAAGCACAAATCTCGAGAGCAGCCGAACCGATTTCGCTAATTCTTTTTTATAATATTCCTTGAAGTACGAAGATGGTTCTTACGGAGAGAAAAATTTAAAATATTGCCTGAAAAAGTTTAAAAAACAACACTTTTCTATATTCCCATACAAAAGATTCGTAATAATACTTAAATGTCAATTTGAACTTTAATACCGTACCATAAAGTTTAAGTGTTACTGGAGGGGTTCCGGGAAGGCAAAACAATTGAGTGACGTTAGTATCGTGTACTGACGTATCACTGCTGGCCGGATGAGGAAGCTCAAGTTCGCTCAGCGAGCTATGGAGAGGGCTATGCTCGGAGTTTCTCTGCGTGATAAACTTAGAAATGAGGATATCCGCAGTAGAACCAGAGTGACCGACATAGCCCAACGGATTAGTAAGCTGAAGCGGCAATGGGCCGGCCATATAGCTCGAAGAACCGACAACCGATGGGGAAAAAGGTTCTCAAGTGGCGGCCTCGTACAGGAGGACGAAGTGTAGGACGTCTCCCCACTAGATGGAGTGACGACCTGGTAAGACATACAGTAGGTCGATGGATGCAGGTGGCTCAGGACCGTGCTTTGTGGCATTCGTTGGGGCAGGCCTATGTTCAGCAGTTGACTTGTGAAGGGCTGTAATGATGATGATGATGAGTATCGTATAAGTATTAATCTCAATTTTTTTTAATATTTATACGATGGTAACATTACTTAAAAGTAAAATTAGGGTTCCGCGCAAAAAAATTGATATCCATGAAATCGTAGTAAATTCCACGCGGGCGAAGTCGCGGGGCACAGCTATCTATCGCGTTTAATTTACTTATTTTATTTCATTTCCGATATTAGTCTATTAAAATTAGTGTCCGACCGAAACAGGATTTTCAACGGAAACCGAAAACGAAAACGAAAATTCGGTCCGGGTGTCAGTTTCGGCCGAAACCGAAACCGAAACTTATTTAGATATATTATTTTTTAATTGTACACTGAAATCTGGTATATTTTGTATACATATACAGATAGGTAATGCATGTTAATGAAAAACATCAACAATTTAACGTTAAGAAATACTTTTTAAGTCATTTTGTAAAAAAAATCAACACTTCCACCCATAAAAATTTTTGTTTTTTTGAGTTTAATCGAGAACATATTTTATTGTGTTCACAATATTGTTAATATTATTCAATGAGAGCATTAACTTAATATATCACACTCACACACTTAGACATAATATACACACAACATAATAAAATCCCAGAAAATATACAAAACCTGTTTAAAGTTCAAAAACTTTAAACTAAGTTTGTATAAAAAGGGTTATTATAACATTAAGGAATTTATGGATGATAATAACCCCTGGGAATGAGGTGATCTCTACCAAGCTATTTCTAATTTGATTTGTTTTGTTAATTGTGTAACATACGTGATTGTAAGCAGTGGCGTAGCTAGGCGTGGGCGAAGTGGGCCCTCACCCACGGCTTCGCACTTAAAGGGGCCTCGCGAGGCCCTAAAATGCGATGGCTCAGACTTTACCATAGATGACTAATTAATTTGATCACTTTTATGCTCGAAAACAAAAGTCACAAATTTAAGTGTGTTTGTTTTGGGCCTCGCAAGAAGCCCCATTTAAGAGTGACTCCGAGGCCGTTGTAACTACCATCAAAGACCGCGACTGTTACTTTGACGGAAAACGAGACTTATCAGGAATTTATAGATATATTATATTATATTATAGAATTAATAGGATAGATATGAGTAGATATGTCATGTCATTGCATGTTTGGTAGGATAAGATCTATTGGGTAGATCCTAGGAACGAAAGAAAAGGGGCCTCGCTAATGCAACTTCGCCTACGTTTATAGAAGACCACGCTACGCCTCTGATTATAAGCTGTTATTTAAAAAAAAGTCCCGCTGGGTTTCTTGCTGGTTCTTCTCAGGACAGAGGACCAGTGGTAATTAAACAAAAGAATAACTTTCAATAAGTATTATTTATAATCTGTATTGAAAAAAAAGTTTCTGTTTCTGTATAATTATGAATAATACACGAGTCACGAACTTATCCGAAGGACGCACGATAAACCACGAACACTGAGTTTCGGCGCCGCGCGGCAGATTTTTTGCCGAAACCGAAACTATTACCGAAACTAGATTTTTTGTCGAAACTTGCCGAAACCGAATCTTCGGTCGGTCACTAATTAAAATGAAGCATCATTTAAAATAATATTTCTTTCATAGCAAGATAAGAAAAGTGCTAGGGAGATGGATATTATTCCGTCACGCTCGCACTATAGAAAGGGGGGTCGTGACGGAAAAAGCTTATGCTTTTTCTCGCCTAGCACCTATCCGTCAAATTTGTACCGTGCGATAAGGAACTTCATTTAAAAGAACTAAAAAGATTTTTTTTTATAGGATAAGGGTGACAAATGAGCACACAGTCCACCTGATGGTAAGTGGTTGCTGCGGCCCATAGACATCTACATCTATCCTCGTTTGCGAATCAAAATGCAGATGCGTTGTCACCCGTGAGGACTAAGATGAAATGTCGCATTTCCAGTAAAAAGGGCCTCCGGCCACCTGCACTCACCAAGCGAAACGCAGAGGTAAACCTCTACTTCACGCTGGTATTCTGTGAGGTCGTGGTACCACCCCGGTTCGAGCCGGCCCATCCGTGCGACAGCAAAAGCTGCCGCGTGGCTCTACCACTGTTAAAAATAATTTTACATTGTGAATTCGGTTCTTATATACAATACGCACTGATTTCGGAATATGGTGTGTGAAAGTTACTCTTAATCTGCATCACTCCAAGGTAGACTGGTAGAGAATGCCTTAGGCATTAATTCCGCCTATATACCATGTGTGTATATGAAGTATAAATTAATAAATAAATAAAACGAAAAGAGCCCAGAGTTTCTTGCCTTATCTCAGGTATTGTTTTTGCGAGCCGGTGTAGTTTTTGACTTTTATAACAGATTTAATCAAGCACAAATTGAATCGAACGTTTAAAAGACTTTGACAGTGATTTATTTGAACTTTGTGATAAATCAACCGAAAGTTAACGCGACTATTCTTGAAAGTAGCACGTAATAATAATGTTAACAAATGGCGTGCACGTCTCGCTAAACAGGTCGAATTTCAATATTGCATTTGCTATCAGGTGCACGCTATTGTGAACATAATTATTATTGTTCTACTGTGAAAGACACGCCTGTTTTAAATTTGGATTATTTTACCTTTTAAATATTCATCTTTTTCGTGCTGTATTGTCTTGTATTGAGGGTCTTATTGTAATGTAATGAAATTCGTCTCAATTAAAAGGGAAATTATTTGGTTACCCTACTCAAGCGAAGTTTAAAAGAAGGGTTAGGTTTTGGGCTCGTATAATATGTACGTTGAGATGTACGTATATACACGTATGCATTAAGTTTAAATGTATATACGAGTATGTCCGGTCGAAATTCCAAAACAAGTCAATCATAATTTAACGATTAAAATACACAAGCCCCATTTTGAACAGTAAAAATTAATAGTAAGTACATTTGTGCTTGCATACACGAATATGTATTCGTGTACTATAATTCTGTCCAACGGCTAGTCTCCGTTGAGACTGGTCGTCGAGACTGAGATAATTATAATATTTTGAACATAAAAATTTATACGTCGTCTTCCTTAATTTTAACTAAAATGTAATAAGATTTTTAGTCAGTGCGCTTCATCATCTTAGGCTACATCACCACTTACTATTAGGTGGGATCGTAGATAAGCGCTGACTTAGTAGAATAAGGGTATGAATATATGCGCATGCACATGTAAAGCTGTGGCCCATAGACATCTATATTTATCCTCGATTAAGAATCAAAACGCAGATGAATTGTCACTCCTGAAGACTAAGATGGAAAAAAGGGTCTCCGGTTCTCTACTCATCATAAGATACACAATCAATCTGTGGCTCGATCGGGTACATTATGCACGTCAACAAAGTGTTATAATAAGTGGTAAAATTAACAATGTTTTACAACCGACTTCAATATAAATCATTTAGGATAACTCAAAAATTATTGGTACTTGATCAAATTTATATGGGACCACATGAGAAGCACCAGCTTTAAAATAAAAAAAGAATCATCGAAATCGGTTCGAGTCGGAAAAAAGTTATGAGGTAACTAACACACATAAAAAACATACAGTCGAATTGAGTACCTCCTCCTTTTTGAAGTCGATTAAAATGACACATATTATGTAGCGGATAACGCGTACAAAATTAACGAAGATAGGGACATTGAAACTCTCACAACATGACTTTTACGATATAATCAAATTGTCACATGATAGGTTAATCATAAAATCATAAACGTATCTAACACTAAATGCATGCTTAAACATTCCCCATACGAAGTCCTTGAATGTGTTAATATGATAGTCATACTAATGCTTCCGTAATAATAAAATATGTAGTTGTGAATGTAATACGATAACGTAAACTCTTACGGTACCAGTCGGTACCAAGTTATACCAGTTACTCGACTCTTTAGAGTCGGTAATTCCTTCATGGGGCAATGTGTATGCTTATACCACAAAGTCCCAGAAACTATGCAGGACTTATCTATCCAAAAGTTTAAAATTTTAATTAAGGAAAAATTGTTCAATAAGGGTTATTATATTACTAAATTTTATACGTGTTAGAGCCATGCCGCAGCTATATTAAGTAGTATAGTTGTAGCACGAATGGGTCGGCTCGACCGGGGAAGGACCACCCTCTCACAGAATACCAGTGTAAAATGGCAGCTTGACACTTGTATTTCGTATAGTGAGTGTAGAGAACCGGAGACCCATTTTAGTGGAAAAGAGGCATTCCATCTTAGTCCTCACGGGGGACGACGCATCTGCATTTTGATTCTTTATTGAGGATAAATGTAGATGTCTATGGGCCACAGCAACCACTTACCATCAGGTGGACTGTGTGCTCGTTTGTCGCCCTATCCTATAAAAACACTAAGGAGTATATGATTTTTGATAACCCCTGGGAATGAGGTAATTGCTACCTTGTTGTTTTTTAAAGATTTAATTGTAGTAGTAGTAAAATGTATTGTAAATTTTTATTTAAATAAAGTTCCGCTGGGTTTTTTGCTGGTTCCTCCTCTCAGAACTGAGTTTTTTCCCGTACTAGTGGTAAAAGCATAATAGGCTTTTAATAAGTATTCTTGTAATCTATAATTAACTAGCTGTCCCCGCGACTTCATCCGCGTAGAATTTATTCGATGGATTTCATAGGTTTTAATTTTTTTGGGCGGTACTCTAGTTCTTTTTCTAAAATAAAAGTAAGTTACTCCTTACAATAGAAAATATCTGCCCATGAAATTGCTGTCCTAAGCGGTCCAGTCCTTTCAGAGATTATCCGGAACAAACAGACAAACTGACAGACGGCAACACAGATAGTCAAAAAATTTGTTCTACTATATACTTTCATATGCATGTAGTAAAAACTGTTATTTTAACATTACAAACAGACAGTTCAATTTTATTTGGGGTAATTCCGAGAGTGATGGCTGTAAGGGAGATATGGCCAATCAAAAACACAGTTACACTTCCTAAATTGCACTACTTTCTCGTTAGTACACTTCGTGCAGTGCGTGGAATCGACATTTCGGTCAAACTCCAGCCACAAAATAATGCTTAAAGAAGCTTAAATAGACAAAGGGTTTACGTTACAAACTTTTAGTAATAATACATCATACAAAATAAGTATTTTTTAAGTTAAGTGTTCAGTTTATGATCCAAACTTTAATATAACCGCAAAATGGTGCGTGGGTTGTTTATATTTTTTTTACAAATAATGTGTGGCCATTTTTCTCGGGTGATTAGGAGAGATGGCCATATATATGTAATATGTAATATTGAAAGTTATGTTTTTATATCTTGTAATATTTTGCTTTATTGATGGTGAATTATACTAATTATGTTTTAGTAATAAATTACAGTATTTTATTTTAGATACCAAACAAAAACCAAAGAAAAGCAGTCGGTTCACTAAGGAACTGGATTGAAAAATCATTTAAGGCAACCGTGGATGCTGTTTGAAGATAAAATGACTACTCAGTTTTTGTAACGAATATAGAAAGACGATACAAGTGAAATAATAACAAAAAAGAATCCATGGGACCATCATCTTTATCCATCCACCATCATATTCAGCGAAGAAAATGAGAAAAAAACTAGCTTAAACACGAAAACTATGCAAAAAATCATCAACAAAGTTATCTGAATGTAGTGATAAGGATAAAAACCAATATTATGTGATTCGGCTGATGAAGAAGGTAGATACAGAGAAGTGGAGAACTGTGTAGGCTGTGGAGGAAATTGTTATGAAACGCATCTAATCAAAGACTTGCTTGAATGCGTTTTATGCCAACTGTGGGTACCTGAAAATTACACTGAGTTTGATGGTAAGTGTTCATTATGTGAACAGAAAATATGAATGAGCAGAAACTCAAAACCCTAAAGAAAAAGAGTGGTTAAAATGCAGATTAACAAACTGGCAACCTCCCTCTTGCTACTATGGCCTTCTCTACCGGGCACTATGGGAGAGGTGGCCAATCGTGATTTGATGAAAAAGTAATTTATGACACTAATTATGTTAAAGTTCAATATTTTTCTGTGATACTAGCTGTCCCCCGCAAATTTTCCCGCGTGTAATTTAGGTTTTTAATTTTCTTGCGCGGAACCCTAATTATTTTTCTAAAATATAAATAGCCTAAGTCACTTCTTTTAAAATTAGCTATCTACCAGTGCAACTCCCGTCAAAATTGGTCCAGCCGTTTCAGAGATTAGCCGGAACAAACAGACAGACAGACAAAAGTTTTAAAAAATGTGTTTTTGTTATACGATACTTATAACAAAAACACATTTTTTATATACTTTTATATAATGTAATTAGTAAAAAGCTGTTATTTTGACATTGCGAACAGACACTTCAATTGTATTTACTTGTAAAGATTCTAAGAGTTTAATGTCGAAAGTTTAATTAAAAGTTGATTTTTGTTTATTAATCTTTGTAGTTTTAATTTAACTGGTTTCTTAAATAACTATGGCCAACTCCCACGGACTTACCTATTAAGACCCTAGTTGTATAGATAAAAAATATTCTATTCTAATTCATATGGTACGATCCTGACACATTTTTCTCGCATTTTTTACCTCCATATAAACGCGTAATTGCTCGTCGAATAAAGGCCGGCTAAAGTTGTGAATATATAGCATTTATTTATAAATATAAATATTTATGATTAATAATTGGTTGTGATTACCTGGAGACTGCACATAATTATATATTATGTAATAAACTAATGTCATTATTGTATAATAATCTACAGAGTGTAATTAATTGAGCAACATTGTATATAATATCGTATCACACCCCAGAGGATGCAACTTTAACTTATGAACTTGGTGTATAATAATGTGGTCGTAAGTTTCCTTCATACTTAAAATATTTTTTTAAGATAGATAGCACCAAAGAGAATATAAGAAAATTATAACAAATTGTTCAACAAATGTGAAGTGATGAGCTGCAAATTAACGAAAGAAAGAAAAAGTTAATTGTTGCTAGTCGTTGAACAGCACAAAAATACCACAGAGCACTTATAACCACAAGGATTACTATGAGGTCTCACAGTGCACTCAAAGTACTCACTACTCATACAGAGTCCACAGTCCAGGGTACACAGGGACAAACGACACTTTACGTTTATTAAACGCACAGAAACCGAAATCTAAGAACCAATATGCGAAACACATTTTGATTAACCTCGTAGAAGTTCTAAATTGTACCTAATATATTTAATATATATATTAATAAGTATGTATGTATTTATCTTATCTATGTACTTATATACCATTCTATATTTCTTTTCTGTGGCTTTAATAAAATAATGTTATTTTTGTCGCCAAACCACACACGTTTTTATTGTTTTCTTGCAATCCTGTCCATCCAAAGGTTGTCTGGAAGAGATCGCTCTTAGCGATAAGACCGCCCATTATACCACATTTTTTTTTTAAAACGTTTATATATAAAAAAAAATATTTTATGTCATTTCAACGGTTAAGCCTAAAAAGAGTAAAGCATGTCTGTACGAGTTCGTCGTGCAACATTAATTTGTTTTGCTTGTGACGTCATCAGACTAGTGTAAGTGCATTCACGATTATATCGAATTAGAGTTTAAGTTATAAATTAGTGTAGCGTGAAAAGGCGTTGAGGTTTAGGTCGTTAACTCAAGTTCATTGTGAGTTTGCAAGGTGGAGAAAGATATTGATCGTAAGTAAAGGTCGATATTAAATTTCGAATTCCAATAAAAAAACATGTGTGCAGTTCACACGCGGTAGAAATGAAATCTTCAAATTAAATGAAGTATAAAACAAAAACATTTCAGAGGAAATATTTTTTTTAAATTGATAATTTTCAATCACAAGTGCGGCATAAAATATAACATAAAAGTTTAATTTTAAAGTAAATAAACGTTACAATTCTTAGTTTTAGAGACGTAGATAATAAATTAAATATTTTTTAGTGTATTAAATCAAAAGAATATTTTCTTTCGACGAAAATTGCTTTGTAATAGCGACGTCTACAGCAGTCAAGTCAAGTCAAGTCATTCAAGTGTTTTAAAATGGTTTTACATGTACAATGAATTCTATTGGTAAAATCATTTTATCGAACAAGGGAACAAAAATTGATTGACTCTCAAGGTGGTCGGTAAAATAGACTAATTTAATATAAATCGGTAAGATATGAAATCGTGGATTGTTAAGAATGGTTTGGATATGAGAGTTTTATTTAAAATAATTAAAGTTATTTATTTGATAATAAATTTGTAATTTTTTAATTCTTTATATTAACATTTAAACGTTATATTAGCCATTTTTAAAGCACCGCACACAGAGGAGGCCGATAAAATAGGAAACACTTTATACTGAACTAGCTGTTCCCCGCGGTATTATTACCCGTGTATATCAGGCTCTGAGCCGTGAGACATTACACCTCGATTATTCTTTTTCGGTTCTCATCGGGTGGCTAGACGTCGTTCGCGCGTCAAGCCGAGTGTAGAATTATTTTAATTTTTCATAATCTCTTAAACTATGCATACAAAAAACATGCTATAAAGAGCAAAGTTAATCTTAATAAAATTATCTTGATGATGAAGTAACTTTCATTGATAAGGATTAACATGATATACCTAATATTAACGATTATAAATTACATTTTAATTTTTAATATTTTTTAATTATGGATTAAGCAGTACGGGAACGCTTTTTCTTCCAATTTGCTTAATAAAAATAAATATTTAAGGATGGCTGAGAGGTGTAGCCTAATGTTAGGTAGCCCATACTACTATACTATTGCTAGTGAATCTGGCTACCATACTGTTAGTTCCAGAGACTAGCGTGTATAAACAAACAAAAATAAAAACCTCTTTTGCTTTATTACATGTATTAGTATAGATTTTATCTCATTCTTTTGTATAGATTTATATATTTGTATCTTTCAGTATCGTTTTTTCGTTTGAAATCACAACGATTTGTTTCAAATCACAAAGACCATAAAGAAGTTTTCACTTCAAAAATAAGGAAAATATCGAAAACGCAAGTTTAAGGAAAGCTTGCGTCAAGAAGATTCCAACAATCCAACAAAAAAAGATATACAGGATCGAAGAGGAAATGAAAAAATCACGTTTTCACGAAAAACTATTCATTCAAAAACTATTATACGTATGTACATTATATAGAATAATGGTGACAAATGAGCACACAGTTCACTTGATGGTAAGTGGATGTCTGTGTAATAAGAGAGTGCACACTAAATCCGCTTCTCTCCAATTTGTCCAGTATCAGGCCTGCAGGAAGAAATTTCAATATGAAATAAGCAGTGCAAAATATCTTTATTTTTTTATTTTTCATTGTAACATTACTTTGTGTGTACATAAATAAATAGTAACGAGTTAATAATGTGACGTTGATTTTTTTTATATCAGCAACCGTTTAAATAACTTATTAACGGATAAAATGGTCCATATGCAAAATAAAGTTACAGTCTAATATACCTCCCATTGTTAGGCAAAGGACACCTTTTATTTCTGAGAGGGTTAATAACAACGACATCTATAGAATACCAGACTAAAATGGCAGCTTGACACTGATGTGTTTCGTATGGTGATTGTAGAGAACCGGAGACACTTTTTACTGGAAAAGAAGCATTACATCTTAGCCCTTACGGGTGACAATGCATCTGCATTTAAATTCTTTATTGAGGATAAATGTAGATATCTATGGGTCACAGCAACCACTTACCATTAGGTGGACTGTGTGCTCGGTTTTCACCCTTACCTATAAAAAAAAGGACGCGTTGTCACCCATGAGGACGAAAATGGAATGCCTTATTTCTAAAGGATGTCATCGAAATATTTTATTGTTCGGACATTAGGTTTTCTCAAGATGGTTTCCTTCACCGCCGAAGACGTGGTAAGTCAGCACTTAGTCAGGTGCCATTGACCAATACAAATGTTTTCAAATTTAATATTTTTTTTCTAATAGTCACGTATGTTCGTGTGTCAGTACGTGGATATTAGTAATTTTATTGTTTGACAAAAATAGTTCTTATGGAATTTCAAATTATATTTTAAACTCAGAACCACTAAAAGAGCACAATTTTTTTTATAGAAGAAGGGGCAAACGAGCATGCGGCTCACCTGATGGTAAGTGACTACCGCCGCCCATGAACAACCGCAACACCAGAGGAATTGCAGATGCGTTGCCGGCCTTTTAGAAAGGTGTAAGCTCTTTTCTTGAAGGTTTCTAAGTCGTATGGGTGCGGAAAATTCGCTGGTGGTAATTGATTCCACAAGGAAGATGTGCGAGGGAGAAAACTTCTTCTAAATCGCACAGTGGTGGACCGCCAATCATCCAGATGGTATGGATGGTAACGCGAGTTTTGTCGCGATGTGCGATGGTGAAATTGAGCGGCTGGAATTAGTTCGAACAATTCCTCAGAGCAGTCCCCAGGATAGATGGGATAAAATACGCAAAGAGATGCAACATCTCTACGCAGTGCCAGTGTATCGAGCCGATCAGAAAGAACTCGGTCGTCAACGATTCGAACCGCTTTGCGCTGGATGCGGTTCATTGGAAGGAGCTGGCACTGGGGTGCCCCGGCCCAGAGATGAGAACAGTATTCCATGTGGGGCCGAACTTGTACTTTGTAAAGTTGCAAGCGATGTGCCGGCATGAAATACTGTCTCGCTCTGCTGAGCACGCCAAGCTTTATAGAGGCCAATTTGGCCTTCCCTTCCAAGTGACCACGAAACTGCACACTATTCGATATGTCGACGCCAAGGATTCCGATACTAGCTGAGGCAGCAAGGGGATTGCCTTGAAACTGAGGAGACACGACAAAGGGGTTCTTTTTAGCGGTAAACGCGCAAACTTGTGTCTTCTGGGGATTGAACTTGACTAGATTTAATCGGCCCCAATCCGAGACTTTGTTAAGCAAAGACACGACTTCAGACACAAGTTTGTCCCGGTACTCGGCGATGTTTTCCCGAGAAATATTGGCACGGCCGGTATATAAGGCATCACCAGTGCTGTCGTCTGCATAGCAATGAATGCTACCAGTTAGCAACATATCATTGATATGCAGGAGAAACAGCGTTGGTGATAGCACGCAGCCTTGTGGAACACCAGCGTTGATAGGCTTGAAATCAGAGCATGCACCGTCTACTACGACTTTGATGCTCCGATCAGCAAGAAAACTGGTGATCCATTTGCACAATTTCTCGGGAAGCCCATAGGAAGGAAACTTCGAAAGAAGCGCTTTGTGCCAGACCCGATCAAAGGCCTTCGCTATGTCCAATCTAACGGCCAAGGCCTCCCCCTTGGACTCTACTGCCTCTATGAGTCAGATAGACTAGAAGATCACCAGCTGATCGACCTCGACGAAAACCGTACTGGCAATGTTTGATATGGCACTTAATATATTATAAAATACCCAAAACGGTGTTGAGGTGCAGCGTCGAAGTTACGAGGCATCTGTATTGCGATTGGCAATCACCTGGCGAGCGTGATGATTATGGCAAATTCGTTCTACCATGGGAGAGGTTGATAAAGGTAATACATAATGATAAGTTCTTATGTAATTAATCTGTTACTATTATACAAAAATACCATCATAATTACTTTAAGAGAAAATAAAATTGATAAAGGTACTAGTGCTAATAATTCATAGGTCTGTGCCTATAACATTCCCGTTCTGAAGTACTGACCATTTCATATCAAAATAATTTTTGTTTCGTTAGAATTCTAATTCCAAAATAAATTTTATTTTAAAAACATGGAATTCTATTTTCAAAATTAGTCATTTGTTTATTAATTACGCTTATGTTTTCATAAAATTTGAATCTTTTTCGTCATCATGGATACATTAAAAATTCGAGTAATTATGGAATTTGAGTACCGTCGTGGCTGCAACGCGGCACAAGCGAGCGAATACTGTAAACGAACACAGCACCTGTTATTGGTTTGTCCGCTTACGTTTAGGAAATTTAGTCCTGATAAATGAACCTCGTAGTCGTCTGAAAACTTTGGTTAACAATGAAGAGTTAAAGGCGATTGCGGAAGCTGATGATACTCAATCTACGACTGAAAACAATATAGGTCCATTTGCGTCAAATTGGCAAGGTAAAAAACTTGACAAATGGGTGCCCCACGAACTCAATGATTGCCAGCGCAGAGTATGCCTTGCACTAATAAACAGGCACATAAACGAAGGAATTTTAAACCGCATTGTTACCTGCGCTCAGCAAATTGGTTGGATATTGGTTCAGCACCCAAACAATGCCCTCAACGGTAACTTACCCCTAGAAAAGTGATGGTCACTGTTTGGTGGTCTAGCGTCGGTGTAATTAATCACAGCTTCTTACCAAACGGGATGAGCATTATTGCAGATTTTTACTGTGAAGAACGGAACACAATGATGGAGAAGGTCGCACTTCTCCAATCAGCTTTGGTCAATCGCTCGTCCCCGCAGCACCAGCACGACAACGCGCGACCTCATATTGCACAACAGGCGTTTTCCAAGTTACTAGAGCTGGGGTTGGAAGCTCTCCGTTATTCGCCGTGCTCACCAGACCATGTGCCTACAAACTTCTCCTTCATCCAGAAGTTTGGCGGGAAAAAAATTAAATAGCCGAAAGGCAGTACAAAATGCCTTTGAAGAATTCGTTGCCTTCCCGTCCAGCTGATTTCTTCAAGAAGGGCATCACAAACTGCCACTGCGTTGGCAAAGACGCATCATTTGCGTGGGTGATTACTTTCATTAACAAAAAAACGTCGAAATCTTAATTTTTAGGCCCTAGTAGAACATACCGACGCGCAATATAGGAAAACTTTACGTTAACTTATTATATAAAAACGGGAATTTCATAGGTAAAGACCTAATATTTATATTTCTTCTAATTACATTCAATGTCTCCGTGGGCAGTTCTTTAGCATTAAGTTCGACTTGAATCCCGTTCGAGGCAATTATTTGTATGGCCTGCAATTAAATGTTTGCTTTTTGCAATTTATGTTTGTAAACTGCCTCCACGATACAGAAAAAATTCTAGTGTGGGTTAACGCATTTATCTTAATGAAATAAGGAAAAGTTAAAATCGCGTTGTGTGCCTGATAGTAACAGTAGATACTATGGCCCATAGACACTACATATACCCTTGACTAACAGTATCAATGTATTAAAGCAGTAAGATTAGCTGCCAAAAAGAAATAATTTTACGCTTTGATTTTCGTCAATCACTATAAAAACCCTGCAGTGTTATTATTCCGTTATTTCACGCTGGTAGTTTCTGTGAGCTTAGTACTTCTCCGATGGAGCCAAAGATTTTTTGAGCATTTGCAATGCAGTAATAATAGTTGCAGCGTGGCTAAATATCGTAGTATGTTGAGAGCATCTGTATTTCAATACTTAATAGAGGGAAGATGTAAGTGTGTATGGGCTACAGCATCCACTTACCATCGGGTTAAATGTGTGTTCTTCTGTCACCTTTAAGGTAAAATTCCGTAGCCGACTGCAGGCAGGAGCAGCAGGCGATGTAAAATCCGTAGCTAGCGACATATCGCATGCCGCTATGGGCCGAGTGGCAGACGACACTGTAGCCCGACCGCACATCAGTAGTGTCGCCCGAGCGACAACACGTTGAATTTTTCTCAAAAACTGAGTTTCACTGATTATGAGGAAGAAAAACTGATAAACCACGTGGCCCAATATCCTCGCAGTGACATGACTTCTCGACATATCGCAGTCACATGACTCCACGACATGTCGCAGCGACATGTTGTGATGACACGTCGCCTGCTGCTGCTGCCTGCAGTCGGCTACGGAATTGTACCTTTATATATATAAGAAGAAATAATATTTTTTTTTGCTTTTCTCATTCAATGATGCTGCATTTATTTAAATAATTGTGAAAGTTTTCATTTATAAGTAACGTGATAAAAATGTGAACAGACTTCTCAAAGGTCAAAATAATTATTCTCCCGCAGCTCTTTAACCTATTTACAATTCTCGGTTAATTTTAATTTGTTACAAAGTATAAATGCAAGCAATGTTGTATGCTTGTTAATAATCGCTTTACAACAAAGATTACTCCTAGATTTCTAAGATAGAAAGATCATTAGGGAGATCATTTATTCGTAGGAAGTACGGTTGACATTTTTAAATTATTTTTAAATGAGAAGCAATACAAAATGCAGCAATTAAAATAAGTACTAAATAATGGTGTTTAGTTTATTTTTAAACGACATTAAAAATAAGGTTTTCAATTCGAACGTATGTATTTTTTTGTGTATGTTACGCGATATCTTCGCAGGTTTTGAACCGAATTAATGATTCTTTTTTTATTTAATAGGTTTTATCTTAAAATGGGAAAAAATGTTTCATATTGTTTAAGGAATTTCATATGATATCTTCGCAGATTGAAAACCGATTTTAATGATTCTTTATTAATAGATTTTAATTCAAGGGTGGTCCCAGGTAAATTTTTATTTACTTGGACCACCCTTGAATTAAAATCCATTAATAAAGAAAAATTTCACCCCTAAAGGTAGCAAACAAATAACTTCTTTTTAAGCAATTTGAAGTCGATTTTTACTTTTTCTTAAAAGTCATAATTATTTTATATTGTTCTGATTTTTTTATATATTTTTGATGCTAGAAGTTTAGTAAGTATAAAGCCTCTACCCTCACCCTACTAGGTTGTAGGACACTTATTTTACCTAGGAGTTTGTCTAGATAACTACCACCATTTCCCCCATAACTACCGTGAAACAGCAGTGTCTGCACTGCTGGGTCTAGGTCTAAAAGGTATACTGACTGTGATGCATTCCGTCATGGGCCTTGAAGTGATAACGTATCTCTAGCTTTCTCTATTGAAGTTGGTTGCAGGAGTCCATGGGCTCCAGTAGCCATGTAACATCAGTTTTTTTTAGAGAATAAGGGTGTCAAACGATATAGTCAGGATTATGGTAAGTGGATGCTCTTACTTACACATCTATCCTCGATTAAGAATCAAAATGCTGATGCGTTTTCCTCCCTGAGGAATAAGATAAAGTGTCTCGTTTCCAGTAAAAAGGGTATCCAGTTCTTTACACTCACCATACGAAACACAGCAGCATTAAGCAGCTACTTCAGACATAGAAATTTGACATATGTTTTATTAGCATAAATACACTCACAAAATATACTTTTAGAAGTAAATAAAAACATACAAGATTGGATGGAAAACATAACTAAGAATAAATTTCAGCAAGAGTGAGTGATGTGATGTCAAAAAGGATTCCGTCTCAGCATATGCTACCGCAGGTACTTTGGCAGCGCTGATTTAATAAAATAATTTTACGCTGGCATACTGTGAGAGCGTGGCCCCTTCTTGGTGGAGCCGACTCATTCAAGCTACATCCATAATAAAAGTAATTTGTAAATTTTTTTGATACTTCAATTTTATAAAAAAAATAAACAATAAAACACCAAAACTTTAGCTCTACATCTCCAACGAGCTTTGAGTCGCTCGTTGTTAGGGGGTCGTAGAGAAACCATAACTCTATTTCATCTCGTGTATTGATTGATTGTGGAAATGTCAGTGAGATCTAATGGCTTTCCATTGATGGTGGCATTTCCATTTCGTTATGTATTAATACATTTAACACCGGCCATAGGGATCTATGTCACTGTTTAATTTATTGTAAGTGCATGCTACATAGTGAACTACATATGCCTAGTTGCTACAATTGGCAAGAGGGTTGGCAACCACAGTTCTTATTTTGTCTTGAAAAAAAAAGTTGTCTACAACGAAAGATTTTAGAGTGGCAGCCTCGTAATGGCAAGTGCAGTGTATAGTGACCTCCTTAAGGTATAATTCCGTAGCCAACCGCAGGCAGCAGCAGCAGGCGACGTATCGTCGCGACATGTCGTGGCGTCATGTCGCTGCAGTCATGATTCCGAACCCGACTGCAGACGGCTGCAGCCTGTGTTCCAATCGGTTCCGAATGTTCTGTGGGTATTCTATTTATGTAAACAAAATAGGTATATATATATATATATATATTCCTATTTACCGCTTTTATTTAACTCCTTTTCTTTATTTTTTCAAATATTTCTTTTGTCACACTATTTAAATAATTATTGTGATATGCATCGTATAGTGCGGGATATTGGGCCACCTGGTTTATCAGTTACTCTTCCACGGAATCGGTGAAACTCATTTTTTTGAGAAAAAATTCAACGTGTCGCTCGGGCGTTGGCAGCACTACTGATCTGCGGTCGGGCTACAGTATCGTCTGCCGCTTGGCCCGCAGCGGCAAACGACGTGTCGCTAGCTAGGGAAGGTATTTCATAGAACTACATAGAAACCAGTAGTGTCGTGACGTCACGTCGCCTGCTGCTGCTGCCTGCAGTCGGCTACGGAATTGTACCTTTAGAATCTAAAGTTTAGATAGACATTAATAGGTATAGGGAATTGATGGATGCAGACGGCTCACAACCGTACTTTGATGCAATCTTTGAGGTGGTATATGTTACGAAAATACATAATTGCATAATCCTTCTGCACATAAATTATACGAGTATACTCTTATTAGCTTATATGTTAAATTATAAAAAAATATTAAATAATTCGTTTACGAGGTAGAGCCGCGTCAAACGGCGGCATAATGTTATTTCATATGGTGATCGTAGAGAATCGGAGATCATTTTTACTGTTTTTTTTTTATAGGATAAGGGTGACAAACGAGTACACAGTCTACCTGATGGTAAGTGGTTGCTGCGGCCCATAGACATCTACATCTATCCTCGTTTGCGAATCAAAATGCAGATGCGTTGTCACCCGTGAGGACTAAGATGGAATGCCTCATTTCCAGTAAAAAGGGCCTCCGGCCACCTGCACTCACCAAGCGAAACGCAGAGGTAAACCTCTACTTCACGCTGGTATTCTGTGAGGTCGTGGTACCACCCCGGTTCGAGACGGCCCATCCATGCGACAGCAAAAGCTGCCGTGTGGCTCTACCACTGTTACAAGGTGTCTGAGTCAGGAGCTGACAACGCGTCTGCATTTTGGTTATTAATCGAGGATAAATGTAGGTGTCTATGGGCAGCAGTATCCACTTACTATATAAGTAGACTGTGCTCGCTTAACATCCTTACTTTTATTAAGATTTCAATAATCCACGATTGGATAGGCGTAGGACCAACGGCTTTACGGCAACTAACTAATATTTTATGAAGTAAATTGTTTACACCTGCCACAGTTTCTCAATCCAGGGTTGACAGGTAAAAAATGCCATAAGGCATTAATTCCGCTCTTAAGATCCCTTATTACGTAAGCTGTATATCGTAAACATTTGAAATTCACTGCAGAGGGGATATTTGCTATATATTATATAACCACAGTTTATTTTTATTTTTAGTTGTATTAGTTGTTTCCTTCTGTCACCTCTTACGACACCCACAGCATGGTATGGTGTAGTAGATAGATATTATACACCGCCACTACACTGTTATAAGTTGTGTAATAAATATTGGTACGACTGCCTCGTTGGTCTAGTGGTTGTAGTAGTGCGACTGTTGATCATGAAGTCCCGGGTTCGAATCCCGGGTCGGGCCAAAAACTCAGTTATTGAGTTTTTCCATCAAGAAATTCTCAGTAGCTGCCCGGAGTCGGGAAGTTGGCGGTGTTTCACCCCCGTGCCTCGAAAAGCACGTAAAGCCGTTAGTCCTGCGCCTGATCTCTCTCCGGTCGTGTCGGTTTACCGTCCCATCGGGCTATGAGAGTGAGAGAATAGAGAGTGCACCTGTGATTGCGCATACACTTGGGCACTATAATCCTGTCCTGCGCCGATGGCTAGTCTTCGTTGAGACTGGCCGCCGTGGCCGAAATTCGGTCTGGAGGACATTATTATTATTATTATTATTAATAAATATTAAATAAATAAATAAAAATGTTTAAATGTTTATTCGTATGTTTTCTTAGTATGTTAGTAGTTTTTCTTGATTTAATGAACTAACGACGAAGCTCAGTTAGATTTGTATGACACTGAATAAAGCGTACGTGTGTTCATTGGGAAATTGCCGTAAAACAGCTATGTAATATAGTGTTCACAGTGATAAAACCTGTGATGTCTATTGCGTTTAAGTTACCTAATTCACTCAAGAAACTGTCTGGCACAATTAATGATTTACGTAACTAGCAATTGTTTCGATAACGTAGAAACAACACGAACCCGTACTTAATTATAGTGAAGCAGTGTCTAGTGATATTTGACACAGTGTTTTTTGGAGTAGAAGAGTCCACCTTGCCGGCCCAATGCTTGTTATTGACAAAACTGAAGTGGACTAACGAACTTACAGTACTCCTGCATGGTACCATGGTAAGTGATTACTTCAGTCCGTGAACACACTGCCAACAACTTGAAACAAAAGCCTACATATCTTTTTAAAAAGAAAGCGTTACCCGCACACTAGGATTTTCTACTGTACCGTTGAGGCAGTTTACAAACATAGGTTGCACGAGGACAAACATCCAGACCCGGAACAATTATTATTTGTAGGCCATACAAATACTTGTTCCATGCGGGATTCAAACCCACGGTTCCCAGCGCAACTACTAATTGCTAAGCCACTGCGCCACGGAGCTGTCAACAAATGCTTTGCTCTTTTGCCCACAGGACTAAGTCTCAAGAAATGCCTCACAGCCTATTGTAATTCTGGTTGTCTAAAACACTACAGACCAAAAGCCAGAAAAACAGCAAAACAAACACTTTGGCGGCTAAAATAGGTAAGAGGGTGGTATCTACCTAGATCCCAGGTAGATAAGGAGAATCCTATCACCTGGTCAACTTTTTTGTTGGTAGACTGAATGTATATCGAATAATGTAGATCGAATTTCTTCGTTAGATTCACTCATTTTCGCGGACAGCAAAATAATTGAAAAATGGCGGAATAGTGTTTTTTACTATCTGTTTTCCTTTTCTTAATATCCTACGGAGGGGCACACTGAAACGATCGGGAATAGAATATTTCGGATTGAGTTACAATAAAACCTTTTCTAGAATTTGAATACTGGCCTCTTAGAATCTTAATGACATTCAAACAATTAAAAAAATGTTTAAAAACAAAAACTATGTTGGTTTAAAGTTGACGCGTCGTTAACAGAAATGGAGCTCACGCGTGAACATTTCCGTGCCATAATATATTACAATTTTCGTCGCGGCTTATTTCAAGATAAATGTCTCAGCGAACTTGTTTCGATTTATGATGTTGAAGCACCGAGTCAAACGACAATATACCCCTGGTATGCCGAGTTCCAAAGCGGTCGTTTATCGCTCAGCACTGTAGGTCTGTGCAGGCCGACCAAGAACAGCGGTCACGCCTGCAAACATCGCAGCTGTGTGAACTATTATATTAGATGACCGTCATGTGACATACGCGTAGATTCGGGCTGTTATCAGTATCGGAATGACTGCAATTCAGTCGATATTACATAATGAAGTGTGTGTAAGAAAGCTAGTTTCTCGCTGGGTTCCCCACAATTTGTCCGAAGAGCAAAAAGCGGCTCGTGTAAATTGGTGCCGGAATACTCTGCAACGCTTCAATGGAGGGAAATCAAATGCCGTTTATAATATCGTCTCAGGTGACGGACCATGGATTTATTCATACGAACCTAAAAGAAAACATCAGTGAGTTTGGGTCTTCGAAGACGAGGTCAAACCAACAAAAGTAGTTCGCTCCCACAGCGTGTCAAAGAAAATGGTCGCTACGTTTGTCTCGAAAAAGGAGCATGTTGCTACAATTCGTTTACAGGAACGCAAAACGGTTCCCGCTGAGTGGTATATCATGGTTTGTTTGCCAGAAATGATAGCCGAACTCCGAAAAAATAACCCGTCGCATCATCTTACATCACGATAATGCGAGCTCCCATACGGCTCAGAAGACAAATGATTTTTTGAAGCAGGAAAACGTTGATCTGATGAACCATCCTCCGTACAGTCCTGACCTGAGCCCTAACGATTTCTTTACAAAACCTAGAATGAAAGATTTACTACGCGGTCAACGGTTTGAAGACCCCGAAGCAGCTGTGGAAGCGTACAATTCAGCCATTTTGTCAGCATCAACTTCAGACTGGAATTACTGTTTTAATGATTGGTTTGCACGAATGGAAAAGTGCATTAAGTTGAACGGAGAATACTTCGGAAAACAATAAAATACAATTTAGCTATATCGTGCATGTGGTTTTTCTTATTTCTGATCATCTCAGTGTGCCCCTCTTATATGTATTGATATTAAAGCCATCCAGATAGAAACAGTACAACGAAAGACATTATTTTCAATTTTATACAAACAAAATACGAAGAAACTTTTTCCTTGAAATTATATTTTAAACTTCATAGAAGTGCAGGCTGCCTGCCTTGTATTTTCTTATGCAAAAATTAACAAAAAGCTGCTATACTACGAGTATGTTTTTTAACCGACTTCAAAATAAGAGGAGGTACTCAATTCGACTCTATGTTTTTTTATGTGTGTTACTTCATAACTTTTTTCTAGGTGAACAGATTTTGATGACGAGTTGGTGCTTCTCATGTGGTTATATATATATGATAAGGGATATAAATGTGATCCCTTAGGGTAGAAAAATGTGGGATGAAGTTTTTAATGTGCTACGGCATCATTGTTGTTGTTATCTTCTTGGGCTTAAATTTTTCGTTATCCTATGTCTTAGACCACTGCAGAAGCTATTATGTCGAAATTATTTTATTGTTTTTTGTTTTTGATTTTTTTTTTAAAAAGGGTTATTCTTTTTAAAATTTAATTGTTACTTCGCAATAACAAATGCTATTAACTTTACAAATGTAACGTTATTTTCGGCTTAAACTGCATCTGGAGAAGTAGAATAGACACAATAATAGAAGTTAGTAGGTACTCGGCAGACTATGGACGGTTCTCACTTATCTACTTCAAATAAGCTCCAAAAATTTGAAGGGAATATAAAACCTTACGTAAAATAAATATTTTTGTAAAAATTTTACGTGGTAGAACCATGTTGCAGCTATATTGTGTTTGCAGCACGAATGGAATGGAATGAATTCTGTGCGAGCGTGTTCCTACCCCGGTAGAGTCGACTACCGGGGTAGGAACACGCTTGCATAGAATACCAGTGATTCTTAATTGAGAATAAATGTAGATATCTCAGGGTCACGGCATCCACTTACTATCAGGTAGGCTGTGTGCTCGTTAGTCAACCTTATTTTATAAAAAAGTGTTTCTAGAATCATGTAAAGATATGGAGTTTCGGTGAATTTATGCGACCTATATAAAAAAGTTTACAAAGGGCGAACTTACTGCCTGTAGACATTTTCTGTCGTAGTGATATAATATGTCAGATGTATTCAGGGAATGATCGTTAGGTAATATCAACTATTTACTTAATACATGTACTGAAGTATAAATTAATAATTATTAAATCATATGTAAATGAAAAATCATAAACATTAACACATATTTATAATAAACTATAATTGCACATTATATGTATATATATATAAATTGATTAGTAATATAGACAAATAGTGAAGAAAATTAATAAAAAAAAATCTCAAACATTCTGTCATTTCTATCTTTTAATACTGCGCACGCACGCATTCATAAGGGTCGATTGGTAGGCAACAACTTTGTTGCCCATAAATCACATTAAATTTGGGATAATTTCAAATAAAAGTAGAAGCTTATTTACTCGTATTTTCAAAAACTGCAATAGCGGTATATCATTATTTATATACTTGAACTTAAGTTTAAAATTTGGCTACTATTTGCATACATATCACTTTATATACATAACATGCAAATATATCATTAATATGTATGTGGTCGTGTATATATGTATATTTTTAGATATTTGTTTGCATTTTAAATATCATTGTATAGTATATCAAAGAATACCGTTAAGTTTATTTTTTGTAAAATATTCTTTAGCATCCAGGGAAGTTCAGTGTCGAAGTGCTCTGTCAGTAACAAGACTCTGCTGAATTGGGTACCTTATTACCCAATAGTAAACATCTACCAAATTTAAAATATGCTATTGTTATACAGTGTTCCTGAATAAAACTATTTTCTTTCCTTTTTTTTCTTTCAATTCATCTGAGGGTAAGGCTACTGCAGCCCACGTAGGCTAAGGCAAACTTTAAATTAATAAGTGCTTATTAACCTAGCAGAAGGGCTAATGTGTCATGTCTTAAGCCACATTGCACTCTTCAAGCTACTACACAGCAGTTGAAACTGATTAGAAAATGGTGATAGCTTCATCGATGAACTTTTAGTCAGAAAATGAGTCCAAACAATTAGAACCTCGTCTTCCATATGCACTTATCACACTTTATTGTTTGCTGGTTCTAGAACTGGTTATAAAGCCGTCGTAGGACATTGATTTCGGATTTGCAAGGGAGGACAACCGAGTGATATGTTCAGTAATGAATCATCAAATACATTCAGCGCATCATGGTCAACCTACTAGTCTTAAATCGGGAATCCCTGCTTACGTGCGGTATATCATGATTATTTTGATGTATGCCGCAAAATATTACTAGCAATTTTTAACGCTGTTTGGCAGCTCTATACTGTGGTACCGCTAAGCGCTGGATTTTTGTTCAATTGTAATTCCTAGTTTGGAGATAAGGTTTTTTTTTCAATACTGTACACCTACACACATGCACTCGCATACTGACTGAACTGACCAATAAGGTTATTAAAAACTTCAATTAGAAATATTAAAGATCATATTTATGTACATTTACAGGCAATAATAATAATTAAGAGAATATTTTTCATGCTGCAACGTGTTTCCGTGAAATTGGCAAGTTTATTTGTTATCACCTAACGACTAGCACGGATTTAGAATAAAAGATGATTTTAAATGAATTATTGAAGTGAAAATTTCTTTAAGTACATATGTACATACACACAATATATTCTTTTACATGTAAAACAATGCAATAAATGAATATTTTATTACTATATTAATACATTGATAAAAATAATTAATTAAAAATATAAAAAATACTTCCTAAAATATTTTAACAAAGTTAAAGTTAGTTATAGTTACAGCCTATATACACGTCCCACTGCTGGGCACAGCCCTTCTCTCATTTCTGAGAGGGTTTTAGGGCAAAGAAAGCGCTGCCCCAATGTGTGTTGGCGAACTTCACATGTCTTCGAAATTTATATTTTTTTCTTATTTGTCAGACATGCAGGTTTCCTCACGATGTTTTCCTTCACCGCCGAGCACGTGGTAAATCAGCAATTAAAATTGCAATTAACAATTTCATTGGTTCAAAATTGGTTCAAACACGAGTTTCTCGCGTACTGTGAAACTTACAGCGAGTGCTAATTATCTGATCTACCACGGCATTTTTTAACAACCCAAAAATAATGCTTACAAGTTTGTGAAGCTAAGAGGTTTTCACTTCTGATATGCACACTTCGACTAACAGTTTTTGATGTGTAAAATCTATCCTCTTGCATTTCCACAATCTGTGGGATTGATTGCGTGAAAAGAGACGGAAGTATGTAACAGGAAGCCGGCGAAGCGCGCGCTATTTGATTTGACCAATGCGCGCGCGGTGGTAATAAAATGTGATATTATATAAACTAATTTATATGAATAAACAATATTAATAAATATATTTACTGCTGATAATAAGTCTCAGAAAAAAGTACAGATCATTGATAAAAAATGCAAGTGAGTAAAAATCTATACAAATAAATAAAATTGAAGTGTCTGTTTGTAATGTCAAAATTACAGCTGTTTACTAAATGCATATGAAAGTATATATTGTACTAATAAAAAAACAAAAGCTTTTGTCTGTCTGTCTGTTTGTTTGTTCCGGCTAATCTCCGAAACGGATGGACCGATTTCGACGGGACTTTCACTGGCTGAAGTTATAACGAGTAACTTCGGCTACTTATATTTTAGAAAAAGAATTAGGGTTCCACGCAGCATAATTAAAACCCTAAATTACATGCGGACGAAGTCACGGGGAACAGCTTCTGAATAATAATAATGAACATATATTTTAATATTTAGCTTTTATAAATTTAGAGATTAATTTCTGTAGCTGCTCATTTGATATTTTTAATTTTGATTAAAGATATCTTTTTCGCGATATATTGTTAATGTTTAATAGTATTAATGTAAAATTAACAGTGGTAGAGTCACGCGGCAGCTTTTGCTGTCGTACGGATGGGCCGGCTCGAACCGGGGTGGTATCACGACCTCACAGAATACCAGCGTGAAGTAGAGGTTTACCTCTGCGTTTCGCTTGGTGAGTGCAGATGGCCGGAGGCCCTTTTTACTGGAAATGAGGCATTCCATCTTAGTCTTAGAGGATAGATGTAGATGTCTATGGACCGTAGCAGCCAATTACCATCAGGTGGACTGTGTGCTCGTTTATCACCCTGATCCTATTAAAAGAAATGTCAGATATTACACATCATATGCGACTACTATAAAGCTCGCTTTTTTTAAGGGTAAAGTATTTGTAAAATGTTTTAAACAGTTCCTAATTGATCTAGATCACTTACTAAATCATTTAGCAAAATAGATCGAATGAATAGTTCAAATAGATTACTTTGAGATGTGACGTTTGAAGCTTAAAGTGCTATTGTGTGACAATAGCTTGCTTCCATTTGTTTATAACATTACATAAACTACTGTGGCTTGTGGTCGACATTTACCAATTGTGTGGAAACAACATATATTTATTTACATAATGTATTTTGTAATATTTTCCCGTGCAGGGAAGACAAAGAGATCTTAGCTCATATCGCCATGAACGTGACCAAACGCTTTTACTTAATTGCTTAAAACGACATCATACATATACGATTTTCTTTTCATGCACATCTACGGTACAAAAATTTGATGAACATTCAAATTATGAGTTTCGTTTCCCTCATAATAAATACGTCTGGTCACACAGAAAGTTTTGGGAAAAACTTTTATGTTTGAGACACTGCACTGTTCGGATAAAATTTCGTTTGAAAAAACGTTTAATTATAAGTAAAAATTATAATGTTCCAATTTTAAATTACCTCCGGCATTATTTACGACATAAATTGAAGTATATAGTCTTACATAAGAAAATAGATCGGTCTCGGAAAATTTTCACGCGATGATTATTTTGTGATTTCAAATGTCGTCCAAAACCGGATTAATTGTTTGATAGACTTCAAATTGCATTTAGGGGTAAAAAATGAAATTAAGGACATCGGCTGTTACGGAAGGAAACGTACCAGTAGGGAAAATTATTATTTAAGAGAATATGCGAATTTTGTATGAAGAGATTAAAGTATATATTGCCAATTATATCGGGAAATAGGAAAACAAGATTTTACACGAGCTTGCCTGATTTCTTAAACGATTCATTTTTTTAAGCTAAATATTGAATTGTGACATTTCTCTAATATAATCTTAGGAGATGCCATTGAAATTGTTGCACATCTAGAATTATGTCCGTGGGGTTAGTTTTTATCTTGTATAATTAAAAAAGCGGCCAAGTGTGAGTCGGACTCGCCCATGAAGGGTTCCGTAGCAGCAAGTTACATAATTTACGATTTATGACGTATTAAAAAAAAACTACTTACCAGATCTCGTTCAAACCAATTTTCGGTGGAAGTTTACATGGTACATGTACATCATATATTTTTTTTAGTTTTATCATTCTCTTATTTTAGAAGTTACATGGTGGGGGGGGGGGGGGGAGAGGGGACACACATTTTACTACTTTGGAAGTGTCTCTCGCGCAAACTATATAAAAAATTATATAAGAAACCTCAATATAATTTTTGAAGACTATTTATTACCCATACGCGTGGGCTATTTGAGTTTCACTTCTAAGTGTGGAAAACTTATTGTTTCTTTTCTATTTTTGTATGAAAATCTTAATGCGGTTCACAGAATACATCTACTTACCAAGTTTCAACAGCATAGTTCTTATATTTTCGGAAAAAAAATAGCTGTGACATACGGACGGACAGACAGACAGACATGACGAATCTATAAGGGTTCCGTTTTTTGCCATTTGGCTACGGAACCCTAAAAAATATGTAGTATCATTTTTATACGCCATAAATGGCAAACATGCAGCTCGTTTTAAGTTTCTTAACACCTTTATATTTTTACTCATGTTTTACAAAATAAATATCTTTATTTTTATCTTTGGGTGCCGCATCTCACCGATGCTCAGAAGCAGCCTTATAGTTTTGTGGTACTTCAACATGAAAATTTGAAATGATCGCAGGTGATGAATTTTGAATTTTTCAAGACCGTCTCGAAACAAAATGCCAATTGATTGTTTAGCTGTTTCAAAATGAACCAACGCCTACCTTAATAAAGCGGTCGATAACCGCAGGGAATATTTTGATCGCTACTTTTGTCACTTTGCCAGGATATCTGGTGTCAATTCCTTTATAAAATTGAAGATAAATGATACTACCAAATGCTTGCCAGAAGTGTTCACATAAACAAGTGGCCCAACATAGGGCTCCTCGGGCTACTGCTTCACCATGACAACACGCTTGCGTGCTCAGCCCTTAATTGTCACTGCGTGACTTCAATTTATTCCCGCAAATATATAATATGTAATTATAACTTTTAACAATAAGTAAATACCCACTGCAATAAGCTAGAATTTATTCTCAAAATTTATATGGAATCACCTTTAAAGTGTAATCTATTATAAAAAAATAATTATAAAAATTGGTTCACAATTTGCGAAGATATCGCGTAACATAAATACAAAGAAAATATACAGTTGACTTGAGAACCTCCTCCTTTTTGAAGTTAGTTAAAAAACGGATACAATTTTCATCGCCAGAAGATGGGCTAGTAGCTTTTGCAGGAAAAAGTGTTTCGAAAATTTGTTCAGACGCATGAAAATTCTGAATAGCCCACGTGTGTACTCGTACATATATTTTTGATGTTTACATGTTAATATTATTGCTGACTCCCACTTTTCTTTAACTATAAAATAACTACTCAGGATTATTTTGTCACATAAGTTTAATCCGAGATTAGTTTTATTATTAGTAAATACGTCCAATTATTTTTTTTATTAAAATGTGTGTTTTCTGATTGATAATTAAAAAAATGTAAGCAACTACTGTAAGTACTGTAGTGAATTTTACCACAATTACAAGACATTTCGAGTTCATCGTTTAGTTATAAAAATATGCAAGAACTTTACCTGTACTTCACATCCATGGCTTCAAAGTTGTAAACTGAAGAATACACACCAGACAAGAAAACAGGGAACAAAATCAACATGTAATTGTAAATGTTGAATTTACCGAACGGTCCCAATATTTCTAATATATCATCCACACTCACTTCCGCGTCTTTCTTTTCCACGTCCATTTTGTTTGTATATTTGTTTCAGCACAACACTTTTACGATTTAATTATTGTATTATTATTTTATATTGTCGTGGTTTAACGTAAGGCGACCGCGAGATCGGTCACCAGACCGATAGTGCGTGCGCGCCGCTTGCTTTATAGCTTTATTGTTGATGTAAAAATCATTGCCTTCGAATTACCGAGCCAAAGGCATAGTTTTTCATACCACAGCGTAAGAAGTGCATCAATAGTTCTATCGTTTTCATTATCAAGGAGAAATATTGCACGCTGTTTTAGTTTGCGCTAATGCATTCGTTTTTTTTTCCGGTGATTATTTGTAATGAGTTTATGCTTTTTTTATTTTAATTGTAATTCTGAGCTAAATTACTATTATTAAGTTCTGAGGAGAAATGGGTAATAAAATATATTAAAACAATTCTAGAGCCGTGGTTGCTTACCTAAGCGCTCGCTGTAAATTTCACAATACCCGAGCAACCTTGGTTTGATCCCCGCCGGCACCCATGAAATAGTGTTGCAATTTTAAGCAGTAATATATTATGTATTTGGCGGTGACGGAAAACTTCGTGAGGAAATCGGCATGTGTTAGAAAAATAACCAAGACATATCGTGAAGTCCGCCAACATGTATGTTATAGGGCAGTGCGGCGGACACAACCTTGCCCTAAAATCCTCTCAGAACTGAGAGGAGACCTATGCACAGCAGTGGGACGTATTTAAGTTACTACCTATTTTTACTTAGTAATAAAATCTATTATACCTTTGTTTTTTTTTTCTCTTTTTTAGTTATGGAAGGTGTCTGTTGTATTTATTATCACAGTATCATGACAAGGGTTTCAACTAGAGTTGCCACCTTTTTTAGGGTTCCGTACCTCAAAAGGAAAAAACGGAACCCTTATAGGATCACTTTGTTGTCCGTCTGTCTGTCTGTCTGTCTGTCAAGACCCTTTTTCTCAGGAATGCGTGGAGGTATCAAGCTGAAATTCATAACAAATACTCAAGTGTACTGTCCCTTGGAGCTGTGAAAAAATCAAAGCCAACGCAATCAAAAGATACAGCCGTTTATACCGCAAATATTATGCCGCAAGGGAATCAAAACCTACAGGGTACTTCCGGTGAACTCAGAATCTTAAAATTTGGTACGAAGCAACGTATTATAGCACAGATAAAGGAAAAATTGCGAAACGCATAAATTTTTAGTTACATCATATAATAAAAATATTTTTAATAATTTTAACCAACGGATTTGTTCGGAACCCTCGGTGCGCGAGTCCGACTCGCACTTGGCCGGTTTTTTTTTAACAAACATAGTACTTTTACTTTTTTGGAGTAGATCATATGGCCTAAATGTCAATCCTAAAAAGTCTTAGGCTATCATTATTGGTAGCCAGAGCTTTATCTCAAGAACTGACTGGTTCTCCGTACCACCTATCGTATTCGATGGAGTTGTAATCCCTTAGTTTGACAATGTCAAAATCTTGGTATTTATATTGGTAATTCCTTAAATTGGACACGCCAACTGAATGAGGTAAGTAAGAAAACCTTGTCGCTCTTTGTTCACTACGTCGCCTTCGATCATTTCTCCCTATTCCTACAAAAATTATGCTCGCACAGTCTCTTCTCCTTCCGTTTCTCGACTATGCTGACACAAGCTATGTAGACATAACTGCGGACCAGCTAATTCAGCTTGAGAGATTTCAAAATACTAGCATTCGGTTCATATTTGGATTGCGCAAATATGACCATATTTCCCAATTCCGCTCACGTCTCAAGTGGTTACCTATCCGACTTCGCCGGAATATGCATATTCTTTCTATTCTGTACTGTGTATTATTTCATCCTTCTACTTCTCTCTACTAAAGACAAGTTTAATTTTGTGGGGCTTCCGGGGGAGCCTCAACGCTCTTCAAGAAAATTGATTTTAAGGGTACCAACTCACAATACATCATATTTTAATAAATCTTTTACTGTCCGATCAATGAAGCTCTGGAATGCCCTACCTTTGCATATACGTGAAGCAAAAAGTATTGTAATCTTTAAGCTATTATTTAAAGAGCATTACTTGTCTCAATCGTTCGGAATCCGTTAGGATAAATCATGAGATTATGTGTTTATTGTATTTATCAGCTTTATATTATTGTTTCAGGAATTTTGTTATTTATATATGTATTTTTGAGTAGATATGGAAATTTGTTTATATATTTATAAACATGTATGTGTATGTATCATCATCATCATCATCATCATCATTACAGCCCTTCACAAGTCCACTGCTGAACATAGGCCGCCCCCAAAGAATACCACAAAGCACGGTCCTGAGCCACCTGCATCCATCGACTTCCTGCATGTCTTACCAGGTCGTCACTCCATCTCGTGGGGGGACGCCCTACACTTCGCCTACCGGTACGAGGCTGCCACTCGAGAACCTTTCTTCCCCATCGGTTGTCGGTTCTTCAAGCTATATGGCCGGCCCACTGCCACTTCAGCTTACTAATCCGTTGGGCTATGTCGGTTACTCTGCTTCTACTGCGGATATACTAATTTCCTTGAACTTCCTCATACGGCCAGCAGTGCAGGACCACGTCTCAATTCCGTAAGTCATCACTGGCAAAACGCACTGGTTGTACAATTTCGTTTTAAGGTTTTGAGGTATGTCTGACGAGAAGATGTGTCGTAGCTTCCCGAACGCTGCCCAGCCGAGTTGAATCCGTCGATTGACCTCTCGGTCGAAGTTGGACTTACCTAGTCGGACTATTTGTCCCAGGTAAACATACTCGTCAACAACTTCGAGCTTAGTGCTCCCAACAACTACCGGCATAGGTGTGACATGGACATTAAACATGATCTTTGTTTTGCCAATACAACGAATTAAATAATTGTAAAATAACTTCACGACGACTTAAAGAAGATGAAACATCGGAAATTTTAAAACTTGAATATTAAACGTGCTACAATCCTTAATAAAATTTTAACGCGATAAGATCCGTAATTTTAGTTTTATGATGATCTAGGGGGACCAAGGGAAGAAGTGCGTCGCCTCTATGCAGGAGTGATACGGTCCGTAGCCTTGTACGGGGCGCCTGTTTGGGCGAAAAGGCTGGCCATCCAACGCTGTAGGGCTAAAATCTACAGTGTGCAGCGGAGGATGGCTATACGGATCGTGCGAGGATACCGCACGATATCCTTTGAGGCGGCGACACTCCTGGCTCGCTTCCCACCTCTGGACATATTGGCGGACATGGATGCGAGTGTATACGACCGGACGCGTGTCCTCCGCCAGAGCGTCGGGAGTGAGCCAGATGAAGTGTTCGAAGGGGTCAAGCGGCAGGAACGAATTAACGCATTCGTAACGTGGCGCGCTCGCCTCTCTGAAGAGCGTTATGCGTGCAAACGCGTTGTTGGAGCAATCCTGCCGCACTTTGAAGCCTGGATGCATCGAAGAACAGGACGACTCACCTACAGACTCACACAGATAATGACCGGGCACGGGTGCTTCGGTGATTATCTGTGTAAGATTGGACGGGAAGCGACGGCGAACTGTTTCCACTGCGGTGGGCAGGAACAGGACTCCGCATCCCATACGTTGGCAACATGCCCAGCGTGGGAATGGGAGCGGACGGTCCTGGTAAGCCGGATCGGTCAGAACCTCTCCCTGCCGGCGGTCGTGTCGGCGATGCTGAGCAGGGACTCTGCGTGGAGGGACGTAGCCACCTTCTGTGAATCCGTTATGATCCAGAAGGAGGCTGCTGAGCGGTGTCGAGAGAGGACAGATCCCGCTCGAAGACGACGCCGCCAAGGCGTTCGTCAGGGCCCTCCCCTTGATGATGGTGTTCCCCTACCAGAAACGGGGCCTCGGGGGTTACGGGCGCTCGGGGCGAGGGCCCCGAGCGTCTAGTGATGTAACACCTGTGGAGGACAGTGACTCGAAAGTGGTCTCGAGCACCGTGATAGCATTGCGAGGGTGCTGGGGGTAGTAAGGACTGCCCCCGGGACGTGCTTTAATAGAGCAAAGCGTGAGAGGGGCCCCGGTTGCGTTCCGAACGGAGATCCCGGGACCCCTCATATACGCTGATGGAGACCACCGTGGGGTTTTGGCCGGTAGGAGTCCAGCATAACCTTTCCGTTGCCCCCGCAACAGAAGGTATCCATGAGGATTTCCACACGATAAAAAAAAGGTGTGACATGGACATTAAATATAATCTTTGTTTTGTCCATGTTCATCTTAAGACCTATCCGTTGGGAGACACTATTGAAGTCATTGAGCATAGTGCTTAGGTCCTCCAGCGATTTTGCCATAAGGACTATATCGTCGGCAAATCGAAGGTGAGTGATGTACTCGCCATTGATGTTAATACCGTATCCTTTCCAGTTCAGAAGCTTGAAAACGTCTTCCAATGTAGCGGTGAAGAGTTTCGGGGATATAATATCACCCTGTCTTACACCTCTCTGCAATTGGATAGGTTTCGTACTCTGGTTCTGTACTCGGATAGCTATTGTAGCTCTACTGTACAAACACTTCAGCACTTCGATATACCGACAGTCAACTTGGCACCGGCTTGGCTTCAACTTGCTTGACAAATACAAGCTTATGTATAGCGTTCGACAAACACAGGATTATGTACATTGTCTTGAGTCCTCTCAAATATATGCCAAATATCTGGCGCTACACCACATATTTTTCTGCCAAGAAATATCGGTGCTTGTATTGTTTTTTTTTTAATTCTAAGCCAGCGCTTAACTACAACGACAACAACCGATGGTAAGTAGTGATGTGGTCTAAGATGGTGAAGCGCTCTGACGTTACAAAAGCCTATTCACTCTTGCCTTGAAACTTGCTCTTGACACATTGTAATAGGATGGAAAGACAAATGTTCGCAAATAATTGCACTCCTTGCTATATGTACGCATGACGAACGGTGTAGTAAACCGTTTGGTTCGAATGTGTGGTAAGTCAACAACGAAATGGCGGAGACTGGCCGAATGGTTGTCCGATGGTGGAAGGGAGAGGGAGGAATCAAGTTATGCAATTCCTGCGTACACTCCCCGAAATATTGTGTCCCGGTCGGAAGTATAGAGAGAAATAGTAAAAAACAGGCTGCGAGGCATTCCATCTTAGTCGTGACGGACTACGCTACCCAATGAGTTCTTTTTTTTTATAGGATAAGGATGACAAACGAGCACACAGTCCACCTGATGGTAAGTAGTTGCTGCGGCCCATAGACATCTACATCTATCCTCTATTACAAATCAAAATGCAGATGCGTTGTCATCCGTGAGGACTAAGATGGAATGCCTCATTTCTAGTAACAAGGTCCTCCGGCCACCTGCACTCACCAAGCGAAACGCAGAGGTAAACCTCTACTTCACGCTGCGCCACTTTCCTAAATATTGTGTCCCGGTCTGATGTATAAAGAGAAATAGTAAAAAACAGGCTGCGAGGCATTCCATCTTAGTCGTGACGGACAACGCTACCCAATGAGTGTTTATGAAATTTACGTATCTTCGATTTTTTGTATTTCTTAGACATGCAAGCTTGCTTACGATATTTTGTTTCATCGTCAAGTACATGCATCATTAGCAATTAAAATTACAATTAACAATTTTATTTAGACGAGGGATCGAACCCGGGTTGCTTGCGAACAGTAAGCGCATAGCCCTCAGCTACCACATTGTTATTACATTGTAAAATAAACATCTTTTAACTAAACTTAATATGTTTTCTTTCAATAAATTCAAAATATTGTTGTGTTTCATCAAACACAACATTCAATTACAATATATTAAATTCGCGCTGTGCAATTTGATATAATAAAACATTTTACGGCGAAATAATATTTGTAGTGGAAACAACGTTCGCTTCAAAGAGATTTATTTAACAACCATTCATTATCGTACATTTCTGAAATACGTGAATGCAATTTACACGATTATGAACGATGATATGATTAAGGTAATGAAGCAATGCACACGAAGAATGTGTAAAGAATTCGTCAATATATTGCAATGCAGTAAATTTTCAAAATACATTGTTTTTTGTTTTTGATTGGGCTGTATAAATATATAAAAGAAAATCATATGTACATTAAATATAGTAAAGTCAATAAAAGAAAAATACATAAATAAATTAAAACTTAACTTTCAAGAAAAGAGCTTACTCCTTTCTAAAATGTCGGCAACGAACCTGCAATTCCTCTGGTGTTATAGTTGTTCATGGACGGCGGTAGTCACTTACCATTGGGTGAGCCGTGCTCTCTCTATCTATCTATCTCTATATCTATCTATGCTCGTTTGCCCTATAAAAAAGTTTTCGGCAGTGTGAACCTTACGGCCGAGGGTTAGGGGGTAAGTCAAAGACACCGGTGGACGATGCGGGCGGTATCGAGGAACACTATCTCATGCATTTGAATCCGAAGCGGTCCGTCACGGAGTCCCAGTCGTCTCAAATGACCAGAGAGGCTACCTGGGATTAACCTGATAGCAGAAACGACTTCAGGAATAATTTCGGTCGGCAGACCACCCAACAACATGTAGGTAACATTTTCCGTGGGTCAGGTCCAGATATTTTTTTCGCTTATGTGTTTCGGCTTATTTATTATCATTCTATATGACGAGGTTCTTGTCATACAGAATGATAATGTGGACTAAAAATATCTTTGATTGTTCCCGGTCCATTTGCATAATATCTAGATATTATCTATAAGATTAATTCGCAAGAATAACTCTGTCTGTGATGAAGGCCCGGTCCTATTAGAGACTGGCGCGGTCATTTTCGAACACGGCTTCCGGTATTTACTTATAATAAGGCAGTTTGCGATTCACGAGACCGTTTTTCAGAGCGAGTTCCTAGCGACGTCTACTGAAGTCAATCAATTTTTGTTCGATAAAATGATTTTACGTATACAATCAATTCTTTAAGTGAAATCATTTTATCGCACAAGGAAACAAAAATTGATTGACTCTCAAGGTGGTCCGTGAAATAGTCTAATTTAATATAAATCGGTAACATATGAAATCGTGGATTGTGAATTATTTTAATTTTTCATTATCTCTTAAACTATGCGTCCAAATAACGCGCTATGCAGAGCAAATTTTATCTTCATAAAATTGTCTTGATGGTGAAGTAACTTTCGTTCGTAAGGATTAATATGTTACGCCTAATAATAACGCTCATTAGTCACTTTTTAATTTTCAACATTTTTCTCTCACAAAAACTGTGCTTTATGTATAAAAAATAGGACTATGGTATCTCGGATTGTTTTATAGATGGAGTAAAGATTTATATTTTTGAAGAACATCTTATTTACGCATCACTAACCATTATGTTAGTGCTCTGGGAGCTCTTTTCCTTCCGACTTGATGAGAAGGCTAGCTGAGAGGCGTAGCGTGATGCTAGATAGCCTATACTGTTCCTCGTAAATCTGGCTATCATATACAGAAATAATTAATCAAATCGGACTGGTAGTTCCAGAGATTAACGTGTTTAAAATTCAAAAACTTATTTCGCTTTATTATATTAGTATAGATTCAATCTCATTCTCTCTTTTTAGTTCGCTTTTTAATTTCATTTGTTTCAATTCACAACGATGCTAAAGAAGTTTTCACTTCTATAAAATACCTTAGTTTACCCTCAACACGTCGGGTAGGCTAAGATGCTGAGTCGACACAATGAGTCTAAGGAACTGGGTTTGTTATTTATCGATTGTTTTATCACTACTAGTCAGTCGGTTGTTAGAGCCTCACCCATTCACTATGTGCAGATAAAATTGACGTTTAAAGAAAATCAACATTTACCAACGTATTCTCCTGTATATCTATGCAGGTACACTGGCAAGCATTATCATACAAATCCATCAATGGATGGATCAGATCTATCATTGATGCCCTTTGAAAATTCACTGCTGAACATAGGCCACGCAAATAAACGCCACAAAACACAGTCCTGCCACCTACATACATTGACTTTCTGCATGTTAACAGTGGTAGGGCCGGCCGGCTCGAACCGGGGTGTTACCACGACCTCACAGAATACCAGCGTGAAGTAGAGGTTTACCTCTGCGTTGCGCTTGGTGAGTGCAGGTGGCCGGGGGCCCAATCCCCCTTCCCATCAACATGCGGAATTTAATAAAAAACTACCCCAGGAGGGTATCAGCACCCCTGGAGAATCCCTCCCTGAGCATCCACGACCAAACTACTTCACTCCTGAGCGCTATCTGTAAATTTTTGCAACATCAGGGGACTTCATTCCAACCTTAACTCTGTCCATTACCTTGTAGAGACGGCGATGCTGGCCTTACTATTTTTAACTGAGACTCAGGTGTCCTCTCCAGCTTATACTTCATATCTCTCCTACCCGGGGTACAAATTAGAACACTCCTTTGTGCCCCGGGCTGGAGTTTGCGTATACGTCAGAGAGGGCATCTGTTTTCGACGCCTAGGCAGTCTTGAAGGTCCCGCCGACGACCATCCCACGTCTACGGGTGCCTCTATAGATCCCATAGCAGTAATGCCAATATAGACCGACTCATATACCACGTCCAAATGGCTGCAGACTCCGTGCTACAACAGGTCCCATCCGCAGAGATCGTGATACTCGGTGATTTTAACGCCCACCACGCTGAATGGCTTGGTTCTTGTTTAACCGATCATGCGGGTAGATCTATCTATGACTTTGCTTTGGAATATGGTCTAACATAACTGATTACTTCGCCTACGCGGATCCCAGATGTGGAGGATCATGTACATTCCCTGTTGGACCTTCTGCTGACCTCTCATCCGGACGGATATCAGGTCTCCGTCAATGCCCCTCTGGGATCTTCGGACCATTGCCTGATCCGGAGTACGGTACAACTCATGCTCCAATCGCAGTTGCGATCTGCAGCTTGCCGCCGTGTTTGGCACTATAAGTCAGCCGATTGGGGCGGGATGCGGTCTTTTTTTGCACCCTACCCTTGGGGGCGGGTTTGCTTCTCGCCGGAAGATCCCAGCGTTGTTGCTGGTTCTGTTGCTGACGTAGTTCTCCAGGGTATGGAACTTTTTATTCCACTCTCCGTGGTGCCCATCGGAGGCAGATCCCACCCAAGGTTTGGTCGCTCCTGTAAAATAGCATCACGCTCTAAGCAGGAGTGCTACCGAGCCTGGGCTGATGCATCAACGTCGCGGGATGTAAACACCAGCGCTCTTAAAAAGAAGTATAATTCCGCCTCCAGGTCCTTCAAAAGTGTCATTGCCAAGACAAGGTCTGAACACATCGGCAGAATTGGCGAGAAACTAGTTCGCCTTCCTTCGGGAACCCGTGCATTCTGGTCTCTCGCCAAGACTGAACAAGGGAACTTCTGTCAGCCATCTCTTCCATCTCTGAACAGAGCGGACGACTCACTAGCCCATGCCTCAAAGGAGAAAGTCGATCTGTTGAGTTCTCCCTTTGCGTCCAAAGCGACTCTAGATGACGGGGGAACACACCGCCGAACATCCCGCGGTGTGAGTGCTATATGCCGGGTGTGCGGTTTACAAAGCGCTCGGTTCGCAAAGCGCTCTTCTCCCTGGACGTCAGCAAGTCGAGTGGGCCTAATGGAGTCCCTCCCATTGTGCTGAATACGTGTGCTCCGGAGTTGGCACCAATTTTAATGCGTATTTTCCGGTACTCCTACTCCTACAAAGCGTAGGCCCGAATTCATGGAAGACAGCTTTGGTTCACCCGATCCCTAAAAAAGGCGACCGCTCAGGACCATCCAACTACAGGCATATCGCCATTAACTCCTTGTTTTCCAAAATAATGGAACCCATTATAAACTGCCAGCTCATGAGGTACCTTGAGGATCACCAACTGATTTATGACCGCCAGTACGGTTTTCGTCGGGGTCGATCAGCTGGTGATTTTTTGGTGTACCTGGCTTATACATACATGGGCGGAGACAGTAGAGTTTTCCATCCGCAAAAAAAAAAAAAAAAAAAAAAAAAAAAAAAAAAAAAAAAAAAAAAAAAAGGCATTAGCCGTTAGTTTGGACATAGCGAAGGCTTTCGATCTGGTCTGGCACAAAGCGTTTCGTTCAATGCTTCCTTCCTATGGGCTTGTCGGGAAATTGTGCAAATGGATTACCAGTTTCCTGGCTGCTCGGAGCATCAAGGTCGTAGTAGACGGTACATGCTCTGATTTCAAGCCTATCAACGCTGGTGTTCCACAAGGCTGCGTGCTATCACCAACGTTGTTTCTCCTGCATATCAATGATATGTTGCAAACTGGTAACATTAATTGCTATATGGACGACAGCACTGGTGATGCCTTATATACCGGCCTTGCCAATATTTGTCGAGAAAGCGTCGCCGAGCACCGGGACAAACTTGTGTCTGAAGTCGAGTCTTTGCTGAGCAAAGTTTTAGGATTGGGGGCAACTAAATCTAGTCCAGTTCAATCCCCAGAAGACACAAGTTTGCGCATTTACCGCTAAAAAGAACCCCTTTGTCGTATCTCGAATAGTGAAATATCGAATAGTGTGCAGTTTAGTGGTCACTTGGAATTCATGCCGGCACATCACTTGCAACTTTACAAAGCGCAAGTTAGGCCTCACATGGAATACTGTTCTCATCTCTGGGCCGGGGCACCCCAGTGTCAGCTCCTTCCACTTGACCGCATCCAGCGCAGAGCGGTTCGAATCGTCGACGACCGAGTTCTTTTCGATCGGCTTGACTCCCTGGCAGTGCGTAGAGATGTTGCATCTCTTAGCGTATTTTATCGCATGTACCATGGGGAGTGCTCTGAGGAATTGTTCGAACTAAGTCCAGCCGCTCAATTTCACCATCGTACATCGCGACAAAACTTGCGATACCATCCTCACGATCTGGATGCTTGGCGGTCCACGACTGTACGTTTTACTAGGAGTTATCTTCCTCATACAACTTCTATATGGAATTGCTTACTACCGGCGATTTATCGGGACCGATGCAACTTAGGGTCCTTCAAGAAAAGAGCTGACACCTTTCTAAAAGGCCGGCAACGCATAGTCACTTACCATCAGATGAGCCGCATGCTCGTTTGCCTCCTCTTCTATAAAAAAATGTTTCACCAGTTCGTCACTCCATTTAGTGAAGGACCACTAGATAATAAGCGCAATATAGGAACTTATCGGTACTTATCGGTACGAGACTGCCACTTGAGAACCTTTCTTCCACATAGATAGTCGGTTCTTCATCTTTGGAATTATAAAATTCTATAAAATTCAATAATATATACTGACATAATATATAGTCAAGCTGAAAATAAATGTTTGTACTCGTAATATAATGTTTTTTGTAAATTTTTGTCATTTAATTTAATATTGTGGAAATTTGGAATAATACACCCATATTAATATTAGACTTTACATCAAAATATATTAGAGACGTCAAAGTCTTTAAATTGAAGAATGAAGTTCAATCTCGTAGTCTAAACCAAAATCCAAGAAGCAAAGTTGGTAAATTGTTAACTGTCATCAAGTAATTCCAACTTTCAACAAGCATCGCAATTAGGCAATTGTCTTCAACGTAAGTGGACAATTCATTAATGTGCCACGGAAACACAATTACGCAATATCCGGAATTATTATTAGTTATTATTAGATCTATGACAGTAATTGCGTTTTTTCAAATCTAAAAGATCCAATATAACTTCGTCATTGTTAAGAACGACCACAAAGGTTTTAAATCGGTAAATATCTGATGTAAACGTGTCTCTTCTAAGGCATGCAAAAGAACTTTACGTTAAAAAAATGTCCAAACCTTTAGAAAATCTATGACATATTCAGTTGAGGACTTCTGAATGACTTTTGTATAATGATACTAACAGTTACACATCAAAGTCAGATATTCCAAGCATTTTTTGTCGTGTAGCGATAAAATGTTTTGATACAGAATGGCGTTAATATATCGATATAAACCAATATTATTATTTTGTAAGTAAATAATGAATTTATTCGGTCATCGCACGTTTCAGCTTACGCTAAAAATGCCTTTATCTGCTTTGTCACGTAATCCGTTTACGTTCGGACACATGGCGTTGCATAAACGCGTCGGAACACGGACAGTATTAAAACGTGGATTATTTCGTTTGCACGAAATATTAATAACGATATTAAATATTGGAGTCACGGCTCCTAGACTGAGTTTGTTTTAAATTGCATAGTAATATGAGTGAGTTCGATTACATTCAGCAATGTGATTGTAATATTACAAGGGTGGATTGGAATATTAAAACGAAATTAGAAGATTTTAAAATTATTTTTATTTTTCGATGTAATCACTACTTTTCTCAATACACTTCTTCCATTTTATAAAGTCATTAATTAAAAATAATTTTACGGAATTTTCAGGCACTTTAAATCACCCATGGTCACGGGGGATTGAGTTGTTTGATGTCTTGATATCATAGTTACGAACGAAGGCTATCTTCAACATACTATTATTTAATCTGTACTTCAACTTTTCAGTATAAATTTTTGGTTCGATTTACGCATAAAGAGTTTATTCTTGAATTTTTCCAGTAGTTATGGTTTAATTTAATTAATTATGGGATCTCAAACAGATCAGCACCCAGCCATCTTCTCTATTGAAATGAGCAAGTTTTTGTAATCAAATTAAATAGCCTCGCGGATCATTCTTGGTAGAAATCGACGTTCTATTGCGAGAATTGTGATCCATCGAATCTGATGTACGATTAATGGTTGGGACGACCCTGAACATTTAGACTTATTGCAGACTTTCCAGAGCGCCGCCACTTCACATACGCTTACATGTTCGTTTATTTGAGTTTTATGAATCTTTTTGTCTTATGTAAGAAATGACTATTATAGCATTTTAAAAAATGCCGGTTCACGCAGTTTCCAACTAGCTTCGAGGTCACTAAGTTTGATCTCAGCGCTAGAAATGCTGTTTGACTATCAGAGTTTATATCATAGATAATATGGTAGACGTAGTGTTTTGCAGGTTGTTTCTGCACACCGAAGTATGGCAAAAATTTGTGCCTGGAAGATAGAGGTGATTTCCCTAAATTCATATTAAGCTTGCATTTAGGGTAGTCTCCATAACTTTCAAAGCCTACGTCGAGGCCCAGTTTTGATCAATGGGTGTACCATATAAGGCTATTGACCTCACAGATAACTAGTCCATTCAGCCAGTCTTCTCTGGAAGGTAGTTCCACTATGTACTTTTTTTTAAGATTAAGGGGCGTTAGGCATAAAAGTGCATTAAGGCGGTGATTGCAATGTTTCTGTTGCTATTAAACAGTCAGTCCTTTGTAGACTATTTATCCTGTCCGCAGTCATATTTTTGTTGATCTTAACAATGGAGACGTAGGTAATAATCGGCTTCAGTATGCTGCTGTACAGCCATTGGAACATACTGGGACGTAAGCTCCAGTTGTTTCCAACCACACGACTGGACCTACCTAAAGCAATTTTAGCTTTATGACATACGTTGCTAAGGTGAGAGTTCCACGTTAGTTTTTGTCGAATATTACGCCCAAATACTTAATTCAGTGGAGAATGGAACGTCTTTACCATTTTCGGTGTAACTAATTTGTCCAACCGTCTCATTTTGTTTTTTTTTTATATGATAAGGGTGACAAACGAGCACACAGTCCACCTGATGGTAAGTGGTTGCTGCGGCCCATAGACATCTACATCTATCCTCTATTACAAATCAAAATGTAGATGCGTTGTCACCCGTGAGGACTAAGATGGAATGCCTCATTTCCAGTAAAAAGGGCCTGGTTAAGAAGATATCAGTTTTATCAGCATTAACTGATAAACTGTTATCACTACACCATTTATTTATGGTCTTTAGAGTTTTCTGTATGATTAATGATTAGTTACTTTGGCGAAAACCCCTCGCAATGACCATAAAGTCATCAGCATAACCCAGTGTGTCAATGTGTCATCTCAATTAAACAAAACTTTATTGGTCTTTCTTAATTTCATCACGCAACCAATCAAAGCATAATCAAAACGCAAAAATTGCAGTTTATGTTTATTTCTTTCTATTGGTCTACTGAATCGACTTTTCCACTTTTCAAATCCCAGAAAAATGATGCTATTACCTTGTTTATGGACTAAATCACTTAAACTTTATTTGAAAATGGTGAGCCCGATCTTCACCCTCTTTTGGTTGTTGGTGTTTTAATGAATCAAAGTTTCATTATTAGTAACAAATCTCTCTAAGAAAACTTGTAGATTGGTTTCAAACAAGTTCAAACGATTGTGCGAAATCGTAAGTCGATTGCGTTTATCTTAGACTGCAAGAAGTCCCGGTACCCATCAAGTTGAAACCTTAGAAAATCCCAGTTCGTTATAAATTATATTGTGGGTACGATCATAAGATGCCTATCTTTCTGATTTTCAATTAAATTTCGTAAATTTGTTTTGGCGTTAACCCTTACTTTTACAGATACTTGATAACAACGCGATGTTAGAATTGCCCATTTTCTAAAATCCCTTCACTTAACGCTTAATAAATTAATGTTTAATTTTAATTTTTCGTGTGTGGTAGAAGCTATATTAGTAGTATAGTTGTAGCACGAATTGGTCGGCTCGACCGGGAAAGAACCATGCTCTCACAAAATTCAAGCGTAAAATAGGAGCTTAACGGTTCTGTGTTTTGTATGTAGTGTAAAGAATCGGAGACCCTTTTCACTGGAAACGAGGCATTCCATCTTTGTACTCACGGGTGACAACGCATCTGCATTTTGATTCGTAATCGAGAGAAGAAAGATGAAGATGTCTATGGGGCACAGCTATCACTTACCATCAGGTGGAATGTGTGCTCGTTTCATACCCTTATGGTATAAAAAAAAACTATCTAAACCTCTAAACCATATGCAGAAAAGGCGGCAGAGGGAAACAAAAACAGAAGATGAGCAGTAACATTTTTCTAATAACAACCGAAAATAATATAAATTGCGGTTCCTTACCCGCCTGCCAAGCATGGCAACTATGGCAAAACTAAGGAATAGGCCTATGTTTAATATTGGACTTTTATATGTTCTAATAATAACCTCTTAATCAAAACACAAAATTCAAGATAGAAGTAATATAATTAAGTAAGAATGAAATAAAAATTTAATCATGTCTTTCAATCGACCTAAGTGCTTATTTACATCGTTCCGAGGTGAGGCGAAGTAACTATCTTAGTAGATATTTAGGACGTCAAGGAATAAAAGTGGTTTAATAGGACTGTGTCAAAGACTGGAAGTAGGTGATGATAATTATGACGTATGGTGATGACCATTGAAGTAATATATAGGTTGTCTTGTTAGTGGTTCAAACGAAATGTGGCGGGACGTGAGATCGTGACCTATGAGAACAGCCAAAAAATTTTTGATAAAACTGTTGCAGTTTTCAAGATTATTTGATTTTAATAATTTTATCGAAAATGTATCACCATAATATGGAAGTATAATTTATGCTATTGAAATAGCGAAAACGTATTTTCAAAATGGAATATTATTTTTGACTAGATGTGTAGCTACATGTGTATTACAGTTTTCCAACAACATGAACAATTTTTTTATTTATTATTTATTAAAGTTGCTACGAGACAAGGTGTTGAAAAAAAGTATTACATCCTTGACGCCCATTGACTTGACCAAAATCAATTTTTAATAAAAAAAAGTAATTGCTATTTCATTGCTGAATGGCCTAATTTTTCGATAAAAGTATTTTTGTTTTATTTTCTCAAAATTTACAATATTTTGGAAAAATTAGAGATTGTGGCCAAAATTAGAGGTGGAACTAAAACTAGCAACAAAACAAAAAATATGATAAAAACAAAAATATTACGAGGGTGGATTGAAAAGTACTCGGCCTAACACAGATCCATTCAATTCTAAAAATCAAATCTACCCACATTATTTAGTTCAGTTCAGACTAGTTCATTGTGTGAAGTTCGAAACGTGTGCGATAATTAGTTGTGATTTTATAAATTTATTAACAAAGTAATCGGACATAATTTCCGCGAATGGAGCAAATCGAGCAGCGTGCCGTCATTAAGTACCTCCATAAGAAGGGGCTATCATCAAAAGCCATCCATGATGACATGGTCAGTACATTAGGCGATTGTGCTCTGTCATATTCATCCGTCAAAAAATGGATAGCAGAATTTAAGCGTGGTAGAGAGAGTGTGAAAGATGAACCCCGCTCTGGAAGGCCTTCGACGTCAACTACTGACGAAAATATTAAAAAAGTACTCGATTTAATAATGGGAGACCGCAGATTAAAAATTAGAGAGATAGCAGAGATTATAGGCATCTCTTATGAACGAACTCAAAACATCATTGTCAACGAGTTGGGTTTCCACAAGGTGTCTGCGAGGTGGGTTCCGCGACTGCTTTCAGTTGAACAAAAAAGGACGCGAATGACTATTTCACGCGACTGTTTGGAGTTATTTGAAGCCGATGCAGATGATTTTTTGAATCGTTTTGTTACTATAGACAAAACATGGGTTCATTACTGTACACCGGAAACAAAACAACAATCAAAACAGTGGAGAAGACCTGGTTCACCACCCCCTAAAAAGGCTAAGTCGATTTTGTCGGCAAATAAGGTGATGGCTTCAGTATTCTGGGACTCGAAAGGTGTGATTATGATTGATTATCTCGAAAGGGGTCAGACTATAAACTCTGATTACTACTGCACCTTACTACGTCGTTTACGAGAGGAAATAAAAGAAAAACGTCGAGGAATGCTCAGAAGAAAAGTCCTGTTTCATCAATATAACGCCCGTGTTCACACGTCAGTTCAGTCAATGGCTGAAATTCACAACTGTGGCTTTGAACTGTTACCGCATCCGCCGTCTCCCTTTTTAAGTATGTATTTCCAACTGCCAGCTGTGTGAAATGTGCAGGTTTAAATATCCATCTTTGCGACAAGAAGATTCATCGCTCCACAAAATAGTATTTAAACAACCCTCGTCTTCTCTTATTTATCATAGCATTCTTCTGCAAAAAACTCAATCAATCAATCAATCAAAAATCTCGATAATTTCGACTCTGGAGAGTCTGGACATGTTGAAGATGGTAGGGACGGAAGCCATGAATCCGTCTTAAACCTTTCGATGTCCCGTGCACTATATATGGTTCATTACTATTGTCTTACTTTTATGTCTGAAAACCGGACAGTGAAAGTGTTAAAATGACTAATGCTTTGCTCTTTGAAACACCTTTACACGTACTGAAATAGTCGGATCTGCTTCTCTCTCCTCTAAAACTTCGTCTTCGCCTATCAAACTGGGTCTTCCTCCGTAAACGTCGTCAAGGCCTTGTCCAGGAAATCAACCTTAGGTGAAGGAATTATGTACTCTTATGAATACACGGCTGGGTAGCGTGCGTTCGGGTATCTCTCTCTGTAAAGTTCCGCAGCTGCTCTAGCATTGACTTCACAGACTCTGTAAATGAAATGCATATTCGCGTATTCAGCTGGCGTGTACGCTATGATAATAGCCACGGAATACAAAAAACTCTTAGTCCGGAAGAATGCCAAGTCGTCGTTGTCACAGAATTCAACATCCAAATCACAAATTAAACAACGCTAAACTGTATTTTAAAGATTGTAAAGTTTTTTTTTCTTTTTAGGATAAGGGTGACAAACGAGCACACAGTCCACCTGATGGTAAGTGGTTGCTGCGGCCCATTGACATCTACATCTATCCTCGTTTGCGAATCAAAATGCAGATGCGTTGTCACCCGTGAGGACTAAGATAGAATGCCTCATTAATTTAAAGTTCTTTCAAAACCTTTGTAAACCATAGTCTAAAAGATTATCTAATATCTGAGCGCAAGTTTGCTATATCATAGACATAAAGTTTTTGTACAATTATGAAGTGAATTTTGAAGTCGCCATTTTATGACTATTTGTGCTCAGCGTCATTGTGTTATCTGTTGTGCTCTACGAAAAAATGCCGTAAGTATTCAAATTTATTGTTTTTTCAAATCAATCTAGAAAACCTGTTATACGATATTTCCATATTTTATTCATGATAAACTAAGTGAAATATGCTAAAATCCAGAGTCAAACGTAAAATTTATCGTAATTACTTACAGCTGCGGGAAACTATTTATGAAATAATAAACCAGCAAGCTAACAGCATAGCAAAGTGGCGAAGCAATCAGCTTTGTAGCGGTTTCTAACGGTTGCCGTTGAGCAATCAGTTTCAAAATAGGAGGTTCAGATGCCTTGGTGATCAGTAATCGATTGCTGAAAACAAAATTTGAAAATTCGAAATCGTTCTCGAGATAATCGTGGGACAGACGGACAGACGGACATACGGACAGACGGACAGACATTGTGAAATCAATAAACCTAGCAAGCTAACAGCATAGCAAAGTGGCGAAGCAATCAGCTTTGTAGCGGTTTCTAACGGTTGCCGTTGAGCAATTAGTTTCAAAATAGGAGGTTCAGATGCCTGGATGATCAGTAATCGATTGCTGAAAACAGAATTTGAAAATTCGAAACCGTTCTCGAGATAATCGTGGGACAGACGGACAGACGGACAGACATCGTGAAATGAATAAGTGTCTTTGCAAGCTTCGCCACTTAATAAGTGTCTTCGAAAGCTTCGCCACTTAATAAAGTTAGACATCATTTTAATGCATAATAATTTAAGGTAAAATGGTAATGTAATATCTTTAAGGTATGTTTGGAATATATGAATATTGGCGACGAGTACTTACGTTGTTACGAAATATTGCTCTGGAAGTAATCGTTTAAAAAAGGATTGGCACAAATAGCGTGCGGTCATTTTCACGTTTATTTGTTTTATAATTATTATTTATTACTATAAGTAATTTTTTGGAACGAAGTTCTTTTAATTTTTTTGTAAAAGAACTAACAATATGATTTCAAGTTAAACAAATCTTTTTTTTTATATAGGATAAGGGTGACATACGAGCACACAGTCCACCTGATGGTAAGTGGTTGCTGCGGCCCATAGACATCTACATCTATCGTCGTTTGCGAATCAAAATGCAGATGCGTTGTCACCCGTGAGGACTAAAATGGAATGCCTCATTTCCAGTAAAAAGGGCCTCCGGCCACCTGCACTCACTAAGCGAAACGCAGAGGTAAACCTCTACTTCACGCTGGTATTCTGTGAGGTCGTGGTACCACCCCAGTTCGAGCCGGTCCATTCGTGCTACAGCAAAAGCTGCCGCGTGGCTCTACCACTGTTAAATAATTACTACACTATTAAGAAAACTGCGGATCTATGGGGGATTTCCGTTAAAGTTATTGCGTCTATAATAGATATGATCGCACCACAACTAGCTATTATTTTAATACTAGTATCGAATATGGTGTGTTTCCTGACTTAATTAAGCATAGTAAAGTAGTACCTTTATCTAAATCTGATAGCTGGGCATAAGTCACATTTTATTTCTGAGAGGATTACGGAGCAATTAGTTCACCGCGCTCCAGTGCGTGTTAGCGGTCTTCAATAACCTTCGAAATATTTATATTCCCCAGACATGCAGGTTTCCTCACGATGTTTTCCTTCAAAATAACAAAGTATTTAAAATTGGCTTTAACAATATTACTTGGTGCCGGCGGTGATTGAACCCGACTAGCTCGCACTGTGATATTTACAGCGAGTGCTTAGTTCCAGAGCTACCACGGTTCCATTAAAAGTCAGTGTGTTATTTAATTGACATCAGGCGGTTAGTGGTTATGTAGCCCAGTGACTAACTTTGCTGCTTTAGAGTAATAAGAGCCCAATTACTCTTGCCTTGAAGACATACACGTTGTAATGGGAGAGAAAGAAAGACCTTTAGCATTTAAAAAGCAACCAACAATTATATTAGGAACTTTAATTCGTACTTAGCTGCTCATTAACTAAGAAATTTTAAGAGGTATCAACACTTTGTTATTTATCAGTTGCTTATAACTACAAAACACCAAAAGTACTTGTGGTGAACATATTATACCGCAAATATGAAGCCGCTTGGAGACAATCAACGTTTATGTGCTATTGTTCAATTCTATGAATAATTGACTAAGTAACTCTACAACGGATTATGGTAAAATATTATCCCAAGAAATACGAGAAATTGAGTTTTATCTTCTTAAGAATCCTCGGTATACATTTCACGTATCTATTATTCATCTCTACCAGACGTGATCTTTACTAGACCTTCAATATTGTAGTCAACCATAAGTCCACTGATGAATATTAGGTACACTATCATTTTAGTAAATATTTGCCGTAATACTCCAATTTTGTACGTGGTAGAGCCATGCTGCAGCTATATAGCATAGCTTTTACAGAATATACCCGTGTAAAATTAAAATTCATTTAAAAATTGTACAAACAAAATTATTGTTAATCCTTCGGTAGTATTAGATCTTTTTGGATGTTTCCATCTTTCTGTTTGTTGTGATCTTTCTGATTATTCTTATTGCGATTCGGGGAGCATCACAATAAAAATAACCCTCTAATCTATCTATAAAAGATAATATATAAAATTTACGTGACCAGTTTAATATCCATATATTCATCTTTCTAAAGGTTTAATTATAGGCCGTTAATAATTTTATGGTGTGCCGGTATTAATTAGATCCCTTATTTACGTTGTGTTTGTATAGTAACTTTGTTCTTTTAGGTGTGTGCCACCATCTGTCAGACCACCGATCCTGCAGACGTGATACAAGTGTAAGGCAGCACCACTAATTGCATGATCAGAGCACGGCTACTAACTACAGAGAGTGTTATGACTCTACCACTCATCTCAAGGGAATGGGGTCCCACGTTGCGCGGCTTTCGGCCGCAGCCTTGAGAGCCTCCTCAGATTCTCTCTCCAGCTACCACTCGCATGAAGTCGACACATATGCGCCACCAACCAATGCAATGGCAGATATAGCCAATAGGCGGTTATAAGGTAATAGTAATAATTCGACATCAGAAAGGGTTTGTCAGTGACGTTGAGTATATGCATTTTTCGATCATGATGTCTCACCCACCAACAAGTTGCCTTCAATCATTCAAAGCCGGGAACTTTACAGAGATGTATTATTATGTTGTTATATGTCATATTAATTTATTACATCGTAGAGCCATGCTGCAGTTATATTTATTGTATAGTAGTAGCACGAGTGGGTCGGCTCGACCGGGGAAGGACCACACTCTCACATAATACCAGCGTAAAATAGAGGTTCAATGCTGTTGTGTTTCGTATGGTGAGTGTAGAGAACCGGAGACTCTTTTTACTAGAAATGAGGCATTCCATCTTAGTCCTCACTGGTAACAACGCATCTGCATTTTGATTTGTAATAGAGGACAGATGTAGAAGTCTCTAGGCCGCAGCAACCACTTACCATCAGGTGGACTGTGTGCTCGCTTGTCACCCTTGTCCTATAAAAAAATATATATAAAACATCATGGAGGTCAGACAGTCTGCAGTCCCGTAATAAAGGGACCCGAGTTGGATAAAACTATTTTAAAGTTGTGAGTCAAACCAAAACGCATAGAGCGCCATTGAGAATAGCGACCCGCCATTCCACCATCGTAGAGACGCAATGCTGCAGAACGCAACAAGCATCAATATGACTATCGTCGGGCTTACACCATCCCAAGGTCCCCCATACAATCCCAGCAGTCATCACGAACCCACTTACCTCCATCGACCAGAACCACAAGATGCGTCGAATCAGGCGCAGCACACCCGCAGATCCGTCACAAGATGCAATACAGCAAGCAGCAGTAAGTATCAATGCAACTATCATACGGATGGCGACCCCTCATAACACACCCACATGATCCCTATCAACTTTGGTAACAAAATTGGTAATGTTTTTAACTAAAAATCCACGTATAATAGCGCTATTGCTTGTTGCACTTAAAAGTATTAGTAGAACGAGTATTATTAGTAGCCGACGTATCATAATGCTATGCGCTAAGACGCCGCTCACAAACGGTAGGGGTGTGCGATGTCCACGGGCAAGTGGTGTTGCTACAACAAAACCGCTTACCACCGGCATTAAGATGATATGTTTAGGACACATCGGTTATAGTATGTGCCATATCGATTGAGAAAAACGGACAATGACCTCAGATATGAGCCGAGTGTCAAAAGGCGTAACTTACAAAATCTCAATTTAGATGTGATAACAATATTTAAATATTGATATTATTCCCACTTCTAGGTCAGCACATATGTTTTGTTTTTTTGTTTCTTAAATAATATTGTCTGTGGTTCCTATAAACATAGTAAAATCTTACGGTACATAGCGAAAAATGTGTTATATTTTATATTTCAATTTATGGTAAGTAACGCAGCAATTCATTTAATAACAGTTTCATATTAAAAAAATATTTGAAGCAATATAATCACCATATTGAGCTTTTGCAAATTCATCCCTTTAAAATAAACAAAACGCGCGTTACGTCAGTTCGTTCTAAAAGAAACGTGACAATGGCAGCCAGAGATGCGTCACCTTTTTTGGGCCGGTCCGCCATTTTGTTTTCATTCGTGTTCGGATAGCGCTTGCGTGTGTACGTCTCGGGTAATTCATAGCATTCATTGCATTGTTTTAGTTGAGTTTTTACTGTTAAATTTGTTATATCGTTAAGTTTTTGTTTTTTGAATCTGTTATATTAGTTTTACTGTGACGGTCGTTACTAAATCGACATGAGTTCAGGAGAATTTGGTGAAGGACCCGGTCCTTCAACATCAAGTGGAAAGAGACGTCGCCGACCCATAATAAACGTAGCAGGTACGTACAAATAGGTACAAATGCGACGACGTAGCCTTTCTATTTCTTAAAGCGCTCTTTTTATGTGACCATGTGGTATTTATTTTCTAAAACAATATGTATTTATGTGATGTAGTACTATGGTAGTATATTTTTGTCATTTATTTACAGGCCCATCTTCTGGAGCACCTTTAACGTCACCAGTAAAAAAGAGAAAACCTACCACTTTGTCGGTCGGGGAACAAGAGATTATCATTAATGTATACAAATATGTCAAAAACACCTGGCCCGAAGACGTGTATCCTTCAAACGTTAATATGGTAGAAAAGGTTTCGGAGATCTCAGGAGTCAGCAAGAGCACTATATATCGCGTATTAAGCGTGTATAGAGATTCCCATAAAATACCAGAAAAGGGAATAATTAATAAAACAAAAAAGTCTGTAATTGACAAGTTGGACGATTTTGATAAATCGGCTATAAGAGCGAAAGTGCATCAGTTCTTTCTTGCAGGAGAATTACCGACTTTAGACAAAATTTTGCTCAGTATAAATCAAGATGACCAGTTGCCAAACTTGAGCAAAACTTCCCTGCGACGTGTGTTGCGCCATTTAAAATTCAAATATATAAAGAGAAACAGAAAAAGTGGTCTAATAGATCGCCCAGAGATAGTTCTGTGGCGTACCAGATATTTGAGAGAAATACAAATATTAAGAAACGAGGGACGTAACATTTTTTACCTTGACGAAACATGGATTAACGCAGGTCATACTATGGGAAAGGTATGGGAAGACACCACAATTGAATCTTCTCGTCAATCACGGTTAGAAGGCTACTCTACTGGCGCGAAAGCCCCTTCGGGTAAAGGAAAGCGATTAATAGTTGTACACGTTGGCAATGAAAATGGCTTTTTGGAGGGATGTGATTGGGTATTTGAATCATCATCTACTGGTGACTACCATGAGAGTATGGACGCTCTCCATTTCGAGGACTGGTTTAGAAAAGTAATAGAAAAACTGCAAAGCGGCGATGTCATAGTTATGGATAACGCTAGTTACCACTCCAGACGTTTAGAAAAAACCCCAACAATGTCTTGGCGGAAACAAAATATGCAGGAATGGCTAGAATCTAAACAGATCGCATACGTGCCCTCGGACACAAAGACCCACTTAATGGAAAAAATAAAGGCAGTTAAAGATAACTATCGAAGTTACGTCACCGACGAGATGGCAAAAGAAAAAAGCATCACAGTGGTAAGGTTACCTCCTTATCACTGTGAGCTTAACCCCATTGAACTTGTGTGGGCAGATGTGAAAGGGTACGTTGCACGAAAAAATACAACTTTCAAGTTAAAAGATGTTAAAAATTTACTTAAAGATGGTTTAACTCAAATCACGCCAGATAAATGGAAAAACTGTGTTCAGCATGTCCTTAAGGTTGAACAAAAAATGCGTGGCATGGATGATAGAATTGACCAAACTGCAGATCGCTTTATAATTAATGTTACAGATAGTTCATCAAGTGAAGATACGAGTGATGATTGCACCGAATAAAAATAAAGTTCTTATATAATATTAAAAATAAAGTTTTATCTTTTGCATAAGTACGTACTTATTCGGTGTCGTTATCACTCGAATCTTTATATGTGTTATAAATTAATGTTTTTTGTTGTTAAATGAATAAAGTACTTTATAACAATAGATGATTTTTCTTCTACAGCGATCTTTCACATAACTTTTTAATAATAGTTAATAAATATATATTATATCAATCATTATAAAAAAATCATTATAAATAAAGAAAGTACTACATATAAAATGTGCCTATATATTGAAGGTTTGTAACCCCTGGTTAAACGACCGAAAGGTCATTGTCCGTTTTTCTCAATCGATTTGGCACATACTATAGAGTGTCCAAGTTTAACTCGGTCTCGGACGCTGTGAAGCAATCTATACGACACTATAATAATCATTTTCAAGTTCCATTTCTTTCAATATAATATTTTTACATATTTGAGTAGTTACAGGACAGTAGTCAGCCTAAACTTTGAGTCAATAATAATTAGTATTGATGTAAGCTTTAATCAGACAGAAGTGTTGAATTTTAATATGTTTTATATAAACCAAATGTGTTAATCTAATATATAAAAATTAATCTTTGTTTGTTCGTATTTAATGGACTGCTACACCGTTCATCAGATTGAGGTAAAACTTTGTCAACTTATTGCTTGCACTTGTGAGAACGTTATAGGCGTAGTACTTTAATTAACTTAACGTAACCTTAACCTTTTATTACATGGCGAAATGCCTACGCATACCCACCTCGCGGGGGCAAGAACGGGTTATGTCGGACTCGCATCGACTAAAACCCCGTGGTGTTCCACATTCGTCGCATATTGGCAGAGCCACGGGAACGCTTTCGCATACATCTGCGGCCCCAACTGCGCTGGCCGCCCCATGGCGGCCTCTCCTTGGTAGAGGACTACTCCTCCCCCATCTCCTCAGGTAAAGCGCACCAGAACACATGGCGCGCCCTCCTCCTCGGCCTCCAATTTCACATGCGCAACAGACGCCCCCGTGTCCGATGCGCGAAGGCCATGGGGCCAGGAAAAACTAGCACTCAGAAGCACCAGCCTTCCTGCCCCCAGCGGCGGATCGGGTCTATGGCTCCGCCGCCAATCAAGATTCAGCTGTGGAGGGTAGGGAGAGCGGCGCCTCGCTATACCGACACTCCTCTCCTCCCGCAGCCCCACCACCAATGCATCAATTAACGATGCGGCCCCGTCAGAGTCGCGAAGGATAGGGCGAGTGGCGCATCAACATACCAACACTCCTCTTCCTCCGCGACTCCACCCCGGCTGCAGAGGTAGGGGTGGGGAGGACACCCCTCTCGCAGCAGCCCACCGACACACATCCGAAGTGGGCTCGTCAAGCCCACTCGGAGTGGCCACCTCGGGCCGGCCCTACACCACGGGCCAGCCAAGGGGTTCCTCTTTGTTCACCGCGGGTGACCAAGCCACGGCTACTAAGCCCCCCCGCCACGACAAGGCGGGAACCCGTTCGGGGGGGGGGGGGGACGTAACTTTAACCTAAAGTAACTTACAGTAGGTGCGCGCGTATCATATCGACAAATTTATTTTCGTAGAAGCACAATGACCTATCAGGATCCTTTGTTCAGTTTATTTATTTGTAAAATGTATATATTACGAATTTTTTTTACTTATTATAAGCCAGTGCTTGACCGCAATCCCTCCTGGTGGCAAGTGGTGATGCAGCCTTAGATGGTAAATCGCACTGTCTTATCATAACAAAAGCCTATTCACTCTTGCCTTGAAGACCGGCAAATTATTCCACTCTTTGCTGTACGTATTACAAAAGACGATTTTAGTTATCAATTTTATTTTGTCTTTTATTCTATATTGGTACATCTACGTCAAATTCTTAAGTCCGCCCTTTGTCTTATTTTGTGTTAAGGAATGGAATAAAGAATAAATAAATGATATTATCATCTCATGGGTCATCATCGTCGTGGTGGTAAGAGGCAAAAAATGGAAATAAAACCGGAGATGGACAGCTGCAGCTTCATCCTGATCACAACTGTAAAATCGTAATAAAAAACTGTAGCTGTCCATCCGACTGCTAAGCGTAGTAACTATTGCAAATATCCCCCAATGAGGCAATCTATAGATGAGACCTATGTTCATCAGTGGACTTTTAATGGGCTGTATTGAATGAATGAATTATAATCAAAACAATGTTTTGAAAAACCTTCTAGATTTTTTTTACTAGAAATATTCATCATTCATACACATTTGTTATTCTGATCACACTCAGCTCGTATTGCAGATTTCCGTGTTTTATTCCATTGATGTGGAGTCGGTATCCGATATTGCACTTCCGTACAAGCGTTCGTCATCGTGATGTCCATGTGTCGAGTCTTTTATTTATCGATAGTATTCTTTTTATAACCACTGTTATGTTACTAATCATAGGACTTTCCTATAAATTGCCTCATAGAAGGGATAGTTTAAGTAGTTGCCACACTTGGCAGGCGGGTAGGTTTACGAGGTTTTATTTTTATTTTTGGTTGTCTTTTAAAAGACACCAATGCTGCAATGCAATGCAAATGCACCAATCTCCTGGTTTGTTTCCCTCTGTGGCCTCTAACAACACTTACGAGACGATACGGTCACCACTACAACACGGTATTAAAAATACTCACTCGTTTTTATTCCTTTTTGTTATAAATAATTGTAGAACGCAAAAATAGAATAAGATATATTTTTCCCACGAAGTTAGTTTGAAAGTTGGAATCGCAGCAATATTTTTTTATGATTACGTCAAAAAAAATTATTGTATGCTATCTATCCATCCTATCCTATATATCCTTTTTTTGTGACAAAAGAATTTACAATCCACTCGATGCTAAGTGGCTACCGCAGTTTACGGCAGCTAACTACAAATAAAGAAGGTTACAGATGCGTTGTCAGTTCTTAGGTCTATGATGGAATGCCTAAAAGTCTGTAAAAACCTCCCTGTCATAAAAATATGTATAAGAGAAATGTATATAACATGAGTATTTTATTGTATAACACATTAACTAAGAATTTAAAAGAAAAAGAAGGAGTCTCTTTTAAAAATAATTTAACAAAATAGTTATTGGAAAATTGTTTCTATAGCCTAAAATAATATCTAGAATGGAAAAATTAGTTCAATGATTTATGTGATCCACTTACAGATAGTTTTTTTTTGTATTATATACCTAAATATTTGCACGTCTGCGACCAGACTAAACACATGTACACTGGATTTAACTTAAGACCCTGTCAACTGTGTTTCTTGCAAATAAAGAATTTGTATTTGTAATATATTGACTCTATACCCTTAAGACTGGAACACATCAGTGTAACTACTATTTAGCTGAAGAAACAAAAAAAACCGGCCAAGTGCGAGTCGGACTCGCGCACCAAGGGTTGCAAACAAATCCGTAGGTATATAAGTTTAAAATTATTAAAAATATTTTTATTATATGATGTAACTAAAAATGTATGCTTTTCGCAATTTTTCCTTTATCTGTGCTATAAAACGTTGCTTCGTATCAAATTTCTTGTTGTATCTTTTGATTGCGTTGGCTTAGAAGTTAGATTTTTTCACAGCTCCAAGGGATAGTAGATTTGAGTATTTGATATGAATTTCAGCTTCATACCTCCACGCGTTCCTGAGAAAAAGGGTCTTGACAGACAGACAGACAGACGGACAACAAAGTGATCCTATAAGGATTCCGTTTTTTCCTTTTGAGGTACGGAACCCTAAAAAGTAGAAAGTACAGAAAGTATTTTACGTAGTAGAGCCATGCTGCAGCTATATATAGTTGTAGTATGAATGGGTCGGCTCGACCGGGGAAGGATCACGCTCTCACAGAATTCCAGCGTAAAATAATTAATGCCGCTGTGTTTCGTATGGTGAGTGTAGAGAACCGGAGACCTATTTTGCTGGAACTGGAAAAGAGGCATTTTAATTTAGTCCTCACGGCTGACAACGCATCTGCATTTAAATTCGCGAGCGAAATAGATGTAATATCTATGGGCCACAGCGACCACTTACCATCTGGTGGACTGTGTGCACATTTGTCACCCTAATTCTATAAAATAATTCTCTAGCGTTCTATAGCACAAAATATTATTTTCAGATTCGTATTGTTGTAAATGCAACATTAATATAGTAAATATTATTAAAATAAATCGGTATAGCATCTTTGATGCTCTATAGTGATATGGCTTTTAATAATTAAGCATTAGAAATACAATTCTTATTCATTTCAAATAGATAATGAAAAATTTAAAAAAGAATGTATTTCCATTCTTTTTAAATTAAGTATGAGAGTAAATCTTGATATCTATTATTTTAAATGTCGATATTGATAAAATAGTGCAACCCTAAACTTCACCGAAAGAAGAGCTTTTTGTGGGATTGGAACTTTTTGACTCAGAGGGATTGTTATCCACAAAGTACTTTTAAACGTATGCGCTACTTTCGAAATAGAAATTGTGATAGATGGATACAGAAAATACATAAAATGATAAATATATTTACGATTAATGCAGGACCGTTCCGCAGATTTGCTATTAGGGGGCATCTATTAATTACTTGAGGTGATTTTGATGTTTCTACGCTCCCCCTCCCCCAGGTTAGATTCGTGAGATATGGCTCGACCCCCGCACGCCGCCCAAATACCATTTTTCAAAATGCGTATTTTTAGTGTAAGTTAATCTTTGCTTGATTAGGTTGGGTTTATAAAAATACATATTATTTTATATAATTTGTGGAGTTCTCATAACAACTGTAAATATTATTGTGTAGAATTCAGCCGTATTTTACTTAAGTTAACCCAATTTTTTGTTTCTTGCGGAAAAAATTACGTGATATTTCCCGAGACCCACTTTCTCCCCCATGTGAGATTAGGTGAGATTCGGCTTGATCCTCTCCCTCACTCTCCCCATCCCTAAACACCTCACGTAATTAACGGACGTTCTCTTAGACGTTCTATAAAACTTACCTTTTTAATATTTGATGTTCTATAAATTATATTTTTACCTTTTTTTACAAATAAGACCATAAATGTATATAATAAGAGTATACTAAGAGTGGATTAAATTTCTTGCTTCAACTTAATGATATCATAAAGTTTGTAACAAAATGTTAGGATTGGGAATATATTTAATACATTGCGCAATCAATATGAGTGCTATATTAATCGCAAACCTTTTCAAATACTATAGGTAATAATTTTCGTTTCCTCATTTTTCTGAAGTAGAAGTGAACAGACTATTACTGACCTTCTGTAGTTTTTTTTTTAATTATAAGCCAGTGCACAAAAGGCAACTGATAACTACGGCTCTGACCGGCGTCCGTGATACGTTGTTGAAATCAAATGAAAAAAATGAAAATACTCGTATCGAATAATAAAGAAAACTTATCTTCTAAAAACGCGACATTCAGTCCCTCATAAGGATAATATGATGAATTTAAATAGACTGGGGGCAAGTGGTGATAAAGCCCTATATATAATAAGAGTACACTTAGGGTGGATTAAATTTCTTGCTTCAACTTAATAATATCATAATGTTTGTAACAAAATGTTAGGATTGGGAATATATTTAATACATTGCGCAATCAATAAGAGTGCTATATTAATCGTGAAACTTTTCAAATACTATGGCTAATAATTTTCGTTTTCTCATTTTTCTGATGTAGAAGTGAACAGATTATTACTGACCTTCCGTAGTTTTTTTAAAATTATAAGCCAGTGCACAAAAGGCAACTGATAACTACGGCTCTGACCGGCGTCCATGATACGTTGTTGAAATCTCGCATACTCGTATCGAATAATAAAGAAAACTTATCTTCTGATAAACCGATATTCAGTCCCTCATAAGGATAATATGATGAATTTAAAGAGACTGGTGGCAAGTGGTGATAAAGCCCTAGACGGTAATAATAGTTTGCCGTAAACGACAGGCGGTCGCAATACCACACGTCTTGTTGATTTGATAGTGCTCCTGCTACGTAATAATTTTGATTTACGGCTGTACCTAAGGAATGCAAATATGGATTCACGATAGGCTGATAAAGAAAAGTTAAGCATCTTAAACAGAAATTACTATTTTTGAAGTAAAAATTTCTTTAGAAACGCATTGTGATTTGAAATGCGGTGAAACGAAAAAGCGAAATAGAGACAAAAAATAAGATAAATCTATAAGATTTAGCCTGTGAGAGAATGAGATGGAATACAGTATACAATGTTTCTTATTATGTATGGAGATTATACATGTGATCTATGAGCAGTGAGGATAATCACAAAAGTGTGATTATCCACAAAAGATGATTAGAAAATATTTAAGTACTTACGACGATGAAATCTAAAACTTGGAGTCTGTATAATATGTAATGTAATATATGTAAAATAAAGTGTTAAATAGATTTTAAACTTGTAACAATATTATCTATACAAATAATTAAATTGAATTTACACATTTACATTACAGGTTTTTACTAAATGCATATGAAAGTATATACGGTACTAATAACAAAAATACAATTTTTAAAGTTTTTGTCTGCCTGTCTGTCCGTCTATCTGTCTGTCTGTTTGTTCCGGCTAATCTCCGAAATAACTGGATCGATTGTGACGGGATTTTCACTGGCAGATAGCTGATGTCACAAGGAGTAACTTAGGCTATTATCATTTTAGAAAAAGAATTAGGGTTCCACGCAGAAAAAATAAAACCCCAAATAACACGCGGGCGAAGTCGCGGGGAACAGCTAGTAATAAATAAACCCTATAATTATCCTACTCCTAAAGCTCTGCATTCGTCTCATACTCTAGAAGTTTAGTTTTCTGAAGGTTTCACTTTTACCGCGTGTGAACTGCAAACATATTTTTTAAAGTATTACATCCTCCATCTTGTAGAATAAGATATTACAATTGACAAAAATTATTGTGACAAAACCTTTTCAATGCGTGTAGCAAAATGATTAATGAGCGTAAAAGCGAAGCCGTGTATTCCCGCGTTTTTCAATAAATCATTTCCTTATGTTTCATTTCCATTTGATATCTTCCTGGCTTATTCTTCCACCATGGGGATACAATGACAAATTTTAATTCGGATTTTTCTTCTTATTATTTTGAATTTTTTGTAGCAAATACCTACGATTTAATGTTCCTCCTTATTCGAAGTAAAATGGGAAGTATTTCGATACGTTCCTAATTTCTAACTTTAGTAATGTTGCGCGCCACTATTAATGTCTTGTACATGGCAACACTAGTTACCATTAGCGCCCTCTAGTATCGAGTAGCAGAACTAGGAGAGTCAAGATCCTTCTAGAAATATCTGAACCGATATGTATTCGAACATTCTAGATGTTTCTAAAGTAGAAGGTTCTGGAAACTACCTGAGGCCTTATATAAGGCCGGTATAGCCCGCGACCGAGGCAGTATTGAATTGGCGATATAAGCGAATACTTCGAAGCGATACAACTGCGAAATTAAGTCATCAGTAGAACAATTGTGTTTTATTATTAAGTGATCTTATGTCGTAATTAGTGTTCTATAATTAAAGTGTCAATTTTGGTAATTCAATCGGCAGTTTTTAATTGTCTCGAAATCCAAGCTCGTAACAGTAATATACTGGCTAGCCTGGTAAACATTTTTCTGCCCATTCCAGTAGACGGTGCGATGAGTTTCAATTCAACAGTGTAATGTTTAAAAAATATTTAAATAATTTGGCCATATCCTCATGACATATCAATCGCTATCACGTCCAGATTTTTTTTTAATTTTGTTCAACGTTAACATAATTTGTACGTTAGGACTGAATCTGAATGACAGGATGAGAAATTGTGTGATAAGAGAAGAGTTTGGTTTGCAAGATGATGTTGTGACCAGGATTTAGAAAGGAATGTTTCGGTGGCTTGGTCATCTAGGAAGAATGAATGAGGAAAGAGTGACAGCAAATTTATGTTGCAGAGGTGAACAGCAGAGTCGCGAAAGGACGTCCTAAGCGAAATTTTATCAATCCAATTGGCGACATATTTAAATGGGCCATATTAAGAGTACCCTTAACCGACAAGTGTGTATGCCTAGGTATATGGATGTGGAGGAGGCGAGAGAGGTGTGTCTGGATCGTGCCAAATGGAAGTCCATAATCTCTGTCTACCCCTCTGGGTGACAAGCGTGAGTGTTATTTATGTAAATACATAACATTCACGCTTGTCAGTGTTATGTATATACATACATAACACTGACAAGTTGTACGTGGTAGAGCCAATCTGCAGCTATATTAGTAGTATAGTTGTAGCTCGAATGGGTCAGCTCGACCGGAGAAGGACCACGCTCTCACAGAATACCAGCGTCAAATAGCAGCTTAACACTGCTGTGTTTCGTATGGTGAGTGTAGAGAACCGGAGACCCTTTTTACTGGAAAAGAGGCATTCCATCTTAGTCCTCACGGGTGGCAACGCATCTGCATTTTGATTCGCAAACGAGGATAAATGTAGATGTCTATGGGCCACAGCAGCCACTTACCATCAGGTGGCCTGTGTGCTCGTTTGTCACCCTATACTATAAATATGTATATATATATATATATATATATATATATATATATATATATATATATACAGGGTATTTTTGGAACGCTCCCGAAAACTAAGACAGGCGACAGCACCAAGTATACCTTTGATCATGGGTCACAAATAAATTCGATCCTGATGAAAAAAAAATATCTTTTTACAACGTTTTATTAGCTTTATTCACGCGCCATCATGTTAGTACAGCTAAATGAAACGATAATTTCATAAAAAAAATCATGAAAATACTGAAACCTAAAACCAGCAGTGGAATAACTGAATTCATATCAGCTGATTAAAGGTCAATGTACGCGCGAACGCAAATTCACGCGGTCCGCAACTAGGGGGCCATACCACAATACCTAATAATTTACAACACTTGTCTAAATACCTAACTTATCTACTTAACCTACTATTTTGCCACTGTACTTGTCTCCACGTAGCCATTTTAATCCGAATTTACAGGTTAAATAACCCAAATAACTGATTCGATTTCCCGCTAATGAAAAAATACATAAATGAAATGTAACCAAGGTTAGAGTCATGCGTTTTTATTCATCGTGTAGGTATGTTTATTATTCTCATGTATTCAGTTATGTATGTATTCAGATTAGTTCAGTACTAAGTTATTTAAAAAAAATAGTTATGAAACAGCTTACCGCTTTAAATCCTCCGTGGTCTTATGAGATGCGGCTCAAATTGTGCTCCATTCAGTTCAAGGCAGATTTGGGCTCGGTGTTGCGTCTCCTCATGGAGGCGGGGCATCATCGTGTGGTCTTCGACACAGTACGTACGTAGTTTGTCGAAAACATCCACGATCCTTTTGTAGTTTCGTCAGCACTATCACACTCACGATTAAAAACCCTTTCTTTCACATACCCCACAGAAAGGAGTCTAACGGGGTTAGATCTGGTGCGCGAGGTGGCCAAGCGTGTGGTCCTAGTCCGCCAAATACAGCGATCATCAAATAGCTCATTGAGGCGCTCACGGACGAACCTCATGACATGTGGAGGGGCACTATCATATTGGAACCATGTGCGGCGATATTCAGCCAACGATAGGTCGTCTAAAATGTCTGTCAACTGTTCATTTATAAAGTTTAGGTATCGCTGTCCATTCAGTCGCTGTGGCAGAAACACTGGTCCCAGTATGCGATCCTTAAATAAACCAGCCCATACGTTAACCGACCATCGGGTTTGGTGCCCGGTTTGTCGAACAGCGTGCGGGTTAAACTCTGAATACACGTGTGTATTTCTTCGGTTCCACAGGTCGTTCTGGTAAATGTCGACTCATCCGTCCAGATAATGTGCTCAATGGAACCAGCCACACGTTGTTGCTGGTATAATAACCAACGGCAGAAAACTCGTCGGCGGTCGTGATCGCTGGGAACTAAAGCTTGCACTTTGTGCAATTTGTATGGGCGCATTCGGTTACGCTTCAACACTTTGTGCACTGCACAGTATGACACACTTGTTCCATCCCGACGTCTTGACAATTTATTTAGCAATACTTCGTGTACCAAGGTTCGGATACATAACATGTTGTCGTATTCACAATCACTATAAACGTACGCGTTAAGCATTATTAAAACAAAAAACGAACAAGAATACCAACACGTAATCACAATTTAATAAACAAATCCTCAAAACTGAAACCTACTGCGTCACAGCGTGATGCGACACGAGTTTCGCACTGAGCTAGATACAGGTCGAGTGGAGGGAGGTTACAGTCGCGTTCTAAAGTACTACATGGTATTGGGATATTGTTTTATAATATTATAGTAAGTAATTAATTGTTTTATTGTAGAATCATAATAGAAGCCTTACTTGGAATTAAAAATGGATAATGTTTACTTGATCATTATTTGTTATTTCTATCGTAAAATATAAAGTAGTTTGTAACAAGAAAACTTAAGGTAAGGGTGGTACGCCGTCCATTATGTCGTCTTGGGTCACATGGAAGCCAGATGTTGATGGTGTGTTGGTGTTACTGGATGCTACTTCATCATCACTTTCATCTTCGCTTGAGCTTCCGTCATCAGGTCGATCACATGGTAATTTTTTCGGTATTCTTCCTCAACACTTTTAAATTTACTGTACAATTTTCCCCATTCACCTTCTCCTATCATATTTACCTTTTCGTTCACTAGTTTAGTCATAAAACAATAAATATAAATAATTTTTCTTTCCTTCCTTTTTAAAACATCGTCGCGAGTCGCAAAGTAAGCTGTGTATGCGACTGTATTTTTGGAGCGAACAAAGCGCGGGAACCAATAGCATGCAGGCACAGTAATACTGGCGGATTGTTCCCCCGTCGCGCCCCCTTCGTATCAATATGTGTTAAATCACTCAGTGCCCAAGTTCAAGGCCAGCGTTCTTTTTTCACCGTTCGCGCGTACATTAACCTCCATTAGTCAGGTGATATCAATTCAGTTTTCACTGCTGGTTTTATGTTTCAGTATTTTCATGATTTTTTTATGAAATTATCGTTTCATTTAGCTGTACTAACATGATGGCGCGTGAATAAAGCTAATAAAACGTTGTAAAAATATGATTTTTTTTTCATCAGGATCAAATTTATTTGTGACCCATGATCAAAGGTATACTTGGTGCTGTCGCCTGTCTTAGTTTTCGGGAGCGTTCCAAATATTGTGGCGGTCAAGAATATCCACTACCCCATATCCTCCCGTGGGTGTCGTAAAAGGCGACAAAGGGAAACAGGTGGGAGATGGGCAGCAGCATCTTCCTGATAATAGCTAATATTATAATAAAAAAAAAAAAAACTGCGGTTGCCAACCCGCTCGCCAAGCGTGGCAACTATGGCACATACCCCCCTTATGAATGGATGTAATAAAGAAACGGCCCCCAGTCCCCGGCGGCCCCGCTATTCCTGGCTACGGTGGCGACCATGGTAACGGCGGGGCAGGGGGTGCTAAGAATCTCCGGTGGAGGTTTGGTTGCCATCTACGACGACTCGACCTGGCAACATACAACGCACGCACCCTGAGGACTGACGAGAAGATCGTGGAGCTGGAAGAAGAGATAGACAAGTTGCGCTGGCATATTATAGGATTATCCGAAGTCCGAAGAGAGGGGGAGGACACGGTAATCCTCGAATCCGGCAACTTGCTCTATCACCGGGAGGGCGAACATCTGTCCCAAGGAGGTGTCGGATTTATCGTCCACAAGTCTCTCGTTAACAACGTTGTAAAGATCGGGAGTGTGTCGACGAGGGTTGCGTACCTTATACTCAGAATCACCAAACGGTATTCGCTGAAGGTCATACAGGTTTACGCACCAACCTCGGCACACCCCGATGAGGAGGTGGAGGAAATGTATGAGGATATCTCTAGAGCCATGCATTCCTCCAAAACCCAATATACGGTGTTAATGGGAGACTTCAATGCAAAACTAGGCACAAGAGAGAACGGTGAGCTGAAAGTAGGGAAATTTGGAATAGGGCAACGGAACCCAAGGGGCCAGCAGCTGGCCGACTTCATGGAGAAAGAGGGACTCTTTATGATGAACTCTTTCTTCAAGAAGCGGCCCCACAGGAAGTGGACCTGGTTGAGCCCCGACGGTTCGACAAAAAATGAGATTGACTTCATTATGACGACCAAACGACAACTGTTCAGTGATGTCTCAGTGATCGCGAGGGTGAAAACCGGCAGCGATCACCGAATGGTTAGAGGCACACTGAACCTAAATGTTAAGTTGGAGAGGTCTCGTCTGATGAAGTCAACGCTCCGTCCCCCTCGTGCTCTAATCCAAAGTCCCGAAACCTTTCAGCTCGAGTTACGAAACCGTTTTCAGTGCCTAGAAGACTGCAATGAAGTGGACGATATGAATGACAAGCTCGTGGAAACTGTCCATGCGGTCGGAGCTAAGTTCTGCAAGACCCGCCGCAGAAGAACACAAAAACTCTCCGATCACACTCTTAATCTCATGGCTGTTAGACGGGAGATGAGGCTACATTCTTCAACAGATTTGACAGCATACAGGCAACTGAACAGACAGATCTCCAAATGCATGCGGCGGGACTTACGCAACTTCAATACAGCTCGTATTGAAGAAGCGATCGAGCGGAACCAAGGCTCCAAAGTCTTTGCCAGAGATCTGTCTGCCAGAAAGAGCCAACTGTCAAAGCTGAAGACCGAATGTGGCAGCATCGTTTCCGGGGCACCTGAGATTTTGAGTGAGATTGAGAGGTTCTATGGGCAGCTGTACACGTCATCGTTGGAGCCACACGCAAGTGTGAGTAACGATCCAAGAGCGAGTCTTATCCGACACTATTCCGAAGATATCCCGGACGTCAGTCTGAGCGAGATTAGAATGGCTCTCCAGCACCTTAAAAACGGCAAGGCCCCAGGCGAGGATGGAATTACAGCGGAGCTTCTGAAAGCGGGTGGAAGACCGGTACTTGAAGTCCTTCAGAAGCTCTTTAATTCCGTCCTCCATGGTGGCATAACACCGGAGGCGTGGAGCAGAAGTGCGGTGGTCTTGTTCTTCAAGAATGGTGACAACGCTCTATTGAAGAACTACAGACCGATTTCCCTTCTGAGCCGCGTCTACATGCTGTTTTCGAGAGTCATTACGAATCGTCTTGCGCGCAGACTTGACGACTTCCAGCCTCCCGAACAAGCCGGTTTCCGAAAGGGCTTTAGCACCATAGACCACATACATACCCTACGGCAAATTGTACAGAAGTCCGAAGAGTACAATTTGCCACTATGTCTGGGGTATGTGGACTATGAGAAAGCCTTTGATTCCGTCGAAATTTGGGCGGTGCTGCAGTCCCTTCAGCGGTGCCAAGTTGACTGTCGGTATATCGAAGTGCTGAAGTGTTTGTACAGTAGGGCTACGATGGCTATCCGAGTACAGAACCAGAGTACGAAACCCATCCAATTGCAGAGAGGTGTAAGACAGGGTGATGTTATATCCCCGAAACTCTTCACCGCTGCATTGGAAGACGTTTTCAAGCTTCTGGACTGGAAAGGATGCGGTATTAACATCAATGGCGAATACATCACTCACCTTCGATTTGCCGACGATATAGTCCTCATGGCAGAATCGCTGGAGGACCTAAGCACTATGCTCAATGACCTCAATAGTGTCTCCCAACGGATAGGTCTTAAGATGAACATGGACAAAACAAAGATCATGTTTAATGTCCATGTCACACCTATGCCGGTAGTTGTTGGGAGCACTAAGCTCGAAGTTGTTGACGAGTATGTTTATCTGGGACAAATAGTCCGACTAGGTAAGTCCAACTTCGACCGAGAGGTCAATCGACGGATTCAACTCGGCTGGGCAGCGTTCGGGAAGCTACGACACATCTTCTCGTCAGACATACCTCAAAACCTTAAAACGAAATTGTACAACCAGTGCGTGTTGCCAGTGATGACTTACGGAACTGAGACGTGGTCCTTCACTGCTGGCCGTATGAGGAAGCTCAAGGTCGCTCAGCGAGCTATGGAGAGGGCTATGCTCGGAGTTTCTCTGCGTGATAAACTTAGGAATAAGGATATCCGCAGTAGAACCAGAGTAACCGACATAGCCCAACGGATTAGTAAGCTGAAGTGGCAGTGGGCCGGCCATATAGCTCGAAGAACCGACAACCGATGGGGAAGAAAGGTTCTCGAGTGGCAGCCTCGTACCGGTAGGCGAAGTGTAGGGCGTCCCCCCACGAGATGGAGTGACGACCTGGTAAGACATGCAGGAAGTCGATGGATGCAGGTGGCTCAGGACCGTGCTTTGTGGCATTCTTTGGGGGAGGCCTATGTTCAGCAGTGGACTTGTGAAGGGCTGTAATGATGATGATGATATATATATATATATATATATATATATATATATATATATATATATATATATATATCTTGACTGCGCTTAAACTGAGTGCCTTCTGTCGAGTCGTAACAATTTTTTTTATAGAATAAGAGGGACAAACGAGCATAGATCAGCATCCAGTTACCATCAGGTATACTGTGTGAGCATACAGTACATGTGATGGTAACTGGATGCTAAAGGTCTATAGAAATCTACATCTAGTTTCGATTAAGAATCAAAATGCAAAGGCGTTGTCAATCCTGATCCCCTGAGTAATAAGATATAATGTCTCGTTATCAGTAAAAACAGTCTCCTGTTCTCTACACTCACCATACAATACACAGTAGCCTTAAGCCGAACCAACCATCGTTTTACTCAAAAAAATATATATAGTGTGAATGTATCCGACAACTGCATGACGATAAAAAAGGAAAAGGAAATGAAGTATATTCTTTGACATATGAAAATAAGATTTAGTTTCGAAAAAATCATTTTTTAAAACCTACTAAAATCTATGAAAGTGGACGAAGCGAAACAAGTATGTAAGGATCGTAGCAAGTGGAAAGAAGTGGTCTCTACCTACCCCTACGTGAAAGAGGCGTGATTATATGTATATGGCATCATCATTACAGCCCTTCACAAGCCCACTGCTGAACATAGGCCTCCCCCAAAGAATGCCACAAAGCACGGTCCTGAGCCACCTGCATCCATCGACTTCCTGCATATCTTACCAGGTCGTCACTCCATCTAGTGGGGGGACGCCCTACACTTCGCTTGCCGGTATGAGGCTGCCACTCGAGAACCTTTCTTCCCCATCGGTTGTCGGTTCTTCGAGCTATATGGCCGGCCCATTGCCACTTCAGCTTACTAATCCGTTGGGCTATGTCGGTCACTCTGGTTCTACTGCGGATATCCTCATTTCTGAGTTTATCACGCAGAGAAACTCCGAGCATAGCCCTCTCCATAGCTCGCTGAGCGACCTTGAGCTTCCTTATCCGGCCAGCAGTGAAGGACCACGTTTCAGTTCCGTATGTCATCACTGGCAACACGCACTGGGTGTACAGTCTCGTTTTCAAGTTTTGAGGTATACCTGACGAGAAGATGTGCCGTAATTTCCCGAACGCTGCCCAACCGAGTTGAATCCGTCAATTGACCTCTCGGTCGAAGTTGGACTTACCTAGTCGGACTATTTGTCCCAGGTAAACATACTCGTCAACAACTTCGAGCTTAGTGTTCCCAACAACTACCGGCATAGGTGTGACATGGACATTAAACATGATCTTTGTTTTGTCCATGTTCATCTTAAGACCTATCCGTTGGGAAACACTATTGAGGTCATTGAGCATAGTGCTTAGGTCCTCCAGCGATTCTGCCATAAGGACTATATCGTCGGAAAATCGAAGGTGAGTGATGTACTCGCCATTGATGTTGATACCGTATCATTTCCAGTCCAGAAGCTTGAAAACGTCTTCGAATGCAGCGGTGAAGAGTTTCGGGGATATGACGTCACCCTGTCTTACACCTCTCTGCAATTGGATAGGTTTCGTACTCTGGTTCTGTATTCGGATAGCCATCGTAGCCCTACTGTACAAGCACTTCAACACTTCGATATACCGACAGTCAACTTGGCACCGCTGAAAGGACTGCAGCACCGCCCAAATTTCGACGGAATCAAAGGCTTTCTCATAGTCCACATACGCCAGACATAGTGGCAAATTGTACTCCTCGGACTTCTGTACAATTTGCCGTAGGGTATGTATGTGGTCTATGGTGCTAAAGCCTTTTCGGAAACCGGCTTGTTCGGGAGGCTAGAAGTCGTCAAGTCTGCGCGCGAGACGATTCGTAATGACTCTCGAAAACAGCACGTAGACGCGGCTCAGAAGGGAAATCGGTCTGTAGTTCTTTAAGAGAGCGTTGTCGCCTTTCTTGAAGAACAAGACCACCGCACTTCTGCTCCATATGTATGTAAACCTAATACCATTTCGAAATGAGGTTCCTCTGAGCAGAAGTGGCGAAATAATCTCCGTAGGTCCTTTTTTAATTTTTTAAGGCTAATATTACATAATATATACGAAATGGAAAACCCATCGGTAGCTTAAGTATGTTTGATAATGTACTCAAAAAAGGTGATTACTAATATAAATTTGCAGGCCATCCACGCATAGCGGACAAATCCTCACAAACAGGCGTTGCTGCTCACAAGTATGACGCACGAAATAGTTATCGCCCTTCTCGACCGATATAAATTATTGTTACGCGCCACTATTAATGTCTTGTACATGGCAACACTAGTTACACTAGCGCCCTCTAGTGGCGAGTAGCAGAACTAGGAGAGTCAAGATCCTTCCAGAAATTTCGGGACCGATATGTACTCGAACATTCTAGATGTCGCTACAGTAGAATGTTCTGGAAACTATCTGAGGCCCTATATAAGGCTGGTATAGACCACGACCGAGTCAGAATTGAATTGGCGATACAAGAGAATACTTCGAAGCGAAATAACTGCAAACTAAAGTGATTGTGTTTTATTATTAGTGTGGTTTTAGATTGTAATTAGTTTTGTGTGATTAAAGTGTCAATTTTGGTAATTTAATCGGCAGTTTTTATTTGTCTCGAACCCCAAGCTCGTAACATTATTTTGCTTAGCTAATAAAAGCATTCTTAAACGACCATCAGTGAATTACGAACACGTCTTTATTCCATTGGTTGTCTGCAAAAATTGCTCAAAAAAATGCCAAAATAACAGCATTTTTACTAAATGCATATGAAATCATATACGATACATAGGGTGCGTACAGATTAAGTAACACGTTGTGTAACTTTTGTTTTATAACACGTCCACATTTTGTTACATTGTTTTTCAACATTGCAACGTATAACAAAACTTTACACATTAGAATAACAATGTTATATGACATTGTCGATTGTCGTTCTGCAGTGCTATTCACAATGTCGACACAAGAGGACGTTTTGCTAGCTGCTGCAGCAACTCTTGTACTTTTAACTAACAAAAGAAAAAAACATAGATACTGGGTTCGTCCTAGTTTATTGACTAGAGATAAATACTCTCTAGTTATATGTCATTTGTGACACGTTATATAACAAGTTTTATAACATTTAGAACCACTGAAACATGTTATGTAACATGCTATGTTATACAATATGTACACACCGTTATAACAAAACACCAATTATCAACATTTTTGACGGTCTATCTGTCTGTCTGTTTGTTCCAGCTAATCTCCGAAACGGCTGGACCGATATTGACGGGACTTTCCCTGGCAGGTAGCAGATGTTATAAGTAATAACTTAGTCTATTTTATTTTAGAAAAAGAATTAGGGTTCCGTATAAAAATTACAACCTATGAAATCCAGTTGTAATAAATTCCACGCGGACGAAGTCGTAGGGAACAAGTAGTCTAACATATAACTCTACAAAGTTATTAACTAAAGAATAAAAGCTATCACGCTAGTCAGGGGCGCTAATATTCCTGAACAATCAATAATAGCCTGAATAATAATAACAATAACCTGCCTTTCGCCTGGGAAACGGTTGGAAAGATCTGGTTTGAAAACAAGGAGAGGAATTAAACAATATTGAAATACATTATTTCATAATGAATAACTTATGTAGAATGATAAATTATTACCGAAACGCTTTACCAACGCACCACAATTAATCAACGAGACGATATATCCATTAAACAATTAATTACTCGTATACCTAATGTGTTCCACTCTAAGGCGGATCACGTTATTCGCACTTAAAAGTATAATTACGAGAATAATACATCACCAACGAAATGGGTCTTTCGCTTAATGCTTAACCCCCTGGCGACAAATAAATCTGGGAGAGACACAGACAACCTTCACGACAGAACACTTTCATCACGTAATTAATATATCTAAGGCCTTTATTACATTATCATATTTTTTATAGGATAGAGTGACAAACGAGCACACAGTCACTAAGTGGTTGCTGTGCCCTATAGACATCTACATCTATCCTCGTTTGCAAATCAAAATGGACTAAGATGGAATGCCTCTTTTCAGTAAAAAAGGTGTCCGTTTCTCTACACTCACCTTACGAAACACAGCAGTGTTAAGCTGCTATTTTACGCTGATATTCTGTGAGAGCGTGGTCCTTTCCCAGTCGAGTCGACCCATTCGTGTTACAACTATACTATTAATATAGCTGCAGCATGGCTCTACCACGTAAAAATCATATGTATATGATCATAGATATATATATATTATTAGTTAAATGTACTCGTACAAGCTCAACCGTTATCGTTTTCTTACTTTATTTCTATGAGTCATATCTAATGTTCCGATAATTATGTAATAGCGGTATAAAACAAAACAAATATTATTTCAAAATATTAAACTTTAAAAAAAAGGTTGATTTATTTTATGTAAGTTAGATCATTTATTATATTCGCAAAAAATATTTTACATAGTTTTGACTACAATGATAAAATCTGAATACTGCCGAAATAAAATGAGGCGTAAGAGAGTTCATCACCCCATGTGTCCCATGAGTGTGGTAGATGTGAGGTTCCGGTAGAAGGTATAAACTATAACATAGGCAGTAGCCCGCGGCCGGGTAGTTTATACCTTCTAGGTGCGTTAGCGTCTAAGGTGTAAGACCTCTGACATTGAGATCGTCAATCCGCCTATCAAGGCAAATCTTACATACAACGAGCGAGTCCCAAGTCCAAGAGGACTGTTGAAAAGAATAAACTATGTGGAAAATATTAGTGTCTGTTACGCTGTTTATTTTATAAAATCGAACGTAAGATTGAACGCTTAGGAGTATGTTCTAATATTCTGTTACTGAAAGAAATGACAACAGATCCTCACCGGAAAGACATTAATTTCTGTTTGTGCACAAAGACGTCTCCAGCTATAATAGACAGCTAAGATTCGTCAATTTATAGTAAAATATTTTGATCACCAAGCAACGCGTAGTTAAAATCATATTCTTTTTCATTAAATCTAAAAATCAGAAATATACTTTTTATATATTTATTTTAAAAGGTAACAAACGAGTACTACATCTAAAGGCAAGTGGTTGCTGTTGCCCATACACATCTATATTCGATTAAAATCAAGGTGCGTAAGCAGCCCTAAGGACTAAGTTAGAATGCCCCGTTTCCACTAAATTGTTTCTGGTTCTCTATGCCCACCATATAAAATAGCAGCATTAAGTTGCTTTTTTACGCTGGTATTTTGTAAGAGCATGTCCGTCCCCGATAGAATCGATAATTTCGTGCAACAACAACCATGGTGAACGCAGCTGCAGTACGACTATACCACGTTTTTTTTTTTTTTTTTTTTTTTTTTTTTTTTTTTTTTTTATAGGATAAGGGTGACAAACGAGCACACAGTCCACCTGATGGTAAGTGGTTGCTGCGGCCCATAGACATCTACATCTATCCTCTATTACAATTCAAAATGTAGATGCGTTGTCACCCGTGAGGACTAAGATGGAATGCCTCATTTCCAGTAAAAAGGGCCTCCGGCCACCTGCACTCACCAAGCGAAACGCAGAGGTAAACCTCTACTTCACGCTGGTTTTCTGTGAGGTAGAGCCACGCGGCAGCTTTTGCTGTCGCACGGATGGGCCGGCTCGAACCGGGGTGGTACCACGTATAATATACTTTTCTGATAATGATTTGTTCCCTCTGTTCCTTGTTTGCTCTGTACCTTGTACAGTTCGATGTAAGTGCGGCACCGTGTAAAACGTTAAACACGTATCTAATTTCAGTACACTTGCGCGTCGTAACTACTCTCAGATGAGCTTTAAAATATGTCTGAAATATTTGTTTTTTTTTTTCATTTAATAGGCTATGGAGACCTTGTTTACGACTCTTAGACGACTTTTGAGTGTGTTGTTCTTTACACACATTATTAGAAGCGAAATCGATATGTAAAGTATAATGTGCAAGGGAGAATATACTAGCCTTGAGATGAAAATTAAATTAGAATTAATTGGAATTAATATTCATCATTGTTTATCCTATCAAAGTTCACCGCTGAACATAGAACTCCCATATAGGCAAATATACCCATTTTCCAAAGATGCCACGCGTGGCAGTTGAGATAGAAACCGCAGTGTTTATATTATTTCAGGCCATTACCTGTTTCAGTTTACTCTGTCACCTCTTAAGACACTCACGAGATTACATTCTCTTGCACCGCGTCTACACGGCGGAAAATTGCAATTGCTAGAGAAAATATTTTATTGTTATTGGAATAAACTAACATGTTATTATAATGATTTCTTATATTTACGCAAAAACTACATATTCATCACGTCATCGCGATGTAGACGACACTTTCACAATTTTAACATTTGACAAAATAACTGCATTTTAGACCATCTCAACTCCATAAACTCTTTTCACAATGGTGTTAGAAGCAAACAATTCTTTAGCTTTTCTAGATGTTTTAATCATCCAAAATCCTGATAACACTATTGGTCACACTGTGTAAAGACCCATACCAACCGATATTTAAGCGGTGAATCTCACCACCATCCATCACAGTTAGCTACTGTGGGTATACCTTTGTTTCAGAGAGCATGAGAGATCTGTGACAGAAAACATTTGGCTGTCCAGCTTCAGCACGTCGGGCAAGTATTGTAAGACAACAAGATTCGGGTCCCGCCCCTACGTCACAGTGACCATGTGTGTGAGTGTACTACCATATGTCAGAGGAGTCACAAACAAGATTGGCTACGTCTTGAAACGGGGCTTCTATAACCACACTACAAGCCGCTGAAGAAGATTAGTTAGTTCTTACGTTCCGTCAAGTGCAATATCCCACTACAACATGCAGCAGTGTACAAGCTTGATTATGAATATGGTTTCTCTAACATAAGACAAACAAACAGATCCATATAAACCCACGTGAAAGAACATATCACTGATGTGAAGCGCCGACGCTCCGGAAAGTCTGCAGTATGTCAACATGGTCAGGATCGTTCCAACTATCATATCAGATTTGATAGACCACAAATCCTCGCAAAAAAACACCGATTTCTACGAAGGATGATTCGCAGGGCTGTTGAAATTAAAAAAACAACCTAATTTTAATAAAGAAGATAGATGGGTGCTGCCTCTGCTTCTGCTTCTGCTGATCTACTTGGGATCCTCTAATTAATAAAATTAAACCCAAACCCAAGCATACTACTGCAAGACTTCAAGATACTGTAAGCTCATTCTGCGTAGATCGGATCAAAAATTAATATTCAAAAACTGAAGGTAGCCGAACTAACTATAATATTGGGACGTCAAACATCTCAGTCCCCCCCCTCCCTGAACATGGGTGCCGTAAAGTACCCGAAACGTCGGAATTAAAAAGTTAAATTAAACGCGATAGAATCCATAAAATTAGTTTAATTTAACATGTTATTAACCATGGACGTATAAATAAGGCGGACTGAATCTCGCTATACAACTCAGTGAGGCACCCATAATAAGTCAGCGCGCGTGTACGTACAAGGGGTCACGCACACATTCACACTAATAATAAGTCTAGCGCCCGCCATTACGCAACAAACGTCGTCCGAGAGAAGTAGTTGGCGTAAGTAAAAACAAAAATCAATATGCCGTCTTGCGTCGTTAAATTTTGTAAAAATCATAGTGGTCTTATCAAAAAACATCAAGGAATCACCTTTCATAGGTGACTCAGTAATTATAATCACTTATTTGAGAATTTTATGTCTTAAATAAAAATGCTATTTTTGGAACACAAAACATGAGTCACGTGATCAGTGTAGTTAATTATATTTATAGGGAAAATTACCCAAAATTTGGGAAATTGCTATTTTTACTTACGTCGGCACGGACACGGTATATATGTGTGCCCAAAAACTTCTTAAGTTTGTTTTATGTGTACTTTTTTGTTATAATTTTTCTGAAAAATTACCCGATTGATTATAATGCAGTTATATGCATTTTGTAGTAAGTTAATAATAGGATATCTGCAACTGAACAGACAGATCTCCAAATGCATGCGGCGGGACTTACGCAACTTCAATACAGCTCGTATTGAAGAAGCGATCGAGCGGAACCAAGGCTCCAAAGTCTTTGCCAGAGATCTGTCTGCCAGAAAGAGCCAATTGTCAAAGCTGAAGACAGAGTGTGGCAGCATCGTTTCCGGGACACCTGAGATTTTGAGTGAGATTAAGAGGTTCTATGGGCAGCTGTACACGTCATCATTGGAGCCACACGCAAGTGTGAGTAACCATCCAAGAGTGAGTCTCATCCGACACTATTCCGAAGATATCCCGGACGTCAGTCTGGGCGAGATTAGAATGGCTCTCCAGCACCTTAAAAACGGTAAGGCCCCAGGCGAGGATGGAATTACAGCGGAGCTTCTGAAAGCGGGTGGAAGACCGGTACTTGATGTCCTTCAGCAGCTCTTTAATTCCGTCCTCCATGGTGGCATTACACCGGCGGCGTGAAGCAGAAGTGCGGTGGTCTTGTTCTTCAAGAAAGGTGACAACGCTCTCTTGAAGAACTACAGATCGATTTTCGTTCTGAGCCGCGTCTACGTGCTGTTTTCGAGAGTTATTACGAATCGTCTTGTGCGCAGACTTGACGAATTCCAGCCTCCCGAACAAGCTTGTTTCCGAAAGGGCTTTAGCACCATAGACCATATACATACCCTTCGGCAAATTGTACAGAAGTCCGAGGAGTACAATTTGCCACTATGTCTGGCGTATGTGGACTATGAGAAAGCCTTTGATTCCGTCGAAATTTGGGCGGTGCTGCAGTCCCTTCAGCGGTGCCAAGTTGACTGTCGGTAACTCGAAGTGCTGAAGTGTTTGTACAGTAGAGCTACGATGGCTATCCGAGTACAGAACCAGAGTACGACACCTATCCAACTGCAGAGAGGTGTAAGACAGGGTGACGTCACATCCCCGAAACTCTTCACCGCTGCATTGGAAGACGTTTTCAAGCTTCTGGACTGGAAAGGATACGGTATCAACATCAATGGCGAGTACATCACTCACCTTCGATTTGCCGACGATATAGTCCTTATGGCAGAATCGCTGGAGGACCTAAGCACTATGCTCAATGACCTTAATAGTGTTTCCCAACGGATAGGTCTTAAGATGAACATGGACAAAACAAAGAACATGTTTAATGTCCATGTCACACCTATGCCGGTAGTTGTTGGGAACACTAAGCTCGAAGTTGTTGACAAGTATGTTTACCTAGGACAAATAGTCAGACTAGGTAAGTCCAACTTCGACCGAGAGGTCAATCGACGGATTCAACTCGATTGGACAGCGTTCGGGAAATTACGGCACATCTTCTCGTCAGGTATACCTCAAAACTTGAAAACGAGACTGTACACCCAGTGCGTGTTGTCAGTTTTTTTTTTTTTTTTTTTTTTATAGGTTGAGGGTGACAAACGAGCACACAGTCCACCTGATGGTAAGTGGTTGCTGCGGCCCATAGACATCTACATCTATCCTCTATTACAAATCAAAATGTAGATGCGTTGTCACCCGTGAGGACTGAGATGGAATGCCTCATTTCCAGTAAAAAAGGCCTCCGGCCACCTGCACTCACCAAGCGAAACGCAGAGGTACACCTCTACTTCACGCTGGTTTTCTGTGAGGTCGTGGTACCACCCCGGTTCGAGCCGGCCCATCCGTGCGACAGAAAAACTGCCGCGTGGCTCTACCACTGTTAAAAATATGTGATGACATACGGAACTGAGACGTGGTCCTTCACTGCTGGCCGGATGAGGAAGCTCAAGGTCGCTCAGCGAGCTATGGAGAGGGCTATGCTCGGAGTTTCTCTGCGTGATAAACTCAGAAATGAGGATATCCGCAGTAGAACCAGAGTGACCGACATAGCCCAACGGATTAGTAAGCTAAAGTGGCAATGGGCCGGTCATATAGCTCGAAGAACCGACAACCGATGGGGAAGAAAGGTTCTGGCAGCCTTGTACCGGCAGGTGAAGTGTAGGGCGTCCCCCCACTAGATGGAGTGACGACAGGTGGCTCAGGACCGTGCTTTGTGGCATTATTTGGGGGAGGCCTATGTTCAGCAGTGGACTTGTGAAGGGCTGTAATGATGATGATGATGAGGATATCTGCCGGGTAGCATTGGTTATTATGCAATAAAAGAAAAATTAAATGCCAAAAATACACCGCATTTCTTTCATAAATTAATAAATTTGAAAACTTTAGGAGGTTTACGTTTTACATCTAACGATTTATTTAATATTTGTTGTACTTGCGAAATGGTTGTACGAAAGATTATTAAGGAAAACATTACAATCTACAATGGAAGACAACAAAAGTATATACTTACAAAAATATTAGAAAAGTTTATTGCCAATAGACGGCTCCGTGGCGGAGTGGCTTAGCAATGAGTTGCAACGCTTGGGGCCGTGGGTTTGAATCCCGCACGGAACAAGTATTTGTATGCCCTACAAATAATTGTTCCGGGTCTGGATGTTTGTTCTTGTGCAACATATGTTTGTAAACTGCCTCCACGATACAGGAGAAAATTTCAAACTGGAAGTAACGTTTTAAAAAAAATGACAGGGTTTTTGTAAGCTTGGAATTTTTCTATCCCTGCTAATGTGTGCAGGGATAGATCACAAGATAAGAGTTATTAAATACATATATAGCAGAAAAATATTTGGCGATTTGATTTCACCATATTTCTAAATTAGATGGGATTTCAAGAACTTTCGAAAGAAAAAGACATTTTTTTAGAAAAATTATTCAACCAAAAGGTTTTTAAAGTTGTTGTTTGTCATGAATATGATAAATTATGGTAATTACTTATTGTCATAAATAATAACAAAGTTGGTAAAAAATTACCTCGCGTACATTCGCTCGATAAAATAAAATGATGTGTCTTACCTAGTTTGAAGAGCACCTCCTGCCCTCTCTCAATTACGTGCACTATCCCCGTCACCACTAATCCCAGCACCACTACTCCCAACACCACTAAATTAGAAGAGACACACCACTAACGACAATATGACATGTGTTTCGCCTCTACACGAGGCATCTTCAGGTGATGTAGACTCTGCGGTGGCTGACCGCTTCGAAGTGATGTGTCTTTCCTATTGTGGTGGTGTTGGGAGTAGTGGTGCTGGGATTAGTGGTGACGGGGATAGTGCACGCAATTGAGGGATGGCGGGAGGTGCTCTTCAAACCAGGTAAGACACATCATTTTATTTTATCGAGCGGATGTACGCGAGATAATTTTTTACATAGAATAATTCGATTTCAATCAAAATCTAAATTTTAAATTCTTAGATTTTTTTAATACTCAGATGTATTATTTTTATTAGTTACATAATAATAATTTAGTATTACATCAAAGTTTTGTTATATTTTGACAGATTGTTTTATAAAACAAATGGGGAAATTTTGTTTTACATGACAACCCTATATAACACGCAAACATGTTTGCACCGCCGCCATTACAGTGCATCAGTCAGTGCCGGCGAGGATCGAACTCGGGTATTGTATATTTTAAATTGAAAAATTTGTAAAAATAAGCAACAAATTATACCTTAAGGAATACGAAAGGAATTCCTTGACCTGACAAACTAAAATGTTTGTATCAGCTTTGCAAAACAGTCTTTAATTTCTAAATATCTAAGAGCAGTTGGTATCTTTAAATTATTAAGGCTGGTTTAAGAATATTGCGGAGTTCACGTGTATCGTCTCTACGCGTAGAGTCCAATATAAAGTAGCGCGGTTGACATAATCGCTGTAAAATTAAGTTAAACACGCTATTTTAACTTAAAATATTGAAAGCATTTAACGTGGTGGAGCCATGCTGCAGCTATATTGTGGTTGCAGCACGAATGGGTCGGCTCGACTGGGGTAGGATCATGCTATCACAGAATAGTAGCATAAAATAGCAGCTTAATACTGTTGTGTTTCGTATGGTGAGTGTAGATAGCCTTCTTACTGAAACGAGGCATTTCATCTCAGTCTTTAGGGGTGACAACGCCTGTGCATTTTGATTCTTAATTAAGGATAAATGTAGATGTCTACGGGTCTTTTTTACATGGGGAAATATCTAGGCATACCCACCTTGCGGGGCGGGGCAAGGACGGGTTATGTCGGACTCGCACCGACTAAAACCCCATGGTGTTCCACCTTCACCACATATTGGCAGGGCCACGGGAACTCTTTCGCGCACATCCATGGCCCCACCAGCGCTGGCCGCCCTATAGCAGCCTCTTCTCGGGGGAGGACTTCTCCCAATTCTCCATCTCAGGCAAGGCGCATCAGGAACACAAGACACGCCTTACTCCACGGCCTCCAATTACACCTGCGTAACGGCGCCTCCCGCGTCTGATACGCAGAGGCCATGGGACCAACAAAATCGAGCGCTTTCCCGATCTGGTCTTTGGCTCCGCCGCCAACCAAGTTTCAGCCGCGTGGGATAGGGAGAGTGGCGCCTCGCAATACTGACACTCCTCTTCCCCCGCGACTCCTCGGCGGCAGCGGTAGGGGGAGAGGGCAGCCCTCTCACCGCAGCCCACCGACATACATACATCCGAAGTGGGCTCGCTAAGTCCACTCGGAGTGGCCACCTCGGGCCGGCCCTACATCACGGGCTAGCCAAGGGGTTCCTCTTTGTTCATCGCGGGTGACCAAGTCACGGCTACTAAGCCCCCTCCCCGCCACCACAAGGCGGGAACCTGTTCGGGGGGGTCAGCATCCACTTACCATCAGGTGGACTGTGTACTCTTTTGTCATCCTTATTTTATAAAAAAAATATGTTTGAAATATTTATTTGATAAGAATGGTATAGGCGTAAAATTATAGACGTCTATTATTGTAGGCCAGGATTTAGTATCAGGGGCACGTGAACAATCACTACGGCGAGCGCTTATCCCTTGAGATACCACGGCTCAACGGATAAGCTTTCTTTAGACGTGCAAATAACAGTATATCATACGAGTGTTGAAAAAATTTACTTTCAATTAATTTATAAGATTATTATAATCTTATGTATTTATATGTGATGTATTTGACTGCATTAACCACAATTTTTTAAGGGTCCGTACCTTAAAACGAAAAAAAGGAACTCGTATAGGATTACTATGTTATTTCTTTACCCGTCCGTCCCTCCGTCAAGACACTTTTTTCTTAAGGACATATTTTCAAATCGAATTAGATTAACGTATAGTGACTACTTAGACTATGTTTTTTTTTTATAAAAACAAAATTTAAGTACAAAGAAGGTTGCAGTCTACTGGATGGTAAGTGGCTACTGTAAACTATAGACAATTGGAGCCAACTTTAATCAAAAAAGGTTACAGATGCGTTGTCACCTCTGAAGACTATGATGCTCATAGCCTAATAGAATGCCTCATAGCCTGCAATTATACTGAGTCTCTATAACCTTCATACCGAAACAATTTGGTGGTAGAAATAGATAAAAGGGTGGTCTCTTAGGCTGAAAGGAAGTCCTGCCTTCTGGATTATATTATTGTACACTATCATCATGATCATCATCATTACAGCCCTTCATAAGTCCACTGCTGAACATAGGCCAAGGAGTGTCACAAAGCATGGTCCTTTTTTTTTATATGATAAGGGTGACAAACGAGCACACAGTCCACCTGATGGTAAGTGGTTGCTGCGGCCCATAGACATCTACATCTATCCTCTATTACAAATCAAAATGTAGATGCGTTGTCACCCGTGAGGACTAAGATGGAATGCCTCATTTCCAGTAAAAAGGGCCTCCGGCCACCTGCACTCACCAAGCGAAACGCAGAGGTAAACCTCTATTTCACGCTGGTTTTCTGTGAGGTCGTGGTACCACCCCGGTTCGAGCCGGCCCATCCGTGCGACAGCAAAAGCTGCCGCGTGGCTCTACCACTGCTGAAAACTTCCTGCATGTCTTACCATGTCTTATTGTACAGTATATTAGTACATATATAGAATAAGGTTGTGTAGTTTGAATAAAAATATACCAACGTCATGCGCTAATCGACTTCAATTTCCATAAATCCCATTGTCGCGTCATCTTGATGATATTAATGCATTTCAGATGGTGTAAACGTATTAGTACTGGAACCACAATACGATTTTAACGACAATCTGTGCTGGTGGATAATTCTCACACCGCCAATAACGGTAAACCACCACAGATTAAAGTTAATGGAGAGTCAAATAGATATTAACCAAACTAATGCGCAAATACTCAAACGCTAAGCAATTTAAGATGTCGTTAAGTCTCGTGGTGTCACATTCACTTTGACTTAAAGTGATAGAGACAGCACGAGAATTAACGGCATCTTAAAACTGAGCAGCGTTTGAGTGTTTGGGAATTAAACTACTCTGCAGCTGTTATGTGGCTGGAATACGAATGTACATGACGTGTCCTTTACGCTCTTATATAATACAAGCGTATAATAGAAGCATTATGTAATCTGAAAGACGAGAGATACCTATAATACATACCTTGAAATTACAAGGAATGTTGGATAACGTTTTTACATACTGCCTCACGATGGATTTATTTTTATTTTCAATACAAAATGCTTCTTACTTAATCAGAATTTATCACGCGCCCTCTTGTCTCTAGGTCATAGTTACTTATATAACAGTTTTATATTAGGGCGGTATATCTGAAGTAGCGCGTTAAAATATATTATTTAAAATACAAACTGAGAAGACTAAATAAGTATAGTAAAAATATTGTATTGTTTTCTACCATAATAAAAGGTAATTAAGTCTGTGAAACCCTCTTCAATTAAAATATTAGAATACTTGTCTGAAGTTAATTGTCTAGAGGTCGAACATCTATCACATTTTTTACAGGACACACAGAATCAAAGAGATTTAAATATATAGGTATACTACCTACTTAAATGTCTTTGCACAGAAAAGTGTGAAAAACAAAAACGAACATAAATCAAGTTTTAAAATAATACATTTTTCAATAATAATAATAATATAGACACAGTCGCCTCCCTCCACTGGCTACGTTTCGGTGACCTCTTTGGGGAAACTGAGGGCTTTGTCTGTGCAATACAGGATCAGGTTATTAAGACCAACAATTATCGGAGATACATCCTAAAGGATGGCACCGTCGACATCTGTCGAGCTTGTCGCCATCCCGGTGAGTCACTTAGGCATGTCATCTCTGGTTGTTCGGCGCTTTCTAACTCTGAGTATTTGCACAGACACAACCTAGTAGCCAGGATTCTACACCAGGAGCTCGCTCTGAAATACGGTCTCGTGGATCGGAAACTGCCGTATTATAAGTACTTGCCGGAAGCCGTGCTCGAAAATGACCGCGCCAGGCTCTACTGGGACCGGGCCATCATCACAGATAGGACTATTCTTGCGAATAAGCCTGATATTGTGCTGATGGACCGGGCACAGTCAAGGATATTTTTGGTTGACATTACCATTCCTTATGACGAGAACCTCGTGAAAGCCGAAACAGATAAGCTGACAAAATTTCTGGACCTGACTCAGGAGGTGACCGACATGTGGGGTGGTCTGCCGGCCGAAATTATTCCTGTGGTCGTTTCTGCGAACGGGTTAATCCCAGTTAGCCTCTCGGGTCATCTGAGGCGACTGGGACTCCGTAACGGACCGCTCCAAGCTCAAATGCAGAAGGCGGTGCTCCTCGATACCGCCCGCATCGTCCGCCGGTTTCTTTCCCTTTCCCCCTAACCCTCGGCCGTTTGGTCTCCCCTGCCGAGGGCTTCTATCTGGTTGGGTTTTTATATATTTATGTAAGTTTATCATTTTCATTTTCAATTATATATTTATACAACCCAACCAGATGAGAAAACTATACAAATACCCCATAATAATAATAATAAACCATTTATTCTCTCTTCACAAATAGTACTTCTAGATTAACAATTTGCCATAATTAGTTTCAGCTTTGTGAGAGACTGGTGCCTGAAGTAGGTTTTTGTAAAAAATCCTGTGTTACAGGTCACCAGAGCTCCCAACCCACGGACATAATTAGTGGCATAATTAAAACCAATAAAAGCTATTGATTTAAAAAGAATGTATAAAATGTTGCAGAAATTATAAGTTAAGTTGGTGTGAAGAGTCAATAAGTGTGTGAGTGCAGATGTATGTACGAAGCGATTTTTGGCAGGGTAAATGTGTATATATGTGTATGTGTGTTGCGAGTATGGAGTTATGAGTAGATATATCTTGAATTAAGGATTATTTAAGTACAGTCAAAAGGTGCTCTGTTTTTTCATAATCTAAATTTTTTAAATAGTTTTTTAATGTTATTTTACAGTTAAATTTGGTTTTAGGATATATATTAAGGATGCTATTTAATTTGTTGTATAGATTTTGACCAAGAAAGCAAAAGAACTTATATGAGAAAGATGTTTTAAATTGAAGTGTGTGACATACCTTATCTTTCCGGCGCTTATCATTAAGTAGGTTCTCATCATACTGCAGCTGGGAGTGTGTTTTGAGCACAGTATGCAAAATGAAAGTTTGCCTAACAGTAAGAACATCCCATTCCTTATAAAGGTCTACAGTAGGGAATCGGAAGGGAAGACCAGCACTTACCTTAAGTATGGCGCGCTGTGCTCTCTCTACTTCGATTAGATGAGTTTTGGCAACACCCCCCCATGACGTGATGCAGTATTCAATTAGGGATTGGCATAATGCGTAGTAAACCATCTTAATAATCTTTCGGTCAGCAGATTGTCTTAGTATATTGAAAATAAAGATCAATTTTCGGAGTCTGGTTATAAGGGTCTCTATGTGCGGTTTAAAGGAAAGATGTTGATCAATTATGACCCCAAGATATTTAATATTCTCTTCTCTTTCAAGAGTGGGACATGAGCACATGGTTTTGAGATCACAGGCATGGGCAGAAATAGTAAAAGAGTTCGGTGGGAGTAGATTACTCTTATGGGCGAAGGTTATATATTTAGTTTTAGACACGTTGAGTGATAAAACATTATTCTGCAGCCAGCTCCTGACTTTATTGAAACCTGCTTGTGCGACATGAAACACTTCTTCCCAGCTATCTCCACTGAAGAACAAGGCGGTATCGTCAGCACATGAAAAAGTTTTACCTTTATGAAGGGGAAGTTGGCAAAGGTCATTGATGTACACCAAGAAGAGTGTAGGACCGATTATGTTGCCTTGTGGAATACCAAATTTGACAGCTACCTCATCACTTAGTAAGTTTTCTATTCTGACCCGTTGTGTTCTACCAGTAAGATAGTCTTCCATTAGTTTAAGTGAAATACCTCTTATACGGAGTCTTTCTAATTTTTTTAATAGGTGCGGAATTGAGACTGTGTCGAACACTTTCGCCAGGTCCAGAAACACCGTTAAACATTTCTTCTTGCCGTCCAAATTAACTACAATAAAATTTAATAGCTCCTGTACCGCGTCATTGGTGCATCGACCAGATCGAAAGCCATATTGTGCAGGAGAAATAAGTGTATTTTTCTCTAAGAATTTTATTAAACGCTGATTTACAAGACGTTCGAGGACCTTGGACAGAGCTGGTAGAATAGAGATAGGACGGTAGTTATTTACACAGTCTTTTTCACCAGCTTTGTAAATGGGTTTAATAAGTGCTGTTTTAAATGCCCTCGTAAAAACACCTTTCGATATTGCAAGATTGCATATGTGAGTGATCGATGAGGTGAGAAGGTTTGCATATCTTTTAATTATTTTACCGCTGATAAGATCATCAGAATAAAAGTACCTTTAAAGAAAAAAATCATATCTCATGTGCTACCGAAAATTATGTGATATGAACTTACTTGTACCAAGGATATCAAAAAACTGTAACAAAATATGTTCATATACTCCAATCATAATCTTATCAAATGAATAAAATTTAAGTGTCTGTCGTAACAAAATAACAGCTTTTTACTAAATACATATGAATGTATATACGGCACTAACAACAAAAATAAAACAATTTTTAAAATATTGTCTGTCTCTCTGTCTGTTGCGGCTAATCTCCGAAATGGCTGGATAGGTTTTGATGGAACTTTCACAGGCAGGTAGCTGATGTAACTTATGTAGGTTACTTTTATTTTAGAAAAAGAATTAAGTTTTTGCGCAGTAACTTAAAACCCATAAAATCCAATCGTAATAAATTTCATGCGGACGAAGTCACAGGGTACAGCTAGTAACATACAAATAAAATAAAAAGGAAGAAAACCTTCGAGTGTAAATGGATATTTTATGAAGCAAAATGTATTTCGAAAACGTGATAGATTTTCTTGAGTCTTTCAGTGCATTCTCGAAATGAGATGAGGGAAGTAATAAATGCGGAAAAATGGTTTTACATTTCGGATTCACTCGTATCTAAAATGGAACGCCGAAAATCAGAGAAAGTCTATGCCCTACGTACGTATGTGGGACGTGTACCATCATCGTTACACCTCATCACAAGTTTACTGCTCAGTGCAGCGAACTTAAGCCTCTCCCACAAAATTTCAAACACGGTCCTGACTCAACTCATTCATCGACTTCATGTGCTGTTGTTTGTTTGTAATAAAAATTTCACAGTTTGCGATCAACCCGGGTTCTTTCCCCGCCGGCACCAATGAAATTTTTAATTACAATTTTAAGAGCTAATTTACCACGTGCTTGATGGTGAAGGAAAATATCGTGAGGAAACCTGCATGTCTGAGATATAATAATTCATAAGTCATCATTGTAAAATCATATTTGAGTTACGCCTGTACAGTGCTTTCTCTCCTGGCTCTAATGCGATATTTAAATGATAAATGTTCGTCTTATTACAACATTAAAGTATCGTTAGGCGTCTAGGAACTCATTATCCTCGAACAATGTGACACCCTGGTCTTGAACTTTCCTACTTGTCTTCAGTGACAAATGAGTAGATATTTTCTCGTACAGTTTTGAATTATATCTGTAAATGAGGCGTTAGTTAACACAAGAAGAATTTCTCGAATGGGAGAGGTAGAAAATTGTAATAGAGAATCCCACACAATAACTCTGCGTATGTTTCTCGCTTACATTTTGATAAAAACGTTTTTAACGTAATCTCCATCTATGGTTATGATTCAAGGTTATATTGGTCTTGCAATTACGAAACCCATCTAGTGAGACCGGGTTTCCGTGAAACTATACCTTTTTCATTTCCCGAGGTCCAAAGAGAGGGGGAGAACACAGTAATTCTCGAATTTGGCAACTTGTTTTGTCACCGGGCGAGCGACCATCCCAATCTGGCAACTTGTTCTATCATCGAGAGGGCGACCATCTGTGCCATGGAGGTGGCGGATTAATCGTCCACAAGTCTCTTGTTAATAACGTTGTAAAGATTGGGAATGCGTCGATGTGGGTTGCGTACCTTATACTCAGAATCACATACGGCATTTGCTGAAGGTCATACAGGTTTACGCACCAACCTCTGCACATCTCGATGCCATATAGTCACAGTATCATAGATCCATGTATTTATCCAAAGCCCACTTTCTTCCGGAAGCGGCCACACAAGAAGTGGACCAGGTTGAGCCCCGGCGGTTCGACAAAACTGAGATTAATTTCGTAATGACAACCAGACGGCAACTGTTCAGTGTAGTCTCAGTGATGGTGAGGGTGAAAATTGGCAGCGATCACCGAATGGTGAGAGGTACACTGAATCTACACGTTAAGTTGGAGAGGTCACGTATAATGAAATCAAAGCTCCATTCCCGCCGTGCTCTAATCCAAAGCCTCGAAAACTTTCAGCTCGTCTTACAAAATTTCAACGTTTTCAGTGCCTACAAGACTGCAACGTGGTGGACGATATAAATAAAAACCTCGTGAAAACTGTCCATGCGGTCGGTACTAAGTTCTGCAAGACCCGCCGCAGAAGAACACGAAAACTCTCCGATCACACTATTCAACTCATGGCTGTTGACTGGGAAATAAATCTGCAGTCTTCAGCAGATTTGTCAGCATACAGGAAGCAGAAAATACAGATCTCCAAATATAGGTGGCGTGATTTCTGTAACTTCAATACAACTTGTACTGAAGAAGCGATCAAGTGGAACCAGAGCTCCAAAGTTATCTGTTTGCCATAAACATCCAACTGTTGAAGCTATAGACCGAGTGTAGCAGCATAGTTTCCGGGGCACCTGAGATTTTGAGTGAGATTAGAGGTTCTATTGGCAGGTGTACACGTCATCGTTGGGGCCACATGCAAGTGTGAGTAACGGTCCAAAAGCGAGTCTACCCGACGCTATTCCGAAGATATCCCGGACATTAGTCTGAGCGAGATTGGAATGGCTCCAGTGAGGATGTAATTACAGCGGAGTTTCTGAAAGTGGGTGGAAAACCGGTGCTAGAAGTCCTTCAGAAGCTTTTTAATTCCGTCCTCAATGGTGGCACTACTCCGGAGGCGTGGAGCAGAAGTACAGTGGTCTTGTTCTTCAAGAAAGGCGACAACGCTCTCTTGAATAACTAAAAACCGATTTCCATTCTGAGCCAGACGCGGCTCGTTCCAGCCAGCGGCCAGACGTGGTGTTTTCAAGAGTCATTTCGAATCGTCTCGCACGCATACTCGACGACTTCCAGCCTTCCAATCAAGCCGCTTTCTTAAAAGGCTTTAGTACCATAGACCACATACCATTATGTCTTTTGTATGTGGACTATGAGAAAGCTATTGATTAAATCGAAATTTGGGCCGTGTTGCAGTCACTTTGGCGCCAAGTTGACTGTCGGTATATCGAAGTGCTGAGGTGTATGTACAGTAGGGCGACAATGGCTATTCGATTACCGAACCACAGTATGAAACCTATCTAACTGCAGAGAAGTGAAAGATAGGGTGACGTTATATCTCTGAAAGTCGTCACCGCTGCATTGGAAGACGTTTTAAAGCTACTGGACTGGAAAGTATACGGTATTAATATTAATGGCGAGTACATTACTCACCTTCGATTTGCCGACGATATAGTCCTTATGGCAGAGTCATGGACCTAATCACTATGCTCTTTCACCTCAGTAGTGCCACCCATCGGATAGGTCTTAAGATGAACATGGAAAAAACAAAGATCATATGTAAAATCAATGTCACAACTATGCCGGTAGTTGCTAGGAGCACTAAGCTCGAAGTTATTGACGAGTATGCTTATCTGGGATAAATAATCTGACTAGTTAAGTCCAACTTTGAACAAGAGGTCAATCGGCGGATTCAACTCACCTAGATAGCGTGCGTGAAATTACGGCACATTTTCTCGCAATATACTTCAAAACTTGAAAACGAGATTGTACAACCAGTGTTTTGCTAGTGATGACTTATGGATCTGAGACGTGGTAATTCACTGCTGGCCGTATGAGAAAGCTTAAGATCGCTCAGCGAGTTATGGAAATGGCTGTAGTATGGTACCTATATATTGTAGACTTAATTATACAATATTATGAAATTAGCATTGGGTCAGTCGTAATAAACCAGTCATGAAGTTTACACGTATCTTCATTTAATAGAAACAGAAACAGAAACAGAAACTTTTTTATTCAATATAGATTATAAATAATGCTTATTGAAAGTCACTCTTTTGTATAATTACCACTGGTTCGAAAAAAAAACCTCTGTCCTGGGAAGAACCAGCAAGAAACCCAGCGGGACTTTTTTTTTAAATAACTGCTTACAATCATGTATATTACACAAATTAACAACACAACAAATTAGAAATAGCTTGGTAGCGATCACCTCATTTCCAGGGGTTATTATCATCTATAAATTCTTTAATACTATAATAACATTTTTATACAAACTTAGTTTAATAAAGTTTTTGAACTTTGAGCAGGTCAAATTTTGTATATTTTCTGGAATTTTAATGTAAAAGCGTATACATCGCCCCAAGAATGAATTACTGACTCGATGGAGTCGAGTAACCGGTACTACTAGCTTGTGTCTGTTCCTAGTTTTTACAGAATGAATATCACTTATTTTTGTAAAACTACTTTTATTTTTGTGTACGTACATTACATTTTGATAAATGTATTGAGAGGCCAAAGTTAATACATTAATTTCCTTAAATTTTTGTCGCAGCGACTCTTTAGGCTTTAAATCATAAATTGCTCTTATGGCCCTCTTCTGTAAAACAAATATAATTTCAGTGTCAGCTGCGTGTCCCCATAGCAAAATACCATACGACATTATGCTATGGAAATAGCTAAAGTAAACTAGTCTAGCTGTTTCAACACTAGTTAGACTTCTAATCTTTTTTACGGCATATGCTGCAGAACTAAGTCTGCTTGCTAGTTTTGATATATGGGGGCTCCATTGAAGCTTCGCGTCTAGTGTGATTCCAAGAAAAATGGTGGTATCTACAAGACTGAGTTTCTCCCCATTTAAAATTACATTAGTATTTAATTGTTTGACATTTGGAGTCATAAATTTTATACATTTCGTTTTAGTGCCATTTAAATGCAAATTATTAACATTGAACCAATTTACTAATTTAGATATAGCATTATTTACTTCGTCATATTTTAGCAATTGTCTACTTAATTTGAAAATTAAAGAAGTGTCATCTGCAAATAATACTATATCATGGTTATCTCCTACTATGTAAGGTAAGTCATTAATGTATACAAGAAACAGAAAGGGGCCTAGAATTGAGCCTTGAGGCACGCCCATCTGTACCATCGACCCGGAAGAACTCATACTGTTAATGACAACTTTTTGCGTTCTCTTACTTAAATATGAAATAATTAATTTAAGAGCATCACTTCTTACACCGTAGTGTTGAAGTTTCCTGATTAATGTTTCATGGTGAACACAATCGAAGGCTTTGGATAGGTCACAAAATATACCCAAAGCATCCTGTGAATTCTCCTATGCATTAAATATATATTTAATCAGCTCATCACCGGCATCAGTTGTCGAGTGATCTCTCCGTAATCCGCATATTTCAGGGCTATGCTCGGGGTTTCTCTGTGTGACAAACTTAGAAATGAGAATATCTGCAGTATTACCAGAGTGACCGACATAACCCAAAGGATTAGTAAGCTGAAGTAGCACTAGATGCAGAGACGACCTGGTAAGACATCCAGAAAGTCGATGGCATCAAATGGCTCAGAACCGTGCTTAGTGTGCATTCCTTGGGGGAGGCCTATGTTCAGCTGTGGATTTGAAGGGCTGTAATGATGATGATGATACTTTTATTATTAGAAAGTTCTATGAAATAAGATTAAAAACTGGCAGTTGAAATTTTTACATTCTGTAAAAATTTCAACTACCTATCATCCGATAGCATACGCGTACATTAGATACAGCCCGCTGACAGACACATGGACGGACAGCGCAGGCTTATTATTAGGATCCCGTTGGTCACTCTTGGGGTCATCATTACAGCCGTTCACAAGTCCACTAGTGAACATATGCCTCCCCCAAGGAATGCCACAAAGCACGGTCCTGAGCCATCTGTATCCATCGACTTCTTGCATGTTTTACTCCATCTAGTGGTGGGACGCCCTACACTTCTCCTACCGGTACGACGCTGCCACTCGAGAACCTTTCTTCCCCATCGGTTGTCGGTTCTTCGGAGCTATATGACCGGCCCATTGCCACTTCAGCTTACCAATCCGTTGGGCTATGTCAGTCACTTTAGTTCTACTGCTGATATCGTAATTTTTAACTTTATCGTGCAGAAAAACCCCAAGCATAGCTCACTCTAGAGCTCGCTGAGCGACCATGAGCGTTCTTGTACGGCCAGCAGTGAAGGACCACGTTTCGGATACATAAGTCATCATTGGCAACACGCACTGGTTGTACAATCTCGTTTTCTGGTTTTGAGGTATACCTGACGAGAAGATTTGCTGTAATTTCCCGGATGATGCCCAGCCGAGTTGAATCCGTCGATTGACCTCTCGAAGTTGAACTTACCTAGTCAGATTATTAGTCCCAGGAAAACATACTCGTCAACAACTTTGAGCTTAGTGCTTCCAACAACTACCGGCATAGGTGTAACATGGATAATAAACATGATCTTTGTTTTGTCCATGTTCATCTTAATATCTATCCGTTTGGAGACACTATTGAGGTCATTGAACATATTGCTAAGGTCCTCCAGAGATTCTGCCATAAGGACTATATCGTCGGCAAATCGAAGGTGGGTGATGTACTCGCCATTGATGTTAATACCGTATCCTTTCCAGACCAGTAGCTTGAAAACGTCTTCCAATGTAGCAGTGAAGAGTTTTTGGGAAATAACGTCACTATGTCTTAGACCTCTCTGCAGTTGGATGGGTGTTGTACTCTGATTCTGTACTCGGATAGCCATTGTAGCCCTACTGTACAAACACTTTAGCACTTCAATATACCGATAGTTAATTTGGCACCGCTGAAGAGCATCAAGCATCGCCTGAATTTCGACGGAATCAAAGGCTTTCTCATAGTCCACATACGCAAGGCAAAGTGGCAGACAGCAGTGCTCTTCGGAATTCTGTACAATATTCAGAAGGGAATGTATGTGGTTTATTGTGCTAAAGCCTGTTCGGAAACTGGCTTGTTCGTGAGGCTGGAAGTCATCGGTTCTGCATGCGAGACGATTCCTAATGACTCTCGAAAACAGCATGTAGACGCAGCTCAGAAGGAAATCCATCTGTAGCTTTTCAAGAGAGGTGTTTCAAGAGTTTTTAAGGTGCTGAAGAGCCATTCTAATCTCGCTCAGACTGACGTTCGAGTTATCATCGGAATGTAGGACCTTTCACTTAATACAGTTCTGTTAGTTTCCCTGTACTGCGGTTGCCGACCCGCTTCCCAAGCTTGACAACTAAGGTTAAATTCCCCATGAGGCAATCTATTAAGGAAGCTTATTTTCAGCAGTAGACTTTAATAGGCTGTAATGGATGGATTGATGGATTATAAGTCCGTTTTTAAGCGCAAATTTTCCCTCAAAAACTAAACCCCCTACGTTAATCGTAGGGGCTTATCTATCCATTGAACTCTATTAAGTGAAAGGCCGCCCTACACTTTATTTGTTGGTATGAGGTTATTAATCGAATACCTTTTACCCTGTCGGTTGTGAATTCTCAAAGCTTTTTGACCGGACTATTACTATTTCAAGTTTCGGATCGGTCGGGCTATGTCAATAAGTGAATCTATTGCCGGTACCTTCGTTTCAGTTTATGCTAAACAACAAGCAGTATCAGCGAGATACATCTTACTTCTTAACAGTTTGCTGGTTATCGGCTCTTTCATTATAAGCCTTTTAGTATCAAATTTGACCTCTAGTTTTTAATATAGATACATTATATTACATTATAAACTGTATATTTAATATTGTTTATTTTAAAGCACACAAACACACACACAAAACACACACACACACACAGACACACACACACACAAGCAAACATTACAACGTTTCAGTTACCAGTAGATATTTATTCAATTTTTTAATATAAAACTTTAACTATAAAGTTTAAAATAACGGTTAAAAAACCGACAAAACAACGACGTATACCTTATAATCTTTAACGTATAATGATATCTTATATTTATCCTAGATATATATAACCTAGAATCTTTAACGTATAATGATATCTTATATTTACACGAACATTACACATTGGATAAACTAGTTTTTACGGATTGTATTGCGTTAAATTACCGTAGTTTATATATCCGACTTTTCGAATAATTTGCAGCGCCCATAATCATGTGGCACTGAGGTGTTCGACATCCCAATGTTATAGTTAACCACGGCTACCTGCAGACCAGCCAAAGCTTTAAATTGTTTGATTTTTGGTCTAATCTACTAAGAAAAACTTAGAGTATTCTTGAAGTAAATATATAAGGGTGCTTAGATCGCAGGTCGTCTGCAGTCTGTGAACACATATAGTATTGCTCCCGCCGTCAAGTCAAATTTGGTAAATAAATCATCCTTACAAAAGAACACCGATCGAGTCGAAAAATATGCTAATTCAATGGAGAAGATAGCTGGATGCTACTATGTGCTTGGGCTCATATAATTAAAAAAATTAAACCCCAACCCAAGTATACCACTGCAAGAATTCAAAATAATTTAAATTCTTTCTACGTTGTTAGGAACAAAAGTTAATAATTTTAAACTGAAGATAGCCGAGGTAAACTCGAGGTAAACTTGGTGCTGTAAAGTACTCGAAACGTCGGGAATATAAAATATTTTACTGAAATTGTGCCAAATGTATTTGCCTAAAGTGTTTAGACAAAACCACGCTATGCTTCACGTTTATGAAAATAGTTCATAAGCTTGGGAAGGTCATTGATGTTTATATAAAGCTCGTGTTACAGAAATAATGATGATGAAGCGAGAAGCTGAATTGCAAGATAAAATACACCTTGAGGGAATAGAACAAAGGCTAATTTTGTATCAATTACTTACATCAAAGTACCTCTGTACTAACGGTGGAGACTGTTCGGTCATTGCATACATAAGCAAATTATTTAGCTCGTTCGGACTTGGAAGTCGTTTAGCTTTGTTGGTTTATTAGGCACAGTGGGTCACATTAATATTTTCTTTTTTTTTTTTGTTTATTTACACACGATAAAAATAAGGGCAAATCCTCCTTATAATGAAAGAAGCCAAAATAAGTGGACTTATATGGATTAATAATGATAAAGATGCAAATAGAAATCTCTATATATCTATATGAACAAACACGTAGTCCACCCGAGGATAAGTGGATGCTGTAGCCCATAGATATCTACGTCTATTCTCAAGTAAGTATCGAAATGAAGATGCGTTGTCAATACCCGCTGGCAACAAATTCTAATCACAATTTAAAAGCCTGATTTATCTCGAGGTCTGCGGTGAAGAAAAACATGTAAGGAAATCTTTCTTGCCTTAAAACTCCCTCAGAAATAAGAGCAGGTGTTTTGTGACGATCTGTAACTTAACTTTACATTTAACTTTATTATTAATTGAATTTAAGGCAACTTTCATATTTAATTAATTGATATAACATAGTATTAGAACAGATTTGAGTGAAAGAGAAATTTAAAACATCTATCATAGTTTTGTTAATTGAACCAATATATCCCTTGAATCTATCTAATAGGCTCAAGCAAAAATACTAGGGCACACTGAAACGATCGGGAATAGAATATTTCGGATTGAGTTACAATAAAACCTTTTTTAGAATTTGAATACTAGCCTCTTAGAATCTTAATGACATTCACACAATTAAAAAAAATGTTTAAAAACAAAAACTGTTGGTTTAAAGTTGACACGTCGTTAACAGAAATGAAGCTCACGCGTGAACATTCCCGTGCCATAATTTATCACAATTTTCGTCGCGGCTTATTTCAAGATAAATGTCTTAACGAACTTGTTTCGTTTTATCATGTTGAAGCACCGAGTCAAATGACAATATACCGCTGGTATGCCGAGTTCCGACGCGGTCGTGTGTCGCTCAGCACTGTTTCGTCTGCAGGTCGACCAAGAACAGCGGTCACGCCTGAAAACATCGCAGCTGTGCGAACTATTATATTAGATGACCGTCATGTGACATACGACTGTAATTCAGTCGATATTACATAATTAGCTGTTTCTAAGAAAGCTAGTTTCCCGCTGGGTTCCCCACAATTTGTCCGAAGAGCAAAAGGCGGCTCGTGTACATTGGTGCCGAAATACTCTACAATGCTTCAATGAAGGGAAGTCAAATGCCGTTTTTAATATCGTCTCAGGTGACGAATCATGGATTTATTCATACGAACCTGAAAGAAAAAATCAGTCAGCAGTTTGTTTCTTCGAAGACGAGGTCAAACCAACGAAAGCGGTTTGAGTCGTCCCAACAACTCCGGCTGAGGCTGCTTCCGAAAGGACTCGGGCAGGCCACTCGTCCGAGCTTCACGCGCCTCCTCGGCATACCTGCCTTCAGCCTCGATCAACTCGTCCGTGAGCGAAAAGAACTGCTCGTAGTCTGTGAAGCAGGAGTCAAGGACTCCCTTTTCCACATCCGAATCCTCGAGCTCAGCGTAAGCCTCCTCCACTGCAGCCCTTCGAGCATCGACCTGCTCGAACCGCTTCATCAAGTTATGGACCCTATGCGGTCGACCTAACAAAGCATGGGCGCTGGTGGCCCAGCGTAACTCAGTCCGCAGGCAACGGATTTGCATCTTGGGCGAGGACATCACTACTAAATACAAATTACGACGCGGTTCGAGCACAAATTACAAAAATAACAAATACAAAAAAATTAACAGCTAACAAATGCAGTTCCTATCAAATCGAGTTGAATAGAAATTACACAAATAAGAATCGCTACTTATCAAACCAAATACAAGTTAGTACAAAAGAAAAGACACAAATCGAATTAACAAATAACAAATACTAGTGCGATCAAATCAAGTTAAATTCAAATTACGTAAATACAAATTACTACTCTTCAGTTCAAGTACAAATTACAAAACGAAAGATACATAAACAAAGATACACATCAACAAAAAATGATCAACAAAAAATGCCTAGCACGGAAATCGACCCTTCGATAAGTAATCCACTGCAACTATCCGACAACGATAATTAACCGATTACGTAAAAATAACCATCTACCTACATGACGCAAATTCTCGCTTGCGAAATAACCGGGCGCGGCTTTTCAAATTTACCCGCTAACAACAAAAAAGCAAGCCACTAAAGAAAGGAATTTTATTATTACGTATATAATTTAAAAAAAAATATTTTTACGTATTACGGACGGGCATGATTGTAGACAAAATTAAACCAATCAATCCAACGCTCCCTGCCACCAAAATTGTTTAATTTTTTTCAAACACTATGGTCGGTGGATCGACCGGGAATCGATCCCAGAATCGCGCTCTGCTACCAAATGTTACGGCCAGCAGCTGCTTATCCCAGGAGTAGGGTCCTCCGCGGCCCATAGACGGAGAACCTACAAGCAGATGCTGGTCGGGCCTGCTACAGGCCAAAGGTGAAAAGTTTCTAATTACAATAAACGATCAGGGGGGGAGCGGTGTATTCTATTAAACAGAGCTTACTTACCTCTATCCAAGGCGACTGGTCCCTCAGGATTCGGTCGGGTCGCGTGTGGATGTATAGTGCTAGGAAAGTAAGGGTCAGTGATGTGTATCTGGGTGTTGCTGGTAGTGTTATTGACCTTATTAGTCCCTTACCATCTGCAGCAGTTCGGACCTTAGCACCTCTCCACCTCACGTCACTTTCTTTGTTAGTCACGATAAAGGTCCAGTAACTCTGTCGTACGATTAACTACCCTACAGAAGCCACTAACTCTCGTTTGTTATAACGCCTAACTCGCGAAATGAACACAGAACGTACGGATCAAAGGTCACAGTTATTTCTAGAATATCAAATACCGCACTAGTAACTAATACAGTCGAATCCACTTATACAGATTCTGAATTAGACACTAAGTCCCGGGTGAAGCTAACAAAACAGGAATGCGCGTTACGTATGGTAAACCGTATATTTCTTAGATGCGCGTGTCGTATTCCGCTTCCGACTTCCCGACAAAAGAACGCGTGCTATCTCTCGCCGCGATGAATTTGGACTCCTAATTTTTCTAGCACGGACTTCACGGATTCACGCTCGGACGAACTTCATCCCGTATCGCGCCGAGCCGAGTGCCATCTAACGTCGATGCTTGACATTAGCGCTTTTGCGCGAACACGGTTTGCTCCCGCAGCGTGTCAAAAAAAATGGTCGCTACGAAAAAGGTGTATGTTGCTACAATTCCTTTACAAAAACGCAGAACGGTTACCGATGAGTGGTACATCACGGTTTGTTTGCCAGAAATGAAAGTCGAATTCCGAAAAAATAACCCGACACGTCGTATCATCTTATATCACGATAATGCGAGCTCCCATACGGCTCGGAAGACAAATGATTTTTTGAAGCAGGAAAACGTTAAGCTGATGAGCCATCGTCCGTACAGTCCTGACCTGACCCCAAACAATTTCTTTACATTCCCTAGAATGAAAGATTTATTACGCGGTCAACGGTTTGAAGACCCCGAAGCAGCTGTGGAAGCGTACAAATCAGCCATTTTGTCAACATCAACTTTAGACTGGAATAAATGTTTTAATGATTAGTTGGCACGAATGTAAAAGTGCATTCAGTTGAACGGAGAATACTTCGAAAAACAATAAAATACAATTTAGCTATATCATGCATGTGGTTTTTCTTATTCTCGATCATTGCAGTGTACCCCTCGTACAAATAGACGTGTGATCAAACAAACTTTCCCGATTTTTATTATACTATTTATTCCATGCAAAGATAACTGTATGCTCATTTTTTGTAAATATGAATATACACTTGCTGCCGCAAAAAATATATGTGGAAATATCGTTTTGAATTTAGAAGAGTTATATTTTTTTATTGGGAATGATAGTACATTCACTGAAATATCATGATATACAACTTTCAAATAAATTAGCCAGTACGAAACTCCCACCACCTACTTAAGTTAATTATACTATGCCTATAACCTTCGCGCAAGTGCAAGCAATAAGTTAACCTAAAGTTTTACCGCAATCTAATGAACGGTATGGCACATAGATATAAAATATTTCTATGGTATGGCAGCGCATAAAATACGAACAAACAAAAATTTATTTTTATATATTAGATAATATGTTTCTTTTTTTATAGGATAGGGTGACAAACGAGCACACAGTCCACCTCATGGTAAGTGGTTGCTATGACCCATAGACATCCACATCTATCTTCAATAAAGAATCAAAATGCAGATGCGTTGTCACCCGTGAGGACTAAGTGGAATGCCTCTTTTCCAGTAAACAGGGTCTCCGGTTCTCTACACTCACCATACTAAACATAGCACTGTTAAGCTGCTATTTTGCGCTGGTATTCTGTGAGAGCATGGTCCTTCCCTGGTCGAGTCGACCCATTCGTCCTACAACTATACTACTAATATAGCTGCAGCATGACTCTACCACGTAAAAAGTGCGATATCGTTTTAGTTATGAACGGATTTTAATTGTTTTTTCATTAAATAGGATTTTTTTTATAAAATATTGAAAGTAATATGCTTTAGGACTGATAATATAGTCTATCAAACAAAAACTATAAATTTGTAAAAAAAAATTGGCGTGGAATTGGGGATGAACTTTTTTATATAACTAATATTTGGATGACATTCTAGTTCTCAGCTAGAGCTATGATATATCTTAGTCCATATAAAATGGTCCAGCATTTGCAACGTTGAATGAAAAATGAAATATCCTATATCAAAGAACTAATAAGGTTAAAATAAATTCCACATTACTAAAGATCTAAAGGACAGCTTGTAAAGTCGGGACTTTTATTTTCTTGTACACTATATCCTAGCATGAACTTCTTGAGTTGTTATGTGAAAATATTTAGTTTTTTTAGTTCTTAAAATTCGGCATTTACTTTTTATTAAAATTTCTGGGGGCATGGCAGTGCCCCCGCCAAGTCGAGCAAAAAAGCGGCACGGCCGTACCATCCTTTTCTCGAAGCAGTTCAGGCTATTTTCGAAACCCTATAACTTCGTTATAGATAAAACTAGAAGCCTGACGCATTGTATAAACTCAGTATGTTTAAAATTTAATTAAATTTGAATCAGTAGTTTAAGAATTATAACTAGTCAAAGTTTCTTAATTTTGTCACTCACTGACTGACCCATCATCAAAACTCTAAGGCACTTCTAGCAGACATAGAAGCTTCAAATTTGGAATAAAATTATTGTTTAGTATATAAATCGAGGAAAAATTAAAATTTTTTGCAATTTCAGTCCAGTTTTCGAGATACACCAACTGCATATATAGCTTTGTAATCCCATATAAATATATAGAATCACAAAGTTACATTTGCAGTGAATGAATCAGTGTACCTATACATGTATAATATAATGGAATAATAGGTGTAGATAGGTACGTAGATATAACTATCTACAAAAAGAAATGAGGTGCCATCAAAAACATAACTTGTAAAAAAACCAAGTCTCGCAACTCAGTTCTTCTACCGTAAAAAGTTGTGAGATCCATGTAATACCAAGTTGGTTAATTTATTCAGTACCTACTTAAGGGTCCTTCTGTCTTAAGTTATTACGTAATTAGCTAACTTAAAAACATCTTATAGTGACCATATCAATATTAAAAAAAACTTTTATGTTTTATATAAATAAATTGACTTGGCAATCGCACTAAACCATCCAATTTGATATAGTATGTATTACTTGAGAGATACATTGTGTTTTCATGCGATGGCCAAGTCAATCTATTTATTTAAAATGTAAAAGATTTTTAATGTCGATATGGTCACTATAAGATGTTGTTAAGTTAGCTAATTACGTAACTTAAGACAGAAGGACCTTTAAGTAGGTACTGAATAAATTAACCGATTTGGTATTACATGGATCTCACAACTTTTTACGGTAGAAGAACTGAGTTGAGAGACTTGGTTTTTTTTACAAGTTATGTTTTTGATGGCATTAACTTTTGCTCAAGATATTCGCACCAAATTGTGAACCTCTAAATATCGTATCAACGTTCTATATCTGAGACAACGTATTAAGGAAAGCCGGTTGTAATAACTTCGAAAGGCATGTTGTTAAACTCAGTGCAATTACCACGAAGTTTGTTCTAAAACATTTCCGTATGGAAAGTTACTAATAAGGGCTTATCTTTAATACGAATGGCATTCAATGATAGCCGATTATTAGTATCTAACTAATCAAGTTTGAATGCTTGCGTTCAGTCTTATTTAAGACCAGCGTCTAGACCGCCCCGGCTTAGATTTCTTTGAATAAATTTAATTACAGGTGTCCATTGGCTGAAGCAGCCACTAACGATTAAGTAGGCGTTTTCTTTCTTTTTCTCTTTATTAATAATAACTTTAACCTCACACTAGGATTTTCATACATTTACATACATAAATTGCACACGAAGAAATATCCAGACCCGGAACAATTATTTGTAGGTGTTTCGGGCGGGATTCGAACCCGCGGCTCTTAGCGCCGCATACACCACGTGTTTTGTATTTAGCTGTCTAATCCATTCTATGGTCTATACAGTGACACGTGTAAATATATATATGACTATAAAAAGCCCTCCGTGAGCACCACTACCTGCCAGACCGCCGCTCTTGCAGATGTGATGTAGTAAGTGTAAGGCATGACCGCCGCTGCACGGACAGCATGGCTTCAAGCCACAGAGCGCGGCATGAGTCTACTGCTCACTTTAAGGGAATGAGGTCCCACGTTTTCCATACAGTTATTTGTATATCACAACTTTATGTATAAATAAACCCTTATATATTTTTTGCTTATTATAAGCCAGTGCTTGACCACAATCCCTGCTGGTGGTAAGTGGTGATGAAGCCCTAGATGATCAATCCCACTGTCTTAGCGTAACAAAAAGCCTATTTATTCTTGTCCTAAAAAAACTGAGACTGTACTCGTATTATACAACAAGTCTTTAAATGAGTACATTTTAAACAAGATCACAAGTTTAATCTAGAATACAGATGAGCCAAGATCGTAGCTAAGAAGGCTATACTTATTCCAATAAAATGAACACGCCCTCTATGAAATTCGTATCAAGAAAATCTCTTTTTAATGTAATCGAAAAGCGCTTTATGAAAGTTCTCGATCGCGTTGCTCGATTTTACCTCGACTCTGCTCGGTTGAACCAAGATATTATTCCGTTTAACAATAAGCCCTTTATAGTTTTATTTAAGAAAACAAAATGTAATAAATATTTATAAACAAAATTATGTTAAATATTGTAGAAAATTACAATAATATATTTTTTTAGTTTTTTTACATATATTCTTATATTTTTTATATTTATGAGAATGTACTTATTTGATTAAAACTAATTTTACGGATGATATCGCGTTTTATTCTCTAAAAACTATATTGTTATATTTTAATTTTATTATAAAAAGAAATGTAATGTAATGTATCAATAACAGGAATTAGTTATGTTCCACGCGGTATTGTGTCGCTGTGCCTTTATTGTGTGCTGTAGCCTTTGAACGAGAAAACACCAGACCCTTTTCTTCAGTGGGGAAGAAAACAGCCAATACAGTCTTTTTTAGAATCTAAACCATACGTGGTCCCTACGGAACGATAAAATCTACGCTAAATGGCACAAATATATAGTCAATATATTTGACTATATATTTGTGCCATTTAGCGTAGATTCTCAGATAGTCATTTTTTTATCAATGGTAAAAAATCTTCCGGGTCACTAATGGGTGTACTAATAGGTGTTCCTCAGGGCTCGATTCTCGGCCCATTCCTGTTTCTGGTGTATATTAATGACTTACCTCACCTTGTAGGGGATAGTCATGAAATAGTATTATTTGCTGATGATACTTCCTTGATTTTTAAACTTAAACGTCAATCATTTAAATGTGACGAAGTGAATAATGCTATATCAAAATTAGTGCATTGGTTTAACGTTAATAATCTGCATTTGAACAGAAATAAAACTAATTGTGTTAAATTTACAACAACGTATGTTAAAAATCTGAATACCAATGTGTTTTTAAATGAGGAGGAATTGAGCCCTGTTGTATCCACTGTTTTTCTTGGCATCACTCTTGACGCAAAGTTTCAGTGGGGCCCCCATATATCCAAATTAGCAAGCAAACTAAGTTCTGCAGCCTATGCTGTAAAAAAGATTAGAGGTCTCACTGGTGTCGAGACAGCTAGATTAGTTTATTTTAGTTATTTCCATAGCATAATGTCTTATGGGATTTTGCTATGGGGAAATGCGGCTCATTCAGAAACTATTTTTGTTTTACAGAAGAGGGCCATTAGAGCTATTTACAATCTAAAACCGAGAGAGTCTCTTAGAGATAAATTTAAAGAAATTAATATATTAACTTTGGCCTCTCAGTATATTTACGAAAATTTAATGTATGTTCTCAAAAACAAAGATAGTTTTAGTAAAAAAAGTGATATACATTCTGTAAACACTAGGAACAAACACAAGCTAGTGATGCCAGTTTCTCGACTCCACAGAGTCAGTAATTCATTCGTGGGGCAATGTATACGCTATTACAACAAGATCCCGGAAAGTGTACAGGTTCTCTCTATTACCAAGTTTAAATGTTTTATTAAGCTGAAACTGTATAAAAGGGTTATTATAGTATAAATGAATACATGGTTGATAATAACCCCTGGGAATGAGGTGGTCGCTTCCAAGCAGTTTCTAAAATAAATTTTGTAAATAGTTCGTAATCATTTATATTGTAATATTTATTTAAAAAAAAAGTCCCGCTGGGTTTCTAGCTGGTTTTTCCCAGGACAGAGGGTGTTTTTTCGAACCAGTGGTAAAGTAAAAAATGACTTTCTTTGAATGTATATTGAATAAAAGTTATTCTATTCTATTCTATTCTATTCTTACTTATTATTTATTATAAGCCAACGCTTTATCACAATCCCACTAGATGATAAGTGGTGATGGATGAATGTCTTATCATAACAAAAGCCTATCCACTCTTGCTTTGTAGACGCTCATATAGTATATGGACGGAAAGACAGACGCCGGCAAATTATTCCACTCCTTTACACATTACTAAAGACTGAGCGAACCGTTTGGTTCTAGGGTATGGAATATCGACAACAAATTGCGTCATTTACTCAGTTCATTCGCCTTTGATGTCGCCCCGGTAATAAGCGAGAAGTAAATACACCAGTTTGCCTCTGAAATGAAAAGCCACCAACGTGTCGAAACGCGTACTCATTCCAATAAAGTCACACCGTCGGTTCTCATGCCATCGTCACTAAATATTCTACAATGCTCTAAAACCGAGGGAACATTTATAGACGCAAAATCTCTTCCGATAACATCGTTTAAACATAGATTTGTTTTTCTTGTGACTATGGGGGACCGATTCTGCAGTATTTTTCTTATTTAATTTATACAATATATAAACTAATTTTATTATATTACTCGTATATGCACAATATCTGCCGTGCTACTTGAATATGTGTAGGCAAACTTCGCAAGTCTTCGAATATTTTTTAATATCAAAGACATTCACATTTCCTCACTATGTTATTCTTCACCGCCGAGTTCGTAAACGTAAAAGAACACGTAAATTGTTATCAATTACCATCAGGTGAGCTGGACACAAAACCCTCTCCCTCCTCTCTCCTATTTCTATAAAAGATAATATGGATTTAATTATAAATAATCAGTAAACGTCTTGGTTTCAGGTAAAAATTGTACAGGGTTCTGATTAAAAATAAATAGTTCAATATAATAGTGGATATTATTGCCGACATATGGCGGTCCCGTAGCTGTCGTTAAGGTTACAGAGGGAAATAAAATATGGGATGGACAACTGCTTCTTACTGATAACAACACAAATTAACAAAAAAAAAACTGCGGTGCCAACCTTAGCAACTATGGCAAATGTCCTCTTAAGTAGCCAGACTCTATGGCTCTATGGGGGAGGCCTATGTTCATCAGTGGACTTTTGATAGGCTGTGAAAATGGTGATGAATACAATAGTAGACTAATAAATTAGTGGCTCTTTGAAAAGTGTCTTTGACATCGTCAAATTTGTAGCAGGATACTGTTGAATAAACTTAAATTAAATATCTTTTTCTTTTCTTTTTTTATAGGATAAGGGTGACAAACGAGCACACAGTCCATCTGATGGTAAGTGGTTGCTGCGGCCCATAGACATTTACCTCTATACTCTATTACAAATCAAAATGTAGATGCGTTGTCACCCGTGAGAACTAAGATGGAATGCCTCATTTCTAGTAAAAAGGGCCTTCGGCCACCTGCTCACCAAGCGAAACGCAGAGGTAAGAGTCTACCTCACGCTGGTTTTCTGTGAGGTCGTGGTACCACCCCGTTTCGAGTCGGCCCATCCGTGCGACAGCAAAAGCTGCCGCGTGGCTCTACCACTGTTTAAACCTAATAGAGCCTTTTCAGAATCGCAGTACTTGCCACGCTTGCCAGATGTATATATAATGGTAGTTGTTAGCTATATCTAAGTATTGGGCTGGCAGATAATTTTCCTTTATTAATTCGGTAACCGGATGATTAATTTTAATTATATGTGTGGCCGAATTGGCGAGAGATGGGCCAGATTAAGAGTACCCTTAACCGACGAGCATGTATGTGTAGGTATATGGATGTAAAGGAGACGAGAGAGGTGTGTTAGGATCGTCATAAATTGAAGCCCGTAGTCTCTGCCTACCCCTCTGGGTGACAGACGTGAGTGTTATTGTTATGTTTCTAATTTTGTTTTACGGCGTCCACTGCATAAAACTGATGATATATCTACAATTTATGCACAATCTTTTATCTTATTATTCAGAAAATAAACTCACTAAAGTCACAGAATAAGCTCTTAAAAGAAAACGCCTGTTAACAGAATAAAGGTAATTTAAGTGATATACGTAGATTACTGCACACGTCTGCTAGACTATCATTTTTCTATTCAAAATTTTAAATTAAGCATTATGCTTCAAGAAACCTATATTACTACAAAAATATTTTTAAAGCTTTTTTAAATATACCAGCACCAAAAAATTACGTAAAACAATAACAACATGTAGAATACAAAATGTTTTTGAGACCGCGTCACCGTAAATCTCACTGTAGCGCCAGTTGGATGCAGTTTTGAAATGAATTGTGTATGTGCAATCTAAATGTCGCAGAACAAATTAGAGTTTTGACCGATCTAGATTTATTCCAGCAAAATAGTTTGTTATGTAGTCCATATGCATAACGACGTGCACCTTACTATTTCATTCATTCATCGTTTATCACACATTCAGCCCATCCAGTCCAGTAGTCAGTCCACTGCTGAACAGAAGCCTCCTTGCCTCACGGGGGGGATATTGTCATAGATGCGACGCGGATTGGCAAGCGCAGGTTTTGTTGTTATTACAAACTCATTATATTATTGTCATGGAGAACCGCAGCTAAATTCAAACCAAGAAACACTTCAGATACGCTGTCTTTCCTGAGGACTAAGATGGAATACCTCAGAGTCTATAATTATGATCTCCGTATACCCTGGAGATCAGAACACAGCAGTGCAGGCATTCCTATTTTGCGACAAAAGTTTTTTTTTTTATAGGATAAGGTTGTCAAACGAACACACAGTCCACCTGATGGTAAGTGGTTGCTGCGGCCCATAGACATCTACATCTACTCTTGATTACGAATCAAAATGCAGATGCGTTGTCACCCATGAGGACTAAGATGTAATGTCTCGTTTACATCATAGTCTACACGATGTCATGAGTCCATAGTTGCAAGTAGTAGATGCATGATCCATGCAGCGTATTACGACTGCAGCAACAATGGGCCGGCTCGACCGGGGAAGAAACACGATCGCAAACAATATCTTATCTTATAATACTATTGTGCGTCAAACGTTGTGCGTGGTAATTGAGCCGTGGTAGCTCAGATGGTTAGCGCTCGCTGTAAGCTTCACAGTAATCGAGCAACCCGGGTTCGATCCCCGCCGGCACCAATGAAATTGTTAATTGCAATTTTAAGTGCTGATTTACCACGTGCTCGGCGGTGAAGGAAAACATCGTGAGGAAACCTGCTTGTCTGAGAAATAAGAAAAAATATTTCGAAGACATGTGAAGTTCGCCAACACGCATTGGAGCAGCACAGTGGACAATTCCTTGCCCTAAAACCCTCCCAGTAATGAGAGGAGGCCTGTGCCCAGCAGTGGGACGTAAATAGGCTGCAACTTTACTTTACTTCAACTTTCCTCAAAGTTCAAAAAAGATCTTATTAAAAACAAAACTACATCATGTGACCTTTTCCAAGTTTGACATTACGACCTTTTCAAAGAAGAACCGGCAAGAAACCCTGGGAACTTTTTTAATTGCCATGTTACAATTTCTTTACAACTTAAAATAAAATCAATACATTCTTAAATAACTGTTATTTTTTTTAATGTGAGCCTTAACATTATATTAGTATTAGGGCACTTGCGAGGCTTTTTACCAAAATTTTCTAAGCAAGGTTTTTAAATTTTATGTCTGATTATTACACCATATTTCCAAAGTAAGATACGGTGTATTACTGAACACAAAATACATGTGTTGACTTGTGTGCCAACAGTAGGCGATCACTTGTGGTACACGAAACTAATCATCTATCTGGGACACGCAGTTAAACAACATGAATAAACTGAAGCAGACTGTTGCTACTTTTATAATTATACACAAGCAACGCATCTAAAGCTTTGACCAGGCGAAATGCAATGAAATGAAATTGTATTGAAATTAAATAAGATATACTTAAAAATTAAATTGCAGGAAAATCATTATGTTTTTTTGCAAATTTTAAACCTTTAATAAATACTCATTTATTATTTTAAATTTTAGCCGAATTCAGAAAAGGAGGAGGTTTACAATTTGACTGTATGTTTATTGTATGTATAATACGCGATATCTTCGTCAATTGTGAACCGGTTTGTTAATAGTGTTTTTTTATAGGATAGGGTGACAAACGAGCACACAGTCCACCTGATGGTGATTGGTATGACCAATAGACATCTACATGTATCCGCAATGAAGACTCAAAATGCAGATGCGTTGTCACCCGTGAGGACTAAGATGGAATGCCTCTTTTCCAGTAAAAAGGCTCTCCGGTTCTCTACACTCACCATACGAAACAGCAGTTTAAGCTGCTATTTTACGCCGGTATTCTGTGAGAGCGTGGTCCTTCCCCGGTCGAGCCGACCCATTCGTGCTACAACTATACTACTAATATAGCTGCAGCATGGCTCTACCACGTAAAAACGTTTTATACTCAGGGGTGCCTGCCTCGTTATTCTAGTGGTCGTTAACGCGATTGCTGATCATAAGGTCCCGAGTTTGAATCCCAGGTCAGGCCAGAATCAGTTATTAGGTTTTTCTGTCAAAAAATTCTCAGTAACAGCCCGGAGTTAGGAAGTGTTTAACCCCCGCGCCTCGTAAAGCATGTAAAGCCGTTGGTCCTGCGCCTGCTAACTCTCCGGTCGTGTCAGTGTAGTGTCCCATCGGACTATGGAAGTGAGGGAATAGAAAGTGCACCTGTGCTTGCGCATACACTCGGGCACTATAATCCTGTCCAGCGCATTTGGCTAGTCTCCGTTGAGACTGGCCGCCGTAACCGAAACTCGGTCTGGAGGACATTATTATTATTATTATTTTAAGTAGCAGAAGAAACACTATTAACATTTCCGTACACCACTTTAACCATACTAAAAATCCTTTCTAACAGCGGTTTACTACCATTGAGTTATATGTACTACGTACTAGAGAAGCCATTCCGAACATTGACTATGTTCAACTGAACTGTACTGCAATCCGTACAAACTAAATATTGCGTAAATTGAAGATTTGTGAACTCCATAAAATAATTTACATTTACATTTTACTTAGAAATATAATATATTTGTTCAGATTAAATTAAGATATTTTACATTAAATTCTTATATTTATTTTATATTAATATCTTATTTTATATCAAATTAAAGTCCTCGCGCATGCGCGACTACTACTCTCGCGCATGCGCGAAGACATAGAGTAGGACACAATTTCTGTTTGGAATGACTTCTCTAATACGTAGTACATAAAACTCAATGTTTATTATGATATTATAGTGGCCGATTCGTTACCAAGTCTGTATTTTTTAAACTTATAAACTATCTCTGCCTAATTATAAAGATCGAATTAGGTATTAAGTTTTACATATTCGTTATGCTCTTATCGCCATATATACAGTTTCATTAGAATTCCTAATACTACTTTTCTAAAACGAAATATTAAATAATATATGTACATAATTATATTATAATTATTATTAACCCCACTAGATGGTGTGACGACCTGGTAAGACATGCAGGAGGTCAATGGATTAAGTTGGTTTAGGACCGTGCTTTGTGGCACTCTTTGGGGGAGCCCTATGTTCAGATGTGGCATGTCATAATGATATCAGTGCTAAGACACAACTAAAATATAAAAGAGTTACGGTCCCAATTTCAGAACCAATTTACTTTCAAAATTAAAAATAAATATTCGAGCATTGTTAAATTGCAGAATTGTTTTATATACTCGTAATTCAAATAATGATAAATTTAAATCAAATCACAGTTTAACATAAGTACATAAGTAAAATGTAAAGCTCCTTAATCAGTTTCTAACATTTGAAAAACTGGATCTATCGATATCGTTATTCCATCAGCCACATCTCTACTTCTCTTTGGACGAGGTCGATCTGAGTTAAGCTCCGGCTAATGACTATTCGTTACAAAAACGAAGCGATTAATGACGGGTTGCGATCGATCGCTCAATACTCATCGAAGCAAAGCTCACTTACAATCAAGTGCACGTTCGACTTTAGCGTTGCAAAATAATAGACCCGTCATATTATATAATGTAAATTGTAGGTAACCTACTTTTTTGTTTTATATTACATTAAAGATCTAAAGTAAGCCATATTAGTTCAAGGACTCAGCGCTCACTGTAAATTTCACAGTACGCGAGCAATCCGTGTTCGATCTCTGCCGGTACCAATGAAGTTGTTAATTGCAATCTTAAGTGCTGATTTACCACGTGGTCGTCGGTGAAGGAAAACATCGTAAAGAAAACTGCATGTCAGAGAAATAACAAAAAAATATTTCGAAGACAAGTGAAGTTCACCAACACGCACTGGGGCACCGCGGCGGATATTTCCTTGCCCTAAACCCTCTCAGAAATGAGAGGAGGCCTGTGGCCCAGCAGTGGTACGTATATAGGCTGTAACTGTGAAAGAGAACATTGTGAGGAAACCTACATTTCATAGGAATAAAATATTTTGAGGGCGTAATACAAAGTCTACCAGGTAAAGATTCACTGGAGTAGGGCGGCAGGTTGACTGTTCCATAGCACTCTCCAAAATGACGGATGAACCATGCCTAGCATTTGGATGAATATATGCTTGAATAAAATAAAAATAAATTTTATGCTACACTTAAATTATACGTGGTAGGAGTCACGTTGCAGATATATTATAGTTGTAGTAAGAATGGGCCGGTTCGACCGGGAAGGATCATAATTTCAACCAGCGTGAAATAGATCATTTTACTGGAAACGAGGCATTCCATCTCAGTGCTCAGGTTACAAAGCATTCCGGATTTTTATTTTGAATTTATGAGGATAGATATAAATGTCTATGGGCCAAAATATCCACTTACTAACATATGGATTGTAGATGGTTTGTCACCTTTTTTTTATAAAAAAAAACTTACTTTTGTTTAAAAGGCTTACCTAGTCCTTTTAATGTACGCTTACACGTTTTAAGTCTTACTTAAATTTGAGATAGATAAATACATTGTCTTAACACATACACATACACATAATACATTGTTTTTATGCAGAGTTTTATTAAATTATACTTCCTTACATTTCATTTAATGTTTTGAAATATCCATTTACAATTTGAAACAAAGATATTCACAGTAGTATGTACACATATCAGAGTATCTGACATAGCCAAATGGATCAGAAAGCTGAAGTGGAAATGTGTCGGCCAGAAAGATTGAAATACATTGTGTCCATTAGGAAAAAAAAAGTTCCCGAGTGGCAGCCTCGTAACGGTAAGTGAAGTGTACGGACGGTCCCATTAGATATGCAGAAATTTGGTGGACGCAGGAGGCTCAGAACCGTGTTTTCTGGCGTTCCTTAAGAGACTCCTACGTTTAGCGGTGGATTTGAGAAGGGCTGTTATGATGATGAAGTATAATTATGATCGAAAAAAATAAAAAGGAAATACAAAAGTAATAAAGTAAAGAAATATTTCATTATGTAACCAGTCGCCGGAGAAAGATTAATAACCGAAAAACTAAGAAACAAAGCACTTAATAATCGAATAAACTTGTTACTTGAAGTATAAGTTTGTTCGAGTGATATATTAACGAAATTTCTAGAAGAGAAATTCTTGTTTTCATAGAATATAAGCTCTTTTGTATATTGCCTATTATGTTTATTTTTTTTTTCAATGTTGAGGTGACTGATGATTTTGGTATTGTAGACAAATCTTAGGTTTTTTTAACAATGCTATAGAAATATGATTTTAAATTAACCCTGCGATGTAAGTCAATTATTCTTAGGATTATATTATTTTTCTCTTTATAATATTCCTTAAATAATTAAATATTATAAAATATTTGTACCGAATTGACACGTTCAACTAGTGTTCGAAAGTCCGACTTCTGCTCATGTGACCATTCTCTTAAGATATCACCACCGTCAGAAAAAATAATCTTTCAGAAGTTTTTGCTGTACGGAAATGTACGTGAATTCTGTACGGCTGACAGTATGGGAGCGGAAAGAAATTAAAAGAACTCGTCCGGTTGGGGTCATAAAAGATAATTATAAACTATGCCAATAAGTACTTATTGCATCTGATTGACAACTATATAGCCATATCGTATTTTTGATAGAATAAATGTGACAAGTTAGCACACAGTCCACATGATGATGAATGGACGCTGCAGCCCGTAGACATTTACATCTATCCTTGATTAAGAATCAAATACAGCAGGATGGTTCTACCACGTAAAAATCATATATTCGTCAATATTAAATCGAAATCTGAAAATATACACTCACATATTATATTATTCACACCATCTTCGTTAGCCCACGCTATATATAAAGACTTGGCTCACAGCTCAATTTTCAACTTCACGGATCTAGAGGTTACTAGCATTGCGCAATTCCTGGCTCCATTTAACCATATCCATATCGGATATGCCAATTATAAGTTACCCAAACCGGAAATATAAGACGTCTTTTAGGAAAACGTAGATACGGGAAATCCCTCTTATTATGTTCTTACATGCCTCTTGGCTTATGCCCAGCCGTGGACTATTTAGGAGCTGGTAAATGTGACGAAGTAAATTGTACTTAAATTTCCATATTTTCCGTTTTACTAAAAGCACACTTATCTGCATATAGAATGTAGAGCGCAAATTAAATACAAGAGCACCCCACTGAGACTCCGCGGCCATTACGGAAGTTAATCTGATTGTAAATTAGCTTCAGCGCAGTCGTTAGTCTTCTAGAATTATAAATGAGAGAAATGTTTTCAAGGGAACACTTAAGTAAAAACGAATTTTTTTTTTGTATATTTTCTTTAAGAATAAGGGTGATAAACGAGCAGTCACATGATGATGATCCTTGATTAAGAACCACAATGTACATGCGTTGTTAACCCTGAGAACTAAAATAGAATAACTTATTACCATTTACCAATATAAAAAACACTTCGGTTCCCTGAACTCATCACAGGTGCGAAACGCTATTTAACGACATTGAAGTATAATGTACTTACGTACTAGAACAGCTATTTCAAACAAAAACTGTGCGCTACTCCTGTCGTTGCGCATGCGCCGTAAACGGTCTCACTGTGCATGCGCGGATTTTTATCATAATAGATTATGCTTAGGTAGAATGATCAGTAGGTATTTAATTATTGTTTATTTAGAGTATATATATTGTTAATTAATTTATTAAAACGAGTTCAATATTTAATAATTTTTAATTTATTTTGCATAATATGAGGTAAATTAATATGATAATATATAATATTATCACAATAGCATTTTAATTTAATTTTTATATAAATATTTTATAAGATATATGATAAGATAAATTTGAAGGAATCGAAGCTAATGATATATATATATATATATATATATATATATATATATATATATATATATATATATATATATATATATATATGAGGCATGGACACAGCGCTGATACTTTTTATATTGTATCTTATGAATTACTGTGAGAAAACATAGCAAAATTTTAAAAACTTCTAATATTCCTGTTTACGCATGAATTATACGTATATACACTTATTTGTTATTTTTTTTGCCGAAAATTGATTTCAATTAATAAAATGTATAAATGTTATTGTAAAAAATGTATTAGGAATTTAATTAACTGCCTTTAAACAATACAATTTTTGTTAATTTTTGCCTTCTTCATACTATATTTATCCTCTTTCTTAAAATGCAAGGAACAAATGTGTGTATGATTTGTTGGTAACCACATCTCTTCTCTACGATTATTTTGGACGAATTTAATCCACTTTTCTCGGTTTTCGTGGTTTGGACGTGGAAACCTAAAAATAAAATAAAAGAATAATCAGCAAATAGAAATTATAAATAGGTTCTATTTATTTCTACAAAAAAAATTGTGCATAATATAATCGTCCTACACTTGCTCACAGAAATGTCGTATCTGAACAAATTAATTTCATAATCTATATCCATGAAAAAAGTTGGCGCCAAAGACATAACTTTTTGATTATTAATCTATAATGTTTTTTATTATTTAAGTATCTTACTTACCGATGAAAAGCGATTCCTTGGTTTTTGCTAACATTTCGTGAATTTTTTGTGCAGTATCTAAGAACACACCCGGGCATATTTTATCAAGATAGTTTTTTTTAAAATCAACACAACACGAGACAGCTCTACAAGCGCCTAGCGAGCGCCTGATTAGTGCGATGACATTACCGCAGTTGAATGGAACAGCGTAACTTAGTGCAGTGACGCCTCTAGTACGTAGTACATTGTGGCGGCGCTGTCGTCGCGCCACAAGCGAAACACATCGAAACCTAAATCGCACTAACAAAGTTCCGAAGTTAAAGCAGCATATATAGAATAGCTCCGAACTACCAATTGGAGCGTTGGCCGCTCCCCGGGCAGAAAACCTTGCCCGGCGGGAGATCTCCCCTTTTCCTTCCATCCGCCAGAGTGGTGACCCCGACGTGATTTGAACACGCAACCAACAACCTTTGGAAACTACAACTTCATACCTTCGTCATCGTCCTCAAGTACCCCATTCATTCGCTCCCGAGCAGATATTGTCTGCAGTCTTCACATTCTGCAAGCCATCTAGTTTTACAAAGGTTCATCGCAGCATTGGAATAATAATGCTTCCTGTTCCTTCAAGCTACTCTCTGTGCTACAGTGTTCGGCACGGCTCTGAGCCTTACTGCTTGCCTCTGCTTCACGGCACTCTCGCGGATTACTTGCCTTCTTCTCGATTCACTGCAGACTTACAAGGCAATTCCCTGGCACTTGCAAATTCAGCGATATCTAGACTGCACTATCGATCTCCGGTCTGAGCAGGGGGGTGATGTAGCGGCGCTGTCGTCGCGCCACAAGCGAAACACATCGAAGCCTTAATCGCACTAACAAAGTTCCTAACTTAAAGCAGCATATATAGAATAGTTCTGAACTACCACTCGGAGCGTTGGCCGCTCCCCGGGCAAAACACCTTGCCTGGCGGGAGATCTCCCCTTTTCCTTCCATCCGCCATAACATAATAACTCAATGTTTAACGATCGTATTCTATGAGATAATTTATTATATAAGTAATATATATTTTTTAAAATGGGAACGAAATTTTGAATATTGATGATTAAAATATAATATAGTTTTCAAAACAAAATAAATAATAATTTCAATTAAAATAATTTATTTTTCTTCACAATACTTAAATTAATTAGATAGTTGTCTGGGGTCTCATTTAAGCAAGTGATTCTTGAGTTTGGAAACCCCGTTCTTCCTTCTCTAAACATACATTTTTAATTCTAAAAATCAAAAATGACAGAAAAACCAATTACTCTAACAACCAAAAATTGTGAAGTGAAAGAAAAGTGCGCATGCGCGCGTGTGCGCGTGTGAGCGTGTGCGCGTGTGCGCGTATGCACGTATGCGCGTTTGCGCGTGTGCGCGTGAGCGAGAGTGCGCGTGCGCGCGTGTGCGTATGTGCGTGTCTTTGTGCGTGTGTGCGTGTCTTTGTGCGTGTGTCCGTGTGTGTGTGTGTGTGTGTGTGTGTGTGTGCCCGTGCGTGCGTGCGTGTGTGTGTGCGTGTGTCCGCGCGCGTGTGGGTGTTTGCGAGTGCGCGTGTGTGCGTGTGCGCGCGCGCGCGCGTGTGTGTGTACGTGCGTGCGTGTGTGTATGCGTGTGTGTGCGCGCGCGGTTGTGTGTGTTTGTGTTTGTGTGCGTGTGCACGTGGGTGCATGCGCGCGTGCGTGCGTGCGTGCGTCCATTCGTGCGTGCGTCCATGCGTGCGTGCGTGTGATCGTGCGCGCGCGCGCGCGCGCGCGTGTGTGTGTGTGTGTGTGTGTGTGTGTGTGTGTGTGTGTGGGTGGGTGGGTGGGTGGGTGGGTGGTTGGGTGGGTGTGTGTGTGTGTGTGTGTGTACGTGTGTGTAGAGAAAGTATTATTATGTTATATATTGTAAAGAACAGCTAATTTTGAAATACATTCGGAAATTCAGTTTCGTCATATGTTTTCGACTGCACCCGTTTTAGAATAAGGTTTTTACATACCTTGTACGTTTTGTCGTATATTTTTAATTCTCTATTTATTATATTCTATAGGAATGCAGAACGTGAGCTAAATTGCCTACTAGCAAACACTGTTTTGGAATCAGAAGACACAGCCACAACATCTTTTCGCCGCTTTTCCAAGATGCATTGGTCAAAGGGCAGGGATTTGTGTGCTTTGAGGGTTGTCATAGTAACGTTTAATTGTCTAACTGAGAGTAGACCACTTATTTGATACAGTTTTTCAGTGGAAAACGTTTTTTTTAAATACATGACCTTAAGAAGGGTTCGTTGGGCTCTTTCCAAGTTGAGAAATTGGGTCTTTGCAGCACCACCCCACACCGGAATGCAATACGTTATGATAGATTGTGCAAGGGATACGAGTATCGTATCGTATGTATATTTGGTTTAGAGGATATCTGGGAGAGTCCGAATGTTTAGTATTATCTGGTGTAACGTGTCTTAGGGTTTAGAATATCCAAATCAATTTTCGAGTCCTACTGATGACATGCTCCAGGTGTGGGTACCACGATAGCCTCTGATCTACAACGACGCCGAGATATTAAGTGTGAGAGACTTTTTCAATTGATGGGCAGTCACAAGCTTTGTTTTAGCATCCTCATTACATGTACGAATTTTAAGGCAAAAGTCAGTCTGTGGTTGCGAGTTGTTAGTAATGCTAAAGCAAATAAAATTTGTCTTAGCTGTATTTAGAGTGAGGAAATTTTGTTCCAATCACAGAGCGACTTGAGCTAGACCATTTTCAGCACTAGTCTTGACATCCTCCCAAGATTCACCAGCAAAAACCATAGCCGTGTCATCGGCGTACGACAGGATTTTAGCATTTGGTATGGTCATACTGCACAGGTCGTTGATATAAATCAGAAATAAAGTTGGCCCCATAACGCTACCCTATGGCACGCCATATGATGACACCAATAAACCAACTTTCGTTATCAGCAAGTGCTTAGCCTCTGAGCTACTACGGCTCTGTATGTCGCAAAATAGTAGCTAAAATAATGAAAAATATGATCTCTTTTTTCATATTATAAAATATTAGCGACCCGCTCCAGCCTAGCATGGGTTATTTCTGGATCTCGACAATAGCGCCTCCTACTGGTTCCAATTGTGAATCGTTTAGATCATCGAGGGACCCACCTACATACAAAAAATTTCATCAAAATCAGTCCAGTAATTTTCGAATTTTTGCGAGACTAACGGACTGCAAATGATTTTTATACGAGGGTGGATTGAAAAGTACTCGGCCTAACCAAGAAAATAAACACATACTAAATCAGTTATATTTTTATTTTTCTACATAATCACCATCAAGTTCAATACACTTTTGCCACCTCCCCTTCCAAGCATTTAGACCGTTGAAAAAAAATGATTCTTCCTTAGAGTCAAAATATGCATCTACAGCTGCTTTGACCTCGTCGTTTGTCGACAATCTTTGACCTCCCAAGTGCTTTTTTAGGTTAGGGAACAGAAAGAAGTCTGATGGTGCCAGATCAGGTGAATACGGCGGATGCGGTAACAGTTCAAAGCCACAGTTGTGAATTTCAGCCATTGACTTTACTGACGTGTGAACACGGGCGTTATCTTGATGAAACAGGACTTTTCTTCTGAGCATTCCTCGACGTTTTTCTTTTATTTCCTCTCGTAAATGACGTAGTAAGGTGCAGTAGTAATCAGAGTTTATAGTCTGACCCCTTTCAAGATAATCAATCATAATCACACCTTTCGAGTCCCAGAATACTGAAGCTATCACCTTATTTGCCGACAAAATCGACTTAGCCTTTTTAGGGGGTGGTGAACCAGGTCTTCTCCACTGTTTTGATTGTTGTTTTGTTTCCGGTGTACAGTAATGAACCCATGTTTCGTCTATAGTAACAAAACGATTCAAAAAATCATCTGCATCGGCTTCAAATAACTCCAAACAGTCGCGTGAAATAGTCAATCGCGTCCTTTTTTGTTCAACTGAAAGCAGTCGCGGAACCCACCTCGCAGACACCTTGTGGAAACCCAACTCGTTGACAATGATGTTTGGAGTTCGTTCATAAGAGATGCCTATAATCTCGGCTATCTCTCTAATTTTTAATCTGCGGTCTCCCATTATTAAATCAAGTACTTTTTTAATATTTTCGTCAGTAGTTGACGTCGAAGGCCTTCCAGAGCGGGGTTCATCTTTCACACTCTCTCTACCACGCTTAAATTCTGCTATCCATTTTTTGACGGATGAATATGACAGAGCACAATCGCCTAATGTACTGACCATGTCATCATGGATGGCTTTTGATGATAGCCCCTTCTTATGGAGGTACTTAATGACGGCACGCTGCTCGATTTGCTCCATTCGCGGAAATTATGTCCGATTACTTTGTTAATAAATTTATAAAATCACAACTAATTATCGCACACGTTTCGAACTTCACACAATGAACTAGTCTGAACTGAACTAAATAATGTGGGTAGATTTGATTTTTAGAATTGAATGGATCTGTGCTAGGCCGAGTACTTTTCAATCCACCCTCGTAATATAGAGGTATTACAATCACTGTAAGATTTTCTCCTGTATTTTAAAGGTGGTTTACATAATGGTAAAGGTGTAGAGGTGATTTACATACATACATTGCACAAGGACACACAACCAGACCTGAAACAATTATTTGTAGGTTAAACGAACACGTGCTCCTCGCGGGATTTGAACCCGCGACCACCGTGTCAAACGGATTGCCACTGCACAACGGAGCCGCTAAATCATCGTAATCACATCATCGTGCTTTATTGCTATGGCTTAGTGTGAGAACGTATACCATTTATTTAATTATTTATATACAGGCTAATCACACACTTCTTAAATCGCCTGCAGTAGACGCAAAGGCCGGTGGATCAGGAACAAACAAGCTAATGATACCAGTTTCTCAACTCCGCAGGGTAAGAAATTCATGAGGCAATGTATACGCCATTGCAACAAAGTTCTAGAAAATATAGAAGGTTTCCTATTACCAAGTTTAAATATGTTATTATACAAAAACTGTATAAAAAATGGTTATTATGAATTAATACATGGTTGATAATAACCCCCGGGAATAAGGTGGTCGCTGCCAAGCTGTTTCTTAAATAAGTTTTGTAAGTAGTTTTACAAACAACCTGTGTTTTTGTTGTAATATATATGTAGAAAGGGTAATTGCGTATAGTACAGAGACTAATTTTGTAGTTAGGAATAATAATTAATTCGTTTAAACGAATTAATTATCCAACGAGTCGAGGATAAACTAGTAACGGAATACGACAAGCGTACCGTTCCACGTCAGAGCCAAGACTGTCCTAACGGCGGCCGCGCCGTCCGTTTTATACAAGCAAAACGAGCGCCACTGCAGGTGCAATGGTGCAGGTGTGCGGAACACGGGTTATTTACAAGAATTCTGTCTAACTGCACCGATGGCTACCGCGCCGCACGTGCAATGGTGCTAGTCCCGTCACGGCAATACTGACATGCGTGCGTCCTCGCACGCGCTCCATCACAATTTTAGTTATCTTTAGACAAAAAAACATCGTTCGACTATCCTGACATAACAGCGTCTGGTCCGGTCTATATTGACCCTTCAGACTTGGGTGACAATCAGTTTTGTTCCGGCAGTAAGCCCCACAAAACTTTAATCAACTTTATGCGAGATCGGAATGATTAGTCTGTAGCTTTTCTATTTTCTCTTTTTTTTTTCAAGTACTGTTTTCGCTAGTCCGGAATCACTATTCCCTATAGCCATATCATTGGACCGGCACAAAGCCCTGCAATGATAGTAAGAACTATTTTTTTTCTTACTCTTTTATTTTCAAGTACTATTTGCTAGTCCGGAATCACTATTCCCTGTAGCTATATCATTGGACCGGCAAACGCCCTACAATGATAGTAAGAACCACTTTTTTTTCTTACTCTCTTTTTTTTCAATTCAATATAGAACAGGTACAGACCAACCATACCGCAAACTTGTACCTGTCACAATCACACAAAAGTGTATCGTGAGGGACGTAGTGACATGATAACACCTAAGTATGTAAACCAACAGCAACACGACACATCCCAGTGCAGCACAGACCAGCCTTCCTGCAACTCCATGTTCCTTTCCTGCACAAGAATAATTGCTTCGCTAGAGTGTTGCAACGTCTCTAGTATTTTCTAGATGCACAGATACGGCTACCTCTGACTATCGCACGTCCTCGTGCGGTTGACAGTGAATAGCATACGGTCTATCAGTTATCACCACCTGCTAACAGATATTAACTCTTGTTAAATATTACAACGGTCGACCATCCCAGACTTCACTTAAGTCATGGACGCGCCAATATGGCTACCTCCAGGCAGACGCACTCCAGCTTTCCGTTCTGCTGAGTTCGTGCCACATTCGCGCCAGGGAGCCGTCGCGCCGTACTAGCGCTAGCGAATCGTCGTACTGCTTTGTAAAATTAAAAGAAATCGAGATGAGAAATGTATTGGAAACCATGGAATTCCGACCTTCCAAAATTCATCACATATTCTCTTATGAAACAGCAACTGTATGACATTTGAAAACATTGAAAAAAAAACGGAAACTATGTGTATAGACAGATACCACAACATATTTCAAAGAGAAGGAGGCAACTGCGCAAAATCTATGAAAGCCGACCAAGCCCCAGACGTCCATTTAGAGCGCCAAAGCACCATTTGTTTGGCGGCCGCTTGAATTGCTTTGTCGTAAGATCAGCCGATAAGTTACCGGCTGTAGCGCTATAGGCTCAATCTTACCAGCGCTCGGCCGTGCCCGACTATGTTCGATTAGCTATCATAACGTCTTCCTCATTGATCATTGTTGTAGAGACTTCTACGAATCTCTCGACATCAAACCCCAATCTTGTCGACGACTCAATATTCGGAACAAACTGCAACACTGATCAACACACTAGAACACAAAAATGACACTTATTATTTTCAATTCATAGCGTGTTAAAGTTAATCCTTTATTTTGGTACATCCCTTAAGCGTTTTGAACTTCAAAATATAGTAAATGATAATCATACTTCGCGTGAACTATCAAATTACAACATAACTTTAATAAGTTAATTAGAAAGCCTGCAACTTCTTTCGACATTTGTTAACATATTTAGGTACATCAAGAAATAATGAAAATACTTGCGGGGTACTTTTAATACAAATCGAACAAATTAAAAAAAATGGCTTAAATAATTTCACTTTATCTTTTCTCTACACTTTAATGATACGAAAATATCGTAAGTAGCATAGCAAAGTTCATTACGGTATTTAACATAAAAACAGATTCATCAATGCGGAATGCATTACAGTGTTCAACAAATGTAGTAATCCTCATACTATTCGAAGATTATATGTGGGCAAAAATGGGGACTTTATCCCACTTCTGATGTAGAAAGGGTAATTGCGTATAGTACAGAGACTAATTTTGTAGTTAGGAATAATAATTAATTCGTTTAAACGAATTAATTATCCAACGAGTCGAGGATAAACTAGTAACGGAATACGACAAGCGTACCGTTCCACGTCAGAGCCAAGACTGTCCTAACGGCGGCCGCGCCGTCCGTTTTATACAAGCAAAACGAGCGCCACTGCAGGTGCAATGGTGCAGGTGTGCGGAACACGGGTTATTTACAAGAATTCTGTCTAACTGCACCGATGGCTACCGCGCCGCACGTGCAATGGTGCTAGTCCCGTCACGGCAATACTGACATGCGTGCGTCCTCGCACGCGCTCCATCACAATTTTAGTTATCTTTAGACAAAAAAACATCGTTCGACTATCCTGACATAACAGCGTCTGGTCCGGTCTATATTGACCCTTCAGACTTGGGTGACAATCAGTTTTGTTCCGGCAGTAAGCCCCACAAAACTTTAATCAACTTTATGCGAGATCGGAATGATTAGTCTGTAGCTTTTCTATTTTCTCTTTTTTTTTTCAAGTACTGTTTTCGCTAGTCCGGAATCACTATTCCCTATAGCCATATCATTGGACCGGCACAAAGCCCTGCAATGATAGTAAGAACTATTTTTTTTCTTACTCTTTTATTTTCAAGTACTATTTGCTAGTCCGGAATCACTATTCCCTGTAGCTATATCATTGGACCGGCAAACGCCCTACAATGATAGTAAGAACCACTTTTTTTTCTTACTCTCTTTTTTTTTCAATTCAATATAGAACAGGTACAGACCAACCATACCGCAAACTTGTACCTGTCACAATCACACAAAAGTGTATCGTGAGGGACGTAGTGACATGATAACACCTAAGTATGTAAACCAACAGCAACACGACACATCCCAGTGCAGCACAGACCAGCCTTCCTGCAACTCCATGTTCCTTTCCTGCACAAGAATAATTGCTTCGCTAGAGTGTTGCAACGTCTCTAGTATTTTCTAGATGCACAGATACGGCTACCTCTGACTATCGCACGTCCTCGTGCGGTTGACAGTGAATAGCATACGGTCTATCAGTTATCACCACCTGCTAACAGATATTAACTCTTGTTAAATATTACAACGGTCGACCATCCCAGACTTCACTTAAGTCATGGACGCGCCAATATGGCTACCTCCAGGCAGACGCACTCCAGCTTTCCGTTCTGCTGAGTTCGTGCCACATTCGCGCCAGGGAGCCGTCGCGCCGTACTAGCGCTAGCGAATCGTCGTACTGCTTTGTAAAATTAAAAGAAATCGAGATGAGAAATGTATTGGAAACCATGGAATTCCGACCTTCCAAAATTCATCACATATTCTCTTATGAAACAGCAACTGTATGACATTTGAAAACATTGAAAAAAAAACGGAAACTATGTGTAGAGACAGATACCACAACATATTTCAAAGAGAAGGAGGCAACTGCGCAAAATCTATGAAAGCCGACCAAGCCCCAGACGTCCATTTAGAGCGCCAAAGCACCATTTGTTTGGCGGCCGCTTGAATTGCTTTGCCGTAAGATCAGCCGATAAGTTACCGGCTGTAGCGCTATAGGCTCAATCTTACCAGCGCTCGGCCGTGCCCGACTATGTTCGATTAGCTATCATAACGTCTTCCTCATTGATCATTGTTGTAGAGACTTCTACGAATCTCTCGACATCAAACCCCAATCTTGTCGACGACTCAATATTCGGAACAAACTGCAACACTGATCAACACACTAGAACACAAAAATGACACTTATTATTTTCAATTCATAGCGTGTTAAAGTTAATCCTTTATTTTGGTACATCCCTTAAGCGTTTTGAACTTCAAAATATAGTAAATGATAATCATACTTCGCGTGAACTATCAAATTACAACATAACTTTAATAAGTTAATTAGAAAGCCTGCAACTTCTTTCGACATTTGTTAACATATTTAGGTACATCAAGAAATAATGAAAATACTTGCGGGGTACTTTTAATACAAATCGAACAAATTAAAAAAAATGGCTTAAATAATTTCACTTTATCTTTTCTCTACACTTTAATGATACGAAAATATCGTAAGTAGCATAGCAAATTTCATTACGGTATTTAACATAAAAACAGATTCATCAATGCGGAATGCATTACAGTGTTCAACAAATGTAGTAATCCTCATACTATTCGAAGATCATATGTGGGCAAAAATGGGGACTTTATCCCACTTCTGATGTAGAAAGGGTAATTGCGTATAGTACAGAGACTAATTTTGTAGTTAGGAATAATAATTAATTCGTTTACACGAATTAATTATCCAACGAGTCGTGGATAAACTAGTAACGGAATACGACAAGCGTACCGTTCCACGTCAGAGCCAAGACTGTCCTAACGGCGGCCGCGCCGTCCGTTTTATACAAGCAAAACGAGCGCCACTGCAGGTGCAATTGTGCAGGTGTGCGGAACACGTGTTATTTACAAGAATTCTGTCTAACTGCACCGATGGCTACCGCGCCGCACGTGCAATGGTGCTAGCCCCCTCATATACTTTTTTTAGAAGGTCCGCTGGGTTTCTTGCTGGTTATTCCTAGTACAGAGGTTCTTTTCGAACCAGCGGTAAAAGTAAAAATGACTTTCAATGAGAATTACTTGAACCTATATTGAATAAAAAAATTGTACTATTCTATTCTATTCTGTTGTAGAGGTGATCATCTGTTTTCTGCCATACAGTTAGTAGCATAATAATATACCTAATGTTATAAACCGTATTGTAAAAAAATCCACGAGTTCTGTCGTTCCACTGTCATAAACTAATAGATATTACTTGAGATTAAATTCCTTACGGAATACCGGCGACGTGAAATCGCAACATTGAAATTTGCGAAATGCATTCCGAGAATTTGGAGTGGTTTTGCTTTTTAAGCATTCGTATACAGTTTTAAGTCTATATACATTCTAATCGCTTAGTTTTTTTTATCCGGTATCGTGTGGCGGCTGTTGACGTGTTTTAGCAAAGTAAGGAGCGACATCACTTCATTCATAGTGCAGGTGTCTTAAAGAGGCGACTGTGAGAAATGCTTTCAACTCCTACGGATTCTAATAGATACCCAAGCAGCATGCAAGCTGTATACAAGCTGTATTGAAGTTCGTTTTTATACTAGATGCTGTATTTTATGGCTGTATAAAAGATATATGAACGTTTATACAGTTCTTATAAGTAAACAATTGGCATGCAGTTTTATGCGTTAGGAGCGCTGTACAGTAGCTGTATAAGCATAAATATAAAAACATATATGTATGTAATATGTATAAAAGAGGCTGTATAACTGCTGTATTACATCTGTTATTTGGTGTGCAAGGAAACTATGACTGCTGACTACAGATATTGTCTTATAAGTAACTTTTAAAGACAAACGTTATAAATTGGTTTTTAAACGGAATTACAATTGAATATAAAATAAAACACATATACACTGCTGGCTGTATGAGGAAGCTCAAGGTTGCTCAGTGAGCTATGGAGAGGGCTATGCTCGGGGTGTCTCTGCGTGATAAACTTAGAAATGAGGATATTCGCAGTAGAACCAGAGCAACCGATATAGCCCAACGAATGAGTAAGCTGAAGTGGCAGCTATGTTCAGCAGTGGATTTGTGAAGGGCTGTAATGATGATGATAAAATAAAAAGAACGTTTTTTGAATGATGGTGACCTTTTATATCTTAACATATTAATATTATATTCAGATTGGAGTTGAGTTTTGACGGTGATAATTGGTGAATTGAAAGTGCAAAATTAGATTTACGGTAAACTTGTATATGTTTCCTATAAAAAAAATTGCTACACCAGCAAAACAACAAAATAATATAAGTACAGAATACTAAACTACTAAATATGGTTACTAAATATCTGTTATATTAGTTAAAAAAATTAAATTAAAATTAATCAAATTGAAAGTAATGGCTTAGACTTATCTAATATTTCCAAAATTCTTTTTTAAACATTTTTACCCCCATACTAGTATTTTCTCCGGTGTCGTGGAGGCAGTTTACAAACATAAATTGCACGAGGACAAACATCCAGACCCGGAACTATTATTTGTAGGCCATACAAATACTTGTGTCGTGCGGGATTCAAAACCGCGACTCCAGCGCAACAACTCATTGCCACTAAGCCACTGCGCCACGTAGCTATCAAATTAAAAAAAAATATTTAATATATTTTAAATTTTGTTCTTATGGGTCTTAAATGGCGACAATTTGCTAAACAGCCTAAACGGTATTTTGAGGGTCTTATAATCTTTGTAGCTGTACTATGTGTGTTATGTATTTTATCATGCAGGTATTCGTTTTTAATCAACTCTATCAGGACATTTTTATTACTTACGCTGTATTGCAGTTTTTTCAACATAACATATAATTATCTTTAGAGATACGTATAAAAGTTAAAAAACCTTGTCTTGGGAACAGTGTTGGATACATTTAGATTTAACATGATCTTTTAACTGCACCAAATCTTTTTCTTTTTCTCCACATATTGATAGAAAATTAATTGTATTTACTACGTATTTGTATGTAAAATGGCGATATTCTGCCAATTATACAGATTTAAGTTGTATTATGGCTGTTATTTTTTTTTAGTTTTATATCACTCTCTCAGACTGAAGTCATACAACTACTGTATTTACAAAAGTGTACAATGACATCATAAGAATAAGTTTTAGAAGAGAGTTTACATACACCATTATTCAGAAATAAGATAAAAGTGATACTATATTAACACTTAGAGCTGTATAAGCAAGGGGCAGCATGCAAAACAGCTTCTAAACAAAGTTAAAGATAAAATTAGATTGAAGTGTTACAAAATACTGAAAGTTGTATGCTAGAGTTTTCATATTCTTATTATCATTATTATATATCCAAGCTTACTTAGATCCCATAATACAGACTTTATACAGCTTGAGCTGTTTAATAACTCATGAACCACTCTTATAAGGATATACAACCTCTTTTCAACACTCTTATACGCTTTTAAAAGAACTCTAAGTTCTATGTGGGCTAGTATGTTGATGTTCATAACGCTTGTTTGCTGCTTAGATAGCATTAAAGACACGCCACGTACACTAGCTTACGCTAGGTGAAACTCAGACCGTGTTAGAATTTGTGCAAAAGTTCTTAATGTTTAGAGTCTGCTTATGTTTGATCGCCTCCATGGCGCTTATAATGTATTTTGACCTACCTTTTATTGTACTAGTTGTTCCCCGCAACTTCGCCCGCGTGTGATTAAGGTTTTTAATTTTTTTGCGCGGAACCTAATTCTTTTCCATAAATGAAAAGTAGCCTAAGTTACTTCTTATAACATCAGCTGTCTGCCAGTGAAAGTCCTATCAATATGGGTTCAACCGTTTCGGAGATTAGCTGGAACAAACAGACAGACAAAAGTTTAAAAAACTGTGTTTTGTTATAAGTACCGTATATACTTTCATATGAATTTAGTGAAAAGTTGTTAATTTGACATAGTAAACAGACACTCCAATTTTATTTATTTGTTTTTTATTTTATTTATTTATTTTCGTAATTTGGTTGTCTGAAAGAAATTGCTTCTAGTGCTAAAAAAACATTTAGTCCTTTCATAATATTTCTCATTTCCTTTTTGTTTCAATGTGTTGGTGTATAATAAAGGATAAATTGATTGATTGTTTTTTTACAGTTAATGGTTTCCGGCGATATTTAAAAGTTTTCATAAACGAGGTCATCCAGGAGGACATCACCTCAAAAAGTTACTAGATAGAGACATAAAGTTTAATTGCCCCAGTGTGCACTTCGTCATACAAGCTCATTTCGTCTGAAAAGCTATAAGCTCGCGGCGTTTCCGCGCTATCTTGGAGCGTAATAATGAAACATTCCTTGTTATAGTTGCTATATACTCTGTGTTATCTCAAGCGGTAACTCTGTAAACAGAAAGTTCGCACAGTGAAAAATTTTCTTCATTTTGTTTCGTAAGATATTTAAGTTTTCGAATTTCCAATTTACATAGGTACTATAAGCGGATAGAACTAAGCCTTATAACGCAGTAGAATACGTGCTGTGTTTTTCTTATGAACAAGCGACGATTGGATTTCATGGGTTTTAGTTTTCTTTGCGCGTAACCTTATTTCTTTTTCAAAAATAAAAGTAGCCTACGTTACTTCTTATAACATCAGTTATCTGTCAGTGAAAGTCCTGTTAAAGTCAGTCCAGCCATTTCGGAGATTAGCCTGAACAAACAGACAGACAGACAGACCGACAAAATTTTTGATAATTGGTTTTTTTATTTGAAGTATCGTATATGCAGTTAGTAAGAAGCTGTATTTTCGACATTAGAAACAGACACTTAAATTTTATTTATTTGTATTGATTATATAAATTGCCTGTTTTTACATTCTCTGAGTGCGCTGTGGTGGTGGCTAAAGAGAATCCAATATCCTGGATGTCATATTATGTGGTGACAAAGAGACACTGACACAGGCGATTGGCAGCAGCATATTCCGTATAACCACTAAAAATAACAAACTGCGGTTGCCAACGCGCCTGCCAAGCGTGGCAACTATGGCAAATGTCCCCATGTGGTGGGATTTTGATAGGATGTAAAGCTAACGATGGTTTTACTTGTAAAGATTTTTATTTTTACATTAAATTATAACAGGCCAGTGTCATAAACAAAAGTTAAACTTTTTTTCGTATAACTTTCTGCGTGGCCTGTCGTATAATTTTTTTATTTGGTGTTGTAATGTTCAAAGAGTTATAAATCTTTAATAAGAAATTGTTATTTCCTTAAAAAGTCAATGAAACTTGGTGCAAAAGTTATTAGATGAAGTCTAATACACATAACATTTATACAGTGGTAGAGCCACGCGGCAGCTTTTGCTGTCACACGGATGGGCCGGCTCGAACCGGGGTGGTACCACGACCTCACAGAATACCAGCGTGAAGTAGAGGTTTACCTTTGCGTTTCGCTTGGTGAGTGCAGGTGGCCGGAGGCCCTTTTTACTGGAAATGAGGCATTCCATCTTAGTCCTCACGGGTGGCAACGCATCTGCATTTTGATTCGCTTAAACGAGGATAGATGTAGATGTCTATGGGCCGCAGCAACCACTTACCATTAGGTGGACTGTGTGCTCGTTTGTCACCCTAATCCTATAAAAAAAACATAATAAAATTTTAATCAAATTTAAATTTTATTATAATACTCTGCTTTGTAACTTATTGCGACTAAATATAAATATAAAATGAGCCGTCGTAGCTCAGGGGCTAAATGCTCGCTTTAAATATCACAGTACGCGAGCAACCCAAGTTCGTTCCCCGCCGACAACAATGACATTGTTAATTGCAATTTTAAGTGCTGATTTACCACGTGCTCGTCGATGAATGACAACATCGTGAGGAAACCTGCATGTCTAAGAAATGAGAAAAAAAGTATTTCGAAGGCACGTGAAGTTCGCCAACATGCATTGGAGCAGCGTGGCGGACATTTCTTTGCCCTAAAACCTGTCAGAAATGAAAGGAGTCCTGTGCCCAGCAGCGGGACGTATATAGACTGTTAGTTTAACTGAACTTTATAAATAGAAAAATTTTATTCGATATAGATTATAAATTATATTTATTGAAAGTCGTTTTAATTTCCCGCTGATTCAAAAAATAATTTTGCGCTTGATTGAAACGGTTTATAATAACGTTTTAAGTTATACAATCAATTAAATACATCATTTATAAACTTATCATTCCAGCTTTTATCTCACGGTCTGAAAATAATGTAAAGTGTATTTTCCACGCAAGAAGTGGAATGGGTTTCACGTTTGCATGCCATTAATATTATATTCACAGGAACCTTCCTATTTTAACAAAACAAATGACACCATTCGTTAGCATCGTACTTATTAGCTACGTGTAGGTCGCAAATTAAATACAGAGGTACCGCTGACACCTTGCGGTTGTAAATTTACTTCAACATCGTCGTACGTCTTCCTGGATTATTAATGAGGAGAATTATTTTCAAGGGAACTTTTCAAATAAGGAAAATATATACGTGTAAATTGCAAAAAAAGTAAATACGTTGTTCTTTTTTTAAAGGGTTTCTCCTGCAGTAATAATATATAATATTAATAATAATATCCTCCAGACCGAATTTCGGTCACAGTGGCCTACTCAACGGAGACTAGCCGTCTCCGCAAGACAGGATTATATTGTCCGAGTGTGTAAGCACAAGTGTACTTTTTATTCCCTTACCCGATGGGACAGCAATCCCACACGTCCGGAGAGAGATCAGGTGCAGGATCAAAGGCTTTACGTACTTTCAGTGGCATGGAGGATAAACACGGCCAACTTCCTTACACCGTACTGCAACTGAGAATTTTTTGACAGATTAACTCAATAACTGATTTTTTTGGCGCAACTCGTGATTTGAATCCGGGATTTCCGCTAGACGAAAAGCAGTCAATAGACTGATAATAATTAGTTCAATTTATGGCACTAACATTGAAGGTTTTTTTATATAGGATAGGCTAACACACGAGCACACAGTCCAACTGATGGTAAGTGGTTGCTGTGACCCCTAGACATATACATTTATCCTCAATAAAGAATCAAAATGCAGATGCGTCGTCACCCGTGAGGACTAAGATGGGATGCCTCTTTTCCAGTGAAATGGGTCTTCGGTTCTCTACGCTCACCATACTAAACACAGCAGTGTCAAGCTGCCATTTTACGCTGGTATTCTGTGAGAGCGTGGTCCTTCCCCGGTCGAGCCGACCCATTCGTTCTACAACTACGCTACTAATATAGCTGCAGCATGGCTCTACCACGTATAAGTATATGAATAAGTGCTTTCACACAGTAAATCATGGCAGCACACCGCTTAATAACTTTACAAGGCGCAAGTTCGTCTATACATGTAATGCTGTTGTCATCTTTGGGTCATGGCAGTTCAGAGCCAGCTCCTTCCACTTGACCGCATCCAGCTAAGAACAATCCCAATAGTCGACGAGCGAGTTTTTTTCTGATAGACTTGAGTCACTGGTGCTACACAGATCTCATTTATCCCTTTGCATATTCTATCGCATCCGCAACCATGGGGAATGCTCAGTATAATTGTCCGAACAAACTCACCTCATTTCACAAAAATTGCGATACCATCCATACAGTCTGGATGATGGTCATTGGCTTTTAATTTAGCAGAAATTTTCTTCCTCGCACGACTTCTTGTAGAATCGTCTAGAATACCCTAACTATAATACCCTACCCTAAACCCTAACTATAATAGTTGTAGCACGAATGGGTCTGCTCGTCCGGGGTAGTACCACGCTCTCACAGAATACCAGCGTAATATAGCAGATTAAGGCAGGTGTTTCGTATGGTGAGTGTAGAGAAACAGAGACCCTTTTTACTGGAATCTCTAGTTTATGGAAGGGCCGTACTTTTCTACTGCAGTTTGTACTTTAAAGGCCATATAAAAATTATTTAACAAATGTAAATATTCTTGAACCAGCCTATAATTTTTAGATTTAAATTTTGTCGATTCAATAGATTTTATAACGAAATAGGCGACGCTCTTTAAGTAGTAATTTTAAAGTTCAAATATTGATATAATACTAGCACGGTTTCGCACGGTTCATTTCTGGATCTCGAAAATAGCGCCACCTACTATATAAACTACCCACACAAACACAAATTAAAATCATCAGAATCGGTCGAGCCAGTTTCGAGTTTTAGTGAAACTATCAGACACCAATTAAAGCCTGCATACAGGTCATGGATGCCTGCAAATAATTTTAAACAGAGAAGACTACGGGTGCTTCGTCACCACAAGAGATAAAACAAAATGCCTCACAACCTTTAATTATGATGAATTTCTCACCTTTTCAATAAAACCATCACCATTTTTTTATTGTTATTAGGAAGACGATGCTGCTAATATCCTAGTTTAGTTAGTTCCTTTTTTCGCCTCTTGTGACGCCCATGCGACGATATGGGGTATTGGATATTCTTACATATTTAAAAATTGTATAAACAAAATGATTGTTAAGTGAAATACGTTTGGTTAAAACAAAGTCCCGCTGGGTTTCTTGCTGGTTCTTTCCAGGACAGAGGTATTTTCCGAACCAGTGGTAAATAAAAAGTTTCTTTCAATAAGTATTATGTAATAATCAATATTGAATAAAAAATCATTCGATTCTATTCTATAACAAACACTTATAAATGTCAATCACTTATTATTATATAATTATATCTATTGAAGACAGTAAATTATATTTGGACGTGGTTATGCAATAAGGATTCAACCCGAGTTTGTGTCAAAAATGTTGAGTTGAAGAATAATGTTTGTGGTCTATACTATTATGTGATTTAACAATTTTAGCAAACGTAACACAAATAAGAAGAAAAATTACAAACAGATAGAAACCATTTGAAGTATGGATACTTCAAATATCATAAACTCAAATTAACTTATCACGGGTTGGACTTATCCTTATTGCATAACTACGTCCATTTTGTGTAATAATGTTGCTTATAATATTACTTTCTCATTTGTTGTTGTCTCAGTTGAGCTTAATTTATTTTACAAAGTTGTTAAAAATGTCTTACGTGCTAAGATATACTGTTTTGCTTACGAAACAAAAGATTAATGAAGAAGTCCTTATTCTTGTTATTTTTACAAAATTATTTCGGAGAGAAAAGCGGCTTACAAATACGTAAAATTTCCCTCACGTAGACTTTAGCAAGTACAGAACTACCTTACTGAATCGAATTATTAAGTAGGCTTGACCTTCTATTTGACAAATATATATTTCTTATAAATAATATTTCTCTTATAATTATGGGAACCACGTTTGATACTATTTAACATTACATTACACATTTGTGGTTCAGAAACTGATATAGTACTGTGTAATTGTGGTGTAAGACTTCACTTTCCCATATCTTTCCGTGGGTGTCGCAAGAGACGACATAGGGTATCAAAAACCAGGGATGTGCAGTCTTTCTAATATAAAATGAAAAACTGCGGATGCCAAGCGTGGTAACTATGACAAATATTTGAGGCAATCTTTGGGGAGGATTATATTCACCAGTAGACTTTGATAGTCTGCAGAGGAAACTAATATGGCCAATATAGCATGTTAAGGAATGAAGGTTGTCGAATGGCAGTCTCGTGCAGGTACTCGTATGCGAAAAGTAGCGCAACCTCAAACTAGATGGAGTGCCGACTTGGTAAAATATCATCATCATCATCATCATTGTTACAGCCTTTCATAAGTCCACTGCTGAACATAGGCCTCCCCCAAGGAATGCCACAAAACACGGTCCTGAGCCACCTGTATCCAACGACTTTCTGCATGTGTTACCAGATCGTCACTCCATCTAGTGGGGGGACCCCTACACTTCGTCCGCCGGTACGACGCCGCCACTCGAGAACCTTTTTTCCCCATCGGTTGTCGGTGCTTCGAGCTATATGGCCGGCCCATTGCCACTTCAGCTTATCAATCCGTTGGGCTATGTCGGTCATTCTGGTTCTAGTGCGGATATCCTCGGATATCCTATGCGGATATATATATTAAAGATGACAGATTACACCATACTACACATACGTTTTTGATGCTAATTTATTTGTAAACGGTAAATATAAAAGAGAGAATTTTGAAATCAGTTTAAAAAATGGACAGCTTACTTACTTTGTTAGGTTGTATCAATATAAGAAAACCATTTGTCACAATACAAAATTCACTTCACCTGTATTTTTGAATAAATTTTTGGTCATATGTGATTTTATTTATAAAAATTTTGTTTAAATAGAATTTATGAATTAAAATTACTGCATAGGATAACCATTACCATCTCTTTACTTAAATGCAGAATTTGATTGATTAACGTTGATTAATTGGCTTAGTTGGCTATTTCAATGGAATGTGTCGGACTTTAATAATTTAGTGTGTGAACTTAAGTAAGTTCAGTGGACTTGTGAAATATATATACAGTGTATAAATTAAAGATGATTTACCTTCAGTAAAATAGAAGCTTGCGTTTACAGAAATCAGTCCTGTCAAACAAAATCCTTCTATTGGACTGACGTCACTATTGCTCCCAACGCGTGTGATATTATTGCCTTTCCAAATAAAACGGTCGACTTATCGTTACTAGCGTTGCAATAACCTGTCGTATTTGAAACAGTACACAGAAACCTATTCAGTTTTATGTGGACGGATTTCTCTCAAAGAGGATATTCATTTTGATCTTGTTATTGAAGGGGAATACAGATAAGAACAAGTCGATTTCGTATCGATTATACATACTATTTGTAAAGTTATTCGAAATAGGGTTAAAAGATGTAACTGCAATATCCACTAAATATAAAGGTAAGACATTATCTTTATAATTTAAAAATTAGATATCACATTGTTTCTCCGCGATGCACTCCTTAACTACTGAACTGATTTCGATGAAATTTGCACACTGTGTTCAGTTTGGTCCAACTTGAGAGATAGGATAGTTTTTATCCCGATAAGTGACCTCAATTTTTTAATTGCGATTTTAAGGATTTTTTAATAGGACAAAGGGTCGTCGGTACGGGCAGAACAACGTCTGCCTGGCCAGCTAGTATATATATATATATATATATATATATATATATTAATGTACCTATGCAGGTCCCTCATAATTGTGCTTTACAGAATTACTTAGGGGAGGCCTATGTTCAGCAGTGGACTTGTGAAGGGCTGTAATGATGATAAAATAAAGGTAGTTGAACTACTTTTCTGATTAGAGATCCTACTGGTACTTGCATTACTGTGTTTCAGTCCAAAAGGTTATAAAGAGGCAGTTTAATTTTAGGCCGTGGATCATTCCAGCTTAGTCCTCAGAGAAGCCTTTGTACGAACTTGGCTTTGGGCAGATGTATTTTTACGGTGGTAGAGCCATTCTGCAGCTATAATACAAGTATTCATTACACAGCCATACTGCAATATAATAGTTATAATATCAAGGAATACATGAATGACAATAACCCCTGGGGATAAGGTGATTGCCACCATGCTGGTTCTATGGAAAATAATTTAAAAATTGTATAAACAAAATTATTGTTAAGTGAAATTTGTTTGAAAAAAGTCCCGCTGGGCTTCTTGCTGGTTCTTTCCAGGACAGAGGTATTTTCCGAACCAGTGGTAAATTAAAAATGACTTTCAATAAGTATTATGTAATAATCAATATTGAATAAAAAATTATTCTATTCTATAATACTTGTAGTTGTAGCACGAATGGGTCTGCTCGGCCGGGGTAGTACTACGCTTTCACAGAATACCAGCGTAAAATAGCAGCTTAAGGCAGGTTTTTCGTATGGTGAGTGTAGAGAAACAGAGACCCTTTTTACTGGAATCGAGGCATTCCATCTTAGTCCTCGGGGGTGACAATGCATCTGCGTTTTGATTCTTAATCGTGGATAAATGTAAGCGTAATTATCGTAGGTCTATAGACGACAGCATTCATTTACCGTCAGGTGGAATGTAAGTTATTGTCACTTTAGTTTTATAAAAAAAAAGCTAGTTAGTAACCACTTGGAGGTCGACAAAGGCGAAATGCAGAGAATTTTCGCTGTCTTAAGCTCTTGTTTCTTTTTCGCCAGAGTGAAACTACTCGTACGAATAACCATGATTTGGATTAAAGACAGCTATAGTAGATATAACTATGGAATTTAAGTATTGTGAATTTATTAAACTACATTCTAGTTGTTACCTTGACCTTGTGATATTCCTGAAAACGCCTAAAAGAATAAAAAATATATTAACTTAATCAAAATCAAAAGTACAAACTGACTTCAAACACTAGGATAATAAACCAACTTCACATAATAGCTTCTTTCTTCGGGACTTTAATTTTTTGGATATATTCTGTGTTTGGGTACTACAAGAGAAGTATTAGACAAGTTTTCAGCATGCCTCAAATACGTACATATATGTAAAAATGTCTACCAACTCTCGAACTATAAGTTTTTAAAACTGGTTTACTAACCTTAAAATTATATAATCTCACATTTACAAATAAACCTTTTTAAACTTACGATGTAAAACAGATTGGCTTTATGTATTTCTAAATTTAGACAATTGTTTTATAAAACCAATTATTAATGTTCCGCAAGGTAATAAACACAATTTTCAGTAACAATTAACGTAAAATTATTATCAATTTTGTACAATTAAGTACTAATAAAATAGAACATTGCTTCTGTTTCATCCGCAATAAATAAAACTAAAAGGTCCCTTTAGAACAGAATGAAGATTTTGCTGAAATTTTGGTGAAATTTTGCGAAATAGGATAAGATGACTTGATGGCGAGATTGCTGTATACTACGGAAGAAGCGAAGAAATTTAAAATTTGTTTAAGTTACAGCCTAATACGTTCCACTTCTGGGCACAGGCCTTCTGTCATATTTGATAGGTTTTAGGGCTAAGAAAGGGCTTGGCGAGCCCATTGGGAGTGGCCACCACACAAGAAAAGGAGTGTAGATATGGCGATGCACCATTTCCCCTTTCCTTCGCAGCCGTATCTTGGTTAGCGGCCGAGCCATAGACCAGATCCACCACTGCGGTAGGGAAAGCTAGTGCTTCCAAGTGCTCGTTTTTCCTGACCCTATGGCCTCCACGTATCGGACTTAGGGGAGTCCGTTTCGCAGTTGCAGTAAGAGGTCGTGATGAAAGGCGCGCCTTGTGTTCCTGTTGCGCCTTACCTGAGAAGGAAGAGGGGAGGAAGTCCTCCCTGAGGAGGTGCTGCCATGAGGCTGCCGGTGATATGCCGTGGATTTGTGCGAAAGAGTTTCCGAACACCATGGCGTTTTAGTCAGTGCGAATCCAACATAACCCGTTCTTGACCGCGAGATGGGTATGCGTATGCATTTTCTCGTGAAAAAAGGGCTAGGTAAAGCCCGCCGCGCTGCCCCAATGTGTGCCGGTGGACTTCACATGTCTTCGAGATTTTTTTATTTTTAATACATGGTAAATCACGCACGTGGTAAATCAGCACTTGAAATTTTAATTAACGATTTCATTGGTGTCGGCGTGGTTCGAAACTGAGTCACCTGCGAAAAGCGACTGCAACTGGATGTATTTGAAGATCGGGTGATAGGATGAGTCTTAAGTGATATCTATTTCCAGCGGAGGACTGTTGTAGGCCAATGGTGAACAGGTGATGGTTGGATAAACGACTATGTGGCTTACTTGTTAGGGAACCTAATATTAGTAATTTTTATTGATTAATGTTACAAAATATATAATATAGTTTAGCGGTGAGCATAAGGGACTAAAAATTTTAGCACGGATTGGGATTTGAACCGAGTACTTATGGCTAACCTAAAAGCCACTTTTTCGCTTATAATATCTCCTACACAATAAATAGTTTCCAATATCAGCCAGGGTAGCTCAGGGTAATAGAGCCGTGGTAGCTCAGATGGTTAGCGCTCGCTGTAAGCTTCACAGTACGCGAGCAACCCGGGTTCGATCCCCGCCGGCACCAATGAAACTGTTAATTGCAATTTTAAGTGCTTATTTACCACGTGCTCGGTGAAGGAAAACATGGTTAGGAAACCTGCATCTCTGAGAAATAAGAAAAAAATATTTCGAAGACATGTGAAGTTCGCCAACACGATTTGGGGCAGTGTTGCGGACATTTCCTTGCCCTAAAACCCTCTCAGATATGAGAGGAGGCCTGTGCCCAGCAGTGGGACGTAAATAGGCTGCAACTTTATCTTACTTTATCAGCCAGGGAAATATCTTGATATTTGTTAACATCATGCGTCATTAAAATTACTAATATTATTAAAAAAATAAGTCTTTAAAATGTGCATAAGTCATAAGCAAGTCAAGTTGTCGAGACCCATAAAAAGTGCAATGCATTTCTGTGCATTTTGTTATATAAACTTGAATAATGTATGCTATCAAATGTCTGAGTCTCATCAAGCTGAGACAAAAACAAACAGAACCCTAGCATTATGTCTCGAAACGACTGCGTTTCAATCACACAAAGAGCCTTTTATGTACTGCACCCTGTTTGTTGGGTTGCATTTTAGAGATGTGCAGCGTAAGTATCGATATCGATAAATAAAATATTATATTCGACGATCTAAATTCCAGTTTGACTTTTTTATTTTACGACCCGATAGCTCGGTGTATCGGTTATAGAGTAAAATCTTCGTGTTGGGGTATTTTTGAAAAGAATATGTTTCAGTTAAAAGTATACCACAATATTTTATTCATTCATTAATAACAGACGTGAACCATCAAAACTGAACTGCTAAACATAGCCCCCCCCCCCCCCACCCCACAGATTGCCTCATAGGAGATTTATTTATTTATCATATACTTTGATTGAGCAATTCTTGACTATCTATACAAATAAATAAAATTGAAGTGTCTGTTTGTTATGTCAAAATTACAGCTTTTTACTAAATGCATATGAAAGTATATACGGTAATAATAACAAAAATACAATTTTCAAAGTTTTTGTCTGTCTGTTTGTCTATCCATCTGTCTGTCTATTTGTTCCGGCTAATCTCCGAAACGGCTGGGCCGATTTTGACGGGATTTTCACTGGCAGATAGCTGATGTCACAAGGAGTTAGTTAGGCTACTTTTATTTTAGAAAAAGAATTAGGGTGCCGCAAAAAAATGAAAACCCCAAATAACACGCGGGCGAAGTCGCGGGGAACATCTAGTAATATATAAAATCATTTGCTGTCCGTTAGTCTCGCTAAAACTTAAAAACGGCTCGACTGATTTTGAAATTTTTTTTGTATGTGTTTTAATGGGTCCCTAGATGGTTTATATTCACATTTGGACCCGGTAGGTGGCGCTGCTGTCGAGATTCAGAAATCACCCGTGCGAAGCCGGTGTGGATTGCTAGTTAGGAATATATTATGTAAATGGTTTCTCGCTAACGGTATCACGGATTTAGATAATATTGTGTATTTTTTTTATAGAATAAGAGTAACAAGCCACCACAGTCAAGCTCATGGTAGGTGTATGCTATGACCCATAGACATCTACATCTATGATCGATGAAGTATCAAAATACAGATGCGTTGTCACTCTTGAGGACTAAAGAGGGAATGTCCCGTTACCAGTAAAAAGAGTCCCAAGTTTTACTTCACTCGCCATACGAAATACAGACGCATTATTCTGTTGTTTCATGCTGGTATACTGTGAGAGCATATTCCTTGCCCGGTCGACCTGTCCCTTTCCTGATGCAACTATGTATAGCTAGCGTAGTGCGGGATTCGAACCCGCGGCCGCCAGCGCAACAACTGATTGCTAAGCCACTGCGCCACGGAGCCGTCATGTTCAAGCCGGAGTCGTCATGAAGTGATTGTAAGTTGCAAATATGGCCCTGAGAGATGATTACATATTTTCTTCCATAAGCGTTGCAGTGACTATCGGTCCGTGGAATCCACGTGCGGTGAAGTTCCTTCAGGAACTCCATTCGCGGCTTGTCGTCGCATCTGGTTACAAGAGGGCTAGGTTTAGACATAAAGTGAGCCAGCGTTTTAACGTATTAATTATACCACGGAGAGTTTTTTTATCTATTTATTCACACAAAGATAGGTACATTATTATTACTATTCTCTTGCCAAACTGCAATCAGTTTGCCGGTAAGTACACGCTCTTAAAACTATATACTATCATGCAATATCACCAATACAATACAATTAATTACAAAAAACAAAAAAAGATAGTAAATTCAAAGTTACCTACCTACCTAAAAAAAAAATAAACAATAAAAGCAATAAATAAATCAAATAAATCAAACATAAAAATACAAAAGCGATCAATAAAAGAATGCAATAATGTGTAATGTGTAGTTATAGCTCTGTTAATAATGTCCTTTTTAGAGAGGATTTTAATAAGTCTTTGCTTAATTTATTTTTATTTTTATTTGGAGGCGTTTTTCTTAACCATTTTATTTTGTTATCGATTCTGGGTACAATGTATTTATTTAAGCGCTGTCCATAATAGTTATTTGCACTAGCCTCTTCCAGTATTTTCCCCTTACCTTACGCGTGTTGTAAGTGTTAATAATAGGTACTTTATATTCGTCGGTATAATAATGTTCTATTGCTATTAAATATTTTAATCGTCTTTCAACAGAGAGTATTTTAAAAATGGCAAATAATTTTTCATATTATTTTTTACAACTTACAATCTTTTGGAATTATTAAAAAAATTATAATGCGAATTTTTAGGCATTTTACCTGTTTTATATAGGTACTAAATATGCGGACATACGCAAGAAGACCATAGTTAATTAAAGACTCAATTAATACATAGTAAAACCCTAATAGAACATGTTTACTTACTACTTTTCGAATTTGATAAAATTTGCCTAAAATGGACCTTAATTTAGAACATACTTCTTCGATGTGTACCTTCCAATTAAAACTACTATCTACCAACAATCGTAAATATTTGTAACTATTAAAAAATTCTATTCTGGTACATTGACATGATAATTTACCCCTATGCAAGAACTCATAGTCATGCCCTACAATACCTATTTTTTCATAGTGTACATTCTTAGCTAACCTGTTGTATGGAGAATGTATGATATAATAATAATAATATTTAATAATAATAATAATATTTATTCACTCCACAAATTTTACATCGTGACTTACACTATTTAAATAAAAGTACCATCAATTACATTGAGAGGTTAACGTCGGCATATGCATACACTTTGTTTTTTTTTCAAATTCAGTATTATGCCGTTACTATGTACCCATTGAGTTATCCCATCAAATTCTTCCTGTATTTTATCACAAGCTTCATGTATGTTTTTGGAAGCATACAATAGGCACATGTCATCAGCGTATATCGATCGTTGATATCGTAGTGATGCACCACATTAACCACACTGTTTACCAGCATGATGTACCCTACGGGGCCGTATACAGGACTAGTTTGTACACCGAGAGCGATGTGTTCAGCGCCAGTTATCCTACTCACCATAGTGCGTATAGTCATATTTGATAGATAATTATGGAACCATTCACTTACAACGCTTCAAATTCCACATTATTCCATAGCCCGATACGACTTATGGACCTTCAAGAAAAGAGCGTACTCCTTTTAAAAGGCCGGCAGCGCATCTGCAATTCCCTCCCTGATGTTGCAGTTGTTCATGGGCGGCGGTAGTCACTTACCATCAGGTGAGCCGCATGCTCGTTTGCCCCCTCTCCTATAAAAAAAAGTATATATATATATATATATATATATATATATATATATATATATATATATATATATATATATAACAGGTCTTATTATGTTTTTTATTCAATTCATCTGGATAAATTGACAAAATTTGCTAAAATTGGACTTATTTAATTTTTTACGTATTTCAAATCTTTAACTCTATTTCATCTACCCCTGGTGACTTTCGTTCTGATAATTTATTTATAATATCCTTTATTTCTGACAAGTTTACATTCACAAACGTAAAAAATACTTCGCTCGATTTAACAGAACTGTTTCTGTTTAGGAAATTAATGTTACATCTATGCTTTATACATTCTATTTCTTAAGTTAAAGTTTTTTGAAAATTCACTACATATATTGTGTATATTATCTCTTTTACCGAGATATTTCAAGATAATGCTATCTAGATTAGGGTTAGGGCGTCCTATCCACATATTGATATTTTCCCATATTTTTCTATTCTTAGCACTATTTATCAATTATTCACCTTATTCCTAAATGATGTGTACTTTAACTTTTCAGTCATCTTGTTAGGCGATGCTTTCCACTCCCGGAATACATATCACGCTTTAATAATTTATCATAAAGTTCTTTATTGGGCCATGGTTGACTAGTTCTTATTTTCTTTAGAGTTATTTTAATTTTACTTTCCCCATAAATCTTAGAGAAAATAGAACATATAAAAAAGGGCAAAATATAAACAAAAATTGTGACCAGTTCGTTAATCTTAATTTTTCGTTAACTAACTTATTATCTATTACAAATTTGTATTTACGTAATTCAGTTATTACAGTAGGACTGTATGATAGTTTTAGTTTATAGTTTTGGTTTTCGATTATTATGATATTAAATATTGTATTTTTATGTAATTTAAATTAATTATTTTAACAGTGGGTATTTCAACAGCAAGAGCCACGCGGCAGCTCTTGCTGTCGCACGGATGGGCCGGCTAGAACTGGGGTGGTACCACGACCTCACAGAATACCAGCGTGAAGTAGAGGTTTACCTCTACGTTTCGCTTGGTGAGTGCAGGTGGCCGGTTGCCCTTTTTACTGGAAATGAGGCATTCCATCTTAGTCCTCACGGGTGACAACGCATCTACATTTCGACTTGTAATTGAGGATAGATGTAGATGTCTATGGGCCGCAGCAACCATTTATCATCAGGTGGACTGTGTGCTCGTTTGTCACCCTTATCCTATAAAAAAAATTTGAGCTAGCTCACCATTTTGTTTGCGATTTTCTTAACCACAACCATGACAGCCTAGCAAAAGTTCACTACATTGGCCTCCCGTATAGGGGGGTATATATTTGTCATAGTTGCCACGCTTGGCAGGCGGGTTGTAACCGCAGTTTTTTATTTTTCAGTTGTTATTGGAAAGACCATGCTGTCTATTTTTATGATTTGGTTACATCTGTCGCCTTTTACGACACCCACGGGACAATATGGGGTAGTGGATATACATACACCGCCACTACACGGTTATGTTGTTTGCGATGTTGCAACTCTTAAAAGCCTATAATCGTCTATGGTAGTATTTTTATGAGGACGAACACGTAATAATACCAACGTTAATATTTATACTATTTTTGGTTCTTAAAACCATCATGCAATCAGCACGGTGGAATAAAATACCGTTATATCTTTTTGGTATAAAAGTAACTGATGATAAAAAACTTTCATTCGAACAAGTTTTCTTTTTAGAATTTTAATCTTCACAGCACTAGGCAACGATTTAGAGAAGTGCAATATTTCGGGCCCGCCGCGACCCGAGTGTTCTGAACAAAGGAAGCGAGTGTCGCGGAACTGCGGCTTAGTTGCACTTAGTAAGAACAGACCGTGGATACGGCCTGGCCTAGAAACACTTGATTATTTTGTTTTGAGTTTTCTTTAAAAATGCTAGGTTTTCTTTTTAACAAGAGGTGGCAAACAAGCATGCGGCTCACCTGATGGTAAGTAACTACCGTCGATTATGAACTACTGCAACACCGGTGGAATTGCAGGTGAGCTGCTAGCCTTTTAAAAGAGAGTAGGCTCTTTCTTTGAATGTCCCTAAGTCATATCGGTCCGGAAAAATAGCTCGGTAGCCGATTCCGAGCTTGTGTCACAGATAATATTTGATTTTTTTCCTTGTTGTTCTTTATCAGCGAAAAATTCTAGCTGCAGTTAGACATTGGTCTCCTCCTTTAAAGCTGCAGCCTGTATACGTCCCACTGCTGGGCACAGATCTCCTCTCATTTCTGAGAGAGTTTTAGGGCAAGGAAATGTCCGCCGCGTTGCCCCAATGCGTGTTGGCGAACTTCACATGTCTTCGAGATATTTTTTTTTATTCCTCAGACATGCAGGTTTCCTCACGATGTTTTCCTTCATCGCCGTTCACGTGGTAAATCAGCACTTAAAATTGCAATTAACAATTTCATTGGTGCCGGCGGGGATCGAACCCAGGTTGCTCGCGTACTGTGAAACTGACAGCGAACGCTAACCTTATGAGCTACCACGGCTAGCAAGCGCTAACCATCTGAGCTACCTCGGCTCTTTTCCTTTGATTGACCTTAAACATCACTATTGACACGCATATTAACATGGCAATACTAGAAGTCTCGCACCATCGATGCTACTTACTATGGCGTTTGGTTGACTGAGAGGTCATTTATCTGATTATATTTTACAATTAAAATGTATACTAATAATACTAATGTAATGTGACTTACTATTTAAATCTTTTCATGAAATGACACGCTTTTACCGCACTCATAATTAAAAGTCCTTTGTAAAAACGGGAAAACATCTTACTCGACAGAAAACGTTTGTAAATCTACGTGATATTACTTTTTCTTCAGCATTTTATGCAGTCGCTAACAAACCTTTTCTCTTGAAACCTAGCGTATTGCAGATTGTAATTTTTTTGAGTGTGAAACAGATTTCTTCTCACTGCGTCTTAAAGTCGTCGTTAACAGCTTTTGTTTGCGGAAAAATATCAAAGTTCCACGGATTTTATCGCGCTTACCTTTAACTTATTTTATTCCGAAGTTTTGCGTGCTTCACAGCACACATTATCATCATGAACATCGTCTTTAAAATCATCTCGTAAAAGTCCATCAATGAATTATTAAAAATTTGTTTTTTTTTTAATAATTTTAAAAACTAGTTTGCACACCGAAAGTCTGTAATTAATTCTTGTACTTTTGTTAAAACTATTTTTTTATTTATCTGGAACAGCATATAATAATAAAAAACATGTGTGTGTGTACTTACATACGCACGGAAGAAGTTATACTTCTTTAGCGTAACAAAACAAAAATAACTAAAATAAAACACGTTTTATAGATTCATATATATTTGAATATTAATGATATAAGTTCTCATGAAAACTTGAAAGTTGACAGACATTACCAACTGAAGTTGTCGCTTTTAGGTTTCGGTATGCGTGCGTATCGTAACAAATTCATAGTGTCGTTTTGATTTGTCAGTGTGGGCGTGCATCGTAAATAATTCACTCTCATCATTTTTCTCAAACGCGCCAAAAGAAGCATAACTTCAAAAAAAAACATGTGTGGTAAAAGTGAAGCCTTCAGAAAAGGAGACTGAGATAATAGGAAACACTGTACTGTATTCTATCTTATTCTATCTCAGGTATAAACTCTAAATATATATTTGTCGCTTTTTAGTGTCGCTTTTTCATTGCATCGAGTTTCAAATCACAACTATACTAAAGAAGTTTTCACTTCAAAAACCTGCGGTTGCCAACCCGAATGCCAAGCGCTGAAAGTTTTCGGGACTTTGGATTAGAGCAAGAGGGGTACGGAGCGTTGACTTTATTAGACGTGACCTTTCCAACTTAACATTTAGGTTCAGTGTGCCTCTAACCATTCGGTAATTGCTGCCGGTTTTCATCCTCGCGATCATTGAGACATCACTGAACAGTTGTCGTCTGGTCGTCATAATGAAATCAGTCTCATATTTTGTCGAACCGTCGGGGCTCGACCAGGTCCACTTCCTGTGGGGCCGCTTCTGGAAAAAAGAGTTCATCATAAAGAGTTTCTCTTTCTCCATGAAGTCGGCCAGCTGCTGACCCCTTGGGTTCCGTTGTCCTGTTCCAAATCTCCCTACCTTCAGCTTACCGTTCTCTCTTGTGCCTAGTTTTGAATTGAAGTCTCTCATTAACACCGTATAGTGGGATTTGGAGAAACGCATGGCTCTAAATATATTCTCAGTTATTTCCTCCACCTCCTCATCGAGATGTGCCGAGGTTGGTGCTTAAACCTGTATGACTTTTAGCGAATACCGTTTGGTGATTCTGAATATAAGGTCATCGACACACTCTCAATCTTAACAACGTTGTTAACGAGATACTTGTGGATGATAATTCCGACACTTCCATGGGGCAGAAGGTTGCCCTCCCGGAAATAGAACAAGTTGCCGGATTCAAGGATAACCATGTCCTCCACCTGTCTTCGGACCTCGGATAATCCTATAATATTCCAGCTCAACTTGTCTACCTCTTCTTCCAGCTCCAGGATCTTCTCGTCAGTCTTCAGGTTGCATGCGTTATATGTTTTTAGGTCGAGTCGTCTTAGGTGGCAACCGAATCTCCACCTGAGATTCTTAGCACCTCCTGCCCCACCGTTACCATGGTCACCACTGTAGCCAGGAATAGTGGGGCCGCCGGGGTCTGGAGGCCGTCTCTTTGTAACCTTAATCATGGTATATTGCTATAGTTGCCACGCTTGGCGAGCGGGTTGGCAACCGCAATTTTTTATTGTTGTTTTGCTGTTATCAGAAAGACACTGCTGCCCATCTTCTGCCGTAGTTTCCCTCTTTCGCCTCTTACGACACCCATGGGAAGATATGGGGTAGTATGTATTCTTACTCGCCACTACACGGTTAATATGTCCCGCCTGCTTAGTTATAATATGTCCTAAGTTAGTAGTCACAATACAGTCAAATAAAATAAAACAAATAAATAGTCACCTATCGGATCGGAAGCTATGAGATTTTTCTGGCGTTTCTTAAACTTGCCTCTTACCACGTGATTGATTATCTTGTATCGCCACCACACGGAAACGGTAATTTGTTACAATATTTACCGTACCAGCTAAAAACAGCTTTTATAGTTTATGGACATTTCAATACTAACTTCATTCAAAGCTGCCTTCAAAATGTGTTTTCTCTCCTGAATAATAGTAAAAGAAAAGTATTTTTTTTACGTTTTTTACGTTACTTTAGACGTAACGTCTAAAAATTGCTTAACACAGATATGCTCTCATTTCTGAGAGGGTTGTGGCATAGTTTATCCGCCGCCATTTTGCTTGTCCTTGAAATATTTTTAATATATCAACATATTCCTTTTTGTACACCAATACACATTAAAACGAGACAAAATTAAATATACAGGGTTATTTATCATAGAGTAGATACATTTTAAACTTAAGTTTAAATATGTAAATAATGATATTATTGCAGTGTTTGGAAAAAAAACGAATAAATAGGCTTCTATATACTTAAGGTGATTGCAAAATAACCCTGTATGTATAAAAAGTACAACAGGCAGTCTTATCGCTCTGGAAGCGATTTCTTCTCTTTACGCAGGCAAGCAGCTTTTTAACGTTTTCCTTCATCACCGAGCACGGGGTTGATCAACACTTAAAATACGGCAGCACTTAGCCCCTGAGTAACTATAACAGCAAATATATAAAAGGTCAATCCAAATACAACGCAATGTTGGAAAGAGTTGTTTTATTCAGTGAGTTACCCCCCTCCCCCAAATGGTTTCCTGCCTTGGTCATGGGTTGATCATCCACGATGACCTCACATGGCTGACACGAGGTGACCCCTTCGAGTGAGCTTGGTGAGCTCACTTATGATGTGTGTTGCTGGACTGCCGCAAGAAGGGTGTCATTTACGCCTACCGTTGCATTCTCGACATCGCGATGCGCTGTCCTCCCTGCCCTCTGCGGCCAAAATGTGATCGGTGACGGAGCCGTGACTAAATCCACCTCTGGTGTCAGTAAGGCTAATGCTTTAGAATGCTCGTTTCTCCTGGCCCCATGCTTACGTAAAGATATCGGAGGGCTCCGTAGTGGAGGTGGAGTTTGAGACCGTTGAGGAGTAGTTGAGGACTAGTGAGTCTAGTTTTCTGGTGCGATTTACTTTGGAAAGAATAGGGGGATGAGTTGTAATTTCATCGCTGGTGGTGCCGAGAATGTGTGCGTTCATGGTGCTCTTTCGATATGCGATGAACTAAGAACACATGAGGGTCTAGTCAGTGCGAGTCCACATAACCAGTTCTTACCACAGCGAATAGGCATTTCCCATGAAAAAACCGTATTTTATCGTAGAAATTTCTTGTAGGAAGAGAAAGATAAGAAAAGAATGTAGTTTTGCACATATTTTTAAATTATAAGAATGGCAGCATATCAGTTAATAAATGGCTTCTACAACCCAGTGACACATTATGACAGATCAGGTGATGGTCACCACAAAAATCTAATTAAAATGAACGTAAAAGGTATAATTCCAATAGTTGGTCCTGATATAAGACTCTTGCGTTTTGTTTTCGAGTAGTTGAAGACTGTCGTAATCGCTTTTCTTTAGTTGAAGTTTGCCGTGTCCAGACACATGTGGACGTTATTAGAGAACTGTAAATTGTGTAGTTTAAAGTTTCAAATAAAATTGTAGAGACGATGCCGATATATTTATTTCGGTACTTCATATAAGTATATTTATAGAAAATTTGTAAAAATTAAGTTTAATAAAATATTATACACAGTTTTAGTGTCCTTATATTATTGTTTTTTTTAGTGTTATTGTTTATTATATTGCATAATTTTCGTAATTTAGGTTGTTTGTTGCACGTAGAGACTATATATTTTTTATCATAACGCTTGAAATAAAGTGTTTTAACTCATTATATTGGTTGTATGCAACCCGAAAAATGATTCCAACGCATATTTTCGTAAAACGCTATGGATCCCTCCATAACGTTGTCTTCGCTCTAAGACCGTCATTAAATAAACATTATAATTTTGCTCTGTAGTAAACTTTCGGTTTTCATTTACATCTTTTTTAGTATGTTATGAGCAATAACAGTGGTAGAGCTAAGCGGCAGCTTTTGCTGTGGCACGGATGGACCAACTCGAACCGGGGTGGTACCACGACCTCACAGAATACCGGCGTGAAGTAGAGGTTTAACTCTGAGTTCCGCTTGGTGAGTGCAGGTGGCCGGAGGCCCAATTCCCCCCCCCCCCTTCAACATGGTAGTGGAATTGAACAAAAGACTACCCCAGGAGGGTACCAGCACCCTTGTAGAATCCCTCGCTGAGCATCCACGACCAAACCCCTCCACTCCTGGGCGTGGGTGCTCAGGCCGCCCCGCGTATTCTGGGGGGGGGGGGGGGCAAAATTCCGCTCGCGACTAATACTGCTCGGGGCAAGCTGAGCAATAAGACCAAGGCGACCCCTTTCACGCTATCCGTGAATTTTTGCAATATCAGGGGACTTCATTCCATCCTTAACGCTGTCCAATACCATCTAGAGACGGCGAAGCCGGCCTTGCTCTTTTTAACCGAGACTCAGATGTCCTCTCCGGCTGATACTTCATATCTCTCTTACCCGGGGTACAAATTTGAACACTCCTTTGTGCCCCGGGCTGGAGTTTGCGTATACGTCAGGGAGGACATCTGTTTTCGACGCCTCGGCAGTCTTGAAGGTACGGACCTGTCCATCCTATGGCTGCGCGTAGACAGCGACGACCATCCCCGCGTCTACGGGTGCCTCTATAGTGCCGACACAGACCGACTCATCGACCACGTCCAAATGGCTGCAGACTCCGTGCTACAACAGGTCCCATCCGCAGAGATCGTGATACTCGGTGATTTTAACGCCCACCACGTTGAATGGCTTGGTTCTCGTTTAACCGATCATGCGGGTAGATCTGTCTATGACTTTGCTTTGGCATATGGTCTAACACAACTGGTTACTTCGCCTACGCGGATCCCAGATGTGGAAGACCATGTACCTTCCCTGTTGGACCTTCAGCTGACCTCTCATCCGGACGGATATCAGGTCTCCGTCGATGCCCCACTGGGCTCTTCGGAGCATTGTCTGATCCGGAGTACGGTGCCACTCACGCTCCCATCGCAGTTGCGATCTGCAGCTTGCCGCCGTGTTTGGCACTATAGGTCGGCTGATTGGGACGGGATGCGGTCTTTTTTTGCATCCTACCCTTGGGGGCGGGTTTGCTTCTCGCCGGAAGATCCCAGCGTTGTTGCCGATTCTGTTGCTGATGTGGTACTTCAGGGTATGGAACTTTTTATTCCATCCTCTGTGGTGCCCATCGGAGGCAGATCCCAGCCATGGTTTGGTCGCTCCTGTAAACTAGCATCACGCTATAAGCAGGAGTGCTACCAGGCCTGGGCTGACGCATCAACGTCCCGGGATGTAAACACCAGCGCTCTTAAAAAGAAGTACAATTCCGCCTCCAGGTCCTTCAAAAGTGTCATTGCCAAGGCAAAGTCAGAGCACATCGGCAGAATTGGCGAGAAACTAGTCCGCCTCCCTTCTTCCTTTCCTTCTTTTCTTCTTCTTCTTTCTTTTTTCCTTCTTTTCTCTCGCCAAGGCTGTCCAAGGGAACTTCTGTCAGCCATCTCTGCCATCTCTGCACAGGGTGGACGACTCACTGGCCCATGACGCAAAGGAGAAAGCCGATCTGCTAGGCTCTCTTTTTGCTTCCAACTCGACTCTAGATGACGGGGAGAACACACCGCCGACCATCCCGCGGTGTGAGTGCTCCATGCGGGAAGTGCTGTTTACACAGCGCTTGGTGCGTAAAGCACTCCTCTCCCTGGACGTCAACAAGTCGAGTGGGCCTGATGGAGTCCCACCTATTGTGCTGAAGACGTGTGCTCCGGAGTTGGCACCGGTTTTAACGCGTCTTTTTCGGTACTCCTACTCCCTAGGCGTAGTCCCGGACTCATGGAAGACAGCTTTGGTGCACCCGATCCCTAAAAAAGGCGACCGCTCAGATCCGTCCAACTACAGGCCTATCGCCATCACCTCCTTGTTCTCCAAAGTAATGGAAACGATCATTAACAGCCAGCTCATACGGTACCTTGAGGATTACCAGCTGATTAGTGACCGCCAGTACGGTTTCCGCCGAGGTCGCTCAGCTGGTGATCTTCTGGTCTACCTGACCCATAGATGGGCGCAGGCAGTGGAGTCCAAGGGGGAGGCGTTGGCCGTTAGTTTGGACATTGCGAAGGCTTTCGATCGGGTTTGGCATAAAGCGCTTCTTTCGAAGCTGCCTTCCTATGGGCTTCCCGAGAAATTGTGCAATTGGATCACCAGCTTTCTTGCAGATCGGAGCATCATGGTCGTAGTAGACGGTGCATGCTCCGATTACAAGCCCATTAACGCTGGTTTTCCACAAGGCTGCGTGCTATCACCAACGCTGGTTCTTCTGCATATAAATGATATGTTGCAAACCAGTAACATTCATTGCTATGCAGACGACAGCACTGGTGATGCTTTATACACCGGCCGTGCCAATATTTCTCGGGAAAACGTCGCCGAGTACCGGAACAAACTTGTGTCTGAAGTCGAGACTTTGTTGAACAAAGTCTCAGACTGGGGGCGACTAAATCTAGTCCAGTTCAATCCCCAGAAGACACACGTTTGCGCGTTTACCGCTAAAAAGATTCCCTTTGTCGTGTCTCCTCAGTTTCAAGGCACTCCCCTAATTGCCTCAGCCAGTATCGGAATCCTCGGTGTCGACATATCGAGTGACGTGCAGTTTCGTGGTCACTTGGAAGAGAAAGCCAAATTGGCCTCTAAAAAGCTTGGCGTGCTCAGCAGAGCGGGACAGTATTTCATGCGGGCACACCGCTTGCAACTTTATAAGGCGCAGGTTCGGCCTCACATGGAATACAAATTGACATCTTTTTATATATTTTTGACTTTGCATTTCGAAGAAAATCAGGAAAATATAAAAACCACGTGGCCACGTGGATTCTAAAAGAAAAAGTGTGCGGCTAGTTTTTATCGTACATATATATAGGTTATTAAAAGACATAAATTTTGATATATCGGTTAATATCGCCGGATAAAAATTGAAGAAGTTGTGGTAAAAAGACTGAAACTTTTGAATATTCAACATGTTTAACCTTAGATATAACTAAAAATTGATGGATGACATAGTATTTTAATTAATTTTGCGGATAGTGTATGTAGTATAAGAACATAGTTGCAAAAATTCACATTCTTTATTGTAATAGTTACGTAGATATTTAGATTTTCATAAATTGTAACGAACACGTGTTCACCCTAGTGACCACTTTTTGAAATTTTAATTTTCGATTTGGATGATAATAAAAAAAAACGAAAAATATTTCCAATTATAGCATGTAAAAATTTGATCACGATAAGGAGAAATAGGAAAAATCGTTATTTTGCTTATTATTATTATAATATATAAATTTCAATTGTATGTGCTTAAAGCTAACATTGAGACGAATCAAATAAGACGAGACACGACTATACTGTGATACGCAGTTCAAAAATTACAGGTTTAGACCTCTTATAGACGCCATATTGAAAATAATAAAATAGCGTTTTCTTGACAACCACTCGTCGTAGAACGACGGGGTTTTCACTGGTAGAATCAGGAGAGAAAATTATAATAAGTTCAGATGCGTTTAGTCTGTTTCCAGGACTGAACATCTAAAATCTATAAATAATTTCAGGTCATAAATTCTGGGTTCCTAATCAAATGAGCTTTAGATCAGGCAAATCGAACCAGTGGTTGCGAAATTATAGTAGTTTTAACTAAGTGGACGCCATATTGGCAGCCATCTTGAAAAGTACTTAAACATGCGTATCTAAGGAATCACTCATCGTAGATCGGTGGGGCTTGCTTGGCTGACAGTGTTAATTCATAAACTATACGTAGGATAAAACGACGGTTTAATTTTGCGACACAATAGGGGGAAAAGTTATATCTATTTATCTATGTGTTTTGCTTTGGTTACTTAGAGTTGTATTTTGGACAACTACTTATAAATATATTTGTATTGTTTTTATTGTTTTTTTTATTTGTTATTGTATTTTATAAGTAGACATGACCTCTAAACAGACAAAATCAGACCGCACAGTAGGCGGAACGAATCTAAATTCACAATAATAGCTGCAGGGATTTTAGCCCCAGGGGCTCAGCGAAAACATGCTTCACCAGTGGAGAATCGAACAATGTCTAACGTGCAAGGTTCGACACTACAAAAGTCATGCACACACTATGTATTACTATGTATAGGCTTCTCCTGTCCAGTCAAACCCATTAACTGAGAGTGATTCCATGGCATTAATCCCTTCCAAGGCGAATTACCTCTATCAAGAGGCAAAGGCACAAATGGAAGCGCCGGGTAAAATTAACACTACAGTAAAAGAAACTGTACTAAAGAACTTGGCGTCTCTCTATGAAATTGTTCTCCAATTAAGTGAATCGAGACATACGCTATTACAGCGACTGGAAAAATCTAGGACAGGGAATGCAGAGCCTAATACTGAATTAGAAAAACATTACACAGAGGCAAAAACTAAAACTTGCAACGAACCTGTTGCCTCTGCCATCTCTGACAAATATCGGTCCAGAGTGATGGATGGTATGGAAAAACTAATAGGAGAACAGCAGGATCACAGCAAAAATGTAAAAGAGAGCAAGCAATATACACTTGCACTCACGGAGAAATTAATGACAATCCTAAGTACACGTAGTACTGAGGATAATAGGACATATGCAGATATCCTGCAAAAAAAGAAACAGTTGACACTTTACAGAAGCCTTTACACTCTGTAGCGATCTCCTCAACTAATGAGAAGGACACTAGTGATGAAGTCATCACTAAAATAAGAACAGCCGTGGACGCTAGGAACAATGGTCTGCATGTTGAGAAACTAAGGAAAGCAAAGGATCAAAAAGTCATAATAGGATGTAATTCAGAAGAGGAATTAAAAAAGTAACAGATGTAATTAAGAATTCGTGTGATAAATTAAATGTGGAACAAATTAAAAAAAAATAAAGACCCCCTAATCATCCTAAAAGGCTTGCTATCCTACAATACAGACGAGGACATAATTAAAGCCTTAAACAACCAAAATAATCACTTGATAGGAAACATTGCGAGTGGACAGAAAAGAATGGTGGTTAAATATTGAAGAAAAACCAGAAATCCTCACATGAATCACGTAATACTGCAAGTGTCGCCACTCGTTTGGCAGCGGCTTACTATGGCAGAACGAGTACACATTGATCTGCAGCGCATATGGTTAGCCGATCAGTCTCCACTGGTACAGTGTAGTAGATGTCTCGGCTACGGACATGGGCAAAAATATTGCAAAGAAAGCATCGACCTATGTAGCCACTGCGGTGGCCCACACATGCGATCTGAGTGTGCGGACTGGCTTGCGGGTGGAAACCCATCCTGCCGAAATTGCCAACAATCTAAAATAGATAATAGCAGCCACAATGCTTTTGATTTTAAGTGTCCAGTTAGAAGAATATGGGACAATTTAGCACGCTCTACCGTAGCCTATTGCTAAGGACACCACAGGCGCATACTATGTCAACACCTTAGCAGCGTCCCCCCAAAATAAAAAAAACATACAAGGTAATACAGGCGAACCTACAGAGAAAGAAATTGGCAACACAAGAGCTAATAGTTGAAGCACAAAAGCGGGGGATGACTTTCGCCTTGGTCCAAAAACCATATGTAGGAGCCGTCGGGGAACTCACACTGACCATGGGACACAGGGTTGTCCAAAAAATCATGGTAGAAGTAAGCCTGTGAAAGCAGTTATAATAGTGTTTGATAACGAGGTGGATGTTATCGAATGCTCCACACACATAAATGAAAATATAGCAGTGGCAACACTTAGAACCAGTGAGTGGAGAGTATCCGTGGCCTCTATATATTTCGAGGGTAGTTTGCCAGTCGAACCTTACCTGGACCAAATAAGGGCAGTTACAGCTAAACTTAACGCCAAAAATATTTTAATAGGAGGAGATGTGAATGCCTGGAGTACATGGTGGGGAAGCGCACATGAGGATCACAGGGGAGAGGCACTTATGTGAACTGTGGAAGAAATGGAAATGCAAATTTTAAATGAAGGTACCGTATCAAACTTTGTTCACAATTAGAAATGGGGAAATTTATAAAAGCAGAGTCGATGTTACCTTATGTACTGAAGATCTTTTAGGTAAAATAACTGAATGGCAAGTCAACACTGATATTACTAGCTCAGACCATAATGCAATTACGTTTAACTTAAATTGGAAGATACCAACTCCTAATAAAAACAATCTAAAAACAACTAGAATATATAATACAAAAAAAGGGAACTGGACAGCATTCAAAGAAAATATGGAAAATAATCTAAAAATTAATAGGATAAACAAGAACAGTATTAGAATTATAAGAACTAAACAGGAATTGGATAAAAGTATAAACAAATACATAAAAATCATAGACGATGCCTGCGAAAAAACAATCCCTAAAATAAAAAATAGAATAAATAATCGAAATCACTTACCTTGGTGGACTGAAGAACTGAAGACACTTAGAAGAGATACAGTGCAAAAGAAAAGGAGGATATCTTGCGCAGCGCCACGTCGCAAAAGATACGTTGTGGACGAGTACCTGAAATCAAAAGAAAAATATGAATTAGAAGTTAAAAACGCACAGACGCAAAGTTGGAAAAAGTTCTGCAGCACCCAAGATAGTGAAAACCTCTGGGATGGGATTTATAGGATTATACGAAGAACATATAAAAGACAACCAGATGTGACAATAATTAAGGACGGAGATGCCTTAACTCCTGAAAGATCAGTGGAACTTTTGACAAATACTTTCTTCCCAGATGACAAAGCAGTAGATGATAATATCGACCATCAGATAATTAGAACTCTAGTAGCGGATGAAACTCAGACCTTTCCAGATGACGAAGGCGACCCCGAATTCAAAATGTCCGAACTCAGAAATACTGTGAATAGCTTTAATCCCAAAAAAGCTCCGGGGCCAGATGGGTTCAGATGGATAACTGCGAAAGAAGAGGTTTTTCTAGAAATTCTAAGCAAGTGCCTAGAACTATCATATTTCCCCACCCCATGGAAGGAAGCTGCAGTGATTGTTCTTAGAAAACCTGGAAAAACTGATTATGCTCAAGCTAAATCATACCGGGCAATAATAATAGGGCTGTTGTCTACTTTAGGAAAGATAATGGAAAAAATGATGGTTAAAAGAATCCGTTGGCACATTCTTTCTCGTGCTAACTGCAGACAGTATGGATTCATACCACAAAAATGCACTGAAGACGCTCTCTACGATATGTTGACTCATATTGTAAATAATATGAGAAAAAAAATTATTAACATAATCGTCTCCCTGGACATCGAGGGTGCGTTCGACAGTGCATGGTGCCCTGCAATAAAATGCAGATTGCGAGAGAGGAAGTGTCTGGGCAGGGGCTCCCCAGTTCCAGCTCCTTCCACTTGACGGCATCCAGCGCAGAGCAGTTCAAATCGCCGACGACCGAGTCCTTTTCGATCGGCTCGATTCATTGGCACTGCGAAGAGATGTTCCATCCCTTTGCATTTTCTTTCGCATTTACCACGGGGAGTGCTCTGAGGAATTGTTCGGATTAATCCCAGCCGCCAAATTTCACGAACATACATCGTGGCAGAACTACTGATACCATCCACACCATCTGGATGATTGGTGGTCTACCACTGTGCGATTTAGAAGAAGTTTTCTTTCTCGTACAACTTCCTTGTGGAATCAATTACCATCAGCGATTTTTCCGGACTGATACGAATTAGGGACCTTCAAGAAAAGAGCCTACTCCTTTTTAAAAGGCCGGCAACGCATCTGCAATTCTCCTGGTTCCCTGGTGTTGCAGTTGTTCATGGACGGCAGTAGTAACTTACCATCAGGTGAGCCGCATGCTCGTTTGCCCACTCTCCTATAAAAAACAGACGGACAGACGCATATCACAGTGATTTTTTTATAGGATAAGGGTGAGAAACGAGCACACAGTCCAACCGATTGTAAGTTGTTGCTGCGGCCCATAGACATCTACATCTATCCTCTATTACAAATCAAAATGCAGAGGCGTTGTCACTCGTGAGGACTAAGATGGAATGCCTCGTTTCCAGTAAAAAAGGCCTCCGGCCACCTGCACTCATCAAGCGAAACGCAGAGGTAAACCTCTACTTCACACTGGTATTCTGTGAGGTCGTGGTACCACCCCGGTTCGACCCGGCCCATCCGCGCAACAGCAAAAGCTGCCGCGTGGCTCTACCACTGTTAAAATCTTGATCTTGTGATCTTTTATTAGTTTCGTTTTATTTCTTTTGAGTTACCGAAAAATATTGTACAGCTAACATAATATAGTTGTATAGCATTTCGTAAAAAGCGACTAATAGGATATTGGTTTTGTGATCGGGTAGGCGTTGGTCAAGTTGCTCTCTTTCTATATGAAAGAAAAATAGAATAAGGCAGGTATATACAATTAATACTGACGGCTCCATGCCGCAGTGGCTTAGCAATGAATTTCAGCACTAAGGGCCGTGGGTTAGAATCCCGCACGGAACAAGTATTTGTATGGCATACAGATAATTGTTCCAGGTCTTGATGGTGGCCTCGTTAAATATATGTATGTAAACTCAATTTTTATGTATGTAAACTCTATTCTTTAAATGTCTGTAAACTCCACGATACAGGAGAAAATCCTAGTGTAGAGGTAACTTTTATAAAGAAAAAAAATTAATTTAAGTAAGCTAAAATTAACGATTACAAGTAAGGAAGCTAATTTTAAGGTAATGAATGTGGAAAAACACTTAATTCATTAAGGGAGACGGTTAAAATGATTTATGAAGAGCTAAACCTAATACCTACATAAATAAATTAACTCAATGTCATAACAGCGTCACTACATTTTTTTGCTTAAACTATAAATAACGACAGCGTACAAAGGAACTAATTATAAACAATAAAAGAAATAAATGGCGGGAAAAGGACGAATATTGTGTCTTGTTATCAAATTACGAAATAATAAATGTTATTTTGTATTATAATAATTTATTATTTAAGTTTGTGAAGTTGTTTGCATATTTTACTATGTTGTGGCAAGACCCAGCCCAAAAGAACTGAAATTGCTCGCAGCTAAGCAACTTCTTCAATTCATTGAAGACATATGGCTTAGAAGTGAACTATAACCATAGCAGCAATAACGATAGATCGTACAGGTCGCAGTGATACTGGTCTTTCTAGACCTGCACATCTCCTGGCACAAAAACAATAGGTGGAAGGACTCCTTTCTTGCCTAGGAGTCTAGTCTCGTATTTCTGTCACCAAACAATAGTGCCAGCATGGCTGTGTTCAGGTGTGGAGGGTAAAGAGAGCCAGTATAATTATTACCTGTAAGACATTCCATCTTGGTCTTTGGATTTGACAACGCATCTGTAGTCTTCTTTAAAGATGGTTGGTATCCATGAACTTAGTAGCCACTTACCACCAAGTGGACTGTAAATTTGTTTTTCAAATCAGTTTTATAAAAAAAATTATTACCCAATAATGCAAAGACGGCTAAAATGATTGGCTAAATATAAGCACACGTTTGAAACGTGAAAACTTAATCCTGAGCATGGGTGAACCCTTGAGCAACCACGGTTTTACTTGACGATAATATTGTGCTTTGTTTTGTATCGTAAGCGTAGATAATTACCTGGGAGAGAGATCATTTTTATTGGTATCGAGGCATATAATGAGTGCTCAGCAGAGCGGGACAGTATTTCATGCCGGCACACCGCCTGCAACTTTACAAGGCGCAGGTTCGGCCTCACATGGAATACTGTTCCCATCTCTGGGCAGGGGCTCCCCAGTGCCAGCTCCTTCCACTTGACCGCATCCAGCGCAGAGCGGCTCGAATCGTCGACGACCGAGTTCTTTCCGATCGGCTCGACTCATTGGCGCTGCGAAGAGATGTTGCATCTCTTTGCATTTTCTTTCGCATCTACCATGGGGAGTGCTCTGAGGAATTGTTCGGATTAATCCCAGCCGCCAAATTTCACGAACGCACATCGCGGCAGAACTCCCGATACCATCCACACCATCTGGATGATTGGCGGTCCACCACTGTGCGATTTAGAAGATGTTTTCTTCCTCGCACGACTTCCTTGTGGAATTGATTACCATCAGCGATTTTTCCGGACCGATACGACTTAGGGACCTTCAAGAAAAGAGCGTACTCCTTTTTAAAAGGCCGGCAACGCATCTGCAATTCCCTCCCTGGTGTTGCAGTTGTTCATGGGCGGCGGTAGTCACTTACCATCAGGTGAGCCGCATGCTCGTTTGCCCCCTCTACTATAAAAAAAAAAAAAAATATCAGTCCTCTGAGGTGACAAGACGTATACATTTTGATCCTTAATCGAGGATAAGTGAAGGTGTATTTGGACCACAGTATCAACTTATCATAAGGTTGACTGTGTAACGTATAATGTCCTCCAGACCGAATTTCGGTCACGGCGGCCACTCTCAACGGAGACTAGCCATCGGCGCAGGACAGGATTATACTGCCCAAGTGTATGTACAAGCACAGGTGCACTCTCTATTCCCTCACTCTCAAATTCCGATGGGACGGTAAACCGACACGACCGGAGAGAGATCAGGCGCAGGACCAACGGTTTACGTGCTTTCCGAGGCACGGGGGTGAGGCACCGCCAACTTCCTGAGTCCGGGCAGCTACTGAGAATTTCTTGATGGAAAAACTCAATAACTGATTATTTTTGGCCTGACCCGGGATTCGAACCTGGGACCTCATGATCAGCAGTCGCACTACTACAACCACTAGACCAGTCTAGAGGCAGTCAGTGTAACGTATAATATCCATATATATATATATATATATATATATATATATATATATATATATATATATATATATATATATATTTAATTCAAGTTGTTTCGTAATTAAACAAGCTAATTAATTAAAATAAAACGTCAATGATTGAGAAGCGAGGAAAAATAAATAAATCTTGCATTATATTGAAATTGCGTAAAAAATTTAATGGCATTAAAACCTCATTGTTTAATATTTATAAACAACCCTGTAAGCGAACACTCAGCTCTTACATTGTAAGATAATGATTTTAATAGATTTAATTATTTATCGTAATAATTACTTTTTTAACTTATAAATCACTAGTTTAATCGAACCAGGAAAGGTCAGGTTAAATTAAGACTTTATTGATTAATGATTTTATTGACAAGCAAGCAATCGACGGCTTATAGAGCCGTAGTCGCTTAACACTTAGGTGCGGTGCTGCGGAGACGCGTATTCGAATCCCCGCACTGATAAAATCTTTGTATTTATTTCATTCATTACAGCTCTTCACAAGTCCACTGCTTAACATAGGTCTCCCTCAAGGAATGCTGCAAAGGACGGTCATGAGCCACCTGCATCCGTCAACTTTCTGCATGTCTTACCAGGTCGTGACTCCATCTTGTGAGGGTTGCCGTACACTTGTCGGTTCTTCGAGCTATATAGCCGGCCCATTACCACTTCTGCTTACTAATCCGTTGGGCTATGTCGCGCACAACCCCCAGCAGCCCCACAGGAAGTAGACCTGGTCGAGCCCCGACGGAACGAAAAAAAAAAGAAATTGACTTCATTATGACGACCAGACGACAACTGTTCAGTGATATCTCCGTGATCGCGAGGGTTAAAACTGGTAGCGATCACCGAACGGTCAGAGGCACACTGAACCTAAACGTTAAGTTGGAGAGGTCTCGTCTGATGAAGTCATCGCTCCGTCCCCCTCGTGCTCTAATCCAAAGTCCCGAAACCTTTCAGTTCGAGTTACATAACCGTTTTCAGTCCCTAGAAAACTGCAATGAAGTAGACGATATGAATGACAAGCTCGTGGAAACTGTCCATGCGGTCGAAGCTAAGTTCTGCAAGACCCGCCGCAGAAGAACACAAAAACTCTCCGATCAGACTCTTAATCTCATGGCTGTTAGACTGGAGATGAATCTACATTCTTCAACAGATTTGACAGCATACAGGCAACTGAACGGACAGATCTCCAAATGCATGCGGCGGGACTTACACAACTTCACAACTTACACAGCTTGTATTGAAGAAGCGATCGAGCGGAACGAAGGCTCCAAAGTCTTTGCTAGAGATCTGTCTGCCAGAAAGAGCCAACTGTCAAAGCTGAAGACCGAGTGTGGCAGCATCGTTTCCGGGTCACCTGAGATTTTGAGTGAGTTTGAGAGGTTCTATGGGCAGCAGCCGTCATCGTGGGAGCCACACGCAAGTGTGAGTAACGATCCAAGAGCGAGTCTTATCCGACACTTTTCCGAAGATATCACGGACGTCAGTCTGAGCGAGATTAGAATGGCTCTCCAGCATCTTAAAAACGGCAAGGCCCCAAGCGAGGATGGAATTACAGCGGAGCTTCTGAAAGCGGGTGGAAAACGGATACTTGAAGTCCTTCAAAAGCTCTTTAATTCCGTCCTCCATGGTGGCATTACACTGGAGGCGTGGAGCAGAAGTGCGGTGGTCTTGTTCTTCAAGAAAGGTGACAACGCTCTCCTGAAGAACTACAGACCGATTTCCCTTCTGAGCCGCTTCTATGTGCTGTTTTCGAGATTCATTACGAATCATCTCGCACGCAGACTTGATGAATTCCAGCCTCCCAAACAAGCCGGTTTCCGAAAGGGCTTTAGCACCATAGACCACATACAGAAGTCCGAGGAATACAATTTGCCACTATGTCTGGCGTATGTGGACTATGAGAAAGCCTTTGATTCCGTCGAAATTCGGGCGGTGCTGCAGTCCCTTCACCGGTGCCAAGTTAACTGTCGGTATATCGAAGTGCTGAAGTGTTTGTACAGTAGAGCTATGATGGCTATCCGAGTACAGAATCAGAGTACGAAGCCTATCCAACTGCAGAGAGGTGTAAGACAGGGTGACGTTATATCCCCTATATCCCCGAAACTCTTCACCGCTGCATTGGAAGACGTTTTCAAGCTTTTGGACTGGAAAGGATACGGTATTAACATCAATGGCGAGTACATCACTCACCTTCGATTTGTCGACGATATAGTCCTTATGACAGAATCGCTGGAGGACCTAAGCACCATGCTTAATGACCTCAATAGTGTCTCCCAACGGATAGGTCTTAAGATGAACATGGACAAAACAAAGATCATTTTTAATGTCCATGTCACACCTATGCCGGTAGTTGTTGGGAGCACTAAGCTCGAAGTTGTTGACGAGTATGTTTACCTGGGACAAATAGTTCGACTAGGTAAGTCCAACTTCGACCGAGAGGTCAATTGACGTATTCAACTCGGATGGGCAGCGTTCGGGAAACTACGACACATCTTCTCGTCAGACATACCTCAAAACCTTAAAACGAAATTGTACAACTAGTGTGTGTTGCCAGTGATGACTTACGGATCTGAGACGTGGTCCTTCACTGCTGGCCGTATGAGGAAGCTCAAGGTCGCTCAGCGAGCTATGGAGGACTATGCTCGGGGTTTATCTGCGTGATAAACTTAGAAATGAGAATATCCGCAGAAAATCTTTGTGTGGTCTACAAATTTTAAATTATCTGCAAAGAGAAGTACTTCACAAGTTTCGACAATATTTAAATGTTGAACAGAGTCACCATACGTTTGACTCCTGCGACACACCCGAATGTACCCTATAAATTATCTTTAGATTTTTGCCGTGTAGCTAAGAAGACACCCATTTCAAAAAGGTGTCATGGAATCCATTAAACTCAAGCTTTTTTATTAGTATGTAAAGATCCACGACTTCTAACGCTTTTGAAAAGTTCGTATGGTGTCATATTGACGGTGATTATCTACAGGCACGCATAACTTGTTAATATATTCACTAAGTTGGATTTAGTGGACCTTACTGTCAAAAATTCATACCAATGAGGGCTAATAATCTTCCACTCACCAGATGTCGCGACTAGCGACTTAGGTAAAGTTTTTTGTTACACAGTGTCATTTAATTGAGAAATTAGTTTTAAATAATAGTTTATCATTGTCTAGAGTATTATATTAATATATAACACAATGCGTCAGTGGTTTGATTTTTAATTTTTTGCACATTATAACTCTTTTTTTTTAAAGTCGTCTTTTAGTTATATTTATAGTTTGGTTTATTCATTTCTAATGTAATTAATATAAAATATAACTAATAACACAGAAAGAAACCTTAAAGATTACATTTTCCTAAGAAATTATCGTCCCCGCTATGAAATCTGTCAAATATTTTACCTCACTCGAAAGTGGCGCCGCCCTGGTGGCAGAAAAAGTCGTGGATGCCCTCATTATGAACTAGCATCGCTCACATATGCCAGTCTATAATTTGACAGACAAAGCCTATATATGACAGACATATTTAATAATGTATATTTTACTATATAATGATGTAAAAGTAATCCTTACATGGATTTATCAATTTAACTAATTTATTCATACAACTGTAATTGTTAATGTTTTTGTGTTGTATTTTATCCTCTGAATAATTTTTATCTGTTGTGATAATTGAAAAATCGATACACAGTCATATTATTGTTTAGGAAATTGTTTAAACCTGCCACAATTAAAAGTTAAAGTTAAAGTTACAGCCTACATACGTCCCACTGCGGGGTACAGGCCTCATCTAATTTCTGACAGTGCTTTAGGGCAAGGAGGTGTCCGCCGCGCTGCCACAATGCGTGTTGGCGAACTTCACATGTCTTTTTTTTTTTTAAAAAAAAACGTTACCCACACACTAGGATTTTCGCCTGTGTTGTGGAGGCAGTTTACAAACATAAATTGCCCCGTAACCTGTAACAATTATTTGTAGGCCATACAAATACTTGTTCCGTGCGGGATTCGAAGCTGCGGCCCCCAGGGCAACAACTCATTGTTAAGCCACTGCGCCACGGAGCCGTCAATTTGAATTTTTATTTCTTATTTCTCAGACATGCAGATTTCCTCTCGATGTTTTACTTCACCACCGTGCACATTCAGCACTTAAAACTATAAGTAACAATTTCATTGGTACCGATGAGGATCGAACCCGAGTTGCTCGCGTATTGTGAAATTTACAACGAGCGCTCTCTGACTGCTTTGACCTGCCACAATTAGGTTAAATTAAAGATAATGCCATGTTTAACATAATAAGGATTTTTTTTTATAGAATTGTGGTGATAAGCGAACACACAGTCCACCGCATGGTAAGTGGTTGCTGTGACCCATAGACAACTTCATCTATCTTCGTTTGTGAATTAAAATGAAGATGCGTTGTCAGCCGTGAGGACTAAGATAATATGCCTCTTTTCCAGTAAAATAGGTCTCCGGTTCTCTACACTCACCATACGAAACACAGCAGCATTAAGCTGCTATTTTACGCTGGTATTCTGTGAGAGCGTGGTCCTTCACCGGTTGAGTCTAAATAACTAAATAACAGACATAAGAACTTTGTGGCATAACCCACAGTTGGCTGTTACATCACCCACGGGACGGAATGTGTTAAAGAATTATCTTACACGGAATATAGAAATTATTAAAGTAGAGGGAATTATAGTGACAAAAGAGTGGTGTGCATAAGTGGATGCTGTGGCACATAAACATCTAAATCTCTAATTAAAATCAAATTCCACCCATGTGGATTAAGATGGAATGCCTCGTTTCCAGCAAAAAAGTCTCCGGTCCTCTGCGCTCACTATATGACACACAGAAGCATTAGAAAAACATAAATGAAAAATTCATTATAAATTATGAATTTAATTAAATAAAATAGTTTTTACGGATTTTATCGCGTATATTAACTTATTTTATATTTCCGACGTTTCGAGCTCTTTACAGCACCCATGGTCACGGGGTGACGGAGGTGTTTGAAGTTCCAAAGTCATAGTTAACCACGGCTACCTACATAGTATGAACTTACAGTATCTTAAAGTCTTGCAGTTGTATACTTGGTCTGGGATTTAATTTTATTAATTATAGGATCCCAAGCAGATGGTAGCACGCACCCGTCTTCTCTATTGAAATTGGGATGTATTCTGATTTCAATAGTTTCGCGAATCATCCTTGGAAGAAATTGGTGTTCTTTAGCAACGATTTGTGGTCTATCAAAGCTAATGTATTGACGGGGCTATCCTGTACGTGTTCACAGACTACAGACTTCCCGGAGCGTCGATTCTTCACATCAGCTATGTGTTGCGTAAAAACTGGTTATATTTAAATGTGTAGTGTTCGCATAAATATAAGAAATAATTTTGTGAATCTATGTTAATTTTTAGATGTAATATGAAAAAATAAATTTAAAGCCTTTTTGGTTTCTTATTTTCAGATAGGTAACTTATAATAGGGCCAATTTAATAGATCACATTTGACACTTCATCAAAATTCAACAACGTAACCTTGAAACGGTGGGCATAAATATTATTTATTTTGTCGAAGTTAGAACTGCACAATTGCTTAACTTTTTTCAATTACAATTTCATATTTATTGTGATAATGACAAAAAAAGTAATTGTTCAATTTAATTTCATTAAAAAACCATTTAAATATAATAACATAATAAACAATTTCTATTCTAAAGAGAACTGAACGTTGTTACAATGTTGCGTCAGTGAACCCCTTTTTCTTTTTAAACACTAGGGATGTTACCTAAAAAAATCGAAAGTTAATAAGTAGATTCGAATGCAGTGATTATGTACTTGTGAAGGAATATTTCACCATAAATGAATAACCACATTGTTATGATAATAAAACATCTTATTCTTTTAATTAACTAAAAAATATAAAAATCATTTTCATGTCGCTATTACATGACGCAGTTTTTGTCGTTGTGCGAAGTGACTGTGCGGTGCGTTTATGGTGTGCTCTCTGTTATTTTCTTCTGACCCGGCTTTTTATTGGACTGATCATACTTTGACGTTTACCTGGCTATAAATTGGACTCCGATTGCTTAACGATTAGTAAAAAAGAACAACAGTCTTGTTTCACCACGTCGGAACGAGGAAAAACGCTAAACAGTCAATCGCGCGACCTAGTGATGAAATTGTACAATTATTTGGAACGTGAATCAGTTAACGATGCGCTTCTTATACAATTGACGCAACTGAGAGAACGTGTTACCGAAGCATTGGGTATAGGGAAGAGAACAGTGACTCAAATTCTCAAACAGAAATATGGCTCAGAAGATAATACTTTACGTACACCGAAAAAAAGAAAGAGGGACAAGAAAATTGTTGGAGTTGATAATTTTGATGCTGCTGCAATTCGCCACCACCATTCGAGAAAAGAATATCCTACACGAAAAAATCTATAGGGTTCGCTAAAAGAGGCAGGCTTATTTTTCTCAGCTACTTCAGGTCAGCTTCTCAGGTTTTATACCAAACTGCCTCCTCGCATTTGCGTCTAACACTAGAAGTGATTACCACGAGGAAATGAACCCATCGAAAATGGACAATGTACCGTATCATTCTGTACAAGTAGATAAACTATCAACTCAAGCAAATAAAAAACAAGAAATTGTCTCGTGGCTGGTAAGAAATGGTGTGAATGCAAGTCCAACTTTATCGAAAATTGAGTTGTTAAATCTGGTAACTAGCCCTACAGCATGAACACGAAGTTATTCGATTGCCTCCCTACCACTGCCAGTATAAAGATATTGAGCTTATTTGGGCACAAATAAAGGGTGATGCAGCACGGAACAAGACTGAACCATCCTTCAATACTGCTAAAATGCTGACTCTGCTACAAACTTCCTATGCAGAAGTCACTACAGAAGACTGGAGAAAGGTCGTGGAGAAAACAAAGGAAATAATTTTACAAGATTTTGATCGCGTTTTGAATATAGATAATATTATTGAAAATGAATTAATAATATCTCTGAATGTTGACAGCAGTGATGAAGATGACAATACTCGTTAAAATTCTAATAGTTCGACTGACTAAATGCTATTTTTTTTTGTTAAATTATGTACTTGTATTATTTTGTTCCTTAAATTTACGATAGAAAATAAGTATGGGACAGGGGTTAGACTGCTATTTTACTTATAAAATTACAGTTATTTAGTTATTATAGTTAATTAGTTAATTCAGTTATTATGAAAAAGTACTTATATGTACTGTAATTTTACTCACATATGTTTGAAGTCAGTATCTATTCATTCACTTTAGTAGATGTTTATAAGTCACTTCACTATATAGCTAAAACTGACAAATGTCAAATGTGATCTATTAAATTGGCCCTACATGTGTGCAACATTTTTAATTTTTTTGGTGAAAGAGTGAAGAAATATTTTTCACACTTCAAGAATTACAATCTGCGATGCTCTAGATCTGAATAGAAAAGGTTTTCTAAGAACTGCATACAACATAAAAGAAAAAAATAATATCACGTATATTTATAACAGCGGAATAAGATTTTTCCGTGTTTAATAAAAATATTCAAACTCGGTGATTTATTTAATGAAGAGGTTTGAGTAAAAAAAGGTGTGTCTTAGACTGTTTTATACATTTAGTTTTAAGATATTTTTGCCATAGAACTAAGGATGACAAACGAGTGCACAGTCTTCCTGATGGTAAGGTGATGTTTATGCTGCTATTTACACTAGCATTCTGTGAGAGTGTGGTTTCATTCAGTTATATGTACTACGTACTAGAGGCGACACTGCACTAAGTTACGCTGTTCCATTCAACTGCGGCAATATCACCGCACTTTAATCAGTCGCTCGCTAGGCGCTAGTAGAGTTGTCACGTGTAGTGTTGATTTAAAAAAAAATATCTTGATAAAATATTTTGGGTTATGTTTTTAGACATTGCACATAAAATTCAAGAAATGTTAGTAAAAACCAAGGAATCACTTTTCATCGGTAAGTAAGATACTTAAATTTTCTTTGGCGCCAACTTGTGTCATGGAATATAGAATATGAAATTAATTTGTTCAGATACGACATTTCTGTGAGCAAGTGTGGGACGATTATATTATGCACAATTTTTTTTCTAGAAATAAATAGAGGTATTTATAAATAGGCTAAATTTCTTACGTTTATATTTGCTTATTATTATTTTATTTTATTTTTAGGTTTCCACGTCCAAACCACGAAAACCGAGAAAAGTGGATTAAATTCGTCCAAAAAAAAAAACGTAGAGGAGAGATGTGGTTACCAACAAATACATTCATTTCACGAAGAAGGCAAAAATTAACAGAACTTTATTGTTTAAAGGCACTTAATTAAATAGGAATTTATATACATATTTTTGCAATATCACTTAGACATTTTATTATTTGAAATTAGTTTTCAGCAAAAAACAACAAATAAGTGTATATACGTATAATTCATGTGTAAACAGAAATGGTAAAAGTTTTTAAAGTTTTACTATGTTTTCTTACAGTTTTAACAGTGGTAGAGCCACGCGGCAGCTTCTGGTGTCGCACGGATGGGCCGGCTCGAACCGGGGTGGTACCACAACCTCACAGAATACCAGCGTGAAGTAGAGGTTTACCTCTGCGTTTCGCTTGGTGGGTGCAGGTGGCCGGAGGCCCTTTTTACTGGAAATGAGGCATTCCATCTTAGTCCTCGCGGGTGACAACGCATCTGCATTTTGATTCGCAAACGAGGATAGATGTAGATATCTATGGGCCGCAGCAACCACTTACCATCAGGTGGACTGTGTGCTCGTTTGTCACCTTATCCTATAAAAAAAAATGCATAAGGCATAATATAAAAAGTATCAGCTCTGTGTCCATGCCTCACGCGAACTTAGGTTAGGACTTTTAGGGACCCAGTTCAAGATTTAAATAAATATATTTCATTAGATTCGATTGCTTCCAATTTATATAGTTATCTTATAAAATATTTATATAAAAATGTCATTAAAATGCTATTGTGATAATATTATATACTATCATATTAATTTACCTCATATCATGCAAAATAAATGACAAATTACTAAAAATTTAACTCGTTTTAATAAATTAATTAGCAATATATGTACTCTAAATAAACAATAAACCTAGCAAGCTAACAGCATAGCAAAGTGGCGAAGCAATCAGCTTTGTAGCGGTTTCTAACGGTTCCCGTTGAGCAATCAGTTTCAAAATAGGAGGTTCAGATACCTGGGTGATCAGTAATCGATTTCTGAAAACAGAATTTGAAAATTCGAAACCGTTCTCGAGATAATCGTGGGACAGACGGACAGACGGGCAGACGGACGGACATCGTGAAATCAATAAGTGTCTTCGCAAGCTTCGCCACTTAATAATTAAATACCTACTGATCATTCTAGCTACGCATAATCTATTATGATAAAAAAAACCCCTCATGCGCGGTAAGACTGTTTACGGCTTTTTTTTAACTGGCTTTACGGCTCTGGGTTCTAGCCCTTCTGAGCCTGATTGTTTACGGCGCATGCACAACGACATAGAGTAGCGCACAGTTTTTGTTTGAAATAGTTGTTCTAGTATGTAAGTACCAAGTATACTTCAATGGGTACTTTCCCGATCGAGCTGGCGTGGGCTCAGCGTTGCGTGGCTCCATGTACGATTAGATTATTCAGATTAAATGATAAAAAAGACCAAAATACAAATAATTAAAAATTTTAACAAAAAATACAAACCGACTTCAAAATTCAAACAAAACCTAAAATAATTTCAACAATAGCTCCCGATGTAAAACTATTGTATGAAATAATAAGGAAATTATTACTTTTTCAGTCTTGAAGTAATTATACGCTTTTTTATTAAGAGTTTACATATTTTTACCCTTTTGAGTGATCTAAGGTAAAACACAAATGAAGTAATATCTAGAATGTTATTTAAATAGGTACATTAAAATCTTCATCCGCTATTTTTCCACACTGATGGATTTTTTTCTTTAAATTTATATATATATATATATATATATATATATATATATATATATATATATTTAATTTATATAATATTATATTTATACAGAGTTATTTTTATTTTTCAAAGAGTAGCTAAATTTTAAACTTGAGTTCAAATATATGTTAATATAAATAATGATATTTTGTTGCTGCAGTTTTTGAAAATTTTATTTTAAACCAGCTGTCCCCAAACTTTGCCCGCGTTGAATTTATTACGATTTCATGGGTTTTTTTTGCGCGGAACCCTAATTAGGTTTCTAAAATAAAAGTATCCTAAGGTACTCCATATAATATCAGCTATCTGCCAGTGGAATTCCCGTCAAAATCGGTCGAGCCGTTTCGGAGATTAGCCGGAAGCCCGGAACGAACAGACAGAAAATTTTAAAAATTTTTTTTTTTGTTATTAGTACCGTATATATTTTCATATGCATTTAGTAAAAAGCTGTTATTTTAACATTACAAATAGACACTTCAATTTTATTTATTTGTATAGATTAACCAAAATAGAACAATATGATTTATGGGCAACAATATTTTAAGGCGGCTACTGACCTGCCTGCCGCAGGGGCAATCTAGGGAGCACAGCGATCTGAGCAATATTGGAGCTTTCTCTACACACACGCCTGCCGTTCAGTATGAGAGTGTACGTCTCGCTTGATGCACGTGTTGAGAATGGCGCCAGTTTTATCGAAATATCAATGAATCGGTATATATAGCCTTGGCTCTTTTTATATAGAATAAGTGTGGATAAATGGGCACAGTCCACCTGATGGTAAGTGGACACTGTAACCCATAGACACCCACATTTATCAATAAAACAACTAATTAATTAATAATTACAACTATAGTATAGTGTTTATAAGCTGCAGCATAGCTCTGCCACGCTATTTTTAGGCTATCAAAGACAATTAAATATGACTAACTTCACTCGTCATAATTTAATATAAGCAATTTATTATGCGATATAACTTAACTAACTAGTGCTTAGTAATTATAATTTAACATAACATACAACATAACATAAACACTCACGCCTGTCACCCAGAGGGGTAGGCAGAGGCTATGGAATTCCATTTGGCACGATCCTGACACACCTCTCTCGCTTCCTCCACATCCATATACCTACGCATACACGCTCGTCGGTTAAAGGTACTCGTAATTTGGCCCATTTTCAATATATCGCCTATTTGGTCGATAAACTTTCGCCTAGGGCGACCCTTCCCGACTCTGCCATTCACCTCTGCAACATAAATTTGCTTTGTCACTCTTTCCTCATTCATTCTTTCTACATGGCCAAACCACCGAAGCATTCCTTTCTTAATCCTAGTCACAACATCATCTTGCAAACCACACATTTCTCTTATCACACTATTTCTCACCCTGTCATTCAGATTCAGCCCTAGCATACTACGTAATGACCGCATTTCTACAGCATTTATTCTACTCTCGTGCTTCTTCTGCCATACCCAACTTTCACTACCATACATTAAAGTAGGCACTAACACAGCATTGTGAAATGACAAACGTGCCTTTTTGGACACATTCTGAGTTTTCACAATAGAGTGTAGAGCCCCATTCAATCTATTTCCTGCATTCACTCGTCGTTCTATATCCTGATCATATCTACCATCCCTGCTAAACACACATCCCAAATACACAAACTCATCTACTTGCTCTACTAACTCCCCTTCTATTCTTATTTCACATATCGTTTTACTTTCTTCTCTTTCAAAAACCATAACTTTCGTCTTACTTGCGTTCACTTTCATTCCCTTTTCTTTTAATGTCCTGTTCATTAATGTAACCATCATTTGCAACTCGGCTGCCGACGACGCAAGTATGACTTGATCATCGGCGTACAAAAGGCATTTGACGGTTAACTCACCCATTTTTAACCCGCATTCTTCTGCTTTCAAATTTTCCAAACAACTGTCCATAAATAGGTTGAACAGCCACGGGGAAGCCACACAGCCCTGTCTGACACCTTTATGGATGCCAAACCAGTCCGAGTAGGCCCCGTTGATCCTGACACTAGCACTAGAGTCCCTATATAGAGACTTCAACGCCTGTATCAAGCCAGCGCTTAACCCAAATGAGTTCAGTGTTTGCCATAACACATCCCTGTCCACTCTGTCATAAGCCTTCTCCAAGTCTATGAACGCACAAAAAACTTTTTGGTTTTTGGCCAAAAACTTCTCCGCGATCATGCGCATGGAAAAGACCTGATCCGTACATCCCATTCCCTTTCTAAATCCCGCTTGCACATCCCAAATTTTTCCATCAGTTTCTTTCATAACTCTTTCAATTAGTACCTTAGCATACAGTTTTCCCACAATGCTAAGAAGGCTGATACCACGGTAGTTTTTACAGTCCTGCTGTGATCCTTTTCCTTTATATATTGGGACTATCACGGCTTTGCACCAGTCTCCCGGTACCCGCTTAAGTTCCCAACATAAATTAAACAAGGTGCACAGCAGGTCTGCCACCACTCCTTCTCCAGCCTTTAGCATTTCGAGAGATACTCTATCATAACCGGCTGCCTTACCTGCTTTCATACTTTTCATTGCTTTCATTATTTCATCTATACTTATATCTCTATCTATTTCCTCTTCTTCCGGAATTTCTATTTCATTTAATTCAAACGTCTCATCACTCATAAACACGCTTTCAAAGTAATTCTTCCATCTCCTTAAACTCAAAACTTCGTCATTCAGAATACAGCCATTCTGGTCTCGTATAGCATTCATTCTAGGCTGTTTTGAATGTCCCCTGGTAGTTCTTACGAGTTTCCAGAACATTTTAATGTTTGCCTGGAAGTTATCCGATATTCTTCTATCATTCATATCCGTTCTTTCTTGCTTTTTCCTTTCAACTACTTCTTTTACTCTCTTATTTAGGTGTCTAAAGACTGCCTTTTTCCTTTCAATATCATCATTCATACTGCTAGAATTACTAGCCTTGGTTGCTAGTAAATCTAGCCATGCTTTCTTCTTTGCTTCAACTTCCATCCGTACCTCATCATCCCACCATAACGTGTTAATTTTCCTTTCATTCGTTCTCTTACTTACACCACATACTTCGGTAGCTGCATCCACTAAACCTTTCTTTACATTATACCACACAGTCTCCAAGTCTAAATCATTCATACACAATTCAGCCATACCACTTATATTTTCTCTCAATCTATATTTGAACTTTTCTTTCACACCTTCATCTTGTAACCTCTCTGTTCTTATACGCTGTAACTCAGTGGTAGACACAGATGTCCGATGCCTCCAACGTCTGAAAAGACCATTAATTCAGCATAAGACCAAGTAATGATCCGTCCCTACGTTAGAGCCCCGGTAAACCCTTGTATCTACCACCGCGCTCCTCATTCTTTCATCAACAATTATGAAATCTATCATACTTCTATCATCACCTCTTTCCCATGTATACGTGTGAATCTTCTTATGACGAAAGAAAGTGTTCGTCACAAAAAGACTCTTTTCCACGCATACGGCGAGAAGGCTTTCACCATTCTCATTTATACTTTCATCACCAAACGTTCCCAATATCCTTTCATAACCAAGCCTCCTCACCCCAACCCTTCCATTAAAATCGCCTTCTATCACAATATTTTCATTAACCTTGCATTTCATTAGCACCATCCTTACCAACTCCCAAAACTGCTCTCGGATATAAGTGGGCTTAGACATGTCTGGGGCGTAGACCCCTAAAACAAACAACTTCTTTAAGCCCACTTTCATTCGTATCCATAGCAGTCTCGGGCTTACACATTCATACTCTTTCACACAATGACCCATTCTTTCTGAAAGGATGATACCGACTCCCTGGCATGCCCGCTCGGTCTCGTCTACACCAGACCAGTACGCGGTATACATGCCATGTGTAGTAGCATCCTTTCCCTTCCGTTTCGTCTCATTTACACATAACACGTCTATTCCTCTATCATGCATCATATCGCATACTTCATCCATCTTATCATTCATTCCTCCACATACATTCAATGTAGCCAGACGGCTTCCGCAATCCACTTTCACAGAGGAACAGAACGTGACGGGTGGCGAACCTCGTCGCCGGGTATAATTTAACTAGTGTTACAAATAGCCAGGATAGTTTTCTAATTACGGTTTTAATAAAATTTAATTACTATTTGTATTTTTGTTTAATTATTTAGTTAATGACATTTTATTTATATTCCAGCAATTTTAATACTATTGGAATATTTTCTTTCCCATACTAGCCCTTATGATAAGTTAGGTAACAAATCCCAGTAATATTACTTGTAAGTTACAACGTTCAAATAACGTTCTTTCTGCGGGTCTGACTTGTACTCTTACGTGTGTTCGGCGCGAAAGTCGCAACGAACTGATTGAAATTGCTCCAATTGGGCTACACACGCGACAGCGGCAGGACCAATCTAGGGAGCAAGGAAGGTATTGCGCTCCTGCCGCCCTGCTACAGGGCCGACTTAAAAAATTGCCCCTGCTTGACTACACACATCACAATTAAGGGTCATCCCCACTCCTACACCCTAGATTGCCCCTGCGGCAGGCATGTCAGTAGGCGCCTTTAGCCTACCAATCGGCCCTTACGAATGTGTGCGTGCGTAGTAAAATCAGTTAAAATAATGCATTACCACGCATTTTGATTTTTAAAGAAAGAAAGGACAGAATATTTAAGCTTTTTTTAATTAATGTTTCTTCCCCATTTGCCTATATTACTTATTCTGAACCTTCTCTGTAATTTTGGCCGGTTAGTGCAGAATAACCCTGTATACCTATTAACCTATTTATTAATGAAAAAATATCGGTCTGGCCGTTTCCTTGAAATCGGTGAACATCCATACAAAACATACGAGTTGAATATAGGACAATCTCGTTTATTTGAACTCGTTTAAAAATATTACCTAAAATAAAACACCCAAATAAATCAATATAGGTATATTTTTATTTTGTATTTACTAAAGCTCTTAAAAGAAATTATTTATTATTCAACGCCACGTGTACACAAACTACTGAAGTACTCAGTAGAATTTAGGCAAGAAAAAAATCGGCATAAAATAAACTCCACACTTATACCAACAGCTGGAAAGTTTCCGAACTTAAAGTGTATTTCCTTGTAGATCTGCGGTAAGTTTGATCGCTGTTCGATTGTTTCTTGAACGAGCTTGAAGAAAGATGAAGTAATAAATAGGTTTAAAAAAAATATAACTATATTATAATATAACTATAATATAATTTTTTATACAAATGATACTATCTGCAACTTTAATATATTTTTAGTAGCTTTCATTGGCTTATAAGCTAGATTTGTAATATCGTAATCTAGATTGTCTCAACAATAAGATCTTCTACTGCATAAGTTTTTGTTTCGAATTGTTGTATTAGGTATAAAAAAGTGGTCATTCGTGAACTTGGGGGCAATTTTTTTATAGGATAGGGGTGACAAATGAGCACACAGTCCACCTCATGGTAAGTGGTTGCCGTGGACCATAGACATCTACATTTATCCTCGATTATGAATCAAAATGCAGATGCGTTGTCACCCGTGAGGACTAATATGGAATGCCTTGTTTCCAGTAAAAAGGGTTTCCGGTTCTCTACACTCACCATACGCAACACAGCAGCATTAAGCTGCTATTTTACGCTGGTATTCTGTGAGAGCGTGGCCCTTCTCCGGTCGAGCCGACCCATTCGTGATACCTGCTATATACCAGAAATATAGCTGCAGCATGACTCTACTACGTAAAATCTTCTAACATATCTAGCTAATAGAATCACGTAACTTGAAGCTAATAATTATTCAATGAATTAATACATCACTTATAATAATTTACCTTTTTACTGTCTCTGTGAATAGCAATGGTAGCTCAGAGGTAAGCGGTCGCTGTAAAGTTCACAGTACGCAAGCAACTCATTCACGATCACCGCCGGTACAAATGAAATTGTAAATTGAAATTTTAAGTGCTGATTTACCACGCACTCGGCGATGAAGGAAAACATAGTGAGGAAAGCTGTATGCATGAGAAATTAAAATAAAATATTTCGAAGACAACAGGCATTGGTGCAGTACGGCGTATATTGAGTAACTGTTGCTGTAATATAAATTTACTTTTTCACTGTGAAAGCATTTTCACTGCATCACGCTGTTAAAATTACAATCGAAGTTTCTAGATATATAAATTAATATACATAGCTACGCTATAGAAACGATATAAAGCTCCGTTCTACGTCACACAAGCAGGGACTTAAATACCGTTAAAATACAGTAACGTTATCTGCACAAGTGCGAGATAACGTTATGTTTAAGAGAAACGATATGTCAAAACGATATTATGCAAAGCTTTGCATGTATATAACGTTATAATTACGTTACAATAAATTTGTCAAATAAACGTTTCTAAAATATTGTTATCACAAAATCGTAATGTTATTATTTATTGTTCTATGCCATCTCTTTTACTCGTTTTTTCTGTTGTACTGTTTCTGTAACTGTAGTAGTATATACAACTCGGAATATGGGTGTTTCAAAATAAAAAGTTCATAAACTTTGTATTACATTCATAACAATAAAATGATGTTCTTAATATCTTACTGCATACATTAAGGACTGTGTAGACAAAATAATTGTATAGAAGTTGAAATATTCTTCTATATATTATTGTTAAACTAGATTATATGTCAGATTGCCCTTGAATTTCATTAGTAATGTGAAAAAAAAACATGCGTGAGTGTTGTGGAACACTCGGTTGGAACGAAGTACATTTCGTAGTATATTATATTATTATTATTGATAACCGTATAATATTATTGATTAACAAATACAATGAATTACTAGCGTCTATTAAAATTAAGCGTCATTTAATATAAAATAATATTTCTTTCATGGCGAGATAAGAAAAAGTGCGAGGGAGATGGATATTATTCTATCTCGCTTTTTTATACGTCAGAAGGGGTCGTGATGGAAAAATCTTACATTTTTTTCTCGCCTAGCCCCCATCCGCCAAATTCGTACCGTCCGATAAGAAACTTCATTCCAATAAGTCTGCCTTGTCTATTTAATTTGTTTGAATTCCAGGTTGATCTTCTACATAGATCATCCACATATCAATACAGAGTTGAACCTCTACTTAGCTTATCTGCTTATACTACATCAATCAATAGTATTGAAGTGACACCAAGAAAGACGATAGTGTTAAAAAAAATATCTAAATTAAAAATAATAATGGACAAAGAAAAGAGTTAAAAAATGGACATGCTCAAAAGGAAGTATATGATAGAATCTAAAGGAAAGTAAAGTAAAGTTGCAGCCTATTTACATCCCACTGCTGGCCATAGGCCTCCTCTCATTTCTGAGAGAGTCTTAGGTCAAGGAAATGTCCGCCGCGCTGTCCCAATGCGTGTTAGCGAACTTCACATGTCTTAAAATAAAGCACGTGGTAAATCAGCACTTAAAATTGCAATTAACAATTTCATTGGTGCCGGCGGGGATCGAACCCGGGTTTGTCGAGTACTATGAAGCTTACAGTGAGCACTAACCATCTGAGCTACCACGGCTCTCGATCTAAAGGAATTCAACATATATATTATATAATTCTCTGCCATTTCAAAGTATATTAGTATTAAGTGATTTTCTTTCCATGCACATAAGAAAAGAACATTGTTTTGCAATATATTAAATGTGGATGGAGAGGAAAAGTTTTGCTAAACAAACTTAAGTGTGGAGATTGTATGGCAGTTTGGCATTCTGAGCTTTTCAGCATAATAATGTAAAATCGTTAATATATTTATTTATATCTTTATAAAGATAAAAGAGGTTAAATATACCCATCAAAAGACGTGTTTTATGTATACATGATATTTTGTGAAACAATATTAAGAGTAAAAAGTAAGAATAATAAGGTTTAAAAATCTTAATAAATACAAATTATATATATATATATATATATATATATATAATATATATATATATATATATATATATATATATATATATATATCATCACCATCATTACAGCCCTTCACAAGTCCACTGCTGAACATAGGCCTCCCCCAAGGAATGCCACAAAGCACGGTCCTGAGCCACCTGCATCCATCGACTTCCTGCATGTCTTACCAGGTCGTCACTCCATCTTGTGGGGGGACGCCCTACACTTCGCCTACCGGTACGAGGCTGCCACTCGAGAACCTTTCTTCCCCATCGGTTGTCGGTTCTTCGAGCTATATGGCCGGCCCACTGCCACTTCAGCTTACTAATCCGTTGGGCTATGTCGGTTACTCTGGTTCTACTGCGGATATCCTTATTCCTAAGTTTATCACGCAGAGAAACTCCGAGCATAGCCCTCTCCATAGCTCGCTGAGCGACCTTGAGCTTCCTCATACGGCCAGCAGTGAAGGACCACGTCTCAGTTCCGTAAGTCATCACTGGCAACACGCACTGGTTGTACAATTTTGTTTTAAGGTTTTGAGGTATTTCTGACGAGAAGATGTGTCGTAGCTTCCCGAACGCTGCCCAGCCGAGTTGAATCCGTCGATTGACCTCTCGGTTGAAGTTGGACTTACCTAGTCGGACTATTTGTCCCAGGTAAACATACTCGTCAACAACTTCGAGCTTAGTGCTCCCAACAACTACCGGCATAGGTGTGACATGGACATTAAACATAATCTTTGTTTTGTCCATGTTCATCTTAAGACCTATCCGTTGGGAGACACTATTGAGGTCATTGAGCATAGTGCTTAGCTCCTCCAGCGATTCTGCCATGAGGACTATATCGTCGGCAAATCGAAGGTTAGTGATGTACTCGCCATTGATGTTAATTCCGTATCCTTTCCAGTCCAGAAGCTTGAAAACGTCTTCCAATGCAGCGGTGAAGAGTTTCGGGGATATAACGTCACCCTGTCTTACACCTCTCTGCAATTGGATAGGTTTCGTACTCTGGTTCTGTACTCGGATAGCCATCGTAGCTTTACTGTACAAACACTTCAGCACTTCGATATACCGACAGTCAACTTGGCACCGCTGAAGGGACTGCAGCACCGCCCAAATTTCGACGGAATCAAAGGCTTTCTCATAGTCCACATACGCCAGACATAGTGGCAAATTGTACTCTTCGGACTTCTGTACAATTTGCCGTAGGGTATGTATGTGGTCTATGGTGCTAAAGCCCTTTCGGAAACCGGCTTGTTCGGGAGGCTGGAAGTCGTCAAGTCTGCGCGCGAGACGATTCGTAATGACTCTCGAAAACAGCACGTAGACGCGGCTCAGAAGGGAAATCGGTCTGTAGTTCTTCAAGAGAGCGTTGTCACCTTTCTTGAAGAACAAGACCACCGCACTTCTGCTCCACGCCTCCGGTGTAATACCACCATGGAGGACGGAATTAAAGAGCCTCTGAAGTACTTCAAGTAACGGTCTTCCACCCGCTTTCAGAAGCTCCGCTGTAATTCCATCCTCGCCTGGGGCCTTGCCGTTTTTAAGGTGCTGGAGAGCCATTCTAATCTCGCTCAGACTGACGTCCGGGATATCTTCGGAATAGTGTCGAATAAGACTCGCTCTTGGATCGTTCCTCACACTTGCGTGTGGCTCCAACGATGACGTGTACAGCTGCCCATAGAACCTCTCAATCTCACTCAAAATCTCAGGTGCCCCGGAAACGATGCTGCCACATTCGGTCTTCAGCTTTGACAGTTGGCTCTTTCTGGCAGACAGATCTCTGGCGAAGACTTTGGAGCCTTGGTTCCGCTCGATCGCTTCTTCAATACGAGCTGTATTGAAGTTGCGTAAGTCTCGCCGCATGAATTTGGAGATCTGTCTGTTCAGTTGCCTGTATGCTGTCAAATCTGTTGAAGAATGTAGCCTCATCTCCCGTCTAACAGCCATGAGATTAAGAGTGTGATCGGAGAGTTTTTGTGTTCTTCTGCGGTGGGTCTTGCAGAACTTAGCTCCGACCGCATGGACAGTTTCCACGAGCTTGTCATTCATATCGTCCACTTCATTGCAGTCTTCTAGGCACTGAAAAGGTTTTGTAACTCGAGCTGAAAGGTTTCGGGACTTTGGATTAGAGCACGAGGGGGACGGAGCGTTGACTTCATCAGACGAGACCTCTCCAACTTAACATTTAGGTTCAGTGTGCCTCTAACCATTCGGTGATCGCTGCCGGTTTTCACCCTCGCGATCACTGAGACATCACTGAACAGTTGTCGTCTGGTCGTCATAATGAAGTCAATCTCATTTTTATCGAACCGTCGGGGCTCGACCAGGTCCACTTCCTGTGGGGCCGCTTCTTGAAGAAAGAGTTCATCATAAAGAGTCCCTCTTTCTCCATGAAGTCGGCCAGCTGCTGGCCCCTTGGGTTCCGTTGCCCTATTCCAAATTTCCCTACTTTCAGCTCACCGTTCTCTCTTGTGCCTAGTTTTGCATTGAAGTCTCCCATTAACACCGTATATTGGGTTTTGGAGGAATGCATGGCTCTAGAGATATCCTCATACATTTCCTCCACCTCCTCATCGGGGTGTGCCGAGGTTGGTGCGTAAACCTGTATGGCCTTCAGCGAATACCGTTTGGTGATTCTGAGTATAAGGTACGCAACCCTCGTCGACACACTCCCGATCTTTACAACGTTGTTAACGAGAGACTTATGGACGATAAATCCGACACCTCCTTGGGACAGATGGTCGCCCTCCCGGTGAAAGAGCAAGTTGCCGGATTCGAGGATTACCGTGTCCTCCCCGTCTCTTCGGACTTCGGATAATCCTATAATATGCCAGCGCAACTTGTCTATCTCTTCTTCCAGCTCCACGATCTTCTCGTCAGTCCTCAGGGTGCGTGCGTTGTACGTTGCCAGGTCGAGTCGTCTAAGGTGGCAACCGAACCTCCACCGGAGATTCTTAGCACCCCCTACCCCGCCGTTACCATGGTCGCCACCGTAGCCAGGAATAGCGGGGCCGCCGGGGACTGGGGGCCGTTTATTATTGTCATTGCTCATGGGGGGTATATTGCCATAGTTGCCACGCTTGGCGAGCGGGTTGGCAACCGCAGTTTTTTTATTGTATTTATGCCGTTACCAGGAAGATGCTGCTGCCCATCTCCTGCCTGTTTCCCTTTGTCGCCTTTTACGACACCCACGGGAGGATATGGGGTAGTGGATATTCTTGACCGCCACTACATGGTATTTTAAATATATATATATATATATATATATATATATATATATATATATATATATATATATATATATATATATATATATATATATATAAAAACCTTATCTCCACAAATTTTACTTTTATAATTAGATTTTCCCCTGTATCGCAGACGTTTACATTACAAGGATAAACATCTAGACCTAGAACAATTATTTGTAGGCCTTACAAATATTTATTTCGTTCGGGAATTGAACCCGCGGCCCTTAGTGCTACAACTCATTGTTAAGCCACTGCGCCACGGAGCCGTCAATTAATTGTCACCGGGATCCTATATAACTTTTAGTTATTTTTGGTTTGTTACGCTAAAAAAGTGTAAATTCCTACGTGCGTATATAAGTACACACACACTTTTTTATTACATGAAGCATCTTTCAACTTAAAGAACAGTGCAATTTTCATAAAAATCGCTTCAGTAGTTTTCAAGATATGTTCTGTTTAGCGTAAAGTCGGTTTGAATTTTTAACCGACTTCAAAAAAGGAGGTTATCAATTCAACACGTATGTATGTAATATTATTGGAACTGCAAAATATTCACATATATAATTATATATATAATTATCTATTACAGCTTCCAAGCAAATATACAAAATTTTATACGTGTATTCATTCATTCTCACTTCTCCGAAACTAGTCGGATCGTGATCATTCGTTTTTTATTTAATTCAACTTAGGGATTATTTGCTTACATTTATTTCAACTTAATAATATCGATTTCATCAAAATCAGTTCACTAGTGTTTATGATATTGGCTAAAATAATATTGATAGTTTTATTTAAAATGTCAAATATTTGCGTAAATCTAAAAAAGTATAATGCATTAAGATATGAATAGGTACCTATCTAACAGGTAAATATGACAAGGTATGATGTGGTAGAGCTATGCTGCAGGCTGCAGATATATTAGTACTATAGTTGTACGAATGGGTCGGCTCGACCGGGGAAGGAGCACGCTCTAACAGAAGGTAAAGTAGGTTAGTGTCCTGTTTTCTAAGAGACCCTGTACATAATATATAAATACAATATTTTTCTTAATAAAAACTCACTGAAAAGGCGCATTCTTCTACTTATTTTTACTACTACTGATTTTTGCTTAACTTACCTTTAAAACTTTTTCGCATCCAGCAACTAAACATTTTGAAGTATATCAAAGGTTAAAATATCTATAAGATTTATTATTTTTTTACGATTCATTTTCAATATTTGTAAACAAGTGTAGTTCGAATAAACTTTAAAAAATAAATAAATATAAGTAATATGATCATCATCATCATCATCATCATACAGCCTTTCATAAGTCCACTGCTGAACATAGGCCTCCCCCAAGGAATGCCACAAAGCACGGTCCTGAGCCACCTGCATCCATCGACTTCCTGCATGTCTTACCAGGTCGTCACTCCATCTCATGGGGGGGTCACCCTACACTTCGCCTACCCGTACGAGGCTGCCACTCAAGAATTGTCTGTTGTGAAAAACTCTGAGTGGCAGTAATATGATATCTAGGTATAATTATTAACACGTCGCAATTCGCAATTCGCAAGCGGTTGATATCATCAAATGTTCATTCACTTTACAGCGTTGCCAGTTCAATTTTGGAGTGCGTGCGGTGCGAGGAATTCCCACCCATCTCGTAAATCGCGCTTTTGAAAATGAATAGGTTTGGCAACGTCGCGTCTTTATCGTTATAATAACGTTAAATTGCCTGTAATAATTTTGTTTTGTTACTCTTAAAACGTTATACTAAATATTGAAAACGCTATGCTTGCTGAGGTAACGATACCATAATAACGTTATTATAACGTTATACATTCTGTTATTTGTAACGTTTTAAGTCCCTGCACACAAGTCTTTAGACCGTGTACGTGTAACCGCCAACGCTTACACCTACATGGCTAAAAATTAAAAGACCATTCATCGAGTGTCGAGTAGCGGGGACGAGTAGGGGCTTGTCGCCTTAACTAATAAATACCACCTCGATTTGAACGACATGCTTTTTCTGTATTTTTTAAATTATTTAATTGAGATAAAATATTTTTTGTTCTTATTACTGTCCCGGCTCGCCTCTAGTCATGTAACGCCTTATTTAACGATAGATAACTAAACATTCGTCCACGCGATGACACCTCTCCATGCGAACGTCAAGCTCACGACCTTCCCCGTGGCCCCTGCCCTCGGCTCTTTTTTTAACTTCCTCGTTTGAGTAAACAATGCAACGCGTGATACACCTACAGTCATTGTTTAATTAGGAAGTGAGAAATTTTATTGCGAGTATTAATATTGTTAGGTACATAGAAATTTATAACGTACTCGTATAATATTTTACGTTTCCATCTCGTATTTGGAAGTAGTAAAACTTTTTGAAAAGCAGTTCTAAAAGAATTGGTAAATCCAATTGGGCATGCCTTAAGCGCATTAAAAAAATTACGTATAACATGATTATACGGACTTTTTTTTAAAGTAGTTTAAATACATTTCGAAAGCACTATCGGCTTCAACACCCTCGAAAACCATGAAAATGACACCCATGATGAAAAAATTGACACCTATTGCAGCCGCCACCTTGGATTTACATTTCGACAGCACTATTGGCTTCAACACCCTCTATAACCATGAAAATGACACCCAAGATGAAAAAATTGATATCTATTGCAGCCGCCATCTTGGATTTACATTTCGACTACCCTATCGGCTTCAACTCTCTCGAAAACCATGAAAATGACACCAATGATAAAAAAATTAATACCTATTGCAGCCGCCATCTTGGATTTACATTTCGACAGCACTATCGGCTTAAACACCCTCTATAACCATGAAAATGACACCCAAGATGAAAAAATTGATATCTATTGCAGCCGCCATCTTGGATTTACATTTGGACAGCACTTTTGGCTTCAACAGCCTCGAAAACCATGAAAATGACACCCATGGTAAAAAAAATCATACCTATTGTAGCCACCACCTTGGATTTACATTTCGACAGCACTATCGGCTTCAGCACTCTCGAAAACCATGAAATTGACACCCATGATGAGAAAATTGATATCTATTGCAGCCATCATCTTGGATTTACATTTCGACTGCACTATCTATCGGCTTCAACACCCTCGAAAAGCATGAAAATGACACCCATGATGAAAAATTTGGTACCTATTGCAGCCGCCACCTTGGATTTACATTTCGACAGCACTATCGGCTTCAGCACCCTCGAAAACCATGAAAATAACAGCCATGATGACAAAATTGATATCTATTGCAGCCGCCATTTTGGATTTACATTTCGACAGCACTATCGGCTTCAACACCCTCGAAAAGCATGAAAATGATACCCATGAGGAAAAAATTGGTACCTTCTTCAGCCGCCAACTTGGATTAACATTTCGACAGCACTATTGGCTTCAGCACCCTCGATAAACATGAAAATAACACCCATGATGAAAAAATTGATACCTATAGCGGCCGCCATCCTGGATTTATATTTCGACACCCCTATCGGTTTCAACACCCTCGAAAATCATGAAAATGTCATCCATGACAAAAAAATTTATACTACTGACTTTCAGTACGTACTACTATTATTTATTTTGTGCTCTTAAAATATTGTAATAAAAAAAATCTCTTATTATTATTAAAATCAAGTATTTAAGAAATTTGGTTGTTTGAATATTGTGTATTTATACAGCGATCTTTTTGAGCCGCTGCAAACAACCGAAACAATGTCCACTCACGAAGGCGACTGATGGCGAATTGAGTTAGTGAGTAAACTACTCTGTGGCTGCAGCTCCCCATTTACAGAAATAATTTACATACAAGGCTACCAAATCAACGAAAATTTCGCCATTTTGTAGCCGAAATAAATAAATTATAGGTAAACAAAACAAAATTACACTGCCATTTACATTCAGTGGCTTCCCACATGATAGATGAAGAGATTAAAAAATAGATTGAGTTAAACAATTGATATTTTCAAAAGTTATCGTGTTTACAAGCCTTGGGGACAAGATAAATCCACACCATCCTACATCTATACTCGATTAAGAATTAAACTGCAGATGCGCTGCTACTCCTGAGGACTACAAAATATCAGCATTATGCTATTCCACGCTTTCAACATGAAGGTCAATCGATGGATCCAACTCTGCTTAGCAGAACTCAAAAGATCACAACATTTTCTTATCAAAAATTCCTTGAAATCATAAAATAAGAGTGTAAAACGAACACATGTTTTCAGTTAATTACATGTGGAACTGAAATAAGTGAAATGAAATGAATGGATTGACTCGACTGGGGTAGGATCACGCTCTCACAGAATACCAGCAATAACACATCTGCATTTTGATTTATAATGACAAATGTAGATATCTATGGGCCACGTCATCCACTTACAATTAGGTGGAATGTGTATTCGTTTGTCACCCTTTTTCTATAAAAATAAAAGTTTACTTGCGCGATAAAATCCGTAACGATGATATCCACAGTAGAACCAGAGTAACCGACATTATATATACATTGAAGTAATATTCACGGATGAGTAAGCCAGTGTCAATCGTCAACCGTCAGGAAGAAAGGTCTTTTAGTGGCAAACTCGTAAGTGATTGTCCATTCCATTTCTAGCCCATCAGGCAGACGGCTAGTCTCCACCCCTTTGTTGTCGATATATATACGCATTCGAAACGGACATTTTTCCTGGTCGTTCATAAAACGAGGAGTGATCCAAAAGTAATAGTAATATTTCCAGTGCACATAAAAACCCAAACAATTTTTTTTGCTTGTTTTTGTACCCACTAGATCAGCATTAAAAAATAATATAAATAGGCTACGATTTCCTGGATGTACATTCATTTCAATTAGAATCATCGAAGATATAACATCAAAATGGAGAAAAACGAAATTAGAACTATCATCAAGTACCTCTGTTTAAAAAAATCTACCAAAGACTCCTCCATATTCTACAGTTGCATGCTGGCCCCAGGAGTTAAAGCTGGGTAGAACATCCACGGAAGATGAACATCGCAAAGAACGCCCATCCACATCCCTCTCTGAAGATAACGTGAAAAGCGTCCAAAGATGTCGTATTGGCAGATCGAAGAGTGACCAAGAGGCATATAGCTGAGGTCACAGGGATCCCATATGGAAATGTTCAAAGAATTCTCGCAAACGAATTGCGTATGAAAAAAGTATCGACGCGTTGGTTACCAAGAATGTTAACCGACGAGCAAAACAAAAACCGAGGCGACATTTCGAGGTTGAATCTCGAAAGATTCCCAGCAGATCAGGTAATTTTTTTGTCGCGCTTCGTGACGACTGACAGGACTTGAATCCACCATTTTGATTCTGAACCTAAAAAACAATCAATAGTTTAGAAACGAGCCTCCTATCCGACGCCGAAGGAATTCGAAGTGTCAAGTTCGCCGGGAAAGTTTATGGCGTCCATTTTTTGGAACGCTGAAGGAATATTTATGGTGTTTGGAAAAGGAAGCCACCATTTCAGACTCTTACTACGTGAGCCAAATAAAAAGATTACGGAAGGCTATTAAGGAAAAATTACGCGACAAACTGCGAACTAGAGTACTGTTTCACCAAGACAATGCTCTGGCTCACAAAGCTGCAGTTGCGATGGCTGCCATTCAAGAACGGAACTGCTCGAACACCCACCCCACTCGCCAGATCTAGCACTCAGTGACTTCTATCCATTTCCTCGGCTCAGAAAACACTTTCGAGGCAACAAATTTGCAGGCGATAGCGAAATGAAGAAGGCTGTTGAGGCTTATTTGTAGGGTTAAGATAAAGACTTTTTTATAAGGGAATTTTGGGTTTAGAAAAAAGATGTTTAATATTCTTTATCATTACTTTTGATTCAGCCTTTGCGTACAGCAAAGGAGTGAAATAATTTTTATATTATAATGTGGGTGTCTACAAGGCAAGAGTGATAAGCCTTTTGTTAATCTAAATTAATACGATTTGCCATCTTCGCCTGCATCACAACTCATCATCAGATATGATCGTAGTTAAGCACTGGCCTATAATAATAAATTAGACAGCCATCTAATAGGTGGGGTCAGGATTTGGTAAGACATACAGAAAATCAAATAATGTAGGTGGAGGTCTTTGTTCAGTAGTAAGCTTTTGAATGACTGTAATGACGATGAAATAGTTTTTTTGTGCGAGCGTGGTCCTTTCCCGGTACATTCGTTCTGCAGCCATAAGACGCTGTGTTATAATATCATTGTTTTATATATTATCATTATCATCATCGCCCAACTCAAGCTCACTGCTGTATGTCCAAGCCACTTCCAAGGAATAAGAAAGCACGGTCCTGAGTTACGTTTTCTTTTATAGAATAGGGTGACAAACGAGCACACAGTCCACCTGATGGTAAGTGGTTGCTGTGGCCCATAGAAATTTATTCTCGTGTGCGAATCAAAGTGCAGATGAGTTATCACCCGTGAGGCCTAAGATACAATACCTTTTTTCCAGTAAAATGAGTATTCGGTCCTCTACACTCACCATACGAAACACAGTAGTGTTAATTTTACGCTGGTATTCTATAAGAACGTGGTCCTTCTTCGGTCGAGCCGACCCATTCGTGCTACAACTGTACTACTAATATAGCTGCAGCATGGCTCTACTACATATATACATTGACTTCATTCATATCTTACCAGTTCATCACACCATCTATTTGAAGGCCACACCTACAAGCCACCTGCTAAGCGTGGGCTATGACAAATATCTCCCATAAGCAAAGACATAAAGAAACGGCTACACAATACAGTTGAATGAAAAAAAACATTTGATAAATAGATGTAGCAATCGACCACAAATTACTTAGATGCTAGCAGAAAGCAATTCGGAATTCAGGAGAATTCAAGACGAAAATCTCGATATTGCGATGCCATGTCGTCGGTATTCTAGATTGAATCTAATCTTGAATCGCGGCTAGCCCGAAAATGAAATGAGTTCCATTTTAAAGACTGATTTTTTCTGTTTTATTTATAAAATATATTCGTTTTAAAACTTACAAAGAACCACACCTGTAGTCTCCGAATGAATATGCAGAGTCCTTTACTTTCACATTAATTTACCATAGAATATTTTACATAATTATGTATAAAAATATTTAGAAAGAGCATGGTCACCTTATTTCCAGGAATTATTATCAATCATGTACTCTTTAGTAGTTTAATAATAATAACCTTCTTATACATTTTTTGTTCAATAGAAACTTTAAACTTTTTAATAGATTTACATACATAGATTATACATTTTTATTATTTTTAATAAAACTATTTTTGTTGTTGTGTTCTTGTGTAACTTTTCGTAAATATATTAAGATGCCAAAGTTAATATATTTATTTTTTCAATTTTTCTCTAAGAGACTCCTGTGGTCCATAAATGTGGTTATAAATTTCTCTTATAACTCTCCTCTACAAAACAAAGATAGCTTCAATGTCAGTCGTATTACCCCATAGTAAGATTCCATCGGACATATGTCAGGTTTCTAATCTTTTTGCAGCATATGCTATGGATTTGAGTTTGCTAGATATATGGGGATCCCGCTGAAGAATCGCGTCAATTGTAAATCCAATAAAAACAGTGGATCCAACAAGACTCCGCTCCTCCCTATTTAAAAGCATACTGGTATTCTTTCAACTGTTTAACATTGTTGACGTTAAACCAGGTACTACTTTTAATATAGCATTATTAACTGCGTTTTCTCTCCCCTGCCGAGGGCTTCCATCTGATTTGGATTTTTATTTATTTATTTAACAATATTTTAAGTAAAGGTTTCATGTTTTTTTTAAACTTTACTCCCACACTAGGGTTTTCTCCTGTATCGTGGAGGCAGTTTATAAACACAAATCGCACAAGGACAAACAAATAGTTCAACCTATAGTTAATTTTATATTATATATCATTTTTATGTATATTTATACAAACCAACTGTAATAAAATAAACGCTAGCTGGTTCAACACTGATTTATTATTTTTATGAAGGTACAGTATCCACACAAAATATCAATATACCCACAATATACTACATCCTTCCCCTTTTATAATGAGCACTGAAGTACAAAAATGATTTATAACAAAAACAAAACTATATAATGAAAACAAATAAAAGATAACGCTAACTGTAGAAATGGACCGTATGCCAAATACAAGCTCATACAAAATTAATATAAATATCATAATAACGAAGCCACCTAGGCGTAACATGAACATATTTCTATATATTATGTTATAATATAAATCACTTCTATGTTTTATGTTTATTATATGTTTTTCCTAAAAATAAACGAAATTAAGTCAATTTCTACAGAATACAGAGACTTAAAAATATACACTTAATATGAATATGTACATTAGTTTGTAAATAACTTTAATACAAAACAACTATTGTATTTTATCTTTCATCGGATATTTCATCTTAGCCATACGCCTTGCTTTTGACCTTGTTATTGGAAGATTAATGCATGGGCTATAACCTTCCGTATCCGTTTTACTATCTGTCGAATAGAAAGGGCCAAACTGTTCTGGGTTTGAAGCTACAGCCTTGGCTGTTAACTCAGCTGAATTAGCGTTAATTGCACTCGCAGCGCAGGCCGCGGGACGCGTTTCATTTAGTTAGTTGAATACTCTAATGCCCGGGCTATACTAACGAGAAATGCCGTTAATTATCGCGTTGATGGGCGTTGAAGGTAGGTGTGGCCACCACTTAACGCGATAATTCTACAACGCCAAGAACAATGCCGTTTCCCGTTGAACGATAACTCGAGTGTCGGTACATCAAAGAGATTAACGCACGAATTAACGCGTTGAAGCGGCCACACTACATTTGTCTCATTGTGCACGGTGAGCGCAACGGAGTCGTACGTATGGTTACGATAGAGTGGAATAATGAAAAAATTATTACGTTTCTTGAGATTCTGCAAACAGAGTCATGCTTAGGCAATGATAAAATATATTCATATAATAAAAATTTATATTCATCAAACATAGAGTAGCAGCGTCAACGTTCATCTTGCATGAAATTCAAGGAATATTAACGTAAAGTGACCATACGTCCCGTTTTGAATGGGACTGTCACTTTTCTCGGTCACCTGTCCCGTTGTCCCCAAACAAAGATCCGGGATGCAAAATAGTCCCGTTGTCCTAAACCGCGAGAAAATTTAAAACTATGAAGTTCGTCAGACACGAACGGTGCGAGAGCAGAACCGACCAAAAAATAACCGAATGGGATAATTTCAAAATTTTCGCAGAAATTCGTTGGGTGGAAGTATTCAAACATTTCTCACTAACAATCTTCAACATAAATTCTCTTGCATTTTAATCGAATAAAACTACCTGGTACAAATGTTCCAGTAGAAAAAGTATTTTTCTATTATGAATAAATTGTGGACGTCTGAAAAAAAATCACTTACAGGTTCCAGTTCTAAAGGCGATGTTGATAACAAAACTTAATGTAAAAAAAAAACTTGCTCTTATTTAAAATCATCACCAACTTTATTAAAGCAAATTTGTTCCACTGACAAACATAAATATAATTAAAAAATATGTTGCATTTAATAATTACTGTCTGAGGAACCCTTGCTTTAATGAAGCTGGTGAACTGGTGATTAATTTTTATTTTTCACAATTTGTTAAAATAAAATTAATTATAATTAATGTGATTATAATTATAGTGAATACTAATTGTATAAAGTTACAGTTTTTTAAATAAATAACATAATATTTTTTTTTATTGTTAACCTGCTAACTGGGGAGTATCTATAAATAAACCCATGTCCCGTTTTGAGTTAATAAATAAATGGTCAGTTTACTTTAACGCCGTTGAACGGCATTAACATTGAAATGACGTCGACCGTTCCAAGCAGTTCCAAGTGTGGCCACTCAGTTTATCGCGTTAAAATTAAGTCAATAATTGTCGCGTTTATGGGCATTGACGTTTCTCGTTATTGTGGCCCCAGCATAACTGACTCTAACGGCCTGGCCACGGGGATCGGCGGCACGAACGGCGAAGCGGCAGGCGGGGCGACAATTCGCGCGGCGTGGTTTGAGGGCCACGAGCAGTCAGGTTCGCCGCCACGACCAGATAGGCGGAGAGCGAAATGTCTTTATCAAAGTTATCTCGATATTGCTTAGAAAGTAATCGTTTTTTGGTTCGAGACATAATATTTGGAAGAGATTGTGGAGTACATGATTTGAATAGGAATCGGGTGATAGATGGAGAACTCCACAAGAAGTACGAAACGTACAGAATGTATCCAGAATTTTTTTTCGAATATACCAGAATGAGTGTCGAAACCTACGATTATATTCTTGTTAATAATAACTACTATTTCCAAAGCTGCTAGCAGGCCTAGCATACTTGCCGAGATACTTCTCGGCAATAAAAGTCTCACTATTCATTTTTCGCGGCGAAAACAACTAAAATATTTTGTTTCCTATACTATTCGCCGCGTCTGCCGCTCGATTCCGTGGCTTGCATCGTGCTAATTCATGCCTTTGTTTCAGTCGCCCGCCGCGCCTCTAGTCGCCCGCGTGGTTCGCTCGGTAAATTTCGCCGGTCGCTTTGCCACTCGCCGCTGCGCGAATTTTCGCTATGGCGAATGTCCCGTGGCCAGGCAGTAAGCTGTCTGCATATCGTACTATCAAGTGACGGCGATTGCGCGAATCTTGGACTATGAACGAAGGTGGTTCCTCCGACGGTCTAATAATAGAACCGGGTTTCCTATTTCCGTTATCAATTAAAATTGCTTTATTTCCTGGTAATAAAGTCCGCAACGGCTTGGCCGACTTATCATACTGTAATTTATTATATTTTCCCTGTTGCATTAACGTTTTATAATTTCTATTTCTATCAATCGTTTTATTTAATAGAAAATCACTAATCGGTAGCTTTGTACACAAACGTCTTCCCATCATAATTTGTGCCGGAGAATCCATTCCATACCCAGGCGTACTCCTATAGTTCAATAAACTTATAAAGAAATCGTCCCCAGAATCGACGCATTTTTTGAGTAGATTTTTTATAGTTTGCACTGTGCGCTCACTTTTCCCATTTGACTGAGGGTAATGAGGTGATGAAGTCATATGCTTAACCTCCCATACCCTAAGAATTTTTTTAAATCCTTGCGAACTATACGCCGGCCTATTATCAGTAACAAGCTCGCTAGGGATGCCATGCCTCGAAAATTGTTCCTTCATAAAGTGAATAATTGTTCTACTGTTTACACTTTTTACTTCTTGAACTTCAACATAATTAGAAAAATAGTCTACTAATATGACATAGTATTTCTTTTTATACTCAAAAATATCTGAGGCAAGTTTTTGCCAAGGTGCATTGGGTACGATATGTTGAAGGAGTGGTTCCCGCGCGGGAGCCGGTGCATGCAGAGCACACGACTCGCAGCGGCGCACGGCGCGCTCCACGTCCGCTGACAGCCCTGGCCAGAACATTACATCACGCGCGCACATATTACACCTCTCTATGCCTAGGTGACCTTCGTGTACTTTTACAATCATTTCGGCTCGTAAACTTTGCGGAATAAAAATACAAGATTTTTTTAAATATTAAGCCATTCACATGTTGGTCATATTGTGGAGTTCTCCTCAATATGACCAAACTTTCTAACGTTTTTATGAACATCATGCTCATTTTTTGGCCAGCTGTTTAATATGTACTTAATAAGTAACTGACATTCTTCATCAACCTCTGTCGCCTTTCGAACTCTATCTATTTTTTCTCTACTAAACGGCATACATTCAATCATAAAACATGTTTGCGTCTCAACATCCTCAGACATTCGATCGTGCATAAACTCCGGCAGAGGAGCCCTCGATAACGTATCGGCAATATACATATATTTGCCCGGAGTATACACCACCTTGAAATCGTATCCCTGTATCCTCATCATCATGCGTTGTAGTCGTATCGGTACAGATGACAACGCTTTATTGCCCCCAAGGGCTTGTGGGCTTAGCTTTCCATTGACGTCAGTGGAGTTTGGTGTTGATACGTATTTTTACAGAAAGATTACACTATTATAAGCACACACACAATGTCTCAATATACGGAAACGCGTAATTTTTGAGAAAAGAATAATTGAAAATCAATTATTCTTGCAATGTTTACGTCTAATTTGCTAATAAACTGGCGCCATTTTGTAATGTCATTGTCGACGTCAATAGGGATGTCGATTCTTTCCGAAAAATGTCGATTTTTAAATCGATTCAAATCGTAAGCTGATGTATCGGTTCACAAAAAATCGATTTCTAAAATGTCTATATTTTTTTAATGTTTCTATTTATAATGTAAATATAAACCCATTTTATGAAAAACAAGAAAGATACCATGATAAATGATCTCTTATTGAAATTTGTTTTATTTAACAGTACCTATTAGGGCAGATAAATAAAATAGGTTAGGTTCAACTTATGTCAAAGAACCGAATTGATTGACCCCGACTCCACCTGGTACGAGTCTGTCCTACCCCTAGAGTGGTTTTATAGAGCCGGAGGCGCGTAGGGGGAGCAGCCTCCGCCTGCCGTAACAAATCGTAGGCATCGGACGAGCCGGAGCGGCTGAGGCTGGTCGCCGAAGGCGACCAACAAGCCGAAGCTGCGGAGGCGAGGAGGGATGCCTGCGATTTGTTACGCTAAGGCGTAGAGGCTGCTCTTCCCGCAGCGCCGGAGAGGTAGCAGTCTCAAAATAGATACAGAAATCCTTCTGAATCAGTCCCCCTATATTTTATGATGAAGGGGATTTTTTTCTCATAAAATGGATATATATTTACATTATAAATGCAAACATGAAAAAAATATAGATATTTTAGAAATCGATTTTTTAGGAATCGATACATCAGCTTACGATTTGAATCGATTTAAAAAACGACCTTTTTCGGAAAGAATCGACATCCCTATTGACGTCGACAATGACATTACAAAATGGCGCCAGTTTATTAGCAGATTAGACATAAACATTGCAAGTATAATTGATTTTCAATTATTCTTTTCTCAAAAATTACGCGTTTCCGTATATTGAGACTTTGTGTGTGTGCTTATAATAGTGTAATCTTTCTGTAAAAATACGTATCAACACCAAACTCCACTGACGTCAATGGAAAGTCGTACCGGCTTGTGATCAGTTTGTACGGTAATATCTGACCTGCCATAAATGTACTGTTGTACCTCCTCGACTCCGCAGCTCCGGCTTGTTGGTCGCATTCGGCGACCAGCCTCAGCCGCTCCGGCTCGTCCGACGCCTACGATTTATTACAGCAGGCGGAGGCTGCTCCCCCTACGCACCTTCGGCTCTTTAAAACCACTCTAGGGGTAGGACAGACTCGTACCAGGTGGAGTCGGGGTCAATCAGTTCGGTTCTTTGACATAAGTTGAACCTAACCTATTTTATTTGTTATCTGCCCTAATTGGTACTGTTAAAATAAAACAAATTTCAATAAGAGATCATTTATTATGGTATCTTTCTTGTTTTTTATAAAATGGAATTATATTTACATTATAAATGCAAATATAAAAAATATAGATATTTTTGAAATCGATTTTTTGTGAATCGAGACATCAGCTTACGATTTGAATCGATTTAAAAATCGACCTTTTCCGGAAAGAATCGACATCCCTACTGACGACAATGACATTACAAAATGGCATCAGTTTTATGGTAGGATTAGATATAAACAATGCAAGAATAATTGATTTTCAATAACTTTTTTCTCAAAAATTACGAGTTTCCGCATGTTGTAACTTTGTGTGTGTGCTTATAATAGTGTAACTTTTCTGTAAAAGTACGTATTAACCCCCAACTCGACGGGAGTCAATGGAAAGCTAAGCCAGTGACTTTCCTGATAACGCCTAATTTTTCCATCCTACGTAACTCTGCTAAGAGTTTGTCTTTCATCCCCAGTGGTATTTTCCTAGTAGGGCAAATCACTGTCTGTACATTTTTATCTACGACAATAGAATACTGTCCAGGTAACTTACCCAGTCCTTCGAAGAGATCAGAATATTTATGTATATTTATACCGTCAACACTGGATACGAGTCCTTACATGACACAGCCTTCCAATCCCATAACATTTTGACAGTTTAAATCAGCTACCACAAATGGTAAAATGAAAGAATAGGTAAATTATTACCAGTAAAAGATTATACACATTTGTTAAAATATTTTAGGCTATGAATCAACATGCCTAAGTTTAAATAATCATTTTTCGAAATTACATTCAACATAGAACCTGTATCTAGTTTAAATTGCACTTGTCTACCATTACATTGAAAAATAACATTCCATTCTCTAGGTAACTTACATTTTTTATGCCAGCTTAATATCATGTCCACATAAAACATTTCAGCATCGAACATGTTTTCGGGCTCACACACATTCAAGTTTAAAACCTTATCGTGTAATGTATATTTATGCACACACACTTTAGCGAAATGCCCTTTTTTATCACACACATAACACAACGCATCCCGCGCCGGACACCGGTCGTCGGTGGAGCATCAACCATTGCCACATGACAAGCAGCGTGTTCGCGAAGAGTGAGAAACACCTCAAATTGTTTCCGCTACTTGCACCATGAGTCTGCTCGAGCAGCGGGGCCGCCTTCGAGCACTAAATCTACGGGAGGTCGCGCGTGTTCCATCACTTACTTTTACACAAAGTACACAATTTACGTCAAAGATAAGTTCCCTTATCAACAATGTTACTTTTACATTGACTATGTAATTTATTTCCATCACCGCTGCCACCATGTAATAAAATAAACGCTAGCTGGTTCAACACTGATTTATTATTTTTATGAAGGTACAGTATCCACACAAAATATCAATATACCCACAATATACTACACCAACCAGATGATAATACTATTTAAATACAGTAACAATAATAGTGTCCTCCAGGCCGAATTTCGGGCCCAGCGGCCAGTCTCAACAGAAAAAATATCTACGCAGGACAGAGTTAAAGTGCCCGAGTGTATGCGCAAACATAAGTGGCACGGAGGCACGGGGGTGTAACACCGCCAAATTCCTGATTGCGGGCTACTACTGAGAAATTCTGGTCAGAAAAACCTAATAATTGATTTTGACCTGACCCGAGATTCAAACTTGTGACCTCAGGATCGTCAGTCGCGTTTAGATCTACTAGACCAAAGAGACAGTAATAAGAAAAAATATAACTTAAAACCACCGTGCTTTGTGGCATTCCTTGGGGGAGGCCCATGTTCAGCAGTGGACTTGTGAAGGGCTGTAATGATGATGATGATGATGACTTAAAAGACAGTATTAATATTTTTTTATTTAATATTTAAACCAGACTTCAGTCATTTAGACAAATATTAATTGAAAAAAACAATGAAAAAATACCGTATGTATAATACTGCATAAATGTATTTTTTTCATTGTAGTGACAAAAGAACTTACAGCCCACTTGATAAAAAGTGGCTGTTCCAGCCCATGAATTTCAAATATAGAAGACTACAGTTTCGCAGTCACACCAGAAGACTAAAATGGAATGTCTCACAGCCTCTAATTATAAAGTTGCTATATAGTTCTATTTCCTTCTGACCGAAACGCCAGTGCAGATAGAGATCGTCTAATTAAACACCGCGTGCGCCTCACTTGTTGATACTTGTTATTAGATCTAAATGAAATATATTAACTAATAAAGTCACATAATAAAAACACATCGAACTTTTAATGACAAGAATTAGAAAATTCATATGGTTTTTCAAAATTTTAAGACATCTCACAACAACTCAGATATTAAAACAAGTGTATCTTTCTTTAGTTCAATCAGTTATGGCATACTGTATTAGTATATGGGGAGGTGCTACGAAAACAAAGTTTTTGGATTTAGAGAGAGTTCAAAGATCATTACTGAAAGTTATGAATTTTAAGCCTTACAGATTCCCAACACAAGATTTATACGCCCTGTGTGATCTTCTTACAGTTCGCAAGTTATACATATTAAATATAGTTCTTAAGCTACACAAGTCCCTTGCATATAATCTTGAAGTCAAAAATAAAAGGAGAAAAACTAACGTAGCTCCAAGTGCTCCGGTTAAAACAGCATTTGCTAGACGGCAACAGGCAAAAAAGGCGTCTTATTTGTACAATTACTTGAACAAAGAATTGAGTATTTATTCAAAAACTAGTAAAGAATGTAAGAAACTTCTTATTGAATGGCTCAAATCGAAAGATTATCACGAAATCGAAAATTCACAAAATCACGCAAACACATACAAAAACGCACGCACACACACACACACACACACACACACACACACACACACACACACACACACACACACACACACACAAACGCGCGCATACACACACACACACACACACACACATATTTTTTTTAAATTAATTTATAAAATGGAAATGAATTTTATGTTATTCTTGTAACTACAAGTATTGTATGTTAATTATGGAAGAGCGAGTTTTCCTGTCACAAGTATTGAAAAATACTTAAAAGGGGAACTCTGTGTACTGCTGATGATGTAAATTTATTGTTACAGAATAAACATTTTTGATTTTTTTTTTAATAAAGAATATTTTAAATAATAAAGTAGACCTATGCTTTGCTACGGAGGCAGGGCAGACATGGCAAACGCTCTGTCCCGCTGTAAATGTTCTACTGGAAGTTAACCAGCAAAAACAGTGGGATATTCCGTTGGTACGGGGCGTGCAGAAAGATTTGTTTCATAATTTCCATAGTGACCAAGATAAGGCACGCCTTCTAGCTGTTTTGACTAAGGAATCTAGTCACTGTTTACACGCTTTACCATCAAGTAACCTCGGCACATTACTTGATGGGGAAAGCTTGCGTATTGCCGTAGGAATCTGACTAGAGCGGCGCTTTATCAACCCTATGAGTACCCCTGTGGTAGCAGCGTCGACAAGTTTGGGCTCCACGGACTTTCATGTAAGAAAAGCGCTGGTAGATTTTCACGACCCAGTTCTTTGAACGATGTCATCCGAAGGGCTCTTGTCTCTATAAATGTTCCCTCGGTTTTAGAGCCTTGTGGAATATTTAGAGACGATGGCAGGAGACCCGACGGTATGACATTGGTCCCTTGGTAGAGAGGTAAAGCCCTAGTGTGGGATGCTACTTGCGTAGACACTCTGGCGGCCTCTCATCGCAGGGGTACCTCGTTTAGAGTCGGGGCGGCATCAGAGGCAGCTGAACTGAGTAAGTGGCGCAAATATGAGTCTCTGAGAGATGACTACATATTTGTGCCATTTGCTGTAGAGACTATCGGTCCATGGGGTCCACGTGCGGTGAAGTTCTTAAAGGAATTCTATCCGCGGCTGGTCGTTGCTGCTGGTGATAAGAGGGCTGATTCTTTTCTCGCTCAAAGGCTAAGTATAGCCATTCAGCGGGGAAACGCAGCCAGCGTTCTTGGCACGATACCGCGGGGAGTAGGACTATATGATAATTAAGTTTCTAGTTTTAGTTTTTTTTTATTATTATGATTAGAAATATATGTATAATATCATGTAAAAAGTGAAATAATATGATGTAATAATAATAGGTCTTTAGGCACTGGCCATTTCAAATCAAAATATTTATTGTTTAGCTAAAAATTATAATTTCAAATTAATTTTATTTTAAGAACATGGAATTCTTTTTTCCAAATAAATCAATTGTTTATTGATTACCGTTATGTTTTCATCACTATTAAATCTTTTTCGTCATCATAGATACGTTAAAGTTCCATGAATTATGAAATATGAGTACCGGCGTGGCAAACGACGTTTACGGAGCGAATACCACAAACGAACACACCATCTGTTATTGGCTTGCCCGCTTCTGTTATGGAAATTTTGACCAGAAAAATGAAACTTGTGGTCGTCCAAAAACTTTATAACACTGTTTAGGGCGTTACTCACCGGCTACGGTCATCGGAGAGTTAAGAGACTCGAGTATCAAAATAAAAGTATCCCAGGGCGCCTGTTGTTGGATGATTAGTAAATGAAAATTCAAAGATACATATTCAGACAAAAAGTAGTTTATTTCCTTCTAAAGTTCATACGGATAGCTCCAAATATCAAGTTGTCACTTTAAAATACCCTGGGAACTGAGGTTTTGACTAACCTGGTGGATTACACAATATTACACTGTTTATGGTCAATCCCGCGAAGCAGTGAGGTAACAGATGTCCTCCAGGTGTACTCCGGTTGCGGTCTCCAGGCCACCCAGTCCCAATATAGCCACCAATTGAAGCTGCCTCGCCTCGTTCACATAGTTAAACTTGATATTGGACCATACTCAAAGTAAGGACTAAGGACCCCTATGACAAGACAAAAGAATCTATGAAATACCATGTACCGTTAATTACAGCACATGTGCTTTTAAGAAGACAAAAACATTTAGTACTTACAATTTATGGGAGGATGTGTTTCAACACATTAAACTGCCTGTAGACATTGTGTTTAAGGGGCCGTACGCCCAAGTACTCGTCACTTTAAATTTATGTTCCGGCGTTTCGATTCAAAAATTATATATGTGCGTGTGCGATCATTATAACGGCTCGCTCAAAAAGACAAGGCCTCCCTTGGGCTACGCGCCACCATCGATCCGTGGTAGGATTTCGAACTAACACGAAAGGTCAATTGCATGCAATTAGCTAGCTCGATTCGTCAATATACGTATCTAGTTACTTCGGACTAATGACGTTAGATGGCGCACTGATGTCTGTTCATCGAATGTAATAATATAAATATGCTAAAATAATGTACATGAAAATTTTCGTGTTACAACTTTGGTCGACAATGACGAATTAAAGGCGATTGTGGATGCTTACGATACTCAATCTAAGGCTGAGTTAACACCAGCTTTCGACGTAAGCACCAAAACAATATAGGTCCTTAATGATCGCCAGCGGAATGTACGCGTCGAGACGTGCCTTGCACTGCTCTACAGGCACACAAACGAAGGAATTATGAACCGCATTGTTCTGCAATGAAAAATGTATTCTGTTTGACAATCGCAAACGCTCAGCTAGTTGGGTGAATCAGCACCTAAACAATGTCCTAAAAGACAAGTTACCCCTAGAAAAATGATGGTCACTGTTTGGTGGTCTAGAGCCCGTGTGATTCTTCACAGCATTTTACCAAATGGGTGGTGAGCATTATTGCAGATGTGTTGTGAAGAACTGAACATAATGATGGAGAAGCTCGCATGTCTCCAACCAGCTTCGGTCAATCGCTCGTCTCTGCTGCTCCTGCACGACAACGCGTAAACTCATACTGCACAACAAACGGTCTCCAAGTTACAAGAGCTAGGGTTGGAAGGTCTTCGTCATCTGCCGTGCTTACCAGACCTTGTGTAGACTTCTACTCTTTGCAGAATTTGGATAAATTTTTGGCGGGATAAAATATTCAATACCCGTGAGGCTGTATAAAATTTGTTGCCTCACGTCCAGCTGATTTCTTCAATAAGGGCATCAATAAACTGCCACTACGTTGGCAAAGATGCATCCATTGCATGGGTGATTACTTTGATTCATCATTACAGCCCTTCACAAGTCCACTGCTGAACATAGGCCTCCCCCAAAGAATGCCACAAAGCACGGTCCTGAGCCACCTGCATCCATCGACTTCCTGCATATCTTACCAGGTCGTCACTCCATCTAGTGGGGGGACGCCCTACACTTCGCCTGCCGGTACGAGGCTGCCACTCGAGAACCTTTCTTCCCCATCGGTTGTCGGTTTGTCGAGCTATAAGGCCGGCCCATTGCCACCTCAGCATACTAATCCGTTGGGCTATGTCGGTCACTTTGGTTCTACTGTGGCTATCCTCATTTCTGAGTTTATCACACAGAGAAACTCCGAGCATAGACCCTCCATAGCTCGCTGAGCGACCTTGAGTTTCCTCATCCGGCCAGCAGTGAAGGACCACGTCTCAGTTCCGTATGTCATCACTGGCAACACGCACTGGGTGTACAGTCTCGTTTTCAAGTTTTGAGGTATACCTGATGAGAAGATGTGCCGTAATTTTTCTAGTCGGACTATTTGTCCCAGGTAAACATACTCGTCAACAACTTCGAACTTAGTGCTCCCAACAACTACCGGCATAGGTGTGACATGGACATTAAACATGATCTTTGTTTTGTCCATATTCATCTTAAGACCTATCCGTTGGGAAACACTATTGAGATCATTGAGCATAGTGCTTAGGTCCCCCAGCGATTCTGCCTTAACGACTATATCGTCGGCAAATCGAAGGTGAGTGATGTACTCGCCATTGATGTTAATACCGCATCCTTTCCAGTTCAGTAGCTTGAAAACGTCTTCCAATACAGCGGTGAAGAGTTTCGGGGATATGACGTCACCCTGTCTTACACCTCTCTGCAATTGGATAGGTTTCGTACTCTGGTTCTGTACTCGGATAGCTATCGTAGCCCTACTGTACAAGCACTTCAATACTTCGATACACCGACAGTCAACTTGGCACCGCTGAAGGGACTGCAGCACCGCCCAAATTTCGAAGGAATCAAAGGCTTTCTCATAGTCCACATTCGCCAGACATAGTTGCAAATTGTACTCCTCGGACTTTTGTACAATTTGCCGAAGGGTATGTATGTGTTCTATGGTGCTAAAGCCTTTTCGGAAACCGGCTTGTTCGGGAGGCTGGAAGTCGTCAAGTCTGCACGCGAGACGATTCGTAATGATTCTCGAAAACAGCACGTAGACGCGGCTCAGAAGGGAAATCGGTCTGTAGTTCTTCAAGAGAGCGTTGTCACCTTTCTTGAAAAACAAGACCACCGCACTTCTGCTCCACGCTTCCGGTGTAATGTTACCATGGAGGACGGAATTAAAAAGCTTCTGAAGGACTTCAAGTACCGGTTTTCCACCCGCTTTCAGAAGCTTCGCTGTAATTCCATCCTCGCCTGAGGCCTTGCCGTTTTTAAGGTGCTGGAGAGCCATTCTAATCTCGCTCAGACTGACGTCCGGGATATCTTCGGAATAGCGTCTGATAAAACTCGCCTTTGGATCGTTACTCACACTTGCGTGCGGCTCCAACGATGACGTGTACAGCTGCCCATAGAACCTCTCAATCTCACTCAAAATCTCAGGTGCCCCGGAAACGATGCTGCCACATTCAGTCTTCAGCTTTGACAGTTGGCTCTTTCTGGCAGACAGATCTCTGGCAAAGACTTTGGAGCCTTGGTTCCGCTCGATCGCTTCTTCAATATGAGCTGTATTGAAGTTGCGTAAGTCCCGCCGCATGCATTTGAAGATCTGTCTGTTCAGTTGCCTGTATGCTGTCAAATCTGTTGAAGAATGTAACTTCATCTCCCGTCTAACAGCCATGAGATTAAGAGTGTGATCGGGGAGTTTTTGTGTTCTTCTGCGGCGGGTCTTGCAGAACTTAGCTCCGACCGCATGGACAGTTTCCACGAGCTTGTCATTCATATCGTCCACTTCATTGCAGTCTTCTCGGCACTGAAAACGGCTTTGTAACTCGAGCTAAAAAGGTTTCGGGACTTTGGATTAAAGTACGAGGGGGACGGAGCGTTGACTTCATTAAACGAGACCTCTCCAACTTAACGTTTAGGTTCAGTGTGCCTCTAACCATTCGGTGATCGCTGCCGGTTTTCACCCTCACGATCACGGAGACATCACTGAACAGTTGTCGTCTGGTCGTCATAATGAAGTCAATCTCATTTTTTATCGAACCGTCGGGGCTCGACCAGGTCCACTTCCTGTGGGGCCGCTTCTGGAAGAAAGAGTTCATCATAAAGAGTCCCTCTTTCTCCATGAAGTCGGCCAGCTGCTGGCCCCTTGGGTTCCGTTACCCTATTCCAAGTTTCCCCACTTTCAGCTCACCGTTCTCTCTTGTGCCTAGTTTTGCATTGAAGTCTCCCATTAACATCGTATATTGGGTTTTGGAGGAATGCATGGCTCTCGAGATATCCTCATACATTTCCTCCACCTCCTCATCGGGGTGTGCCGAGGTTGGTGCGTAAACCTGTATGACCTTCAGCGAATACCGTTTGGTGATTATGAGTTTAAGGTACGCAACCCTCGTTGACACACTCCCAATCTTTACAACGTTGTTAAAGAGAGACTTGTGGACGATAAATGCGACACCTCCTTGGGACAGATGGTCGCCCTCCCGGTAATAGAGCAAGTTGCCGGATTCGAGGATTACCGTGTCCTCCCCCTCTCTTCGGACTTCAGATAATCCTATAATATGCCAGCGTAACTTGTCTATTTCTTCTTCCAGCTCCACAATCTTCTCGTCAGTCCTCAGGGTGCGTGCGTTGTATGATGCCAGGTCGAGTCGTCGTAGGTGGCAACCGAACCTCCACCGGAGATTCTTAGCTTCCCTTGCCCCGCCGTTACCATGGTCGCCACCGTCGCCAGGAATAGCGGGGCTGCAGGGGACTGGCGGCCGTCTCTTCGTTACTTTCATGGGGGGTATATTGCCATAGTTGCCACGCTTGGCGAGCGGGTTGACAACCGCAGTTTTTTTATTGTATTTTTGCCGTTACCAGGAAGATGCTGCTGCCCATCTCCTGTCTGTTTCCCTTTGTCGTCTTTTACGACACCCACGGGAAGATATGGGGTAGGTAGTGAATATTCTTAACCGCCACTACACGGCACTTTTACTAATAGAAATAAAATTCATAAAAAAACGTTACGTTAAATTATTTAAAAAAACGGCAATTTCATAGGTAAAAACCTAATATAAGTGAATGTAAATTATTGAGATAATAAAGTTTTTCTTAAACCGTAAATCTGGGCGCCTTGTATTTTGTGTTTTATTAGATTATATAATTTTTACTATATTTGAGATGATAAAAGTGATAAAATCTACCAACAATACAATGAGGCGCATGCAGTTTTAAATTAGATGATCTATACTGTTGTTTAAGGGCACAAAGAGAAGAGAGTCGTACCTACCTAGACGGAATCCTAGACAGAAAGTCGTACCACCTACCAACCTAGTCCTACTGCCTAGTAGAACGGTAATAATTGCGTAAACAAGCATTAGATGTAATTTCTGGACATACACGATCTGTTACTAATGGACTGATTAAATTTAAATAAAGTTTTATTCAACAATATCTAATAAAAATAACTGAAAATCCATCACAAACTAAAGCCTACTAGTTTGCGAAAGTCTAATTTAGTCGAAAACTATATACCCTTGCTTACTACTGTGTTTTACTAAAAGTTTAAAAAACAATTAGTCGTCGCTTCACAACAGCCAGCTGGAGCTAGAACTGCCAGTGGTGTGTCCTACGTAAAACTTTAACGCTACTGGAACTTTTGCTGCATGTGAATGTTTGGCCGTATTCACATCATTATTTTTAGACTCATTTGCGCTATTGATATATTCTATCCAATATTTTTTAGTAAATTTAATTTTTATATAATATATTCAAACGCTTATCAACCATTTAATATTGTCATGACTTGAATATTATTTTATTATCATCGCATGGATTGGACATTTTAACAAATACTAATGGTAACTATATAACAAGTACATTTGTATATCCAAATCAAGAAAATGAATAGAAATTGCATCAAAATCCTATGCAGATGGCAATTTTCGATTGTGATGTTTGCATGCTCTGGTAGGTAGGCTGTCACATGATATTTTACAGTGGTAGAGCCACGCGGCAGCTTTTGCTGTCGCACGGATGGGCCAGCTCGAACCGGGGTGGTACCACGACCTCACAGAATACCAGCGTGAATTAGAGGTTTACCTCTGCATTTCGCTTGGTGAGTGCAGGTGGCCGGAGGCCCTTTTTATTGGAAATGAGGCATTCCATCTTAGTCCTCACGGGTGACAACGCATCTGCATTTTGATTTGTAATAGAGGATAGATGTAGATGTTTATGGGCCGCAGCAACCACTTACCATCAGGTGGACTGTGTGGTCGTTTGTCACCCTTATCTTATAAAAAAATATCATGTGTCTTATACACGAGTTCATACGTCAAAATAGGGAAACGCGTACCCTAATCAAATAACTCATTCCTACACTGAATAAAAACAAATCTGTTTTGAAGACATGTCAAATCATAATCGTCATCACTAGTGATCTCTCAATATTAGCTCACGGTCAAAAGGTTGACCTTGAAGGTCCTGAATTCGATGTAGCCTTGAGGACTTCTTCGTTAGTAAGACAAACATCAGGAAATAAGACGACACTGTTCATTTATTCATTATTGATGTAGGTATTTGCATAAGAAAAAAAACATAATCAGTTCCAAAGTTTATTGTAAGAAATTGTGAATTTAACAATGCTTTAATTTGTACTAGCTAGTAATCAATAAATTAATATACCGGATACAAACTTACAGTTTTGAGTATAAAATAAAAAAAAATACAAATGATTTCTAAATTACATATCAAAAAACTTTTCATTCACAAACATTTTCAATATAAAACATTTTTGGTCCCACTCAAACGAAGCAATATTAGGAACTAGAAATACTGTAGGAATTTCGTAGAAAGTACAAATTATTTTCTTTGATGATACTTATCACAGTACCTTACGATTGTAATATTTAAGTGCAATGTGCGAATAATTAAGCGTTAAATCTAAAGTACAATCGAATACACAAAACTAAATCACTCGTAATATACAAAGAGTAAAGACACACGTTCTATTACTAAAACAGTTAATGCTTTAGCTCTATTTTAAGTAACGTTACATTTTTTATATAACACATTAGTGATAAGTTTTTCAGCTCGCATTTCACCCGAAAGTAGCTGCCATCGTCCATAAATACATACAGGCCATTCCAAACATAAAAGGCTTTTGCATAGTCATGTCACAGTATTAATGTGAACTACATTTTTAGCTTGAAGTCAAAGGTCCAAGCTTATCCTTAAATACAAGAATGTTCTTTAATGTAAGAGTTATTTTCTAAAGCAGTACAATATGTAGATAACACAAATTGAAAACGTTGACTTTTATCTCCTTGAATCTGTGATGAATCTGAGTTTCGTTTTGGCGAAGGTTTTGTGTGATGTAGGAATTGGAAAATAAATATACATAATCAAAAACATTATATAATTAAAAGTGCAAAAATACTCTGGAACTATCAAACAACTGTTTAAAATCAATTGAAACGAACATTTAAAAAAATTTAAGCAGTTTACATTTCTTTTGAAATTGCAATGAGAATGGTAATTAAAGAAGCAAATATTTTTTTATTACAAGTTATAAATCGCAAAGGGAACAACCACTTCGCATTTTGATCTACTCTTATTATAACGATTTCGATGATAGTATCTAAAAACGGCGTAAATACTACTTACTTAAATTGCTTAGACATAAAATATCATTTTTGTTTGTTTAAGTTTGTAAAGGATTTATCACAAATCAATATAATTCAAAATATTTGATTAATTCAAAAACTTGTAGAACTGTTATGTTGCAGACCGAAATATTGACGAAAAGTCCCACGTATTACAATATAAATTACTGTCACTTTGTAAACATAATTGAACTTTATTTAATGTAAGATCCAATTTCTCAATTCATTGGGTAACCCAAAAGCGTTCAAAAGGTCAACTTTTGCTTGACATTTTCTTTAAAATTAACTTACTGAGTTAATTCAATTCAAACAAATTTACAATCGCTATGCTTTTGTATATATTTAAGTTGCAAGATATTGAGTTTGTAGGGCATTAATCCGTTACGAGTTCGGAATAAGTAATGATGTTTCAAATGATGTATTCTAAAATATCTTGACGATGCATTACCTAAGTATGTTAAAGAAATAAAAAAGTGTAAATTTTAATAGTAGTATAATTATAAATTAAGTGGGTTTAAGTCTAGATACTAATGGAATAAATTAAGTATTCTTAGGATACATTTCTTAATTGTGATTATAACGAACATAATTATATTTTTAAGAATCCTCATACATATTTGCGTCTGTTGTCAATGTTGAACCAAAAGATATAGCTATAGTATTTCACCGGCATAATAAATATGGAGTATATAATAAATTACAATGTAAATGCTCGGATATGTTTAAATATTCATAATTAAATAAAACAAAAGTGAACTAAGCAAATGCCAGCAGTAAGGCAAACATAAATATTTGGTCCTTTTCCTAAAGATATCGTCTTTACCTTTAAGAAGTAAGTAGGTAGTACATTTCCTAATGTTATAGTTACTAATACAAAAGTATTTTCTTAAAGTTGACAAACTTTTAAGTAGTGTAGAATTTAATTCAATTAAAAATATACAAAGACAAAATTTTTTAATTAATTTCGTAATAATCATTTCAAAATGTCACTTATTCCCTTCTTTTCTAAAACAATCTCCAGAATATTTGATTCTAGAACAATACGACAATTCAAAATGGCAAAAGAGATCTTTACAATGTAAAATTCAAATTTAACTTTGTGTTGTTGACAAGCGGAGTCGCTAGTAATGAACCTTATACTTTTATGGTTTTGTTTCAATAAGACTTACATTCAATTTTAAATGTATAATATTTTTTTGTGATATAGTAAAACAATTTAGAACTTGAAATTTCTTAAAGCAAAACAAAATACCTAGTCTTTTAATTGCATGTTTACTGTTTCATAATTAGTTGCTAAATATTTTGCATATTATTCTCATATAATAATTATCGAAATAGCGAAGTTAATCGATTACTTTGATACATTTTCAAGAACAAGTTAATATAAATGAAATTTCGTTTGGAAGTTAATATGACGTCACAATTAAATTCATTAAATCACTTCACTGTTTACTGAGGTGGTAGAACTAAGAGCTAGCGACAGATCTGGTTTTCATTCTAGAAAGTTCTTCTGCTTCTTCTATTGTGTCAGGTAGCCTCATGTTCCTTGTTTCAGGCAGCATTAACACTAACGTACTTGATATGATACACATCACACCAAATATCACCGTCGGCATCGATTTGTGGTACGCGGACTGAAACAAGAATACGTAATTATATATATATATATATATATATATATATATATATATATATATATATATATATATATATATATATATAAACTAGGTTTAATATGTTTTTAACCAAAAAGATAAATTTAGATGGTTCGGTAGCACAAAAGCTAAGAATTAGTGTGCAGAGTTGCGAGCCGTAGAATCGATGTCCGCGCGTAACAAATATTGGCGTGACCTACAAATATTTGTTCTGAATCTGGACGGTCATCCATATGATATTGGTGTATGCAAACACCTCTATGATGCAGAACAAACTCGTGGTGTGGCGGAAGAGTTATTCATATAATTAAAAAAATATCTCTGAATAGCAGCGAATCTATTTGAAAAGTTGCAAAAACTAAAAATTGCCACAAATTTGATGAGGTACGAAAATGTGACAGTTCGCCAAATTCAACCAATGTAAAAACTGTATAATATATTCAGCAGTAACTGTTCACAGTTAAACAGAGTACAGTACAGGCCTTCTCTCACGTCTAGGAGCAGGGCCGGACCACACCAATCACGGACGACAATATCGGGCGCAAAAACGGGCGGAACACAACAGGTTCATGGAAATAGTGGTAGGTAAAGGAAGAATTTTGTAATAGACGTATGTGTTCGAATCAACAAGAGGTTTATCTAGAATAAAGGTTATTTGATTTTCCTTTGCATCTACTTTTAAATCTATACTTTGCTCTAATTTTAAAATGTTTTGTACTTTTACAGGAAATACCAAGATTATTTCTTTGTTCAATAATTTTTAACAATGTCAAGAGTTCATCGGTGTAACTAATAAAATAATGAAAAAATTACCTGTCTTATTCTCAATTTCACCTAAAAGTCATGAAATTTTCATAATATCGTTTTAATTATTTTTAAGACATTAGTAACCAACATTAGGCAAAGAAGATAACAGATGTGTTTAACAGTTACACTGTTGCATAATTGCATTAAAATCATTCGGTATGTATTCTATATATATATATATATATATATATATATATATATATATATATATATATATATATATATATATATATATAGTATAGTGTAGTATTTTATAGGATAGTATAGTAAAGGGTGGGCCAGAAAGGAGTACGATTTTAAAAACACTCTTGCGTTTGAAGCTTTAGAGAGGGGACTGCGCGGGTGGTGGGGTTAAGTAGCTCGGTTCTCGGAAATTTAGTCGCGATGGATCACTTCACGGGAGCGCAACGTGCATTCTGCGTTAAACATTATTATAGAAATCACAATTCGTTCGCTATTGTTCGGCGTTTACTTCGACGTGAGTTTGGATTACATGACCTAAATCAGTGTCCGAAGGAAAGCGTGATTCGATCGTGGGTCAGAAAGTTTGAAGCTACTGGTTCGACTCTCAAACAGAAGCCTGCGGGACGCCCAAGGTCAACAAGAAGGGAAGACACAATTGACCAAGTTAGAGCTTCAGTTCAACGTAATCCTGCTCTATCGACTCGAAAGCGTTCAGCCGAACTTGTGGTGTCCAGAACATCTTTGCGTCGCATTTTGTTGAAAGATCTGAAATTGCATCCATATAAAATTCAACTTGTGCAGGAATTACAGCCAAATGATCCAATTTTAAGGAGAGCTTTTGTTGAAACGATGCTGGAACGCTTTCGGAGTTTCAACAATATTCTGTTCTCCGACGAAGCCCATTTTCACATAAATGGGCAGGTGAATAAACAGAATTGCCGTTACTGGGCTGCAGAGAACCCACGTGTAAAGCATCAAAAGCCTCTACATTCGCCGAAAGTAACCGTTTGGGCGGCCATGTCGGCGCACGGAATTATCGGACCTCACTTCTTCGAAAATCGACAAGGTCAATCTGTCACTGTAAATTCTGACCGATACATAGCCATGTTAAGGGATTTTTTTCTTTCCACAACTGCAACAATTTCAAGCCTATAATCGTGCGACATGGTTTCAACAAGATGGCGCGACATGCCACACAGCTAATGCCTCTTTGGCGGGCGTAAACGAGATGTTTGGTGAGAAACTGATATCGCGCCGAGGTGACATTGAATGGCCTCCTAGAAGTCCGGATCTTACACCACTGGACTTTTTTTTGTGGGAATACCTAAAAAGTAGAGTCTACTCCAATAACCTAGCCACAATTGACCAATTGAAGACCAATATCCGGAAAGAAATGGCAGATATTCCCCGTGCAATGTGCCAGCGAGTTTTTACCAATTTGAGGTTCAGATTCGAAGAATGTTTGCAGCGCGATGGTGCACATCTGGATGATGTTATTTTTTAGAAATGAATTTCCCAGATGTAAATTTTTGTAGAAATGAAAGTTTGTATGTAAATTGTACTTAGTTTTTTTTTAATGATTTTTTTCAATTTCGCAATTCTTTCTGGCCTATCCTGTATAAGGTATTCTATCAATAAGTCCAAAGTATGATTGCTAACTTTTTTGTTAAGCTGCGATAAGAATTGTACGCGATAGAGCCATGCTGCAGCTATATTAGTAGTATAGTTGCAGCACGAATGGGTCGCCTCAACCGGGGAACGACCACGCTCTCAAAGAATACCAGCGTAAAATAGCAGCTCAACACTGCTGTGTTTCGTATGGTGAGTGTAGAGAATCGGATACCCTTTTGACTGGAAAAGAGGCATTCCATCTTAGTCTCCACGGGTGACAACGCATCTGAATTTTGATTCGCAAACGAGGATAAATGTAGATGTTTATGGGCCACAGCAACCACTTACCATCAGGTGGACTGTGTGCTCGTTTGTCACCCTATCCTATAAAAAAATATATGCGCAAGTGTAGGTGACACGGGGCCAGCGTTGCGATCGATACGGCAATTGCCGTAATATACGGCATTCCACGATTTTTTTAAAGATTATACGGCATACGACAGGCTTTTCATTGCCGTATCAAGTATTACGGCAATTCAGCTTTGCGATAAACCACGATGGCAAATTATGAACAAAAACATAAATACCTGTTTCGATATCGATATTTTTTCACTTCCGTCATCCCATAAGTGATAATAAAGAGCATGAAGGTTAGAGAAAAGGAGAACGATCGCCGTAGAAAATAGTGTCCCAGAAATATGGACAACATTAGTGATAAAGAGTGTGGTTGTCTATGACTGGTTGTTTATGAGTAGTTGTCTATGACGGGGGATTACCGTTCCATCTTTCCTTTTATGAGACTGACAAAGATAGCATGATACATGGTTGACATTGATAGAAGTAATGAATGAAAGAGATATACATATTTACTTTGTTTATATTATCGAATGAATGTACAACATTATGAACTATGAGATGTGTACTGTACTTGTGTAGTATTTACTCATTTTACTCTGCTCTGGCAGTAAATTTAATTTGGATCTCCCATGCGCACGGTCGTGCTTCATGAATTTTCATTTTAATCGTTACGAGGAGGTATTAGTGAAAGTATTACTTTATAGTTTATTGTTCTGATTTGATTTGATCTACTCTTACAAGATGAGTGACACAGAAGGAGAAGGCCCTTCTACGCCAAAGAAAATTAGAAAGGGTAAACATATCAAACAAAAATATCGACAGCAGTGGGAGAATGAAGAATTTTTCAAAGACTGGATTGCTCCTGTTGATGATGATCCGTATAGAGCGAAGTGTACTAAGTGCGATGTGAAATTATCATGTGAACTTTCAACTCTGCGACGGCATGTCACAAACAGTAAGCATAAAAACAGACAAATGGCTGCACTTTCTACAAAAAGTTTAAGCTCTTACTACAAATCACGTGAAAAGGACAAAGACGTCTTAGTTATTGAGGCTGAAATTAAACTTGCGGGATTCGTGGCTGAACATAATATATCATTTCTGGCAATGGATCATTTGTCGGATGTATTGAAATCTTGCTTCCCCGATTCAAAAATAGCGGCTGATTTAGCTATGAAAAGAGACAAATGTACAGCAACTGTGAAAAATGTGATTGGTGAAAGTCAGAAAGTGTACTTAGAGAATATTTTGAAACACCAGAAATTCAGTGTAATGGCTGACGAGTCTACGGACATTGCATCCTGCAAAACAATATGCATTGTTGTTAGGTATTTTGATAAAAAGTATAAGAAAATTATAACATGCTTATGGCAATTAGAGCCTCTGCACGCGAAAAGTGTTACAGGAGAAACGTCGTCACGAGAATGTACTTCTGAATCACTTTACTTAACCATTATTGAAACATTCACTCAGCGTAATGTGCCCTTAGAAAATATTATCGGTTTCGCGTCAGACGGCTGTAATGTGATGATGGGTGCTCAGAACTCAGTCGCCAGTCGATTACGATCTGCTTTACCTGGTATACAAATAATAAAGTGCATCTGTCATTCCATGCATCTGTGCGCAAATGAAGCATGTAAAGAAATACCACGACGTTGTGAAGATTTGGCGCGAAATGTGTATGCATTTTTCAAACATAGTGCCAAAAGGCAAGCAGAGTATGTTGAATTTCAAATTTTTATGAATACAAAAGTGCATAAATTGCTACACCCATCTCAAACGCGATGGTTATCGCTACTATCTGTTGTAAATAGATTGTTAGAGCAATGGGATAGGAAATTATTTTTTGCTCAGAAATGGTTTGAGGAACGCACCGTAGCTGCAGAGCTGATTTTTCGCGAATTACATGACGATTTCGTAAAACTATATATTTTGTTTTTACAATGGATATTGCCTAAATTTGTAAAACTCAATGAGTATTTTCAAGGATCGGATGCCAGATTGGTAGAACTCGACGATAACATGAAATTTCTTTACAAAGAGATCTTGCAATGTTATATGTTCAGAGATTATGTTAACCAGACAGAAATATGTTCTATTAACCCAGAAAATTCAGAGTATTTTCTTCCCCAAATATACATGGGTATTAAAGTCCTCACTGAAACTAAAAAACCAAATATTATAAACCAGAAAGACCTTTTAAATGAATTTAATCATCGATGCCGAAAATTTCTCATAACGAGCTGCAAGGAAATCCGAAAGAGATACGATTTTTCAGATGAGATACTTCCACTTCTTAAATATTTGTCACCAAAAGAGGCTGTGAGCCAAAGTGTCAGAGAAACTTTTCCGTCGTTGTTGCCACTGACCCAGCAATTGCCACGAATTGTGAGAGATTCGGATATGCAACGAATTGATGACGAGTGGAGGTTGCTACCAAACATAAACAAATTTTCAGAATTAGAAATAGACACATGGAAAGTATATGAATTTTGGGCAAATGTCCAAGACACTACAGCCTGCAAATTATTGGCAAACTTTGCTCTAGACGTATTATGTCTACCACATAGCAATGCAGATTGCGAAAGAGTTTTTAGTGAAGTTAATAATATGAAAACAAAATCTAGAAACAAATTGATAACATCCACTGTCAACGGAGCTCTATTAGCAAGACAAGCAGTTAAAAATCAAGGAGGTTGTTCGAAATTTATAGTGTCAAATGATATGCGTAATAAAATGAAATGCAATGAAAAATATTCATTGCATAGACAAGCGAGTGATGTTTTCGAATCAATTAGAAACTTATACGGTGAAGACATTTCAGATTTCATGTAATTTATTTAATTATTTGTAGAAATAAATACTATACGGCAATTTCGTGGATTTTTTCATAAATACGGCAATTTTCGTTTTCAAATACGGCAACTCAATTTTTTACAGTCGCAACGCTGCACGGGGCGTAATTCGGATAGCGTTCAGCCGAGTAGCGTCGATTCTATTTATATAATATACCTAGGTAATAGCTAACTTTTATTTAAACTTTCATATAAGTTATAGAAATAGAAACAGAAACGTTTTTATTTAATATAGATTACAAGTAAATAAATACTTATTGAAAGTCAGTCCTTTGTTTAACAGAAAGTTTTGTTTGGCAGAATTTGTTTGAAAAACATGATGAAATGGATACCAGCGTAAAATAGCAGCTTAACACTGCTGTGTTGCGTATGGTGAGTGTAAAGAACCGGAGACCCTTTTTACTGGAAAAGATGCATTCCATCTTAGTCCTCACGGGTGACAACGCTTATGCATTTTGATTATTGATCGAGGATAAATGTAATGTCTATGGCCTACAGTATCCGCTTACTATCACATGGATTGTGTGCTCGTTTGTCACCCTTATTCTATGAAAAAAATCTTCGACGCAATTATTAAAAAAATGATAAATTGCAATATATATACTTACCAATAAGGGCGTCAATGGTGCGATAAGAGATCCTATCCTTCCGGCGGTCGAACAAAAACTAATTAGCGTCTGTCTCATGTTGGTGGGGAAGACTTCCGACACGTAGATGTAGACTGAGCTGTACGCAAGGGTGACGCTCCACTTGCCGATCAGGTAGAGAGCGATCGACCACCAGTCAGCTGTGCACCAAAGGAATCTGTTTTAAAACAATTTTACACGGATGCACTGAGTGGCAGAGTTCTTTAACCCTGCTTAAATATATATAAATGTAATAACTACATGAGTCGTGGTAGCTCAGTGGTTTAGCGCTCGCTATAAATTTCACAGTACGCGAGTAACCCGGGTTCGATCCCCGCAGGCACCAATGAAATTGTTAATTGCAATTTTAAGTGCTAAATTATCATGTTTTTTTTTTTTTTTTTTTTTATAGAATAGGGGGCAAACGAGCATGCGGCTCACCTGATGGTAAGTGACTACCGCCGCCCATGAACAACCGCAACACCAGGGGAATTGCAGATGCGTTGCCGACCTTTTAGAAAGGTGTAAGCTCTTTTCTTGAAGGTTCCTAAGTCGTATCGGTCCGGAAAATTCGCTGGTGGTAATTGATTCCACAAGGAAGTCGTGCGAGGGAGAAAACTTCTTCTGAATCGCACAGTGGTGGACCGCCAATCATCCAGATGGTATGGATGGTAACGCGAGTTTTGTCGCGATGTGCGATGGTGAAATTGAGCGGCTGGAATTAGTCCGAACAATTCCTCAGAGCACTCCCCGTGATAAATGCGATAAAATACGCAAAGAGATGCAACATCTCTACGCAGTGCCAGTGTATCGAGCCGATCAGAAAGAACTCGGTCGTCGACGATTCGAACCGCTCTGCGCTGGATGCGGTCAAGTGGAAGGAGCTGGCACTGGGGTGCCCCGGCCCAGAGATGAGAACAGTATTCCATGTGGGGCCGAACTTGCGCTTTGTAAAGTTGCAAGCGATGTGCCGGCATGAAATACTGTCTCGCTCTGCTGAGCACGCCAAGCTTTTTAGAGGCCAATTTGGCCTTCCCTTCCAAGTGACCACGAAACTGCACACTATTCGATATGTCGACGCCAAGGATTCCGATACTGGCTGAGGCAGTAAGGGGAGTGCCTTGAAACTGAGGAGATACGACAAAGGGGTTCTTTTTAGCGGTAAACGCGCAAACTTGTGTCTTCTGGGGATTGAACTGGACTAGATTTAGTCGCCCCCAATCCGAGACTTGTGCTCTGCGATGAAGGAAAACATCGTGAGGAATCCCGCATGTCTGAGAAATGAAAATAAAATTATATAAATATTTCGAAGACATGTGAAGGTACACGCGTTGGGGCAGCGCGGCTGACCCTTCCTTGCCCTAAAGCCCTCTTAGAAGTGAGAAGGGGCCTGTGCCCAACAGTGGGACGTATATAGGCTGTTACTTTTAATTTAGTAACAACATTAATATATCTTTTCTAAGCAGTCTAAATAATTTAAGTATATAATTTCAAGTATAGCTCCTTCCCTGCCAGCCATGAAGATATTCTAATAACAATTATGTGCTGCTCCCATAAAATACATTATATGTATATAAATTGCGAAGGTACATTGTAAGATTATTTTTTTCAGTAGCTTCAACTGATATTTTAACGTAAGAAACGAAAAGGGTAGCACAATAGTGGACGATGTGTTTTGTTTGCAAAATGACATATATTCACCCGATACAATTATTTGTAGGCCATACAAACACGTGTTACGTGTGGGATTCGAACCCGCGGCCCGATCTCTTAGCAATCGCGCTACGGTGCCATCAGATAGCCATCATTATTATGGAAGTATCCATTGAAGAAATCTCAAACCTTGATTCTTGTGAATGGTTGTAACGATAATGATGATGATGATGATAATGATGATATTTTTTTATAGGATATGGGTGACAAACGAACACACAGTCCACCTGATGGTAAGTGGTTGCTGCGGCCCATAGACATTTACATCTATCCTCTATTACAAATCAAAATGTAGATGCGTTGTCACCCGTGAGGACTAAGATGGAATGCCTCATTTCCAGTAAAAAGGGCCTCCGGTCACCTGCGCTCACCAAGCGCAGAAACGCAGAGGTAAACCTCTACTTCACGCTGGCATTCTGTGAGGTCGTGGTACCACCCCGGTTCGAGCCGGCCCATCCGTGCGACAGCAAAAGCTGCCGCGTGGCTATACCACTGTCAGAGATGTGAATGAGAGATGTAATCTACCGAATAGACACAACTAAATATAAATTTGTCTGATAATGATTTTTTTGTATCTTTAAGAAATTTTAAAAAATTACGAAATTTTATGAAGTGAGTTATAATTTTAAAAGAATATTAAAAATTACGAAATAATATTAAATGAGTTAAGTTTAAAAAAAATACTATGCGGATTTGATACCGTTAAGTTTAAAAAATTAAGTTTAAACGTAATTCGACAGAAGCCGTAAAAATAACTTAATTTCCGCAGAGTTTATCTGAATAGTTTACACGAGCATTTATCGTCATAAGTCATACTAGTTCAAGGTCTATCCACTGCAATTTGCATTCCATTATACAATATCTACAATACGTCGCCTTTGATTGATAACGCCTTTGGTTAGCGTTATTATGTTTTATTAATCAAATGACATGTCATTTGATTGAATAGAACATACTATTAACACACAAATAAACGTTTAATTATTATATTATATTACTTTATGGAAATACATTACGTTATGTAGTGAGGTTGGGCAGAAATGAAGAACAGATAGGAGACCGCAGTTCCAGATATTTTTCACGGTAAGCGCTGACTTTCAGTGGTTTATTGTGAATATTTTTTGGAATACTTAGTATGTATAATTTTCAAGTGATAGAGCCACGCTGCAGCTATATTATGTTTGTAGCACGAATGGGTCCACCCGACCGAGGTAGGACCACGCTTTCACAGAATACCAGCGTAAAATAGCAACTAAATGCTGTTGTGTTTTGTATGGTGAGTGTAGAAAAACCGGAAAACCTTTTTACTGGAAACTGGATGGCGAAGAAGACGTTTCATACGTGATAAAGCCACGCTGCGTCTGTATTACCCTTATTTACCTTTTCCTTGGCAATAATGAAAGGTTGTCAGGTGTAAGCAGGTAATCAAATATAAGTAATGTACTCTCATCGAGTTTCCTGATATAATTATATCAAAATGGTAGAGCTTTGGTGCAGCTATATTATGATCGTAGCATGAGTGTGTTGGCTCGACCGGGAAAGTAATACACTCTCGCAGAACAGCACCGGAAAATAGCAGTTTAATGCTGCTGTGATTTGTATGGTGAATGTAGAGAATTGTAGACCCTTTTGGACTTGTTACGCGGCATTTCATCTTTATCCTCAGAGGTGGCAACATATCTGAACGTCTCTTCTTAATCGAGGATAGATGTAGATGTCTATGAGCCACAGCATCCACTTACATTTAGGTGGACTGTGTGCTCACCCTTTGTAACTATTTTAACACGTTCACTGTCCGGTTTCCAGACACAATAGTAAGACAATAGAAGTGCCCTATATGTAGTGCACGGGACAGCGAAAGAGTTAATAGACAATAAAGCGTAAATAAATAAATAACCATAAATTTAGTAGACAATAAAGCGTGAAGTAATAAATAATTATTAAATAAATAACCATAAATAGCAAATAAAATCCAAGAGCAGCAATAAACGAATGACACCATGATCACATACAGCTGTTTATTCCTAGTCACCACCTGACAGTTGTGTAATGTAGAATATTAACAACGAAAATAATTAAAGAATCATTGTAATCGCACTTACGAAACCGTAGTTAACCTACCTAAGCCGTAGTTACAAGTGCTCGACCTCCTTAATAATTGCTTAAATCGTGTCAGTGTATAACGGGATTAACTTTGAATTGTCAGGTTTATTAATTCAGTTTGCATTGTCATTGATATTAGCGAACATAAAGATAATAATTTAAGCGTAAACAATTTAAAACAGACATGCACATGTTGTTTAATATAAATTAATGTTTCATAAGCGAATTTTAGTTTATTTATAGATTCAGGTAAGATACTAAAGTGCATAATAAGATTGTTTACGTATGTTTACAAACGAAGCAAATATTATAATCAAACATAATAAGCAAATATATAGTAGGTGGTTCGGCACATCATGTTGTTCCGCACTTTCTGGTAGGTAGCGCGGTAGTCTAGTTTAGCGGCGAATAAAACAAGACTATTAATAACTTGATAACAGCGCCACCTATCGGATGCAGAATTAGTGATTTTCTTTTTGGGGACTAAATATATGGTGCATACGAGTCATTTTGTTTATTAATAGATAATTTGTTTTCAATTGACTACAGCGCCGCCTACAGGATAGGTATGAACCAGCCTCATGACCACGTCTTGACAAATAAAACTATATGAACTAAAACGGTCATATCGTTCAAAAATAACACGATCACTTACTGACGCACAAACGGTTATATCTACATATGTATAATTTTTTTTCTATATATAGAACCGATAGCTCATATTCAAGGGACCGTAAAACTTAAAAAAAAAAACAAAGAGGTACTCACATCGTGGCAAAAATGCAAACAGCAAACTCGTAACAGCACAAGTAACGTAGTTTACTATCAATGTCTTTTTCCTTCCATACTTGTCCAATACAATTACCACTACTATATAAGCCGGAATCTCTACCAACACCACCAGCATAAAACTCACATATTTATTACCACTTAGAGACACAGAGTTTATTGACAGTCCATAATATACCAACGAACAAGTCATCCATAAGAATGAGCATATAACAAGTCTCTTCCAAATGATACTTGAACGGATTGCTTTCGAAAATTGTGATTTTTTATCACCAGTTTGATTCTCGGGCTTGAGAAGCGGGTCGGCTAACGCCTCCAGTTCAAGTTTACGTGAATCAAGGTTATTCATTTTGGCGGCACTTTTTAATATTTTGACAGCTTCTTCCCGCCTTCCTTTGCTGAGCAGCCATCTTGCGCTTTCGTTCATAAACCATACGTAAATGCAGACCAGTATTGCGGGGCTGTAGAGTATTAAGATATATGTGCGCCAGTTGTCAACAAACCAGGCAAGTAGCGCGATTAGAACTACTCCAACTACGAATGTCATGTTGCACATTGCGGAGACTATCACACGTTGCTTTAGGCCCACTAATTCCACAGCTGAAAGAAATTAAATGATTATAAAAAATGTGCTTGTGTGTGTCAATACTTTAAATATACGTAAAAACTATACATTTACTTTTATATTTTTTTACTATACAAACGGGCACACAGTCCACCTAATGGTAAGTGGTAGCTGTGAGCCATAGACATCCACTGTCACCCGTGAGGACTAAGGTGGAATGCCTCGTTTCCAGTAAAAAGGGTCTCAGGTTCTCTACACTCACCATACGAAACACAGCAGTGTTAATCTGCTATTTTACGCTGGTATTCTGTGAGAGCGTGGTCCTTCCCCGGTCGAGCCGACCCATTCGTGCTACAACTATACTACTAATAGATATAGCTGCAGCATGGCTCTACCACGTAAGATATACATGCACGTATTTATTCATTAAAATACATATAAAAAGGCAATCAAATTTAGTATATCACTTATTACTTTGAATTACTATAAAGAAAGAATCCTTCTTTTTCCCAGTTTGTATAGATATATAAAATAAGAACATTTAAAGTAAGTCCCAATTATATTATTATTTTAAACGGCCATATTAGTCAAGTTATAAACTAATAAAATATAAAACTATATAAGCACAGAATTATTTTTTACCAAGAGATTACCAAGAGAGATCAATATATAAACGGATAAAACGGTTTCATAACTAACCTAGTACATAGGCGGAAGGGTACAACCCCCCTCCAAGTCCAGCCTCCAGGAAATGCATTGCCAGATACGTCAAGTAATCTTGAGTAAATGCTCTGGCAATACCGAATACAAAACTTGCACAGGAGGCTACACCCACAGCTACTTTCCGACCAAAGCGATCAGAAATGGCGCCCATCACCAACATGGCAGCAAACATGCCGGAGTTGTGGACAGTGCCCACTAACGCCCTTTTCCATTCTTTACAGCCTAGATCAAACTGGATAAAAATAATATTACATTATTTTATGTTATTGATACAATCATTTATTAAAGTAAGCGAATAAAAATAAAAATATTAAACATTACCGTTACAGCCTATCAAATGTTTTTTGCTGAACATAGGTCAACAACCAAAGACGGCTACAGATGTGTTGTTACCTCCGGGGACCAAGATGGAATCTCATAGTCTGTAATTACATTGGCTTCCTACATACATACAATCAGAAGATAGCAGCGCACGCAGTTGCTTGCCAGCTAAATACGTAGTAAGAAGGTTGCTATTACATAGATGCACTTTAAATCAGACTTTCACCACTCTCTTCGTATGTGACAAAGCAACTAACAACAGGACGGAACAATGGAAACACAGCGGGTTAAATAATAAACATTTATTTAATTAAGACGCCGATTTCAAGTTAGAATGAAGACAGTTTCATTTAAGTACGTCTACGTGTAAATTACACAGATTTATGCAGCATAAGGATTAATTTACAACCCCTGGGAGTTGAACAACGCATTCACTAACATCGCTACGGCATTCTTCACGCTTACGACCGAATTAAAGCTACTGGGTGTAGTGACGTTAACATATTGTGCACAATGAGTGCATTCTCTGGAGTAATGTATAATTGTAATGTAATGGAGGATTATAGATGTAGCCTATACATTAAAAAAAAACCTTAAGCAAGCCTAGGGTCTGTTCAGAGAGAATAGTCGTGGCTAAATTATGAAATATTTGAGAATAACAAAATAATTTATTTTATATATCGTTTAAGGTATAAGAATCTTTGGGTTAAAGTGACTGCTTTGGTAGGTATTATTAAACACAACACACAACAAGCACACAGTCCACCTGATGGTAAGTGGTTGCTGTGGTCAATAGACATCTACATCTATTTTCGTTTGCGAATAAAATGCAAATGCGTTGTCACCCGTGAGGACTAAGATAGAATGCCTCGTTTCCAGTAAAAACTGTCTTGAGCCGACCAATTCGTGCTACAACATACTATTAATATAGCTGCAACAAGGCTCTACCATATATAAGTCATTACTTAACTTTTACTCAATATTAAAAGGCAACTGGTTACAGGTCTTATAAAATCAGATATAGTGACCAACCTCTTTTACAAAGGAATGACCTTCTTCATATACGAAACTGTCGCAAGGAACGGTTTGGTTAGTGGAGAACTCATCGGGTGAACACTGTAGTATTGTTGTGTTCAGGCTCGCATAACGTCTGCATGTTTCTGGACGTTGTCTCTCGCTGTCCGTGGGTATGGTGTAATTGATCCAGGACGTATCGTTGAACCTTCCATCGCAGCCGTTGACTTTGCATCTAGAAAAAAAAGTGAATTTATATATACTTTAACCGTATTTAAGGTAGTGGTGAAATGGAACTCATTCGTTTTTATACAAGAAAAAGACACTAATAAGTACATAGTAAATTTGATGGCAGGTGGATGCTAAGACTAATAGATATCTGATACCTGTCATCTATTAAAACTTTAAAATCAAAATGAAGACGTGTTGCCATTAAGGCTAAGTTACAATATCATGTTACCTGTAAAGGAGGAGGTTCTCGAACCTCACCATACGCAACACAAGACCATTTTTCTGTTTTATTACGTTGATATTCTGAGAGAGGGTAGAAGATCATAGTTCTTCCAAATAAATCGTACTACAGCAGCAGCGTGGCCATGTGACTAATCAAATATCTCGTGCGGGTCGTGAAAGCCAATAAAGACATTTCTAGAAACATCTTGTACCACATGCGATGTAGCTACACACAATCTCAAAGTTATTAAGCTTCTTTAATTTACGGATTAGCGAGAGGGAGAATGTGGTGGAGCCATGTTGCACCTATATCATAGTTGTAGCACCAATGGGTCGGCTCAACCGACAGTGATTCGTATGGCGTATGGTTTTCATTACTGCAAATGAGGCCTTCCATTTTACATAGCCTTGCGCTAATAATGTAGAAGGTACAATAATTGTAAAGATGAGATGTTTAATCTTTATGTTTACAATTATTGTACCTTCTGCATTATTAGCACAGTGATTAAGAGACGAAAAACATTCTTTATTAACGAAGTAATAAGCATTTAAAAGTAGCAACGTTTAATCTGTGTATAGAAAAAAGACCCATACAGATAGATATTAAAACGGTGATTCTCACCACCATCCTTCACAGTTAGCTACCGTGGGTAAATCTTTGTTTCAGAGAGCACGTGGGATCTGTGACAGTAAACACCTGGCCGCCGAGCTCCAACACGTCAAGCAAGTTTTGCACGACAATAAGCTTCGGGTCTCGCGTCTACGTCACAGTGAACGAGTGAAGCCGGCCACAGTTGAGCGAGTGCCTGCTGTACTGCCAGAGGTGTCACTGACAAGATTGGCTACATCTTGAAGCGTGCTTCCATTAAAACATACTTCAAGCCATCGAAGAAGATTAGTCAGTTTTTACCTTCATCATCATCATCATCATCACAGCCATTCACAAGTCCACTGCTGAACATAGGCCTCCCCAAGGAATGCCATAAAGCACGATCCTGAGCCACCTGTATTCATCGACTTCCTGCATAACTTAAGGTCGTCACTCCATATACTAGCGGGACGCCCTACACTTCATCTGCCGGTACGAGGCTGCCACTTAAGAACCTTTTTTCCCCATCGGTTGTCGGTTCTTCGAGCTATATGGCCGGCCCATTGCCACTTCAGCTTACTAATCCGTTAGGCTATGTCGGTCACTCTGGTTCTACTGCGGATATCATCATTTCTAAGTTTAACACGCATAGAAACTCCGAGCATAGCCCTCTCCATAGCTCGCTGAGCGACCTTGAGCCTTCTCATCCGGCCAGCAGTGAAGGACCACGTCTCAGTTCCATATGTCATCACTGGCAACACGCATTGGTTGTACAGTCTCGTTTTCAAGTTTTGAGGTATACCTGACGAAAAGATGTGCCGTAATTTCCCGAACGATGCCCAACACAGTTGAATCCGTCGATTGACTTTTCGGTCGAAGTTGGACTTACTTAGTCGGACTATTTGTCCCAGGTAAACATACTCGTCAACAACTTCGAGCTTAGTGTTCCCAACAACTACCGGCATAGGTGTGACATGGACGTTAAACATGATCTTTGTTTTGTCCATGTTCATCTTAAGACCAATCCGTTGGGAAACACTATTGAGGTCATTGAGCACTATATCGTCGGAAAATCGAAGGTGAGTGATGAATTCGACATTGATGTTGATACCGTATCCTTTCCAGTCCAGAAGCTTGAAATGCATCTTCCAATGCAGCGGTGCAGACTTTCGGGGATATGACGTCACCCTGTCTTACACCTCTCTGCAATTGGATAGGTTTCGTACTGTGGTTCTGTACTCGGATAGCCATCGTAGCCCTACTGTACAAGCACTTCAGCACTTCGATATACCGACAGTCAACTTGGCATCCCTGAAGGGACTGCAGCGCCGCCCAAATTTCGAAGGAATCAAATGCTTTCTCATAGTCCATATACGCCAGACATAGTGGCAAATTGTACTCCTCGGACTTCTGTCCAATTTGCCGAAGGGTATGTATGTGGTCTATGGTGCTAAAGCCTTTTCGGAAACCGGCTTGTTCGAGGGGCTAGAAGTCGTCAAGTATGCGCGCGAGACGATTCGTAATGACTCTCGAAAACAGCACGTAGACGCGGCTCAGAAGGGAAATCGGTGTGTGGTTCTTCAGGAGAGCATTGTCACCTTTCTTGAAGAATAAGACCACCGCACTTCTGCTCAACGCCTCCGGTGTAATGCCACCATGGAGGACGGAATTAAAGAGCTTCTGAAGGACTTCAAGTACCGGTTTTCCACCCGCTTTCAGAAGCTCCGCTGTTATTCCATCCTCGCCTGGGGCCTTGCCGTTTTTAAAGTGCTGGAGAGCCATTCTAATCTCGCTCAGACTGACGTCCGGGATATCATCGGAATAATGTCGGATAAGACTCGCTCTTGGATCGTTACTCACACTTGCGTGTGGCTCCAACGATGACGTGTACAGCTGCCCATAGAACCTCTCAATCTCACTCAAAATCTCAGGTGTCCAGGAAATAATATAGGACCGGGTAGTATACTCGGTCCTTTATTATTTCTATTGTATGTTAATGACCTTCCCAATGCGACTTCACACAAATGTATCTTTTTTGCAGACTATACTACTATAATAGTTAAAAGTGATGGTAATAATTCATTAGATTCGCTTGCAAATACGGCACTAACAAATATCATAGAATGGTTAGAGGCTCATGATTTAAGGGTCAATCTACAAAAAACGAAAATTATGCAATTTAGGTCATACAGGTCATCTAAAAAACACTTTAATATTCTATACGACAATAACAAAATTGACGAAGTAGACAACTATAAATTTTTAGGAGTAAATATTGATACACATCTGAACTGGAAGGAGCATATTGGTATCGTTTGTAAAAAGCTTCAACGATTCGCTTTTGCTTTAAAAAGTGTTAGGCAAAATATATCAGTTGAGGCTGCCCTCACCGCGTACCATGGCTACGTATCATCAGTGCTTAGTTATGGGATTTTGCTTTGAGGTAACTCTGTTGAGGTAGAAAGAGCACTTTTAGTTCAAAAACGATGCATCCGTGCCTTAAGCAACATTTGGTATTTAGATAGTTGTAAACCTTATTTTAAAAAATATAATATTCTTCCATTACCTTGTTTATATATCAAAGAAGCCTGTCTTTTTGTCAAATCATTCCCTAAGTATTTTAAACCCCGCCAAGATACTACAACAAGGCGTTTAAGAAGTAAATGTGCAGACCTAATATATCAACCTCCCTGTCATAAAAATATGTATAAGAGAAATGTAAATAACATGAGTATATTATTGTATAACACATTACCTAAGAATTTAAGAGAAAAAGAAGGAGTCTCTTTTAAAAATAATTTAACAAAATGGTTATTGGAAAATTGTTTCTATAGCCTAAAAGAATATTTAGAATGGAAAAATTAGTTCAATGATTTATGTGATCCACTTACAGATAGTTTTTTTTTGTATTATGTAGGTACCTAAATATTTGCACGTCTGCGAGCAGACTAAACACATGTACACTAGATTTAACTTAAGACCCTGTCAACTGTGTTTCTTGCAAATAAAGAATTTGTATTTGTATTTATAATGACGCTGCCACACTCGGTCTTCAGCTTCGACAGTTGGCTCTTTCTAGCAGACAGATCTCTAGCAAAGACTTTGGAGCCGTGGTTGCGCTCGATCGCTCCTTTAATACGAGCAGTATTAAAGTTGCGCAAGTCCCGCCGCATGCATTAGGAGATCTGTCTATTCAGTTGCCTGTATGCTGTCAAATCTACTGAAGACTGCAGCTTCATATCCCGTCTAACAGCCATGAGATTAAGAGTGTGATCGGAAAAATTTTGTGTTCTTCTGCGGCGGGTCTTTCAAAACTTAGGTTCGACCGCATGGACAGTTTCCACGAGCTTGTCATTCATATCGTCCACTGCATTGCAATCTTCTAGGCACTGAAAACGGTTTTAGTAGCTCGAGCTGCTGTCGTTTGGTCGTCATAATGAAGTCAATCTCATTTTTGTTGAACCGTCGTGGCTCGACCAAGTCCACTTCCTGTGGGGCCGCTTCTGGAAGAAAGAGTTCATCATAAAGAGTTCCTCTTCCTCCATGAAGTCGGCCAGCTGCTGGCCCCTTGGGTTCCGTTGTCCTGTTCCAAATTTCCCTACCTTCAGCTTACCGTTCTCTCTTGTGCCTAGTTTTGCGTTGAAGTCTCTCATTAACACCGTATAGTGGGATTTGGAGTAATGCATGGCTCTAGATATAATCTCAATTATTTCCTCCACCTCCTCATCGGGATGTGCCGAGGTTGGTGCGTAAACCTGTATGACCTTCAGCGAATACCGTTTGGTGAGTCTGAGTATAAGGTACGCAAACCTCGTCGACACACTCTCAATCTTTACAACGTTGTTAACGGGAGACTTGTGGACGATAAATCCGACTCCTCCTTGGGACAGATGTTCGCCCTCCCGGTGATAGTGCAAATTGCCGGATTTGAGGATTACCGTGTCCTCCCCCTCTCTTAGGACCTCGGATAATCCTATAATATGCCAGCGTCACTTGTTTATCTCTTCTTCTAGCTCCACGATCTTCTCGCGATAAAACTCGTAAAATTGGTTTTATTTAAATGTGTAGTGTTCGCGTAAATATAAGAAACCGTAATGTAATGGATGATAATATAAAACGCGTAGTGATGACGTAGGCATGACCACCATTCTACATCATCCGGTGGGTGTCGTAAGAGGCGACAGAGAGAAGTGAAACAGGAGATGGCGGCAGCATCTTCCTGATAACGACTCAAAAATAAATGTGGTTGCCAACCCGCCTAGCAAAATGACCAATCTATAGAGGCAGCCTGTGGTCAGGGGCGGACATATTTTATAAGCTGCGATGCATGGATGGATGGATAATCATAATATTAATTTATAATTACATTACATTTGTATGTAGCTGTAACGATAAATACATTTTCTAATAAATTATAAGAACTAATTTAAAATTTAAAAAATTGTTTTTTTTTATAGGATAAGGGTGACAAACGAGCACACACTCCACCTGATGGTAAGTGGTTGCTGCGGCCCATAGACATCTACATCTATCCTCAATTACAAGTCAAAATGTAGATGCATTGTCACCCGTGAGGACTAAGATGGAATGCCTCATTTCCAGTAAAAAGGGCCTCCGGCCACCTGCACTCACCAAGCGAAACGCAGAGGTAAACCTCTACTTCACGCTGGTATTCTGTGAGGTCGTGGTACCACCCCGGTTCGAGCCGGCCCATCCGTGTGACAGCAAAAGCTGCCGCGTGGCTCTACCACTGTTAGACAACCGACTTCAATATAAATTATTAAGAATAACTCAAAAAGTAGTAGTCGGACCTTGATCAAATTTATATGGGATTACGTGTAAAGCACCAGCTTTCAAATAAAAAAAGAATCATTGAAATCGGTTCACCCAGTAAAAATTAATGAGGTAACACACAAAAAAACATACAGCAGAATTGAGTACCGTCTCCTTTTGAAATCGGTAGAAAAGGATAAGATATTTTGTTAAACTCACTTTTGAGATGATTAGTCTTTATCTTTACAATTATTGTACCTTCTAGATTATCAGCGTAATAATTAAGTGACAAAAAACGAAATCATTCTTTGTCCACGTAAAAAGCGTTTAAAGGTGGCAACGTTTCATCAACTCCCTTTTATATGACAGTATGGGAAAAGAAATATGTGCCTGGCCTCCACTATATTTGACGAACTTCGAAAGGAAAATCTTTCCCTCCAATGTCCTGTGCACATTTCACGCAAACAATTTTTTTAGATTATTTTTTTTAAAAAAAACGTTATTTAAAACGTTAAACACTAGGATTTTTTCCTGTGTCGTGGAGGCAGTTTACAAACATAAATTGCACGAGGACTTGTTCCGTGCGGGAGAACCCGCGGCCCCCAGCGCAACAACTCCGACAATTATCAGTCGGAGATTACCATATTATGTTTAAAATATAAAAGAAAGGAAGAGAACCTTACATATCGAGTCAATGAAACTAGCATGCGTGATTTTATAACAATGTCTACATTGTATCACGTATTGTTCGATAGTCATATCTAATCTGTCGGACATATGGATGCGTCGCATCTGTCTGGACGGAGATAAAAAATTGCTTATAGATAATTATCATTTTTATCTCAGTTTATAATACGTAGCATAATGATAACAATATCTTAGTATACTTTGTCATTCTAAAGGCACGTTGGCAGTGATAATAAACCTAGCAAGCTATCAGCATAGCAAAGTGGCGAAGCAATCAGCTTTGTAGCGGTTTTAACGGTTGCCGTTGAGCAATCAGTTTCAAAATAGGAGGTTCAGATGCCTGGGTGATCAGTAATCGATTGCTGAAAACAGAATTTGAAAATTCGAAACCGTTCTCGAGATAATCGTGGGACAGACGGACAGACGGACAGACATCGTGAAATCAATAAGTGTCTTCGCAAGCTTCGCCACTTAATAATTGTGTGATCACTGTCACAGAGCATTTGTGCCGAACATTTGGCTTCTTATCCTTGAAATAAATTAGCCTTCATATTATGTTACTCTCTTATATGATTATGTTCCTAATTTTCTGAAACAATATGATATCCTTTAAACCGGGTTATTTTCCGATAACCGGCCAAATTTGTACATAAGATTCAGAATAATTGATATAGGCAAATGATGAAGAATCTTTAAACAAAAGTCTCAAACATTCTGTACGTTTTATGTTTTTAAATCAAAATGCGTGGTACTGCATTATTTTAACTGATTACTATGCACGCACACATACGTAAGGGTCAATCGGTAGGCAAAAAAGTTGTTGCCCATAAATCACATTTAATGTGGGCTAATTTCAAATAAAAGTAGAAGCCTTATTTACTCGTACGTTCAAAAACTGCAATATCGGTATATCATTATTTATATATTTAAACTTCAGTTTTAAATTTGACTACTCTTTGAAAAATAACCCAATATATGTGCTAGATGTACTCTTCATAAAGCTTACATATGCATATATAATAATGTATAGTGTCATGTAATGGTGCATGTTTCTCGCAATATAATTCACTCCTATACCAATATCTGTGTGTATCACTCGCTCTACCAATCTTTACGTTACAAAGGAAAGAGAACTTCGTGCGTTAGAATTTCACGTGTAACAGGGAACTGGGAACAAGCCACCCTTCATTTGTGAGAGGGGTACAAAGCGATTAGACCACTCCAGTACGTGATGGCGGGCTCCACAGAATTGTTTTATTCCTCCGACATGCATGTTTCACAATGTTATTCTTTATCAACGAGTACGTAATATTTGTATTTATTTTTATTCTATTCTATTCTAGTACTAAATTGTCTATTTCCAATTTAAATGTTTTTTTTTATTAGAAAAAGGTGACAAACGAGCAAAAAGTCCACGTGATGGTAATTGGATGCTGTGACCCATTGACATGTACATCTATCCTCAATTAAGAATCAGAATCCAGATGCGTTGTCACCGCTGATGACTAAGATGCTTCGCTTTCAGTAAAATGGATCTCCGGTTTTCTACCATAGTGGTAGACGGGACGTCGGCGGGAATCGAATTCGATTTACTAGTGTTCTATATTACTTTACTGGTAACGTAAAGGGCAACAAAATTATTTTGCTATTCCATCTTTAGTCCTCACGGGTGACAACGCATCTGCATTTTGATTCGTAATCGAAGATAGATATAGATGTATTGGCCACAGTAACCACTTACCATCAGGTGGACTTTGTGTTCGTTTGTCACCCATATCCTATAAAAAAAAAGTTTATCACACAGAGAAACTCCGAGCATAGTCCTCTCCATAGCTCGCTGAGCGACCTTGAGCGTCCTCATACGGCCAGCAGTGAAGGACCACGTCTCAGATCCATAAGTCATCACTGGCAAAACGCACTGGTTGTACAATCTTGTTTTCAGGTTTTGAGGTATACCTGACGAGAAGATGTGTCGTAGTTTCCCGAACACGGTCCAACCGAGTTGAATCCGTCTCCAAGATGTAAAGTCCGCCAATTTGCATTGGGACAGCCCAGTAGACAGTTTTATGTTCGAAAACGTTCTCAGTAATGAGAGCCAGGGGCTAAGAATGGGACGTATATTGGCTTTTACTTTCATAGATCTGCTGTGCAATTGTGTGACTATGATAAGAAACGTTGTTGGTTTCTTTTCAACTGACTTCAAGAAAAAGAGGAGGTTTTCAATTCGACTGTATTTTTTATGTGTGATACCTCAGAACTTTTTTTCTAGTTCAACCGATTTTAATGATTTTATTTGAAAGCTGGTGGTACTCATGTGTAAGTTATCCTTAATAATGCGTATTTAATTGACTTCGACTACATTGATGATGTTCTCATTTTATTAATATTGAAGTCTGTTGTACAAAATTTATAATTTTACCACTCGTTAAAGTTTGATGTTTATTTGTATTGTGTAATGGTATCAGTATCGATTACACGCCGATGTCTTTTATTAATCACATTAAAAAAATTACGAGGTTGTGGAGTGATCCTCACCGGCATAATAATATATTCCCATCAGATTCGCACAATCGTAGTGCTGGATAGATGATATCGAAGTATCGGTTGATACAAATCGGTAAGCACATCCAAGATACTGCTCACGTGTAATTCTTGTCAATGTCAGTCGACGTTCAAACTCATGGTTTATTGACATTCAAATTTTCGGAGCACATGGTTCATAAAAAAATTGTCGTGCTTTGTATATTTAAGTGCATTATTTACCCAAATACACATCAAGCTGTCACTATAAAAATTCTAAATGATTAACGCTTTAATAAATTGGCTTGAAAGTCCATATATCCTCATTGATTGCATTAATGTTACAAAATTTATTTTATATACCACGTTACCGATGCGATATATTCGTTGACGCAAGCCTTGTTTAAATATCCCGTTGAGTAAAATTATCATATTAATAAAGTGTCATAAACAATATCGCATGACATTTAACCTTTGGCTACGCTGTCAAGCGATCTGTAATGGACACCGTACAACCAAAACCAATCCATCATTGGCCTTTTCTGCCGACTTCCAAAAAGGAAACGGTACTCTATTCGACTGCATATTTTTATGTGTATTACCTCATAACTTTTACTAGGTGAACCGATTTCGATGATTCTTTATTTGTTTGAAAGCTGGTACTTCTCGTGTGGCTAAATATAAATTTGATCAAGGTCAGACCAATAGTTTTTGAGATATTCCTAATAACTTATATTGAAGTCGGCTGTACAAAATTTTAAATTATTAAATTCACACCTAGACTTTAGATAGGCCTTTTCGATCATGTGCCAGCCATAACTTTTTTAAACTTTTATGAACGAATGCTTGACTGTTATTCTCCCTGATGTGGTAGTAAGTGGCGCACTGACATAATTTAGCAAAAGCCTATTTTACTTTTACCTTGGATGAAAAACAGATGGTGGAAAATTATTCTACTCCACTGCTGTACACTTTACGAGCGATAAAGCAAACAGGTTGGTTTGAAAAGGTGTTATATTGACAACAAAAGACATTCGAGACTGGCCCACCATATCATTGTTCGATGGTGTAAGGGAGAAAGAGGAGTTGAGAATTTAATTATCAATTCACCATCACCAGTTAGTGAAATTTTGAGTTCAGCGTATTTATGTCCATTAAGTGTTAAAATTAGTAACCATAGCTTCATCCATTAATCAGCCGTATCCGCAGGATGTGGTCGATCATGAGGTTAACTGAATTGCGGGTAGCCGGTACCGGTAAAATCCGGTTAATACCATTAATTTTGCGGTCAAAACCAACCATTTCAAAGATAGATATGTACTGATGTTAAATATTTCAGAGGAACTCAAAATATGTGAAGATAAACTTATAGATGACGAATAGCTGCAAAGTTTAGTTTGCGGCTATTCGTCATCTATAGGCTACGGATAGCCGGCAGTCAGGCCGAAGCTCTCCGACCAACCGGAATGGTTTGTGGCAGCAGCGACATAGTGCTAGTAGGAATAATTTTTTTTAAACATTTACGCGTTAGATTCCGTTGTCGCACAAATAGGTCGGTTCGATCGGGATAGGACCACACTTTTACGGAAAACCAGCGTAAAATAGCAGCTTATTGCTGCTGTATGATGAGTGTAGAGAACCAGATACACTTTTTTTATGAGATGGAATGCAACTTTTCCAATAAAAAGTGGCATTCCATCTCATTCCTCAAGAGACCCACCTGCTAATTCTTAATTGAGGATAGATGCAGATGACCCTCAGGTGCTGTGTGCTCGTTCGAAATACTTATTCTATAAAAAAAATATATTGAACATTTAGTCTACCGGACAGCTGCCCGCAATGCGGGTACCCGCATAATGCATATGTTTTCTAAGGCACTGATTTATTTTTTCTTATAATAAATCGAGTCAAGAAGTGGTCAACACCCAACAAATGAAGTAAACAAATTGTAATAAAATTATTGGTAGAATTCAAAACGAATTTTGATTGGCAGTTAATCGTTATCAAATTCGAAGTAGGTACAGTTCCGAAGTAGCTTAAACATAGAGATACTTTTTCTCACAGAATCATCATCATCATTACAGCCTTTCATAAGCCCACTGCTGAACATACGCCTCCCCCAAGGAATGCCACAAAGCACGGTCCTGAGCCACCTGCATCCAACGACTTCCTGCATGTCTTACCAGTTCGTCACTCCATCTCGTGGGGGGTCGCCCTACACTTCGCCTACCGGTACGAGGCTGCCACTCAAGACCTTTCTCCCCATCGGTTGTCGGTTATTCGAGCTATATGGCCGGCCCACTGCCACTTCAGCTTACTAATCCGTTGGGCTATGTCGGTTACTCTGGTTCTACTGCGGATATCCTAATTTCTAAGTTTATCACGCAGAGAAACCCCGAGCATAGCCCTCTCCACAGCTCGCTGAGCGACCTTGAGCTTCCTCATACGGCCAGCAGTGAAGGACCACGTCTCAGTTCCGTAAATCATCACTGGCAACACGCACTGGTTGTACAATTTCGTTTTCAGGTTTTGAGGTATGTCTGAACTAATGTAAAATAGCAGCTCACGGCTGCTGTGTTTCGTATCGTGAGTATAGAGAGAACCGGACAACCTTTTTATTGGAAATGAGGCATTCCATCTTAGTCCTCAGCGGTGACAACGCATTTGCATTTTGATTTTTATTCGAGGATAGATGTAGATGTCTATGGGCCACAGCATCCACTTACCATCAGGTGGATTGTGTGCTCATTTGTCACCCTTATCTTATTAAAAAATGTAGAAATTAAAAAAAAGGAAAGCACCTTGGTGTTGCAGATGTTTATGGGCGACCACCAGGCGCGTTTGCCACATCTTCCATAAAAAATGGCCTCTTCTTCTTCTTTTGCTTATTAACAGATGACATCCGGTCAGATACAATAGCGAGCACATTGTCTAATATTTCTTGCCTTTGACGTGTTTAGATATTTTACATTTGGAGACATGATTTGGTTATATAGATATATAATACTGTCATAAGATCGTTGTGGCATTTATAAAATATTGACTCTTACGACACATAGTGGATGAAATGAGAAAAGGAGGGAGAAACATATACTATGCATATGCAAATACTACCGTGTGCATACACTTTGTATTCTGGAAACAACTAGACATACTCAGCGTTTTGTAATAATGAATGCGCTAAGCTAGCGTCACACAATACAACTACAGCTGATTGTAAATTACAAGAATTCTATTAAAACAAGTGATAAAATAAAAAAAATGTACAATCAACTTCAATATAAATAAAATGAGAACATCATCAATATAGTCGAAGTTAATTAAATACGCATTATTAAGGATAACTCAAAACTACTGGTAAGCTCGTGATCAAAATCAAATCGTTTCAAAATCATCAAAATCGTTTCACCTAGAAAAAAAAATATTATGATTTCTTATATTTACGCGAAGACTACACATTAAATTAAACTAATTTTTATGGATTTTACCGCGTTTAATTTAACTTTTTAATTCCTGCAGTTTCGGGTGCTTTACAGCACCCATGGTCACCGGGGGTCTGTCTCCCTGACTGAGTCCACCCCGTGACCATGGGTGCTGTAAAGCACCCGAAATGTCGGGAATTAAAAAGTTAAATTAAACGCGATAAAATCTGTAAAAATTATTTTAATTTAAAATTATATTAATTATACAGTGGAATTGAGAACCTCCTCTTTTTTGAAATCGGTTGATAAAATGGAAGTTCTTACCGGTAAAATTGCTCCTGTGCTTCAAATATAAATCCGCATTCATAGAAACTGCTCAACAACACGGGGAAGAGTAATAAGACGAAATTCAAAAGGTTGTATCGTCCGTAGGGTCCGAGGCTTTCGAGCACCGAGTCCAAATTGATTACTTTCTTGCCGTCGTCCATACTCCGCGTCGTACTGCTCGCGAACTTTGTGACAAACGCTCCGAAGTTCTTGAGTTCGTTTAACGACGCTCTGAAAATAGATTGGAGCGCTTAACTTTGGATTGTGGAACATAAAAAGGAAAATCTGCTTCAGTTGAATTGTACAAAAGTTGTTCTGTCTGCGAATATCAAGAGTAAATGTACTGAATTGTTGGATGACTTGCAATATTATTTAAATACGTATTAATCTGCATTGAATTCATGACAGCAACAACAGAGATAAATATGTATCTTTTGCTACCAAATTATAATAAATAAATACAAATTGTACACATCAAAACTCCGCCACCAAATCGATATGCCTATAATTTTTTTCCGATTCTGTTGTGATTTTTCGCCGGAAAGTTTTTCACTTCCTTTATTACCCGATTGTTGTGAAGCTCAAAAAGGATTTTTTTGCCTGATTTTGGATAGAAAATAAATATATAACATCTCAATCGAACATAATATAATATAATATTTATTTATTTATTCTTTATTACATTTCTTAAAACAAAAGAATAAAAAGGGCGGATTTAATGCCTTGAGGCATTCTCTACCAGTCAACCCATGGAGTGGTGAGAATTTGATGTAGGTGAAGCTACGAGGGTGGATTGAAAAGTACTCGGCCTAACCAAGAAAATAAACACATACTAAATCAGTTATATTTTTATTTTTCTACATAATCACCATCAAGTTCAATACACTTTTGCCACCTCCCCTTCCAAGCATTTAGACCGTTGAAAAAAAATGATTCTTCCTTAGAGTCAAAATATGCGTCTACAGCTGCTTTGACCTCGTCGTTTGTCGAAAATCTTTGACCTCCCAAGTGCTTTTTTAGGTTAGGGAACAGAAAGAAGTCTGATGGTGCCAGATCAGGTGAATACGGCGGATGCGGTAACAGTTCAAAGCCACAGTTGTGAATTTCAGCCATTGACTGTACTGACGTGTGAACACGGGCGTTATCTTGATGAAACAGGACTTTTCTTCTGAGCATTCCTCGACGTTTTTCTTTTATTTCCTCTCGTAAACGACGTAGTAAGGTGCAGTAGTAATCAGAGTTTATAGTGTGACCCCTTTCAAGATAATCAATCATAATCACACCTTTCGAGTCCCAGAATACTGAAGCCATCACCTTATTTGCCGACAAAATCGACTTAGCCTTTTTAGGGGGTGGTGAACCAGGTCTTCTCCACTGTTTTGATTGTTGTTTTGTTTCCGGTGTACAGTAATGAACCCATGTTTCGTCTATAGTAACAAAGCGATTCAAAAAATCATCTGCATCGGCTTCAAATAACTCCAAACAGTCGCGTGAAATAGTCAATCGCGTCCTTTTTTGTTCAACTGAAAGCAGTCGCGGAACCCACCTCGCAGGCACCTTGTGGAAACCGAACTCGTTGACAATGATGTTTTGAGTTCATTCATAAGAGATGCCTATAATCTCGGCTATCTCTCTAATTTTTAATCTGCGGTCTCCCATTATTAAATCAAGTACTTTTTTAATATTTTCGTCAGTAGTTGACGTCGAAGGCCTTCCAGAGCGGGGTTCATCTTTCACACTCTCTCTATCACGCTTAAATTCTGCTATCCATTTTTTGACGGATGAATATGACAGAGCACAATCGCCTAATGTACTGACCATGTCATCATGGATGGCTTTTGATGATAGCCCCTTCTTATGGAGGTACTTAATGACGGCACGCTGCTCGATTTGCTCCATTCGCGGAAATTATGTCCGATTACTTTGTTAATAAATTTATAAAATCATAACTAATTATCGCACACGTTTCGAACTTCACACAATGAACTAGTCTGAACTGAACTAAATAATGTGGGTAGATTTGATTTTTAGAATTGAATGGATCTGTGTTAGGCCGAGTACTTTTCAATCCACCCTCGTATATAGAATAAAATAACACCACACAAAATGATAATTAACTACATAATACATACATTTTACTAATAAATAAATTATACATATATGACGTATACATACATATATACAAATATATGACACATATATATATATATATATATATATATATATATATATATATATATATATATATACAAATATAAATACATTTATATAATTAGTACGTACAAATAGCTATGAATATATGAGCCTGTTTATGGATGAATCATGTAAAATGCGTTGTCTTGAATAGATGATTACGGACCAATGTTACGGACCAATTTTTTTTAAAGCGTACTTATTGGGTGCTTTAATATATTTGACAATATATTAAAGCACCCAATAATTATGCTTTTAAAAATGCTGACGCATAAAATAAACATGACATTAACTATTACATTACATATATGACATTAAGTTATAAGCAAATGTGTGGTACATATATATATACGGTATCACAATAAAGATATAAATGAGAAAGTATACATTTCAAATATATAGAGGCATATGAAAATCTTAAGCTAAGAAGATATTCTGACGGGATTTAGTCAATACAAATGTATTTCTGTTTTCTCCTCGGATAATGACACTAGATAATTTTTACGGTATAATTTACATACCAACTTTTTTATTACAACGGCCGCAAAAAATAAAAGCGGCCAAGTGCGAGTCGGATCCCCCATGAAGGGTTCCGTAACAGCAAGTAACGTAATATAAAAGTTCTTGTAGTTCGTTGTAACTTTGATCGATGTTCTAATAATAGTATATTTTTTTTTATACTTGGGTTGATTGAATGAAAGGTAAATTGCGGTACGATTTATGACGTATTAAAAAAAACTACTCGTTGATCTCGTTGAAACCAATTGTCAGTGGAAGTTTACATGGTAATGTATATCATCTATTTTTTTAATTTTATCATTCTCTTATTTTAGAAGTTACAGGGGGGGGGGGGGGACACACACACATTTTATCACTTTGGAAGTGTCTCGCGCAAACTGTTCAGTTTAGAAAAAAATGATATTAGAAACCTCAATATCATTTTTAACTACCAAGTTTCAACAGCATAGTTCTTATAGTTTCGGAAAAAAGTGGCTGTGACATACGGACGGACAGACAGACAGACATGACGAATTCATAAGGGTTCCATTTTTTGCCATTTGGCTACGGAACCCCAAAAAAGACACAGCCGCAGCCATACCTCTTTACTTTTATAAAATATGTTATTTATTTCATTTTTGGAGAAGGAAGCAAGGCAATACGAGAGATATTCGTCAATTTTTCTTATGTGAAATCACCCAAAGCTGGAGTTGTCTCTCTCGTTTGTAGTTGAAACTTGTATAGCTTCGTCGTTCGGGACAGGGCGACGGTTATATATATCATTATTTATACGATCTTTTGCTTTCTTGCGTCTCGATTGTCCACAAAAGATCACTGCAGTCGGCTCTTTCATAATAATTTAATTGAGTTGTTTATTTTGATGACTGTTTAAATGTAGTCATAATTTTTAACTCTCATCAATGTTTTAGTATCTTTTTATACTCGTGTAAACAGTATATTTCAAAGTGTTTAGGTTTTAAAACTGTTGCTTATTTGTGACTACTTCTCTGTTGTTTAGAAAGATATTTACTATTTTTGAAATAATAACAAATTCACAATTCTTAATTATATTATTCTTGAAAATAAAATCGATCCATTGGAGAAAGCGGAGGAAACGGGATGAAGATTTCGCCAAATTTTCATAGTCATAATCAGTGTAAGCTGCAGTTATCTATTTTGGTTGCCCGGCTTGGATATTCGGGCACAGCGTAACTTCAATAAACCTTTGATAACCTATTCTTTAATTATTCGCAGCCCAGATATTCTCCTAAAGATAAGAAATTTAACGTTAATTTTTTCATCTCTACATACATCGAACTACTATACAAAGCATGCACTTGTCTGCTCCGATAAATAAATCAAACCTTACAAACTTTTTACTGACAGATTAGAAAAAAATGAGAGCTCTTCAAATAATAATAATAATAACTTTATCAAAAACTTTAATCATGTAGTACATACAGAAAAAAATGTCTAATATGAAATAATAAAAATTAGGTAAAATACTAGTGAGGGTGACGTTCTGTTCTCCTTGCTAGACTATAAAAAAGCCCGTATTAAGGAGCCTTATAGCGTTTTATTGAACAAACTTTCATTTATATATCGAGTGTAATAAAGCAATAAAGCTCCTGGTCTACGGAAAGTTCTGAGAATAGAGAAAAAGTTGAACAAAACAACGCAATATACGATATAGAGCGGAAAACGATGAACAAAAGTTTCGTAGTTGTTTTATCTTCTAAAGTTTTTTATCGTGATATTTTTTTAATAGTTTTTTCATGTTACTGATATTTGATATTTTACTAAGTAGGGCCTTTTCTCTTCAGGAAACCGATTTGGACTTTACCATCCCCTTATCTTTCTGGAAAGAGAGTCAGGTTCCTTTCGGGTAACAAGAGATTTTGCCTTCGTAATTTCGACTGACAACTCATCTCTTGCATAATTAGCTGCAGATAACCATAGCCTGCAGTAGCAACTTACCTACCACCAGTGAGACTGTAAAACTCGTTTATCATTCTACTGTTAAAAAGAAATATGTTGTATGTACCTATGTATTTTAACCATTGCACCAGGCACTAATTTCCAAATTATGTCGAATATAATCAAAAAAATAAACAAATTCGTCCTTACAAGGTTTTTGAGCTTTATAAAAAGATATATTTCGGAGAGTATGCACAGGAAGCCTTAATTACTCACTCCCCTTTCCCTCATCGAATAACCAAGCATTCACAGCGGTCGTTTACCCGTTTGATGTCGATATAACGATATTCCACGCATTCGAACCAAACGGTATGCTTTGTCTTTCGTCATGTGTACATCAAAGGCGTTAAATAATTTGCCGGCGTCTGTCTTCCCGTACGATTACAATCTGGGTGACTTCAAGGCAAGAGAAGAAAGTTTTTTGTTAATCTAACCCAGTGCGGTTTACCATCTAGGGTTTCATCACCACCTACTGTAAGGTGCAGTTGTAGTCTAGCACTGGCTTATGATAAATAAATGAGGATTGAGAGTACATTAGTTAGTTTGATAATGATTTACGTGGTAGAGCACGCTGCATCTATATTATAGTTGTAGCACGAATTGGTCGGCTCGACCGGGGCAGGATCACGCTCTCACAGAATACCTGCGGTAAAATAGGTGCTGAATGCTGCTGTGTTTCGTATGGTAAGTGTAGAGAACCGGAGACCCTTTTTACTGGAAACGAGGCATTTCATCTCAGTCCTCAGTGGTGACAACGCATCTGCATTTTGATTCTTAACTGAGAATAAATGTATAATATCTATGAGCATTTTTTTTTTATTTCCACTTACCATCAAATGGGCACACGTTTGTTACACTTATTCTATAAAAAGTAATAAAAATTAGTAATTAGTTATTACCACATTTTATAGGTAACGAAAAAGAAATACATAATAATATCCCTGCCGTAAAACCCACACGTTCATTGTTATGTGATTGAAGTTGTCACAAAAAACAAAGGAGTCTGTTGTGATTTAGTTGGATGTTTTCATAAGGCAATTCAATCGTGGGAGTTACGCTGTTGACAGTCATTGTAAACATTTTAAAGAAATTGTTTGCATTGTGTTGCGACATTAGGGTTAGAAACACCGTTAAAAATTCACGACAAGACACATTATACAAAGAGACTGACAAGACAAGTGTGACTGAGTCATAACCTGATTCGTCAAAATTTATACATGTTTTGAAAATTAATGAAAAACGATTGCAATGTTCTGTAAACGATTTTTTTGAATAAGAATATCTGGGGGCACGGCAGTGCCCCCGCCAAGTCGAGCAAAAAGCGGCACGGCCGTACCATCCTTTTCTCGAAGCAGTTCTGGCCATTTTCGAAACCCTATAACGTCGTTGTAGATAAAATTAGAAGCTTGAATTTTCAGCAACCAAGTATGAATTTTATAAATTCGGTATATTTCATATTTCATCAAATTTGAACCAGTAGTTTAAGAATTAGCACTAGTCAAAGTTTCTTAATATTGTCACTCACTGACTGACCGATCATCAAAACTCTTAAGTCACTTCTAGCAGACATAAAAGCTTCAAATTTGGAATACAATTATTGTATATAAATCAAGGAAAAATTAAAATATTTTGAAATTTCGGTCCGAGTTTCGAAATACATGAACTGCATAAATAACTTTGAAATCCCATATAAATATATAGGATTAAAAAGTTACATTTGCAGTGAAAAAATCAGTGTACCTATGTATGTATAATATAATGGAATAATAGGTGTAGATAGGTACCTAGATATAATTATCTGCTAAAAGGAATGAGATGCCATCAAAAATATAACTTGTAAAAAAAACTAAGTCTCGCAACTCAGTTCTTTTACCGTAAAAAGTTGTGAGATCCATGTAATACCAAGTCGGTTAATTTATTCAGTCCCTACTTAAGGGTAGTTCTCTCTTAAGTTATTACGTAATTAGCTAACCTAACAACATCTTATAGTAACCATATCAATATTAAAAATATTTTATGTTTTAAATAAATAAATTGCATGTCGTTAGAGCTTCTGTTAATGGTTGTGTAAACTCTGTTCAACTAGATAGATTGTCATATTTACATATTAGAGTTGATTTGTAAAGCTGATTGTCCATTGCTAAGCTAGGATCCGATAGGTGTCGCTGTAGTAGGTTTGCAAACTTTTGTACGAGAAATATAGTATGTATATTAAAATGAAGAATACTTCATTTAATGAAAATGAAGTAACATAATATACAATATTTTATTATATACAATATTAACAACTATAATAATTAAAAAAAAAACTAAAACCAGAAACTTAATTATCATATAGACCTACTCGGTATCGTGCCAAGAACGCTGGCTTCGTTTCCCCTCTGAATGGCTATACTTAGTAATTGAACGAGAAAAGAACCAGCCCTCTTATCACCAGCAGCAATGACCAGCCGCGGATGGAGTTCCTTTAGGAACTTCACCGCACGTGGACTCCACGGACCGAGAGACTCATATTTGCGCCACTTACTCAGTTCAGCTGCCTCTGATGCCGCCCCGGCTCTAAACGAGGTACCCCTGAGATGAGAGGCCGCCAGAGTGTCTACGCAAGTAGCATCTCACACTAGGGCTTTACCTCTCTCCCAAGGGAAGAAGAACTAAAAATAAGCAGTATTTTAGAAAAGTAATATTCATAAGCCTCTTCACAATTGACTAATAGGAGCCCTGTTTTACGTTTCATGGCTCCGGATACCAGCAATATTAAACACTTTTTAATAGAACAGTAAACAGTATTAAAGAGAGAAATAAAGTATATATACAAAGACAATAGTACTTAACTTAACTTATCTTCACGCACAATCCCTGACGGGGTAGCCAGAGAGAACAGATCGCCAAGTGTCACGATCCTTACATACCTCTTTCGCTTCTTTCAGATAATAGTAAAGTAATAAATAATAAAGATAATAGGTAATAAAAGTAATAAAGATAATAGTAAAGTACATTTACAGAGAAACCCAAGTTCGATTCCCACCAGTACCAATGAAACTGTTACCTATCTCATGAACGACGATAAAAGAAAATGGTTTAATAAAAGATATTTAATCTTTAACTTTCCCTACATTTTACTTAGATATATAAAAATTATAATAATCAAATTAAACACTAAGAAAACGTTGATACATACTTATGAAGGATCTCATATTATTTAGAAGTCGTACATTGTGTTTGAAATTGGCAAGAGAAACTATATAGTATTATACAGAAACTTTTTAATGCCTATATTATGAATTCAATATCAGTCAAAGCCGAAAGAGCCAAAGCTGTTTCATTTTAACGTAATAAAAAAAGGTTTAAAGGTTTTTATTGATTTTCATTCGCCGTACCACGTAAGTAAGGGTTACAAGGAATATTAAATTAAAGCGGTGTAATTAAGCGTTTAATCTATCAATTGACCCTTTTGTCCGTGTAATCTAGGCTTTATTGCGTGAATCATTCGTTATGTCGGACGTGAGAACATGTGATTTTCAATTTAAATAAACACGTAAACTGTGACTTTACACGTACGTGTGCTGTGAAGAGCAAAAGAATCTAAGAAGACAAATACTAGAAAACTGTAGTCAGACAGTTGGCTGATCCCCCCCCCCCCTCGAGCCTCGGAAAACATAATATAGAGCCGTTGGCCCTGAACCTCATCACCCTCCGGTTGAGTCAGATTGCCATCTGGTATGACTGTGCACACATTCGTATATTATAATCCCGTCCTGCATTAATGGCTACCGATGACCGATTCAACCCACCACAACCACCTTTTGGTTTACCGCGTACTGTGAAATTTACAGCGAGCGCTTAGGCCCTACAATCGCTATATGTATATTTCCTCATCATCATCATCACTACAGCCCTTCACAAGTCCACTGCTGAACATAGGGCTCCCTCATAGATTGCCTCATGGAGGGATATTCACCGTAGTTGTAATGTTACTGTATATTTGAAAATTTCACCTCTCAATATGTCATGTGCTCCTGGTAGATTATCTTCTATACAACCATCCATTACAGCCTATTCAAAGTCCACAGCTGAACCTGTGAGCCTCCCCGAAGGAATGCCACAAAGCACGGTCCCAAGCCACCTGCATCTATCGACTTCCTGCATATCTTACCAGGTCGTCACTCCATCTAGTGAGGGGACGCCCTACATATGTATATTTACATTAAGTAAATTAAGTTTGTACTTGTAACAGTGTTTTATGATGGACTGACCGGCTGACTTTTTTACCGCGAGGAAAAAAGGGGTCAATGGGTAAACGAAGTAAGTACATGCCTATGGTATAAATATATTAGAAATTTATTATATTTTTTCTTCATTGACATTTTATGAATTGTAAATTTACAATTATAAATTGATCTATCAACAGATAAATCGATTTGATAATAGCGGTCCCTTTAAGGTCAACGATGTTACAAATTCATTGACACTTGCCACGCGTAATGTGTTGTCCATGTTATGAATTTAATTTCGTTATTATTCGCTTTTTTACTGTTTCAAAATAAAAGTTTACTTTGAAAAAAAGAAAATTAACTATGTAAAAAAACCAGACGTTATACTGTTAGTTTAACGAAATAAAAATGCGTCGCGTTTGAATTCTGCGAACATAAGACACAAGAAAACTGTTGAGACGATCACGAAGGTGTCTTTTGTAGGTCCCGTATTAGGTTACTGTGGTTGCGATAAATACCACAGAACTACCATTGTAAATGTATCATAAAAACAAAATTTCCTGCTCGTTTTCTGAGGAAGTACGCCCGCCTCAAATTTCATAGACGTTAAGCAATCTACGGTGTCTGCACTAATTAAGAATAAATTATTATTTGAATAATAAATATCGGCTTGATCAATACCTAAGGCAGGTTTTTAACTTGTAAGTCTTTGTAAATTACGGTGTAATGTAGGATGTACCGCTAAAAAGAACCCCTTTGTCGTATCTCCTCAGTTTCAAGGCACTCCCCTGGTTGCCTCAGCCAGTATCGGAATCCTCGGCGTCGACATATCGAGTGACGTGCAGTTTCGTGGTCATTTGGAAGAGAAGGCCAAATTGGCCTCTAAAAAGCTTGGCGTGCTCAGCAGAGCGGGACAGTATTTCATGCCGGCACACCGCCTGCAACTTTACAAGGCGCAGGTTCGGCCTCACATGGAATACTGTTCCCATCTCTGGGCAGGGGCTCCCCAGTGCCAGCTCCTTCCACTTGACCGCATCCAGCGCAGAGCGGCTCGAATCGTCGACGACCGAGTTCTTTCCGATCGGCTCGACTCATTGGCGCTGCGAAGAGATGTTGCATCTCTTTGCATTTTCTTTCGCATCTACCATGGGGAGTGCTCTGAGGAATTGTTCGGATTAATCCCAGCCGCCAAATTTCACGAACGCACATCGCGGCAGAACTCCCGATACCATCCACACCATCTGGATGATTGGCGGTCCACCACTGTGCGATTTAGAAGATGTTTTCTTCCTCGCACGACTTCCTTGTGGAATCGATTACCATCAGCGATTTTTCCGGACCGATACGACTTAGGGACCTTCAAGAAAAGAGCGTACTCCTTTTTAAAAGGCCGGCAACGCATTTGCAATTCCCTCCCTGGTGTTGCAGTTGTTCATGGGCGGCGGTAGTCACTTACCATCAGGTGAGCCGCATGCTCGTTTGCCCCCTCTACTATAAAAAAAAAAAAAAAAAAAAAAAAAAAAAAAAAAAAAAAAAATGCTTATGAGTGGTTCGATGTCTTTTATTGGATCCCCATATTACATGGCAACCCTGCGAGTTGACTGATGTGTTGACTGTTGATGGTATGGTATCTATATACCTTATGAACGAGGCTTTCTGACCGACCCGTTTTTTATGTGGTAGAGCCACCTCCAACTGTATTATGGTTGCAGCATAAATAAGTCGGTTCGACCGAGGAAGGACCACGCAAATAATACCTAATAGCGTGGAAGCGTAGCAGCATAATGCAGCTATTTCGTATGGTAGAGTATACCTAGAGTAGAGAAAAAGAGACACCTTTTATTGGCTAGGCATAATCCTTAGGAGTGGCAAATGGTTTGCATTTTGATTTTTATTCGATGATAATTGTTGTCTTTAGTATGTGACTATACTAACTATAGCTAGTAACTTCTCCACCCACAAAACCACTTACCCACAAAAATAAATTTATTTATTGGCGAACGAACTGCAGTATAAAAACAGTCGTGGATTCTATTCCAACACTCAGCGATTAAAATAGTAATTCCTAACATAAACATTTTAAGCTTACGTAAAGCGGTTAATGTTAATATTAGAAACAAGTATAAAAAGGCCAGCGTGGGCTTAGCCCACTCCACACATGTTATCTTTAAAATCAGTATAAATACTAAAAGTAAATAAGATATTATATGCGTTTCGGCCTAGTCTCGTCTTAGCGAGCGATCCAGGTAGCCAGCTTCACTTGTCAATTATGTTTAGATGATAATAACGTTACAAGTATTCTATTAAAAAAAATAATTTACATTATTTTAATTCGTTATAACTTTCTTGCGTTTGAACATTACGAAAATTCTTTTTGTAAACACTCGTATTTTCTGTTTTCTCTTATATCTTATATCTCAATATTTTTTACATGAATTTTTGATCACATACATTTATGGTACAAAACCTTTAGTAAGATATAAGATATAAAAAATTACTTCTGTTTTCGATGTTCACGTATTAATATAATGATATAGAGGTAAAATAGTTTTTTGTTCTTTAACCTAAAGGCACACATTTTTTATCTTAATGACATTGACACGGATTGTGCTTCTTGATCTGTACGCAAAAGTTCAAAGCGGGTCTTTACCATTGTGGGGAATTGTCTCATCACTTGGTATGACGACTTTAGTACCAAACGTGAGCACTTTTAACGTTGCTTGCCGTCGTCGGTCAGGGTTTCTCTGCCTGGTGTAAACGAGATGGATATACTGCGGTCTATCGGAAGCCATTTGATCTTTCTGGCGTTTTTCATCGTCACTACTTACGACACCAACCGGACGAAATGGAGTTGTATTCTCTAGCACCGACAATGAATTATTAATTACAGGCTTTGTGATGTCTTTATTTTGGTTCTCAAATGTGACAACACTTTAGTGGCCTTTCTGAATATTTTTCATATTTCTCATCAACCACGTGGAAAATCAATACTTTTATCATTATAAACCGTAAATAGAAAAAAAAACTACTTTGATCGTCCCGCTTGATAACCGGATTAGCGTAGCAATAACCATGAAGCAAATTCCTGTGCAGTAACAAAAGTGATGCAACCAAGAATGGTTCTTGGATCTTCTGGCATTTTTCTAAGTCACCATTTAATTCAGATGACAGACATATGAGGTGGTATGTTCTCAGTAGTAATCAGCACACGTTTTAAGTAGTTAAATAGAAATTAAATCGTTTAGTGGCAACTAAAAATAAAGAAAAATTGCTTTAGGCAACCCCGAGAGTGACAGCGTGAGCAACTATGGTAAATAGTCACTATGAGGCAATCTATGGGGGAGGCCTAGATACTAAATCTATGTGTGTGGACTATGATAGGCTGTAATGGTAACGGTATATTTAGTGGCGATGCCGATTATACGAACTTTAATAGAGGGTGAGCCCTCTATCATTAAGCTACCACGATTTATTAAATTAAAAATTACACGGATAATATATATTTTTTAATGATATTGTTTAAAAAAAGAATAGAAAACAATAGGTATACAAATAATGCCGATTGTGCTTTCAGCCAACATTATTCTACCTCGTGGGACCAAACACAATTTGCATATCGCAAGAAGCCTTGACTCCCACTTGTAAACACTTAACGTGCGCTTAAATCACTCGGGTGCTTCGTGATCTATTCATTTGTTTTCATTTAGAGCCTCCCATTCCTTCTTGACATTTTATCGATAATCGATATATCTCACGATTTTGATGAATTTAGGATTCTAAAGCCCGAATATGTCAAAAAGAGATTTCAACATAATCCCGATCCAAGCTCCGGATCCAGGTTTCTGATCAAACACCAAGATTTTTTTGGAATTATTATTAAACTAGCTGTTCCTCGCGTCTTAGCCCGCCTGTAATAATTGGATTCGATTGGATTTTATGGGTTTTAATTTTTTTGCTCGGAACCCATATTATTTTTCTAAAATAAAAGTAACAAAGCACTCTTTATAATATCAGCTATCTGCCAGTGAAAGTATCGTCGAAATCGGTCTAGCCATTTCGAAGATTAGCCGTAACAAACATACAGACAGACAGACGGACAGACATGCAGTCAGACAACATTTTTAAAATTGTGTTTTTGTTTTAAGTACCGTATATACTTTCAGCATTTAGTAAAAAGCTGACATTACAAACAGACACTGCAATTTTATTCATTTGTGTAGATGAACTCCAATCCAATTACTTTTATTATGAAGTTTCATTTGTTTTTATTTAGTTATCATTATGCAGTTTGAGTAAAATGAAATATGTTTGTTTAAACAATTTTTACGTGTTCCTACTTTACTATTTTTATGTTTTATTTTTAATAATTCTTAAATAATATAAGTCATTACGGCTTTGAGATGGCCCAAGGGTCACCCTAGCCGCCCTTTATCATAGTGTCTGCATAGAGAGCGGGATATCCCTGCGCTTCAAATGCGAGTAATGTTAATTTTATTATAATAAACGAATCCAGGTTTTTGATTAAAGTCCTGGGTCTACTCGTAATTGAGTGAAACTGATGATTACTTTTAAATTTCCATTTTGGTCATGTTCCGACTTTTGTTCAATATGCTTCATTGGTATTATGTGAGGAGCATGGAACTTACCCGATCAGGCCAAACCATTCGTGCTGTACATCGATCACTAACAAAAAGATCGATGGTATAATCAAAGATGTTTTATAGGTCAAAACATCTTTGGGTATAATTATAAAACTGCAAAGTGGCTCTACGTCGCCATAATTCTAACAGTGGTAGAGCCACGCGGCAGCTTTTGCTGTCGCAGGGATGGGCCGGCTCGAACCGGGGTGGTACCACGACCTCACAGAATACCAGCGTTAAGTAGAGGTTTACCTCTGCGTTTCGCTTGGTGAGTGCAGGTGGCCGGAGGCCCTTTTTACTGGAAATGAGGCATTCCATCTAAGTCCTCATGGGTGACAACGCATCTGCATTTTGATTCGCAAACGAGGATAGATGTAGATGTCTATGGGCCGCAGCAACCACTTACCATCAGGAGGACTGTGTGCTCGTTTTTCACCCTTATCCTATAAAAAAAATCAACGAAATCAGTTGTATCAAAAGTTATATACTCGTAGGTTGTTAAACGACTAATTAACTTCACGTTTTATAACCTTGGAAGCAGCTATTCGTAATTTGATGCCATTAAATGATTGTGTGACAAAGTACACAAAACATCTGGCATACTGTAGCTTAATTAAAAAATAAGATTATGTATAATTTTGTGGTTTTAAAAATAGAACGCGCGTTATTAGTGCTGAATCATTTATGTTTTTGTTAATATAATTTACGTTGTGTGTTCCTTTACATTTATAGTAAAGATATTAATACCTAAATACATTAATTTATTTAGTCTTGTGTAGTTGTAAGTAAAGTTGCATATATACGTGCTACTGCCGAGAACATATCTTACGTTAATCCACTGCGATGGCCCAGTGCGAGTTGAGGCTATTATGTCTTCGACGTTGTTTACGTCTCAGACATGCAGGTTTCCTCTTTATGTTTTCCCTTTCCCCCAAGCACATGGTAAATCAGACTGCATCGCCGGTATAGTGGTCGTTAACGCGGTTTTTTTTTATAAGATAAGGGTGACAAACGAGCACACAGTCCACCTGATGGTAAGTGGTTGCTGCGGCCCATAGACATCTACGTCTATCCTCTATTACAAATCAAAATGCAGATGGGTTGTCACCCGTGAGGACTAAGATGGAATGCCGCATTTCCAGTAAAAGGGTCTCTGGTTCTCTACACTCACCATACAAAACACAGCAGTGTTAGGCTGCTATTTCTATTAGTTGCTATTAGAGAGTGGTCCTTCCCTGGTCGAGCCGACCCATTCGTGCTACAATTATACTGCTAATATAGCTGCAGTATGTCTCTCCCACGTACAGATATTCATAAAAGTGGAAAAATTAAAAAAAAAATTAAAAATGTGCAAAAAATTAAAGAGCAAGCCACTGTAGCATTGTCTTATGTATTAATATAATACTCTAGAAACTGATAAACTTTTATTAAAAACTAACTTCTCAATTAAATGACATCGTGTAATAAAAAAAACTTTACCTCAGCGTCAACTAGCTACATCTGGCGAGCAGAAAATTATTAGCCCTCATTAACGAAAGTCTATGAAAATGTCCCATTATAATTATAGGTCAACAAATTATATACATACTCGTAAGCTTGATCTGTATCTAGGTGTTTGTATGAATATAATGGACAGATAGATAACTCTTTATTGTACACCAAAACAATACATAAACGAAAGAAGAAGAAAAAATAATAGTGTCACAATCACAATGGGCATTCTTATTGCTAAAAGCCTTTTCTTCTAGACAACTTTTAGATAGCTGGATCACAAAAAGCAGAAATTTGTGTGGTTTGGTGATGCAGAAACAATATTCATAAATATATTCATATAATATATAGATATAAATGACAAATATATACATACACGAAAATACGAATGTATACATATATAGATGGCATGTAGTGATTGTGTACAAACTTTTGAAAATTAGGTAAAAACTGGGTGCATATCGTTGACTGAGGTAGGGTATTCCATAGACTGCTTGGACAGTAAACAACCTGTCCAAAAATTTGGTATTATGGCAGGCATTATTAATTTTAAATTTTCTGATGATCTCAAATCTTTCGAATGGGAATAGTGAGTAATGTTTTATAATTAAATTTTCACTCACTTCCAGACGTCTGAATAATTTGAACATTTGCAGACGTGTTAAGAACTTATGACAATACAAATTTTATGACTGAACTAGCTGTGCCCCGCGGTTTCACCCGCGTATATCACGCGTCTGCGCCTTGCGACATGCGAAATTCGAGAGAGACATCACAACGGACGGTTTTAAAAAGTGAAATATGTTACTAAAATTACATGGTTAACGTAATTGGTGGTTATGCATCATACAGGTACAGATACGAATAATGTGGCCTAGTTTGTACCGGCGTTACTATTTCACATTTTAACATGAAAAAATAGTTATTGTGACATAACTGTAATAGTTAAACATATGGTATCGCAGACTTTTTTGTAGATATTGATATACTCTATAAAACTGAAGTACATTACTTTGCTCTATTATCAATAGTTTCCGCAGCGTACGCGATTTAAGGATTCTTTTTGGTATTTTTTTCACACCCTGGGTTACATTAACGAAGTTTTCATACGGATCCCTAACTTTTTTGAAAATATTATATAGTCTAAGTTCATTAGGGATAATGTAGGATTCTAATGGTGTAAGAATTTTTCAAATCGGTCCAGTAGTTTCGGAGCCTATTCAATTCAAACAAACAAACAAATCTTTCCTCTTTATAATAGTAGTGTAGACTAGTACTTACTCTCTTTAGAAATATAACAGTTTATGATCAATGCGTGTAATTTACTTTTTAACTCCAATATTATTATTTCGCCTGGGTAGGTCTAACAATGTGGCGTTGTTTAGATATAAAAAAAATCTAAAACCAATCATTTTATTAATGTTTCGTTTTTAAAAAAATCTCCAAATTTTTCGGTATTCGGTACAGACAGGTACACACTTTATGTTACATGTATAGATAACAATATATAAAATATTGAATAGAGTAATTTTGGGGATATTTTAATGTTGAAGGTAGCCTTCGTTAACTAAGACATCAGGAGGTCAAACACTCCAGTCCCCAGTGACCACGGGTGGGCTTTAGCCCCAGAAACCATCGAGAATTAAAGAAAGCTAAGAAATAATAATTAAACGCGATGAATCCGAAAATGTGTTTTATTCAACTCGTAGTATTAGCATATTTATATAAGACATTATAAAAATGAAATAATTATGATTTAATAATCTTAGCTTATTCACTTTTATTAATCGTGAAGAAGCATTCAAGTCATTAATTTATTTAGAAAATATCCATTTTGTGAGTTAATGGAGCTATAAAAGACATCTGTTTATTAACGAATTTCACGATACCTATTTGTGATTATAGAACTGGTGCTCCGCTAGTTAGTCATAGATTAACCCTTTAATGGAAAGAGAAGCAGCTAATAATTGCGCTTCGGTATGCACGCCATGATGGCGCGGGATCTGAATTATGCATGAACAATCCAAGCAATCACAAACTGTGGAGAGAAACAAAAACATCTACGTAGAAACGTACCTCTCTTCAAGTTTGTATTTCCGTGCAAGGAAATTGGAATATTTAAAACCTTGAGCGCAGTTGCTGTATTTGCATATGTGTTTAGAAATGGTTTTCAAAAGAATCAAATGTTTTGATAGTGAAAGAGAATGAATGCTTCACATGGTTTCTTTTTTATGTTTGTCTTAAAAGTGGTTAGCAGTTTTTAATTCACCACTGTTGACTGGTGGAAATACCGTAAGAAATTAAGTCCGCCCTTATATTTCTTAATATAAAGTGCATAATAAAGAACAAATAAATAAAAATAAATAAGTAACCTTAAAAATTTAATGCCCTGCATTATTTTATTAACTTTAAGAAAATATTAGTCTGTAAGTCTTCCTAAAATAAATAAATTATTATCCCCGTATTCAAATATAGCATGCAAAACGTCCAAGAAAATAATATTCTACAAATACCTACCTCTGGTAAGTTTGACATATTTTCCACCTTTGTGGTCTATTTAGTCAGTAAGAGCAGAATTACCGCATAATAGTTTTATATGATCACTTAGATCTTAGACGTTGTAGTGAGAATCAGGTCGATATTACAAGTTGTATCAGAAATAGATTTACGATAAAGATAATAAGGAAGGGTAAGAAGTGCTTTTCGATAATTGAAACGAATGTTAACGGTGATTAGTTACAGCAGCTGACAGACAAATTTAAACAGAAAGTCTGAGACAGGTGTTTTGTTAGTCCAAGAAACATTCTCGGAGTAACAACGCACCTGGATGGAATGCTACTGACTATTACACTTCGAACGGGAACACAACAGTAGGTGCACTGTTTCTAACCGGCAGAAATAGGCAAGAGTAATGTTAATTAGTAGCAGTTAATCCGATTACAAAAAAAACCTACAGCGTTTGTTTAAATGTAATTAAAATATCTTAGAGACCGAATTTCAGTTTTATTTTTTATAGATGAGGGGGAAAAGGAGTATGTGGTGATCCACATACTCCTAATGGTAAATGACTGACGCCGCTTATGAACAACTGCAACACCATGTGAATTGCAGATGCGTTACCGGTCTTTGAGGTTTTTTTTTATAGAATAGGGTGACAACGAGCACACAGTCCACCTGATGATAAGTGGTTGCTGTGGCCAATAGACATCTACACCTATCTTCGTTTGCGAATTATAATGCAGATGCGTTGTTAGCCAAGAGGACTAAGATGGAATGCCTCTCTTCCAGTAAAAAGGGTCTCCGGTCCTCTACACACACCATACGAAACACAGTAACATTAAGCTGCTATTTTACGCTGGTATTCTGAGAGCGTGGTCCTTCCCCGGTCGAGCCGACCCATTCGTACTACAACTATACTATTAATATAGTTGCAGCATGGATCTACCATGTACAAAAAAAAGGTTACGAAGATCAGTCTCAACGGAGATTAGTCATATACGCAGGATATAAGTGCACGAGTTTGTGCACGAAAACACAGACACTCTCGATTTACTTACTCTCATAGTCCGGGTCTTATAATCAGGTGCAGGTCTAATGAGTTAACGTGTTTTCTGAGGCACGAGGGTGAAACACCGCCACTTTCTGACTCTGGACTGCTTCTGAGAATTTCTTGACAGAAAACCTGATTACTGATTTTTCTCGATTCGGGAATCAAACCCAGGACCTTCTGATCGGGAGATGCGCTTACGACCTCTAGACCAACGAGAAGTGTATACTATAGTACATTTAGTTATATATAAATTGTTGAAATGCCATTTTATTTTATTCATATAGTAGTAGAACGGTGGATTAGAGTTCAGAACTTTTTGCAAGTTCGCGATCCGTACTCTTAAACATTAGACTAATGCTGCTTGTATACACTTATCATTTCGTTACGCTTATTGTTTATTGTCTGCTACATCTGTAACACGCTGGGAAGTACTTTAACATAAGAAAGTACGAATAAGGGCGGATTCGACCAAATACCATGTTACTCCAGAGTAACTAACCCTCGAATAATTTTACTCTTTGGTGTTACTCTCAGATAAGTTCGATTGCGTTTTTCCAACACAAAAGTAGAGTAGCTAATCCTGGGTATTGAAATTCTAGAGTTGGTGAATGAAAAATGAATGAACATGTAAGCCGACTAAAACGAAATACAATTGTTTACATAGCGCAATGCAAGATTTTCTGTCCATTTAATTTTGCCGGATTATATTTGTGTCAACTGTCACTGAACACTAGAATACACGAGTCGAGTTGTTAGTTGATTATTCTTCTAATCTTATTCTTATCTTCTTTATTTCGTAAATGTTGCATTATTTCAAGAAATAATCCCTACAATTAAAACAAAAATACAAGAAATTATAAATGCACAACGATAAAATGGTATATTTTATACTACTTTTTCAACAAAGCATACGAACAGCTGTTAAAATGTAGCGGCCGCCATCAAAATACTCTGGGATAACTTGTTTACTCCATGAACTTGGCGGTATAACACTTTACTCTCGGATAGACAGTTATACCTGGGTTAAGATTTGGTAAAACGAAAGTTCTCTAACTCGAGAGTAATTAGTGATTTTTTTCTCAGGATAAGACTTATACTAAGTTTGGTCGAATCCACCCTTAAGGAAATAAATTTATCATTAGCATACCACACGACTTGTTTGCGTGCAACTTGCGAATGAGTTTTAATAAACTCCAACACTGGATTCGAAATTTCAGTTACCAAATGGCGCCATAGAATTTAAATGACGTTGCTCACCTTGAAAAGGGAATCATGCGAAGATAAGTGGAACACGCGTGATCCGCCAAGGCTTACTTTTTTTTATTATAAGATCAATAGTTCTCTATGTAAGTATTTGTTGTTTAGAAAAGTAAATTTAAACCTTACTTTATAATTGTTTAGATCGGTAGGTATGGTGAGATGTGTACATATCTAAATTATTAATTTGGAAATGGTTGTCATGGCGAAAATCATCTCTTACAACGAGGGGATCCACGGTACAAGCCTCCCGAAAGACTCAGAGAACCCTTATCGACCTCCGCCCCATCTTTGGCATTGAGCGAACCTGTTGACAGCAGATTACTCTTTGTTCGTCAGTACACGCTTTTGGCAATCACATCTCAAGTAATTAATAATTATTGAAAGTAATTCAAAATTTCATTAAATTGTCATTAGTTTTTGGAAATCTTAAGCTGGTATTAGTACAAAAATATTTGATTGTTGTCTGCACATCACTTTCACTGATCAAATTCTATAATGACTGATTTCTATAATAATGCTTATTCACCCTATAATAACCGACATCCATATTTAAAGCCTTGTATAATCACGCATAGCCATATGGTGTATAGCGTATAAACCTATTCACCCCTATAAGCCCAATGAGTGTCGTAATAGGCGACTATATAAAAATCTTATGGTTTCCGGTATATTTCATCATCATCATCATCATCATTACAGCCCTTCACAAGTCCACTGCTGAACATAGGCCTCCCCCAAAGAATGCCACAAAGCACGGTCCTGAGCCACCTGCATCCATCGACTTCCTGCATATCTTACCAGGTCGTCACTCCATCTAGTGGGGGGACGCCCTACACTTCGCTTGCCGGTACGAGGCTGCCACTCGAGAACCTTTCTTCCCCATCGGTTGTCGGTTCTTCGAGCTATATGGCCGGCCCATTGCCACTTCAGCTTACTAATCCGTTGGGCTATGTCGGTCACTCTGGTTCTACTGCGGATATCCTCATTTCTGAGTTTATCACGCAGAGAAACTCCGAGCATAGCCCTCTCCATAGCTCGCTGAGCGACCTTGTCTCAGTGATCGCGAGGGTGAAAACCGGCAGCGATCACCGAATGGTTAGAGGCACACTGAACCTAAACGTTAAGTTGGAGAGGTCTCGTCTAATGAAGTCAACGCTCCGTCCCCCTCGTGCTCTAATCCAAAGTCCCGAAACCTTTCAGCTCGAGTTACAAAACCGTTTTCAGTGCCTAGAAGACTGCAATGAAGTGGACGATTTGAATGACAAGCTCGTGGAAACTGTCCATGCGGTCGGAGCTAAGTTCTGCAAGACCCGCCGCAGAAGAACACAAAAACTCTCCGATCACACTCTTAATCTCATGGCTGTTAGACGGGAGATGAAGCTACATTCTTCAACAGATTTGACAGCATACAGACAACTGAACAGACAGATCTCCAAATGCATGCGGCGGGACTTACGCAACTTCAATACAGCTCGTATTGAAGAAGCGATCGAGCGGAACCAAGGCTCCAAAGTCTTTGCCAGAGATCTGTCTGCCAGAAAGAGCCAACTGTCAAAGCTGAAGACCGAATGTGGCAGCATTGTTTCCGGGGCACCTGAGATTTTGAGTGAGATTGAGAGGTTCTATGGGCAGCTGTACACGTCATCGTTGGAGCCACACGCAAGTGTGAGTAACGATCCAAGAGCGAGTCTTATCCGACATTATTCCGATGATATCCCGGACGTCAGTCTGAGCGAGATTAGAATGGCTCTCCAGCACCTTAAAAACGGCAAGGCCCCAGGCGAGGATGGAATTACAGCGGAGCTTCTGAAAGCGGGTGGAAAACCGGTACTTGAAGTCCTTCAGAAGCTCTTTAATTCCGTCCTCCATGGTGGCATTACACCGGAGGCGTGGAGCAGAAGTGCGGTGGTCTTGTTCTTCAAGAAAGGCGACAACGCTCTCTTGAAGAACTACAGACCGATTTCCCTTCTGAGCCGCGTCTACGTGCTGTTTTCGAGAGTCATTACGAATCGTCTCGCGCGCAGACTTGATGACTTCCAGCCTCCCGAACAAGCCGGTTTCCGAAAGGGCTTTAGCACCATAGACCACATACATACCCTACGGCAAATTGTACAGAAGTCCGAGGAGTACAATTTGCCACTATGTCTGGCGTATGTGGACTATGAGAAAGCCTTTGATTCCGTCGAAATTTGGGCGGTGCTGCAGTCCCTTCAGCGGTGCCAAGTTGACTCTCGGTATATCGAAGTGTTGAAGTGCTTGTACAGTAGGGCTACGATGGCTATCCGAGTACAGAACCAGAGTACGAAACCTATCCAATTGCAGAGAGGTGTAAGACAGGGTGACGTCATATCCCCGAAACTCTTCACCGCTGCATTGGAAGACGTTTTCAAGCTTCTGGACTGGAAAGGATACGGTATCAACATCAATGGCGAGTACATCACTCACCTTCGATTTGCCGACGATATAGTCCTTATGGCAGAATCGCTGGAGGACCTAAGCACTATGCTCAATGACCTCAATAGTGTTTCCCAACGGATAGGTCTTAAGATGAACATGGACAAAACAAAGATCATGTTTAATGTCCATGTCACACCTATGCCGGTAGTTGTTGGGAACACTAAGCTCGAAGTTGTTGACGAGTATGTTTACCTGGGACAAATAGTCCGACTAGGTAAGTCCAACTTCGACCGAGAGGTCAATCGACGGATTCAACTCGGCTGGGCAGCGTTCGGGAATCTACGACACATCTTCTCGTCAGACATACCTCAAAACCTTAAAACGAAATTGTACAACCAGTGCGTGTTGCCAGTGATGACTTACGGAACTGAGACGTGGTCCTTCACTGCTGGCCGTATGAGGAAGCTCCGGTATATTTAATTTAATTTAATTTTATATAAACGTTACCCCCACACCAGGATTTTCTCCTGTATCGTTGAGGCAGTTTACAAACATAAATTGCTCGAGGTCAAACATCCAGACCCGAAACAATTATTTATAGGCCATACAAATACTTGTTCCGTGCGGGATTCGACCCCCGCCCCCCAGCGCAACAGCTCATTGCTAAGCCACTGCGCCACGGAGCCGTCAATATAGTAGTAGTATATCGTTACTTATTTGTACTTCACTTCACTTGAATACAACTCCTTCTTATTAATAATAATCAATGAAAAAATCGCACGGTCTTAGCGTAACAAAAGCCTATTTACATTTCATTGCAAATACCCAGATTGTTTTCGGATAAAGCCGAACGCACATTATTTTGTCCGCGCCGCACGCGCCGTACGCGCCGTACGCGCCGAATTTTAGAATTCGTTGTATAAAATCATATGAAACCTCGCACAATACACCCGCACCGTACGCGCCAAATTTTATAAAATGCGGTAGGTATACGATATTGAAGGTCGAATGCTGATGACGTCATATAATGCGGCGCGTGCTGATACTCAGTGTTGTCTAATGTTGCCAACTTAGTGGATTTTCCACTATAACTGGTGGTTTCGACTTACATGATAATTTTTGTATTTTTATAACTTTTAATTAATTCGTAATTATTTATACATAATTTGAATTTTTTGCATCGATTATCAATATGTATACTTAGGGATAAATTATTTAAATACTGAACTAACCAAAAATAGTTAAATTTAATTAAAAAACTCAATTATACTTGATTAGTGGCGGTCAAGAATATCCACTACCCCATATCCTCCCGTGGGTGTCGTAAAAGGCGACAAAGGGAAACAGGCAGGAGATGGGCAGCAGCATCTTCCTGGTAACGGCATAAATACAATAAAAAAACTGCGGTTGCCAACCCGCTCGCCAAGCGTGGCAACTATGGCAATATACCCCCCATGAGCAATGACAATAATAAACGGCCCCCAGTCCCCGGCGGCCCCGCTATTCCTGGCTACGGTGGCGACCATGGTAACGGCGGGGCAGGAGGTGCTAAGAATCTCCGGTGGAGGTTCGGTTGCCACCTTAGACGACTCGACCTGGCAACGTACAACGCACGCACCCTGAGGACTGACGAGAAGATCGTGAAGCTGGAAGAAGAGATAGACAAGTTGCGCTGGCATATTATAGGATTATCCGAAGTCCGAAGAGAGGGGGAGGACACGGTAATCCTCGAATCCGGCAACTTGTTCTATCACCGGGAGGGCGACCATCTGTCCCAAGGAGGTGTCGGATTTATCGTCCACAAGTCTCTCGTTAACAACGTTGTAAAGATCGGGAGTGTGTCGACGAGGGTTGCGTACCTTATACTCAGAATCACCAAACGGTATTCGCTGAAGGTCATACAGGTTTACGCACCAACCTCGGCACACCCCGATGAGGAGGTGGAGGAAATGTATGAGGATATCTCTAGAGCCATGCATTCCTCCAAAACCCAATATACGGTGTTAATGGGAGACTTCAATGCAAAACTAGGCACAAGAGAGAACGGTGAGCTGAAAGTAGGGAAATTTGGAATAGGGCAACGAAACCCAAGGGGCCAGCAGCTGGCCGACTTCATGGAGAAAGAGGGACTCTCTATGATGAACTCTTTCTTCAAGAAGCGGCCCCACAGGAAGTGGACCTGGTCGAGCCCCGACGGTTCGACAAAAAATGAGATTGACTTCATTATGACGACCAGACGACAACTGTTCAGTGATGTCTCAGTGATCGCGAGGGTGAAAACCGGCAGCGATCACCGAATGGTTAGAGGCACACTGAACCTAAATGTTAAGTTGGAGAGGTCTCGTCTGATGAAGTCAACGCTCCGTCCCCCTCGTGCTCTAATCCAAAGTCCCGAAACCTTTCCGCTCGAGTTACAAAACCGTTTTCAGTGCCTAGAAGACTGCAATGAAGTGGACGATATGAATGACAAGCTCGTGGAAACTGTCCATGCGGTCGGAGCTAAGTTCTGCAAGACCCACCGCAGAAGAACACAAAAACTCTCCGATCACACTCTTAATCTCATGGCTGTTAGACGGGAGATGAGGCTACATTCTTCAACAGATTTGACAGCATACAGGCAACTGAACAGACAGATCTCCAAATTCATGCGGCGAGACTTACGCAACTTCAATACAGCTCGTATTGAAGAAGCGATCGAGCGGAACCAAGGCTCCAAAGTCTTTGCCAGAGATCTGTCTGCCAGAAAGAGCCAACTGTCAAAGCTGAAGACCGAATGTGGCAGCATCGTTTCCGGGGCACCTGAGATTTTGAGTGAGATTGAGAGGTTCTATGGGCAGCTGTACACGTCATCGTTGGAGCCACACGCAAGTGTGAGTAACGATCCAAGAGCGAGTCTTATTCGACACTATTCCGAAGATATCCCGGACGTCAGTCTGAGCGAGATTAGAATGGCTCTCCAGCACCTTAAAAACGGCAAGGCCCCAGGCGAGGATGGAATTACAGCGGAGCTTCTGAAAGCGGGTGGAAGACCGGTACTTGAAGTCCTTCAGAAGCTCTTTAATTCCGTCCTCCATGGTGGCATTACACCGGAGGCGTGGAGCAGAAGTGCGGTGGTCTTGTTCTTCAAGAAAGGTGACAACGCTCTCTTGAAGAACTACAGACCGATTTCCCTTCTGAGCCGCGTCTACGTGCTGTTTTCGAGAGTCATTACGAATCGTCTCGCGCGCAGACTTGACGACTTCCAGCCTCCCGAACAAGCCGGTTTCCGAAAGGGCTTTAGCACCATAGACCACATACATACCCTACGGCAAATTGTACAGAAGTCCGAAGAGTACAATTTGCCACTATGTCTGGCGTATGTGGACTATGAGAAAGCCTTTGATTCCGTCGAAATTTGGGCGGTGCTGCAGTCCCTTCAGCGGTGCCAAGTTGACTGTCGGTATATCGAAGTGCTGAAGTGTTTGTACAGTAGAGCTACGATGGCTATCCGAGTACAGAACCAGAGTACGAAACCTATCCAATTGCAGAGAGGTGTAAGACAGGGTGACGTTATATCCCCGAAACTCTTCACCGCTGCATTGGAAGACGTTTTCAAGCTTCTGGACTGGAAAGGATACGGAATTAACATCAATGGCGAGTACATCACTCACCTTCGATTTGCCGACGATATGGTCCTCATGGCAGAATCGCTGGAGGAGCTAAGCACTATGCTCAATGACCTCAATAGTGTCTCCCAACGGATAGGTCTTAAGATGAACATGGACAAAACAAAGATTATGTTTAATGTCCATGTCACACCTATGCCGGTAGTTGTTGGGAGAGAGCTCGAAGTTGTTGACGAGTATGTTTACCTGGGACAAATAGTCCGACTAGGTAAGTCCAACTTCGACCGAGAGGTCAATCGACGGATTCAACTCGGCTGGGCAGCGTTCGGGAAGCTACGACACATCTTCTCGTCAGAAATACCTCAAAACCTTAAAACAAAATTGTACAACCAGTGCGTGTTGCCAGTGATGACTTACGGAACTGAGACGTGGTCCTTCACTGCTGGCCGTATGACGAAGCTCAAGGTCGCTCAGCGAGCTATGGAGAGGGCTATGCTCGGCGTTTCTCTGCGTGATAAACTTAGGAATAAGGATATCCGCAGTAGAACCAGAGTAACCGACATAGCCCAACGGATTAGTAAGCTGAAGTGGCAGTGGGCCGGCCATATAGCTCGAAGAACCGACAACCGATGGGGAAGAAAGGTTCTCGAGTGGCAGCCTCGTACCGGTAGGCGAAGTGTAGGGCGTCCCCCCACAAGATGGAGTGACGACCTGGTAAGACATGCAGGAAGTCGATGGATGCAGGTGGCTCAGGACCGTGCTTTGTGGCATTCCTTGGGGGAGACCTATGTTCAGCAGTGGACTTGTGAAGGGCTGTAATGATGATGACTTAATTATCAATAAAAATACTTAACTTACCTACCTACCTAATCTTCTTTTTCTTTGAATTTTATTTTCTTCTTCCTCTGCCAATAAGCAGGTTATTACTCTATTTCTTTCCATAGTGATTTCGAGCGATCAATTTCACTGTACCGTTTTACACCAGTGGTTGGAAAAAACTACAAAAGTTGTTGGTAATACAAAAGATTTGCGTACGGCGTGGAGGCAAATGTGCGAGTCCATCAGTAAAACTCGGCGAGTAAGGCGCGTACGGCGCGTGCGACGCGGACAAATGTGTGTTCAGCTTAAAAGGACAGATGCTGGCAAATTATTCCATTACTACGGAGTTATACAGAAAGTGTGTACGAATTACAAAAGATAAACCATTTGATACGAATACGTGGAATATCGACAGCAAAGAGGTAGCTACCTGCCAATCGTCTTGTTGAATTACCACTTCGTTTATGCAGGTGTAAAATATATAGCGATGGGCGGTAGCTTCGAAAGGTGCGAAACATCTGCTAATGGGAACGTCAATCCGTCTGCCAAGCGTGACGGTTAAGGTAAATCCAGCCTACAACAGGAGAGGAACGGAACAAGAAGATAATAATGCATGGCATTAAATCTGACTGGGTAATATAAGGTTCAAATTGCATCAACACAAACCGTTACACCGTTACGTCTGAGAAATAAGAAAAAAAACTACGAAGACATGTGAATTTCGCCAAAACGCATTAGAGATGCGCGGCAGTATATAGGCTGTAACTTTGACTTTTTAACTCTTATCTATGACTTTTAATTTTAAAATTTCAGATTAACAAACCGTTAGAGCCTATTAAAATCAATTGAAGATACACATTATGTTCATTTGTTAATTGACTGTGAATTATAATCTATGAAATCCTTTCAAATATTATCAGTATTTAATGCCGAACGAATTGTTGCGAGTAATAAATAAACGTAGTTTAATTTATATAAGCTCTTTATGCTGTTTGCAATGAACCGTTTCATTAACGAGCTTCTACGGCTATCGCAGTGTGTACAATGTAAATAGCAGTTTACTGTAATTTATTGGATGATTTTAATTGTACATGTCTAACAACAGCCAATGAATCATTATTGAAATTGTTGTCTCATGAGCGTGCTTTATTTATAAGTCACCGGCCTTTATCATATGCATCACCATGCCCGTAAATAGTAAATCACTGGTCTTGCTTTTAAAGAATAAGGGTGACAAATGAGCACTCAGTCCACCTGATGGTAAGTGGATGCTGTGGCTCATAGAAACCTCGATTAAGAATCAAAATGCAGATGCATTGTCACCCCTGAGCACAAAGATAGAATGCCTTGTTTCCAGTTTAAAGAACCTCTGGTTTTCTACACTCACTTTACGAAACACAGTAGAATTTTTTTTAAACAATTTAAAAATATTTCTAGAAACAACTCTTATACAGGAGCTAGAATAAGATCGTTCTTTCATAAACTTTTAGTGTAAATAAAATTTCGTTCTTAGCGTTCACACCAAAACAATACCAACGAGCAAGAATTGGAACAACAAGAACTAGCTTTTTGCACATGCTCTAGTGATATTTAGATAGAATAAAGGAGTGTTTGTGGCTCATTCGTTAAGTGTCTGTTTCAGGTAAAGATACGGCGGTATGAAGCAAGAAGAGTCCATCTTTTTAATAACTTCTTTAATGAAACATATCATTGTAGTTTTTTATACGTGGTAGAGCCATCCTGCAGCTAATAGTAGTATAGTTGTAGCACGAATGGGTCGGCTCGACCGGTGAAAGACCACGCTCTCACGGAATACCAACGTAAAATGGCAGCTTAACGCTGCTGTGTATCGTATGGTGAGTGTAGAGAACCGAAGACCCTTTTTACTGGAAACGAGGTATTCTATCTTGGTCTTCACGGGTGACAACGCATATGCATTTTGATTAGTAATCGAAGATAGATGTAGATATCTATAGGCTACAGTAGCACCACTTACCACCAGGCGGACTGTATGCTCGTTTGTCACCCTTATCGTATAAAAAAGTTGCAATTTTCTGCCATCTATTTTGTTTGCGATTTTTCTTATAATTATGATCATTAGGGTCCCACACGTTTCTCAATTACGGTAGGTCTCGATCATGATTAAACATTATTCTTGAGACCAGTCCATGATAACCACGTTTATGACCTCTGATTTGCTAGAGCACAACAACGCTTTGATAAAACCGCTCCGAATAGCGAGCACGTCCGAACACAAAATAACGCTGTAGACTACTGTTCGCTCGCTCTTGCGCCGTTTACATCAAGCGCGCGAGTGATCTTAGAATATTCCATAGAATCTCTGCGAGCAAAAATACAACAACGAAAAAATTCTCTGCCTGTGTTTATACTAAAATAATTAGATTTAGTGGTCTAAACCCACCTTTAGGTGACTATAAGTACAGTACTAAAAAATTTGCAGGCGGTGTTCACCATCATCGGTCCATGTGTTTTAGCTGTTCTGTTCAATTATTGAATTTAATTGACTGCCTCGTTAGTCTCGTGGCCGTAAGCATGACTGCTGACAATGAGATCCTGAGATCGAATCCCGGGTTTGGCCTAAATCAGTTATTGAGATTTTTTTTCAAGAAATTTTCAGTAACCCGGAGTCAAGAAATTGGCGGTGTTTCACCTCCAAGCCTCGTAGAGGACATAAAGCTGTTGGTCTGGTGCCTCATTTCTCTCCGGTCTTGTCGGATTACCCTCCCAGAGTACCCACCAGAGTGAGGGAATAGAGAGTGCACCTTTTCTTATGCACACACTCGGGCACAATAATTCAGTCTTGCGCAGATCGATCAGAAGGACATAATTTGATTCTATTGACTATACGTGTTCGAGATAGTAAAAAGATACGCCATGTTGGCCTTACGGCGACAGCGTAAGAGAATTCATTAAACAATTTTTTCTACGGGTATCACAAGAAGTGCTATGGAATTTGCTAGAATGATCTCATATCAAAACGCATTCTGTTGCTTGTTATAATTTTAATTGGGCTCTCCTCTCATTTCTGAGAGGCACGGTTCTTTTTCTCAATTGATAAACAATTGGATTCTAAGCTATAGGCAGTTGATTCAATTGCTACAAGTTGCGAATATTGTTATGATCTATAAATTAATGTTTTGGGTTGGTGACGGATAACGACTTAAACAGAATAATAAAATCACCAAAATTCGCTAAACGCATTGATTTTTTGTGTTTGGATGACTTGTAATATATGGAGGTTCAAAGATAGAATAATTGTTTTGGGTCGTCTAATAGCGATTTATATTTAGATACTTATTTAGATAACGATATATAAAATTGAAATGTCTACCTGTAATATCTAAATAGCTGTATTTAATTGATCTCAGGGAGTTATTTGCATGCCGTTGGGATATGAATAAGCCTTTTCAAATTTTTTGCCTGTATGTCCAGGCTAATATTGGGTTGCTTGTAGAATAATAAACCGCCAAAGTATGCTCAATGCTATTTATTTTTTGTATTTGAATGCATTACAAGTATAACACTTTTTGCATTATACTGCATCTTACATGGGCCGATCTCATGAGCACGGGGTGCATCATATTTATTGATAAACGATAATCTGATAAGTGAATAATGCCTAAAAATCCATCCTAGATGGCTAAAAACCATTCATATTGCGAACCGTAATTTCACAGACTCGTTTTGTAGAGCTTTGAGCACACCGGGCCCATTTGCGCAGCGTGATAATTATGGAAAAAATTTCTAAGAAATAAATGGCAGCTTGTACATTTAAGGTAAGGTCTATGTCCCCCTGTTGACTATAAAGATTACTGTCGTTGCGATGCAGAAAGGTTTAAATATGCTACTGTGTGTTTTCACCACACATCACAATCAATTTCGAACAAAGAAGATTCTTTGACACCTCTGTGGACAAAGATGAACCAATCGCAATTTGTAATTACTTCAAATGTTGCATGTGAAACAGGAAAGATAATGAAAAACTCAATAAAAATTATATACGTATTGTTGAATAATATATGCCTATGTCTATGTTCAGCAGTGGACTTGTGATGGGTTGTAATTATGATTAATTTATCTTCTAGGTAGGTCAGCGGATAGTAGTAAAAAATGCGATTATTATAACAAAAAGTTAGATTCAGCGATTTTGATGAACAATCATAATTGTTTAATGATGAGCAGTTTAAAACCGGTTTAGCTTTGTTTTAATAAAGACTACAGACCCTTTATTCGAAAAAGGTTTCTTTAACTTTCACAAAATTGAGTAATGATTCTTGTAAGACAAAAGAATCAACAAATTCATGTTGTCCCGTTAAAAATTATCTCCTCATCCCCGTATAGAGTAATAGTGTTCTGTGATTTCCTGTATAGATTGAGTTATGTAAAAAGTATTTGACATACTTTGAAATCTAGAGGATAAAATCCTCATTGAAATTTTAAGTTTGGAAATTCTATACAGAGAGAGATTTGTGATTGTTTATTTTATTTTACATTTGACGCATTCAACTGAGGATCTACGGGTTTGTGTAATTTTTTTCATCAATAATAATAATAATAATATCATTGAGTTACATCCTTCTCCCTTTCTATGACTTTTATAAGCTGATAAGTCCAAGATTGTTTAGATTTGACTTAGAGCGTTGTTACTCACAAATTCTGTTACCGGATTTAGATGTTTTTTTTTTAATTTAAATGTGTGTGACAAATAATTGCATATCAATCAACTCATTTGATGATAATCGATATCAAACTGCATCTAGAATAACTACCATTCAATATAACTTGAAAATTTTATTAATTGATATAATATTTAATTGTTTATTTTAACAACTCAACGTAGGCTGTTAGTAACATTTGGTTGACTATTCGTAATTGTAAAATATTACTTTCCAACTTATATACCCTTTAGTCCGATAAAGTCAGAGTCGATTCTCTTCTGAGAAACAATCACCATATTGGGTTCAATAACCTGAATTACTGAGACGTCGAATTGCAATTATTAAGCATAACAAGATCCATTAGTCGGTGTTCAAAGTCAGTTTAAAAATGAAATTTAATACAAAGTTTATAGATGTTTTGTAAGCAAAGTTCTAATCTTTCTATTTTCTGCAAATTTTTTTTGTATATCCCATCATTATAAATTATAATTTCTATATTAACAACTAAAATTTTACCAGAACAAGAATCAAAACTATCATTACTATTATTATCATCATCGTTACGGCCCCTAACAAGTCTGCAGAACACAGGCTTCCCTGAACCACCTGCATCTATCGACTTCCTGCATGTCGTACCATGTTGTCACTCCATCTAGTGAGGGAATGCTCCGCATTTAGCATATAGGTACGAGGTTGCCAATCCAGAACCTTTTTTACCCATCGGTTTTTAGTTTTTCGATCTATAATAATAATAATATATCTATAATAATAATAATAATAATTATAATATGGATAGACTATAAAAAGGCATTCGACTCGGTGCCTCATACATGGCTTAAGAGGGTCCTCGAGCTGTATAAGGTCAATTGTACAGTTCGAGACTTCCTCGGGCAGTGTATGGGGCAATGGAGTACGATCCTTTGTCATCTAGGCGAGCGGATGACGGCTGCGGAGAGCCACATAAGGATAAGAAGGGGTATCTTCCAGGGCGATTGTTTGAGTCCAATCTGGTTCTGCCTCTCTCTGAACCCTCTCAGTACCTTACTGGGGGGCTCCGGAGGGGGATTTCAGCTTCGGAAAGGAGGTACAAAAGTGATCTACCTTTTCTATATGGATGATCTCAAGTTATTCGCCTCCAGTCGCAGTAGCAATTCTATTAGAATGGAGCTGGGGACGGATAAGTGTGCGGTCCTCCATGTTGAAAAGCGAAGGGTTGCTAACTCTAAGGGCATAGACTTATCTATGCCCATCAACATAAGGACCCTTTCCGAGGCTGAAACATACCGAAACCTGGGTATGTCACAGAACATCGGTGTAGACGAGGCGGGTATGAAACAGTCAGTTTGCGATGTGTTTTATGCACGCTTGATCAAAGTGCTTAACAGCCTTTTGTCCGGTGTGAATAAGACGCACGCATATAACGGTTGGGACATGCCTGTTCTCATGTATACCTTTGGCATACACAAGTGGACTCAGACCGAACTGAACGCTCAGGACAGAAAAGTCCGCACTATAATGACGTCCCACAGGATGCATCATCCGAGATCGTCAGTATTGAGGCTATACTTGCCGCGGAAGCATGGTGGATGCGGCTTTTTAGCGCGCTTATCATGCATAATCGCGAAGTGTGCAGCCTCCGTAATTACTATCTGACGAGAGCGGATGATCCATACTATAGGGACGTTATTTCTTGTGATAAAGGACTTACCCCTCTATCCTTAGCCAACAAGCAATGGCAAGACCCGGCAGTACAGAGTATTTCCGACCGGGAGACCGTATGGAAGGAGAAGGAGCTCGACGGGAGGTTCTAAAAGGCTCTATATGAGCCTTTCGTAGACACAGTCGCCTCCCTTCACTGGCTACGTTTCGGTGACCTCTTTGGGGAAACCGAGGGTTTTGTCTGTGCGATACAGGATCAGGTTATTAAGACCAACAATTATCGGAGATACATCCTAAAGGATGGCACCGTTGACGTCTGTCGAGCTTGTCGCCATCCCGGTGAGTCACTTAGGCATGTCATCTCCGGTTGTTCGGCGCTTTCTAACTCTGAGTATTTGCACAGACACAGCCTGGTAGCCAGGATTCTGCACCTGGATCTTGCTCTGAAATACGGTCTCGTGGATCGGAAACTGCCTTATTATTAATACTTGCCGGAAGCCGTGCTCGAAAATGACCGCGCCAGGCTCTACTGGAACCGGTCCATCATCACAGATAGGACTATTCTTGCGAATAAGCCTGATATTGTGCTGATGGACCGGGCACAGTCAAGGATATTTTTGGTCGACATTACCATTCCTTATGACGAGAACCTCGTGAAAGCCGAAACAGATAAACTGACTAAATATCTGGACCTGGCTCACGAGATGACCGACATGTGGGGTGGATGGCCGGCCGAAATTATACCTGTAGTCGTCTCTGCGAATGGGTTAATTCCAGTCAGCCTCTCGGGTAATCTGAGGCGACTGGGACTCCGTGACGGACCGCTCCAAGCTTAAATGCAGAAGGCGGTGCTCCTCGATACCGCCCGCATCGTCCGCCGATTTCTTTCTCTTTCCCCCTAACCCTCGGCCGTCTGCCGAGGGCTTCCATCTGGTTGGGTTTTTATATATTTATGTATTTATTTTATTTTATTGATATTTATGTACGTTTACCATGTTTATTTACAATTATATATTTATATTGCCCAACCAGATGACAAAACTTTATAGATAACCATAATAATAATAATAGTTTATTTTCACCACTTAGATATCTATCACATTTATAAATAACTATTATATGATCTATACTTAGTTCACAATGAATGATGGAACATCTGTGTCTGAACTAGATAAATATATATCTGTATTTCAGATCATAGTGCTCTTCCTTATTACATATTAACAAACTAGCATTAGTATAATTTAAATAGAAGCTATATAGCTAGCTGGAATATATTTATGGTAAATTCTATCAGACAGGTAAACTCCGAGCATACCTCACCACAGCTCGCTGATGAATCTTAAGCTTCCTCATACGGTAGCTGTGAAGGACCAAGTCTCGGGTCCATATTACTGGCAACATTCAATGATAGTTTACTCTTGTTTCAAGTTTTGAGGAATACGTGATAAAGAGATAAAATGTTGTTATCTGCCGAGCGTTGTCTAGCCGAGTTGGCTCCGTCAATTTACTTCTCGGACGAAATTATTGTTTCATTAAATGTTATTATATTTAAATCAAATTATTAATAATCAAAGAGTTTAACGCTATCTGTTTATAAGTTGACCTAGTTAAGATAAATGCTAATTTTGTTATGCAATTAATATTTTCTTATTTATAATTTCGATCGATCTTAAATTAATAATTCAGTTCTAAAATAATCACACGAAATATAATTTAAAATTTAAAATTTTGTCCAACCGACTTCAATATAAACTATTAAGAATAACTCAAAAACTTTTGGTCAGACCTTGATCATTATATGGGACCACATGTGAGGCACCAGCTACCAAATAAAAAAAGAATCAGCGAAATCGGTTTACCAGTAAAAAGTTATGAGGCAACACACATAAAAAAATATTCAGTCGAATTGAGTACCGTCTCCTTTTTCAAGTCCGTAGAAAAAAAGAAACGCATCCGAATGACAGCAGAGAAAATAATTGCGATTGTTAAGTAAACAGAACAATGTGACCATAACAGTAAAAACTAACTAACTAAGCTGGCAATATAAAGCAGAGGGTAATCGATCCTATGATAAAATAATTTGCGCCCCCAGTGGCGTATCCGTGGGACTGGGGCGTACTTTAATAAACTAACCGTGTCGGCGTCTGTACTGTACAACATGTACAAGTAAACCAATTAGGTGTCAACGACGCGCAACTGGGAACGGATTCTTTTCTGACAATACCAAACTTTATAACTAAAAAAATTGCAGTTTTAACCAATAGCTACATTAAAACATAATATGACAAAAAACGCATATACTTACAGCAATAAGTCGATAATTTATCCACCATGCTCTATTTCACGATATCACCATTGTCCATCGGAATGTTCAAAATATAACCTCAAACTAAACACGTGTAAATAGAAGAGAGCACTGTGGTTATTTTTGGTACAAATAATAGTAACGGAGGATTGATACATACAAGAGAATTTTTAAAACAAGTAATATTTAAGTCTATTTCTACCGGCCGGTGGCGTGCGAACGTGTGTGGCGTACGCTCTCAACAAAACCCGTATCCCTTATAGCTATAGCTTCAATGGCGTTAGTGAAGCCAGACAGCAGCATAGTCATTCGAACGTCAGTACGTCATTTTTATCGCGCCACGCGCTTACGCCGATTTCGCACGAAAATTGAGGTTACAGATACTTAACTATGCATTGCTGCTTTTACACCCACGCACAATACATATTATTTCATAAATATATCAATGAATTTCAAACATGCACACATTGCCTTAATTCAGCTTATCGTAATACATTGCTATATGAAGGTACTCATAATATGTCACTTTAAGAATGCATTAGAAAATTAACTGAGATTAATAAAAACAGCGCACGGTTTTATCCAGTTTATTAAAAAATAGGCCATTGAATTTATAAATAACAACTAGTTGCATAAATGATTTATTTAATAATTTTAAACACAATAACTGGCCATATTTGGTATATCTATTGCTAGCGTTATCTATTAATAACGCCTTTTAGCATAATAAGAGTTTTAAAAAAAAAAACTAGTCATACTATTAAACATTAGTAATATTCCCTTTAACCACTTCTGTTAAGCTTAAAATGCTTGTGTTAGAAGTGGTTCACGACAGTAGAGAATGGCGGATTCGAACCCACGACCTTTCGAGTTCGCGGTCCATGCCCTGCCATTTGGCTACTGACGCTTCAGGTGTTTTACAGATAAATATTTTAAGTTTTAAATGCCATATTTATATTTTAATATACACTCATGGACAAATTTAGAGGAACACCTAAAAAGGGTTTAATTTCCCCTGTTGTAATTTTATCGTGCGTACTGGCCATAAACTATTAATAAATGCTATTAAACAAAATATTGTTTTTAGAATGTTTATTTTTCCAAATTTAATTTGTCTTTATGTACCTAAATACTGCAAAAACTTTCGCCAACTTTTGAATTTAAGTTTTTATTAGGTTTTGTTTTAATTTTTGCCTTGACTGCCTTGTTTTTCTTTTTTTCTTTATTTGGTTAATTTTTGTCATTTGATCATTTGTTTTTTTGACGTTTGAAAATTTATATTAACGAATAATAAACAAAATAGAAATTAATAAAATTGATTGTCACCAATATCCATGAATTTTTTTTATACATACTTTTTTGCGTTCCTTTAAATTTGAATATATTATTATAATATATTAAAATTATTAGAATTATAAATTCTAACATCGTTAAAATAATAGGTTAGTTAATACTGTTCTTATTTCGCTTTCTTGTCTATTTGTTTGTTTGGTACCTATAAATGCACAACAATGAGTTAAAATTTTAAATATAGATTGGAACTGGATGACAATCAAACCTACTTTCATGTCTGTTTGCTAGCGTTTTGTCTGTGCGGTACAAATTTTGCATTTTAACCTAACTTCCTGACGTGGTAGAGACTTGAATTTTAAACATAGCTTAGAAATGAATGTCAAATTAAATATCGGAAAATATTTATTTGAATAAGGACACGTTTCCTACGTGATTTGTATGTTACAATTGCCGGTTATAATTTATTTTGAAAATGAGATTATTTATAAGGCGATTATGGGTTTGCCAGAAAAATGTGATGGCTTCCGGCAGATGCCGGTATAACCAGCTCGTTTACTTCAGATGTAAAATATCCAGACCGGTGCCAGGTAACCTTGCCAGAGATGTTCACGTCTGGTTCTGCGATCGTCAGTCCTATGCTAAGCGTGACGCTCAAGGCAAATCCTCCCTACATCGGGAGAGATCCTTCCATAATCAGCTGTGGAAGTTTACGGGAAGATTAAGATAGAGGAATTATTTGTAGGCCATACAAAGATTAAAAACTTGGCCCGGTAGTTAGGAGGCTAGGAGTTTGCCGTTTACTTGTAGTGTGTGCCGATTAATTGTAAAAATACAATTTTTCTAGTTTCTAACTTAACTAATTTGATACATCGTGATTTCTTAAATATTTTGGCGAACACTACACATTGAATAAAACTACTTTTACGGATTTTATCGCGTTTAAGTCTACTCATTTTTATTCCGTTACATTCTCGTTCTAAGTATAAAACTACGATTTCAAATGACGTGTCGTCTAAAACCAGACGAGACGTTTGATATACTTCAAATAGTATTTATGACCATTTGAGACCAATGCTTATCACTGGTATAAAATATTTAAGCATGGTTGATCGATTTAACACATAGAGAAAAGAAATTTCGTACATGTGTATTGCATGCTCCAACTTAAGAGAAAGGATAGAATTTTTTATTTTAATACTGGTTAACTCTAAGTACCTAATTTTTTGGAAGTTATCTACTAATTGTTTAATTTTTTTAAAGGTCAAATTTCGTCACTAAAAGACGTACTTAATATAGGTTATGCATGCATCAAGTCAAATTCATTTTGGATAGCGTTTTAGGGCAAGGAAATATCCGGAACCCTCTCAGAAATGAGAGGAGGCCTGTACCCAACAGTGGGACGTATATAGACTGTAACTTTAACTATATGCAGTCAAAACTCTTTTGTGATTATTCCTCCTATTGTTGGAAGGTAATAAAGTCTAACAGCCAAATCTTAGTCCATAATAGATATGTGTTTACATTTTTTAATTAAGTCAATTACTTTAATTGTACTTTATTAGTTTGCAACAGGCTATATTTCGAAATTTAGTTTCACGAGCTTTCACAAAACACTTTTTACATGTAGGCAGGAGTTTTGTAGTTATTCGAACCATGATATCTCCCCGAAGAAATTCAGTAAATCCTTAATATTACTGACGGTCTCGCGGTTTTTGTAGGGTGAGTATAAAGACCCAGAAATCCTTTTTTTTATAGGATAAGGGTGACAAATGAGCACACAGTCCACCTGATGGTAAGTGGTTGCTGTGTTACATAGACATCTACATCTAGGATAGATTACGTTTGATAATAAAATGCAGATGCGTTGTCGGCCGTGAGGACTAAGATGGAACGCCTCTTTCCCAGTAAAAAGGGTATCCGGTTCTCTACACTCATCAAACGGAACAGCAGCGTTAAGCTGCTATTTAACGCTGGTATTCCGTGAGAGCGTGGTCCTTTCCCGGTTGGGCCGACCCATTCGTACAACAACTATACTATTAACATAGCTGTAGCATGGCTCTACCACGTATGATACTTATATCTTTTTACTGGAAACGAGGCAATCCATCTTAGCCCTTAGGGCTAACAACGCATCTGCATTTTGATTCTTGAGTATAAATGTAGTTGCCTATGCACCACAGCATCCACTTACCATTAGGTGGACTGTGTGCTTGGTTATTACCCTTATTCTATAAAAATAGACTACCTCAGGAGGTATCAGTAAAACGTGAGCCGCCGTTTCTTCCTTGCACAAGGAGACTATCTGTAACATATATGATATGCAGATGCTACTTAAAAGTATGTGACAACACTTTATAAATGCACTGTAACAACACTTTATAATTTGCCAATCTGGAGTTCCTTTTGTCGTATAAGCTTTCCCAGCCCCTGCCTAGCCGAGTAGGATCTGTTAATGGATCTAGGTAGCTGAGTACGTCGATGGACGAAGGTGGTTCATGTCCGTGATTTATGGCATTCTATGGGGGAGACTTATGATCAGCAATAGACTTGACTTGGCTATAATAATAAAAATACTGATAATGATGAAGTAATATATATATATATATATATATATATATATATATATATATATATATATATATGAAATAAATAAAATAAATGATTCGTGGTCACTTGGAAGAGAAGGTTAAATTGGCCTCTAAAAAGATTGCCATGATTGCAAAGATGCCATCATGCCGGCACACCGTTTGCAACTTTACAGGCCAGGTTCGGCCTCACATGGAATACTGTTCACATCTCTGGGCATCACTTGACCGCATACAACGCAGAGCGGTTCAAATCGTCGAGTTAATTTATAAAAAAAAATTATATCTCATGAGAAAAGGTTGCTCTTCTTAACATAATTTTATTAATAATTTACAAGTATTATTAGATCAGAAATGCGCTGACGAATTTGCAAGATTTTTGCATTCCGTTTACAACCCAAAACCGGCTATACTTGACGTATCAGCAGCGAGCGTAGCTTCAAAAGCGAGCGCATGAGCACAAACATCTCGCGGCCGACAGAAGTGCATCGCGCGCTCGCCCGGCTAATGCCGAAGCGCTCGGCAGAACCGGACGGTATACCATCGTTAATTTTTAGGGATTTTCGCTTTGTTCTGGTATATATGCAGGAAAAAAATCTGTTGTCTAACGCTCAACATGGTCTCGGCTCTGGTCGGAGAGAATGCAGAGATATAGGTTGATGTGGCCTATTTCGATTTTCTGAAGGCATTTGAGACGGTCGATAAATAAGTCTTGATGGTGAAGTTGGCCGAAGTAGGCTGCACACCACACACGTTGGATTTCTTCACCAGATAGTTGCGAGACAGACGTCAGACGTTGACAATGGCGGATACTCTAAACAATACTTCACAAGTTTCGGAGTCACTCAAGGTTGTAAATTGTGTCCCCTACATTTTTTCATTATGATAAACGATTTACCGGAGGTCATAAAGGAATCAACGGACCTTTTATTTGCTGATGACCTAAAATTTGTTACTGAAATAAAATACATCCTAAGCCATGCCAGAATCCAGCGGGATATAAATAAGGTAATGATGTGTAGCCGGCAGAATAAATATTGTCAACATTGTCAATTAGGGAACACGTGTCCCAAGTCATCACCCGTACCATATGGGAAGAGAGCAGCTGCAGCGCGTCATGAAAGTAAAAGATGTAGGTTTTCACTTCGAGAACATGAAGTCTCCAAGAGGTCATACCGCAATCTTGGTTTTATTTTGAGACAATCGAACGGGTTTACTAACATTAACACAATAAATGCCTTGTATGAAGCAATCGTAACAAGTCATTTGAAGTGTAATGCTGTGATTTGGCCTCCAAGTATATGTTATATTAGAAAGAGTTTAAAACAAGTTTGCTAGATTTTTCTATCTAAAATTATACGGGTGGGTTATCCGTTACTGTATCCTACTCTGTTTGTCTAAGGTATGGTAGGATATAGTAAAGTAGAAGTAAGAGGGGAATTATCGCTGGCTACATAGTTATTAAAGGTGTCAGGGGTGTGGTAAACAACTCAACTATTCTGCAGGAGATGAAGCACCGAGCAGCGGCGACGAGTGCGACTGCTGGAACTGCCGCGAGAACCAACTTATAACGCGAGGCGTCTCCATCACTCGCGCGCTATGTACGTTCAATACGTTGGCTGATTGTGTGTGATGTGGAACGGATTGAATTAATCGGATGTTCACTGTACAAGTTCAGAAAGGCTAACTTGTTATTTCTATGTTTTAATTTATTGACTACTTATTGTATTTACTATAACTAAAGTCTGACTTATATATCGTATTAGGACAATCCTGAAATGATAAGTTATTAATAATAAGTCTGCTAACCACTACAAGTAGATAAATGTAAACTGGATAGGTACTTTTGTTAGGAGCGGGTCACGAAAAATTGCTGAATCGCGGTCACGAAAAATACTGTCGCTTTCTGAATAAAAATTTCGTTAGACAAACGTCATTTTTTATTACACTACTGTTTCAAAAATAAACAAGGGTCCAGGTATCCAGTTTTTATGTGATATTTACCGTCACAACACCTATTGTGTTGTGACGGTAAGGTACATTTTTACGGTGTGTAATTCGATTTGTAAGTACTCGTATTATTACTTTTTTGTAACTGATTTTATGCTTCCCTTTTGTTACTGATGAACATAAATGTTTAGATACTTATATTCGATTTATACGCATTATTTAAAAACGCATATGTTTGAAGCTCCTGCATTGCCCACATTCCTGTTCCTGCATTGATCACAAGTCAATTAAGTATTTCCATACTTAAAGAGATTTCTTGACGTTAATTTGTTTTACAATGCGACAGCTTATCTGCAATTACACTGAAATGAAGTTAGTTCAGGTTTTACAAGATTTTTAGTTACGTCCAGCATGAAGTAAACGTGCGACATTCGGTGGACAAAATGTTACTTTATTTGAATCGCTTTTAATTATTATCAGGAAATAAAGGATCTAAATAAAATGTAATCGACGGGGAATCTAATTCAATAACATGCCTTTCATATTATCAAAAAATATTTTATGGTTATCGCTTAGAAAAATGAGAACTCGAACGTCAAATTTTTCACGGCAATTTAGTTTTATATTATTTTCTTATAATCTCGATTAGTATAAAAGTATTTTAAAAACCATTAGATTAGTAATTTAATTGAGTATTTCACGTATGCGCATTTTTTCCGAGCATAAACCATTTCAAAAAGTATCAATTCTCGAGATCGATTCCAGAATTGACCGTAAACTAATACGATATTTTGTTCAACATGGCCTTAAGCGGCTTTAGAGAATTACATAAATCCTAGAGACAGGGCCGGCCCTACCATAGGGCGAACGGAGCGGCCGCTCCAGGCGCCAAGTCCCAGGAGGCGCCTTAGTCAAATTTTATAATAGCATAGCTACCTACATAATAGCAAAATACAATCTTTTAGCATATTTAGGTAACCATTTTTCACGCTCCTTAGAAGCTTAGTCTCTATTCCGTTTCTTTGCTTATGTACCTGAGTTTATTGATGGAAATTTCCTCGCTTCTCAATATATTGGTTTCGAACGTGCCTAGTTGGTATATTATGTATAATATGCGTATGACCGGTCTTATTTGTTGAGACGAGCGCGGCATTCTTCAGCGCTTATTTGTATTTTTTACAAACTCCTCAAAAAGATGGGAAGTTATTTCAAAACATGTAAAGAGCTTAGCTTTAAAGGTGTGTCAAGCAAGATTCGACAGTAGAGTCAACAGCTTGCAAGCGGTGCGGTATCAGTACGCCGAAGTAAAAAGTACCTTGGAATAAGAGTATCTATACAACTGATCCCGTGGCAAGTTTGGAAGCTAAATCACTTGCAACTAATTTTAAGAAGTTCGAGTTTTTGCTATCTTTAATAATTTGGTACGACGTTTTATTCCACGTTAATCTTGTCAGCACACGTATGCAAGCAGAGCGCATATATTTATCAGATGATACAAAACTGATGCAAAAAAAATCATATACCTAGAGACGAAGGATTAACAAAGGCTTTCATTGCAGCTAAAGATACAGCTGAAAAAGCTGAAATAAACTCTGAGTTTGAAAGAATCCGCAAACGAAAAAAGAAGAAAATGTTCTTATAGCCCAGGAGGAAACGGCGCATGAGTACCAAAACTATACCTAAACCTTTTTTTGTATTTTTTGGTAAAATACAAATAAAATAGCCCATGACTTTTTATGATAAAGTTAACATTTTCGGAGTTATGAATTTTTAAATGTTTGAAAGATCCCAAATTCATATACTTTTGACTCTAAATATATAAATAAAAAGAATAAAATATAAATATATTCCGGATTCAGAAATGTTATCAGAACAATTTTTTCTATCCAATGTTAGACACTGGCATAAACTTAAATAGAGACATGCTTTACTCGATTTTTTTTACAATTAATGAGACTTGGCGTTTATAGAATAGAATAGAATAGATAGTTTCCTCTAAGATTTGAATAAGATCGATGAAAATTTTAAGAAAGTAGGTATGCTCAAAGTTGGAGGAAAAATGAACGCATGATCTTAATCGCCATATTTCGTGATTGGAGCTTTCAACAGAAATTATGTGTTTGAAAAAGTTTTTACATATCGATAAACATCACCCGAAAGCAGTCCTTTTGCTCTTAGTATTAAATAATTGGCAAGATACTCGTACGTTACCTAATATTAGATCTTTGCCTATGAAATTGCCGTATAAGTTAACGTACTTTTCTATATTTTTTATTTCTATTGATCAAAGTAATCATCCATGCAATCGATGCATCTTTGCTAATGCAGTAGCAGTTTATTGATACCCTTCTTGAAAAAATCAGCTGGACGGGGGAGGCAACAAATTCTTCAATTGTATTTTGTACTGCCTCTCGGGTATTGAATTTTATTCCCGCCAAAATGTTATTTAAATTCTGAAAAAAGTAGAAGTCTGTAGACGCAAGGTCTGGTGAGTACGGCGGATGACGGGAGCTTCCAACCCAGCTCTTGTAAATTGGAGACCGTTTGTTGTGCAGTTTGAAGTCGTGCGTTGCCGTACAGGAACAGCAGGGACGAGCGGTTGACCAAAGCTGGTGGGAGACGTGTGAGCCTCTTCATCATTGTGTTCAATTATTCACAGTACACATCTGCAGTAATGCTCATCCTGTTTGGTAAGAAGCTGTGATGAATCACACCGGCACTAGACCAACAAACAGTGACCATCACTTTTCTAGGGGTAAGTTTTCGCTTAGGGCATTATTTAGGCGCTAAATCAGGATCCAACCAACTTGCTTACTTACGATTGACAAACAGAATCCATTTTTCGTTGCATATAATAATGCAGTTCAAAATTTCTTCGTTTGTGTGTCTATTAAGCAGTTCAAATCACGTCTCGATACGTACTTCGCGCTGGCGATCATCAAGTTCGTGGGGCGCTCATATGTTAAGCTTTTTTCCCTTGCCAATTTGACGCAAATGGACCAATATTGTTTTGATGGTGGAAAGCTGCTGCTAATTCAACCGTACATTGAGTATCATCAGCTTCCAGATTCGCCTTTAATACCTCATTGTCCTTTAATTCGACCAAAGTTTTCGGACGATCACAGAGTTCATTTTTCATGTCGAAATTTCCAGAACAGAACAGCGGTGCGTTAGTTTGTAATATTCGGTCCATAAACGTCATTGATGATTTTTTTTATAGAAGAGGGGGCAAACGAGCATGTGGCTCACCTGATGGTAAGTGACTACCGCCGCCCATGAACAACCGCAACACCAGGGGAATTGCAGATGCGTTGCCGGTCTTTTAGAAAGGCGTAAGCTCTTTTCTTGAAGGTTCCTAAGCCGTATCGGTCCGGAAAATTCGCTGGTGGTAATTGATTCCACAAGGAAGTTGTGCGAGGCAGAAACTTCTTCTAAATCGCACAGTGGTGGACCACCAATCATCCAGATGGTATGGATGGTAACGCGAGTTTTGTCGCGATGTGCGATGGTCAAATTGAGCAGCTGGAATTAGTCCGAACAATTCTTCAGAGCTCTCCCCGTGATAGATGCGGTAAAATACGCTAAGAGATGCAACATCTCTACGCAGTGCCAGTGTATCAGTGTAGCTGATCAGAAAGAACTCGGTCGTTGACGATTCGAACCGCACTGCGCTGGATGCGGTCAAGTGGAAGGAGCTGGCACTGGGGTGCCCCGGCCCAGAGATGAGAACAGTATTCATGAGGCCGAACTTGCGCTTTGTAAAGTTGCAAGCGATGTGCCGGCATGAAATACTGTCTCGCTCTGCTGAGCATGCTAAGTTGTTTAGAGGCCAATTTGGCCTTCCCTTCCAAGTGACCACGAAACTGCACACTATTCGATATGTCGTTGCCAAGGATTCCGATACTAGCTGAGGCAGCAAGGGGAGTGCCTCGAATCTGAGGAGATACGACAAAGGGGTTCTTTTTAGCGGTAAACACGCAAACTTATGTCTTCTGGGGATTGAACTGGACTAGATTTAGTCACCCCCAATCCGAGACTTTGTTAAGCAAAGACTCGACTTCAGACACAAGTTTGTCCCGGTAATTGGCGACGTTTTCCCGAGAAATATTGGCACGGCCGGTATACAAGGCATCACCAGTGCTGTCGTCCGCATAGCAATTAATGCTACCAGTTAGCAACATATCATTGACATGCAGGAGAAACAGCGTTGGTGATAGCACGCAGCCTTGTGGAACACCAGCGTTGATAGGCTTGAAATCAGAGCATGCACCGTCTACTATGACCTTGATGCTCCGATCAGCAAGGAAACTGGTAATCCATTTGCAAAATTTCACGAGAAGCCCATAGGAAGGAAGTTTCGAAAGAAGCGCTTTGTGCCAGACCCGATCGCAGGCCTTTGCTATGTCCAAACTAGCGGTCAATACCTCCTCCTTGGACTCTACTGCCTCCGCCCATCTGTGAGTCAGATAGACTAGAAGATCACCAGCTGATCGACCCCGACGAAAACCGTACTGGCGGTCACTATTCAGCTGGTGACCCTCAATGTACCTCATGAGCAGGCAGTTTATAATGGATTCCATTATTTTGGAGAACAAGGAGGTGATGGCGATAGGCCTGTAGTTGGACGGGTCTGAGCGGTCGCGTGCCCTTTGTGCCGCGTTGCTGCCACGACTGTACTTATTTTCCATAATTACTCGAATTTTAACGTATCCCTGATGATGAAAAAGATAAAAATATAACGGTTATCAATAAACAAAGGACTTAATTTTTGAAAAAACGATTCTATGTTTTTAAAATAAAAGTAATTTGAGATTAGAATTCTTAGCCAAACAAAAATTATTTTGATTTGAAATAGGCGGTACTGCAGAACGGCAATTTCACAGTTAAAGACCTATTATTTGGACAGCTCTCCGGATTTTTGTAACTGTTCCAATTACGGTGGCCAAAGATGAACGCAGTTTTAGCAAGCTTAAGTTATGTAAAACATAGCTGAGGTCGACTCTCGCAGAAAATAAGCTTTCAAATCTAGTCTTGCTGTCAATTGAAAATGATATAGCTCACACATTATCGTATGTTGGGATCATATAAAAATATGTAAATGCAAAAGTTCATACGCAGCGATTTAATTAAAATTTGTTCTCCATTTAAATAGTTTATTATCAACCCATTGAGTGTTTTAAGAACATACAGGTGTCCTAATTGCTATTGTTATGCTATTGTTTTAATTCAATGGGTTAATTATATTATTATTAGGAGCCAGTTGGCTAAACCTGAGTTTGTTTTTAATAAGAGTTTGTTTTTAATAAGTACTGTTACATGAATTAGTAAACATATAACATAACATATAAGTACCAGATCTAAAGTTGATTATGCTTATTGATCTCATTAATGAATGATGACTTAATTTTGTTTTTTCATTCTACATCAACGGCTCCTATAGATACCGTAAGGAGTGCAGTGCCTAAAATACCACGAGCATGGCTGTTTTCAATCGACAAATTAGACATAGACTTAAGATGTTGTCGAGATCTTTCCAGTTTCATGCTTGCATGTGCAGGTACAACTGGTATATTTATTAGAGGCAAGCAAGAGGGGCGCCATAATTGGGTTTCGCGCCATCCTAAAACTTGCCTCAGGCCGGCACTGCCTAGAGAAGTAAATACGAACAACATTTTAGCATTAGAGCATAGATAATTTAAGTGATTACTTTGTTTAAAATAAAATTACGAGCCATAAACATCCCACTGGTCGACACAGACATCATCCTCTCATTATTTAATGCGCAGTACAGCGAGACATTAATAAGATGTTGGATTTCATATCTTTATAGTAGCCTAAAGTTATATCATTATACAGTGAAACCTGGTTAAGTGGGACCTGGATAAGTGAGAAACCTCTATTATTGAGAGTTGCAATGAGGTCCCGGTTCTTTTTCATTAAATTACCTCTGTTAATGGGACTTTTTGAACCTGGTTAAATGAGATTTGAAATCTAAGAATTTTTTGATGTTCAACTCTATAATTGAGACGGCAGCTCAATTATCTGGATAAGTGAGACAAATTAATCAGGTTTTAACACGTTTTGACATGTTTGTTTACATACATTTCGCGTCGTCTTTCGCGCATGGTTTGTTTGTCAGTACGGGGGCCTCTGTAAATGAGACAACTATAATTAAAATCTGCTTAATTGGAAAACTGGATTATTGCAAACAATCAATAAATATGTCTTGGTTCCTTGAGATCCCAATTAACCAGGTTTCACTGTAGGTAGCTTAATGGTTAAGGGTACGAACCGCAAACTTGAAAGTGGGGTTCGAATTCACCATCCGACTACTGACGTGAATCACTCACAACAAGCATTTGAATCTTACTTGGAATGATTATCGGGAATATTAGTAGTTTAGCAGTAACAAGTTGTTATTAAGAAGATGTCGCTGCCAATATCTTGGTTTGTTTCCCTCCATTGCCTCTTTCGGCACCCACGGGACAATATGGGGTCATCATCATCATCATTACAGCCCATCACAAGTCCACTGCTGAACATAGGCCTCCCCCAAAGAATGCCACAAAGCACGGTCCTGAGCCACCTGCATCCATCGACTTCCTGCATGTCTTACCAGGTCGTCACTCCATCTCGTGAGGGGACGCCCTACACTTTACCTACCGGTACGAGGCTGCACATGGTCCACCTGATGGTAAGTGATTTCTGTGGCCAAAGACACCTATGCTCGGTTACGTGGTCACCTCTGAGGACCTGAGGTACGTTGTCACCCCTGAGGAGAAGATGGAATGTCTCGTTTCTAGTAAAAAGACTCTCCGGTTCTCTACACTCACCATACAACATACAGCAGCATTGAGGTGCGGTGATTTACGCTGGTATTCTGTGAGAGCGTGGTCCTTCCCCGATCAAGCCGACCCATTCTTGCTACAACCATAATATAGCTGCAGCATGGCTCTACCTCTATCTTTTTATTATACCTTTATATATTAAACGGTTGATATTTTATTAATTATTTTGCCATGTGTTCTCTTGAACCGACTAGGTACCTCATATCGTCCAGTGGATGGCGTAAGTGGTGTGAGGGAAAATGAAACAGGAGACGAGCAGCATCACCTTCTTAGTAACAACCCAGTAATCATCATCATCATTACAGCCTTTTATAAGTCCACTGCTGAACATAGGCCTCCCCCAAGGAATTCCACAAAGCACGGTCCTGATCCACCTGCATCCACCGACTTCCTGTATGTCTTACCAGGTTGTCACTCCATCTAGTGGGGGGTCGCCCTACACTTCGCCTACCGGTACGAGGCTGCCACTCGAGAACCTTTCTTCCCCATCGGTTGTCGGTTCTTCGAGCTATATGGCCGGCCCACTGCCACTTCAGCTTACTAATCCGTTGGGCTATGTCGGTTACTCTGGTTCTACTGCTGATATCCTCATTGCTAAGTTTATCACGCAGAGAAACTCCGAGCATAGCCCTCTCCATAGCTCGCTGAGCGACCTTGAGCTTCCTCATACGGCCAGCAGTGAAGCACCACGTCTCAGTTCCGTAAGTCATCACTGGCAACACGCACTGGTTGTACAATTTCGTTTTGAGGTTTTGAGGTATGTCTGACGAGAAGATGTGTCGTAGCTTCCCGAACGCTGCCTAGCCGAGTTGAATCCGTCGATTGACCTCTCGGTCGAAGTTGGACTTACCTAGTCGGACTATTTGTCCCAGGTAAACATACTCGTCAACAACTTCGAGCTTAGTGCTCCCAACAACTACCGGCATAGGTGTGACATGGACATTAAACATAATCTTTGTTTTGTCCATGTTCATCTTAAGACCTATCCGTTGGGAGACACTATTGAGGTCATTGAGCATAGTGCTTAGGACCTCCAGCGATTCTGCCATAAGGACTATATCGTCGGCAAATCGAAGGTGAGTGATGTACTCGCCATTGATAATAATAACGTATCCTTTCCAGTCCACCACACCTCTCTGCAATTGAATAGGTTTCGTACTCTGGTTCTGTACTCGGACAGCCATCGTAGCCCTACTGTACAAGCACTTCAACACTTCGATATACCGACAGTCAACTTGGCACCGCTGAAGGGACTGCAGCACCGCCCAAATTTCGACGGAATCAAAGGCTTTCTTATAGTTCTTATACGCCAGACATAGTGGCAAATTGTACTCCTCGGACTTCTGTACAATTTGCCGAAGGGTATGTATGTGGTCTATGGTGCTAAAGCCTTTTCGGAAACTGGCTTGTTCGGGAGGCTAGAAGTCGTCTAGTCTGCGCGCGAGACGATTGGTAATGACTCTCGAAAACAGCACGTAGATGCGGCTCAGAAGGTAAATCGGTATGTAGTTCTTCAAGATAGCGTTGTCGCCTTTCTTGAAGAACAAATTCACCGCACATGTGCCCCACGCCTCCGGTGTAATGCCACCATGGAGGACGGAATTAAAGAGCTTCTGAAGGACTTCAAGTACCGGTTTTCCACCCGCTTTCAGAAGCTCCGCTGTAATTCCATCCTCGCCTGGGGCCTTGCCGTTTTCAAGATGCTGGAAAGCCATTCTAATCTCGCTCAGACTGACGTCCGGGATATCATCGGAATAATGTCGGATAAGACTCGCTCTTAGATCGTTACTCACACTTGCGTGTGACTCCAACGATGACGTATACAGCTGCCCATAGAACCTCTCAATCTCACTCAAAATCTCAGGTGCCCCGGAAACGATGCTGCCACATTCGATCTTCAGCTTTGACAGTTGGCTCTTTCGGGCAGACAGATCTCTGGCAAAGACTTTGAAGCCTTGGTTCCGCTCGATCGTTTCTTCAATACGAGCTGTATTGAAGTTGTGTAAGTCCCGCCGCATGCATTTGGAGATCTGTCTGTTCAGTTGCCTGTATGCTGTCAAATCTGCTGAAGAATGTAGCTTCATCTCCCGTCTAACAGCCATGAGATTAAGAGTGTGATCGGAGAGTTTTTGTGTTCTACTGCGGCGGGTCTTGCAGAACTTAGCTCCGACCGCATGGACAGTTTCCACGAGCTTGTCATTCATATTGTCCACTTCATTTCAGTCTTCTAGGCACTGAAAACGGTTTTGTAACTCGAGCCGAAAGGTTTCGGGACTTTGAATTAGAGCACGAGGGGGACGGAGCGTTGACTTCATCAGACGAGACCTCTCCAACTTAACATTTAGGTTCAGTGTGCATCTAACCATTCGGTAATCGCTGCCGGTTTTCACCCTCGCGATCACTGAGACATCACTGAACAGTAGTAGTCTGGTCGTCATAATAAAGTCAATCTCATTTTTTGTCGAACCGTCGGGGCTCGGCCAGGTCCACTTACTGTTGGGCCGCTTCTTGAAGAAAGAGTTCATCAAAAAGAGTCCCTCTTTCTCCATGAAGTCGGCCAGCTGCTGACCCCTTGGGTTTCGTTGCCCTATTCCAAATTTCCCTACTTTCAGCTCACCGTTCTCTCTTGTGCCTAGTTTTGCATTGAAGTCTTTCATTAACACCGTATATTGGGTTTTGGAGGAATGCATGGCTCTAGAGATATCCTCATACATTTCCTGCACCTCTTCATCGGGGTGTGCCGAGGTTGGTGCGTTAACCTGTATGACTTTCAGCGAATACCGTTTGGTGATTCTGAGTATAAGGTACGCAACCCTCGTCGACACACTCCCGATCTTTACAACGTTGTTAACGAGAGACTTGTGGACGATAAATCCGACACCTCCTTGGGACAGACGGTCGCCCTCCCGGTGATAGAGCAAGTTGCCGGATTCGAGGATTACCGTGTCCTCCCCCTCTCTTCGGACTTCGGATAATCCTATAATATGCCAGCGCAACTTGTCTATCTCTTCTTCCAGCTCCACGATCTTCTCGTCAGTCCTCAGGGTGCTTGCGTTGTACGTTGCCAGGTCGAGTCGTCGTAGGTGGCAACTGAACCTCCACCGGATATTCTTAGCACCCCCTGCCCCGCCGTTACCATGGTCGCCACCGTAGCCAGGAATAGCGGGGCCGCCGGGGACTGGGGGCCGTCTGTTTGTTGCTTTAATCATTGGGGGGTGTTTGCCATAGTTGCCACGCTTGGCGAGCGGGTTGGCAACCGCAGTTTTTTTATTTTAATTTTGGCTATTATCAGGAAGATGCTGCTGCCCATCTCCCACCTATTTCCCTCTGTCGCCTTTTACGACACCCACGGGAGGATATGTGGTAGTGGATATTCTTAACCGCCACTACACGGCAATAGTGGATATTAAATATTATTACACCGTCACTAAACGGTAAAACACTAAAAGTAAAAAAAAACTGCGGTTACCAACCCGCCTGCCAGCGTGGCAACTATACCAAATGTCCCCTGCATGTCATAATCTATGGCAAGCCTATGTTTATCAGTGTACAGTGTAGAGGCTGTAACAGTACTACCATTATATTACAAGTATTTTAAAAAATTGTCGTGCTCCTCCAGCGCGATTATCTTCGATATATTACTACCGCGGTCACGTAGATTTCCTCACGAAGTTTGATTATGTCTGTGGCCATAATAAATTAGCATTGAGGGTTGAATAGGATGTTCAGACGTTGAGGTTTAAATTCATGTTCCTATTACTAATAGTGGCTAGCTCCTTTACAGTAAAACTATAACTTTTTCGCCAATATATTTAAAAAAATACCACAAATAATAGCTGCTAAAAATCAACTAACAGGACAATGTTTGGTACAATATCCTCTACAAAGTCTGTTATTATCCATATCATTCTGTTACGTTTATAAATGACAAAATAAATTCATTCCAACTATCAAATACATTTCCATTTTCAGAGAAACAAAAGGCAATGATAAAAGAGCGCTGAGTTCTTTTAATTAATACCGAAGCAAGGCAATACTCGGAATCGTATTTTTTAATTAACTCTCCTGTGTCCAACGTCCATACAGTGGCGAGGAGACCACGGGTTTTTAATATCTATGCGATATCAATAAGATGATTTATGAAAAAAAATATTCTTTTTATTTATTACCAGATAATATATATTGTATTTTTAATGCATCGTACATAATCAGAATAATGCCGCAGTGACTTTGTAATTGCTATTACGTATGTGGGTGTATCCTACTAATTGATAGGCTAGGCTCCTAGAACAGACTAATAAGCTGTGTATGTGTATTTCCTAATAGACTTACTATTAGGCTTGCCAACCGTCACGGATTATCCGGGACGTCCCGCTTCTGGGTCAATTATGGGCCATCCCGCCGTGACCCCATGCGGGACGCCTTTTGTCCCGGAAATCACATGATTATATGATTTTAGAATCTATCTCGTACCAACTACACTAATTTGAAAAAAAATTTAATAATGTGTACATTATTTTTTTTTTCTAACCAATTTGTATGTGGCGTGATGTGTCCCGCGTAATATATCCAAGGCCCGGATGTCGAGCTGGGTAATCCCGGAAATGCCTTTTTGGAGTTGGCAAGCCTACTTACTATACACTCCATCCAAACCGAACCTGTGCCAAATGCAATGGCTGGTCCATTGTTACCTGTGCCAGGGTGTCAGGGTGTCTTCTCTGCGGTTACCAATCCTTTTGCTCGGTTTCGTAAGTAAAGGCAAATCTTAGGTGCTTCCATTGCCTTAACTGGCACGCTTTTTTTTCTGACTTTTTATTTTAAAAGAGATCTCACTTATACTGCCTTCTATCAGAAGCCATTAGATTTTTCCACATTTAATAGCATTTGGCGTATTCCAATGAAGATCTATCTAAAGCAGTGAAATTAAAAGTGTATCTGAAATAAATTAAAGTAAAACTGTTAAAGTGTTATCTTTAATATAACACAAATAAACATATTTTTACATATAATAAATCTGTATAAAAGGTGTTTCAGTAATAAGAATAGTATCTAGAAATAACAAGCCTGGGGGCTCATAAAAGGATGTCGATGTCTCCCTCAAATCTCAATCAAATCATGTACCATAGTTAAACACACACACACACACACACACACACACACACACACACACGCGCGCGCACACGTACACGCACACGCACACGCACACGCACACGCACACGCACACGCACACGCACACGCACACGCACACGCACACGCACACGCACACGCACACGCACACGCACGCACACACACACACACACACACGCGCGCGCGCACTCGCACACGCACACGCACACGCACACGCACACGCACACGCACACGCACACACACACGCACACCCACACGCACACGCACACCCACACGCACACGCACACGCACACGCACACGCACACGCACACGCACGAAGTCCGCTCGAACAAACACGCGGGATAAGCAAAACTTGTATTTGATCCAGTTTTAGAGGTTAATACAAATTCAAATCTACTCAATATTCGCCTATAAAATCCAATCCAGACGATAATGCCAAGATTGACGCAGTTGGCAACCTAGTGTTATAATAAAGTTGTACAAAACGGCTTGAAGCTAACGTAATTACTTTGCCAATCGAAAAGTTTCAAAGAAAATTTTTACTCACAATAACTACAGAGTCCATAAGTCCACTGTTAAACATAAGCCTCCCTCTTATATTACCTCACAGGGAGATATTTACCATATGGAAGTTATAAAGAAGTCTGGTAGGCAGTTTTTTTTATTATGCATTACTAGGTTTACCTGGGACAAATAGTCCGACTAGGTAAGTCCAACTTCGACCGAGAGGTCAATCGACGGATTTAACTCGGCTGGGCAGCGTTCGGGAAACTACGACACATCTTCTCGTTAGACATACCTCAAAACCTCAAAACGAAATTGTACAACCAGTGCGTGTTGCCAGTGATGACTTACGGATCTGAGACGTGGTCCTTCACTGCTGGCCGCATGAGGAAGCTCAAGGTCGCTCAGCGAGCTATGAAGAGGGCTATGCTCTGGGTTTCTCTGCGTGATAAACTTAGAAATGAGGATATCCGCAGTAGAACCAGAGTAACCGACATAGCCCAACGGATTAGTAAGCTGAAGTGGCAGTGGGCCGGCCATATAGCTCGAAGAACCGACAACCGATGGGGAAGAAAGGTTCTCAAGTGGCAGCCTCGTACCAGTAGGCGAAGTGTAGGGCGACCCCCCACTAGATGGAGTGACAACCTGGTAAGACATGCAGGAAGTCAATGGATGCAGGTGGATCAGGATCGTGCTTCGTGGAATTCCTTGGGGGAGGCCTATGTTCAGCAGTGGACTTATAAAAGGCTGTAATGATGATGATGATTACTGGGTTGTTACTAAGTAGGTGATGCTGCTCGTCCCCTGTTTCATTTTCCCTCACACCACTTACGCCACCCACTGGACGATATGAGGTACCTAGTCGGTTCTCTTACACATGGCAAAATACTTAATAAAATATCAACCGTTTAATATATAAAGGTATTATAATGGATGAACAGTGGACTGTATATTTATTTCTGACTGATTACTTAACGACTGATCTGAGGTTAGCTATACTAGGGGACTGCTCGAAGAAAAGATGGTACTTTTTAATATACTGTATTAACTATTTACAATGATTCGGCACTGAAAAACTATATCTAACACTATGTACAGAGGGAGGTCTCGAATTGGAGTCTTGAGTCTTCTTCAGGTTTCTTCTTAAGTGCCGCTCCGAAGTGAAATGAACAGCTCACAGACCGAGACGCCCTTCTTATATCTCGCAAGAAGGTGCCTCAGTCTGTGGGTAGTGCCGTGCGACGACAAATGAAGCCACACGCGCGCTGATTGGTCGCCGACATCACTGGGTCGGCGCCGGTGTGCGGGGTGCGCGAGGGGTAGCGGGGTACGAAGGGGCGACGGGGCGGCGGGTCTCTAGCTGTCCTCAACATCCTCCCCCCGGCGTAGCTCGCGAGCCTCATCTTCTTTTGGGAGGACGGCGATCTTCCTGACCGGCCGCCGCAGCAATCCGCCCCTGGTCCGCACCTCCACGTTGCGCACCACGCCGTCTGGTCCGGGAAAGGTCCGCGTTATAATTCCACGCGGCCACACGTTCCTTGGCAGGCTACCGTCTGCCACCACGACGAGGTCCCCCTCTTGTAGCTGTCGCTGCTGCACATCCCGTGAGTCCCCGCGCGCAACCAGCGTCGGCAGGTACTCCTTCATCCAGCGCTTCCAGTACTCGTCGGCACGTCCTTGCGCCGCTCTCCACGCCCGACGATCACTAGGCGTGCACGGCGCGGTTACTGGAAGGCTCGATGGTCCCAGCAGCAGGAAGTGGTTGGGTGTCAGCGCCTCTTCCTCGTCGATGTCGACCGGTACGTGTGTCAACGGTCGAGAGTTCAACGTGTTCTCGGCTTCTGTGAGGAGCGTCACCAACGTCTCCTCCCGCGGGCTCTTCTGGTGTAGAGTGGCTTCGAGCGCGGTCTTCACTGAGCGCACGAGACGCTCCCATGCGTCTCCCTGGTTCGGCGCGCCCGGCGCGATGAACTTCCAGTCTGTCCGCCGAGTCAACGCGTAGTCCTTCAGCAGGAGTGCCCACTCCTCCATTGCCCGTCGTAGTTCGGTGTCCGCCCCATGGAAATTCGTTCCGTTGTCAGAGTAGATGACCCGTGGCCACCCACGCCTAGCCGCCATGCGCCGCAATGCCGATATCGCCGAGTCCGTCGTTAGGGAATAAACTATCTCTAGATGTACCGCGCGCGTCGTCAAATAAGTGAATAACGCTATCCACCGCTTTTCATGCCTACGTCCTATTGTTACCGTTATAGGCCCGAAATAGTCGATTCCGGTGTAGGTGAATGGTCGCGCGAATGCCCCTAACCGTTCAGGTGGTAGATCTCCGATAACCGCTGGCCGTGGTGTCGCCTTGCGTACCCTGCACCGCAGACATCTCCGCTCCACTTCTCTTACGGTCGGTCGTAGTCGAAGTATGTGATATCTCATGCGTAGGTCGTTCACTACCCGTTCCCTGTTGGCGTGGCTTGCTTCCTTATGCGCCTTCTCCACAAGCAGCTTTACAAATTGGTGGCGTCCGTTCAGTAGAATGGGCCTCTTCATTTGGCTGTCCACATCGGCTGCGTCGATCCGTCCTCTAGCTCGCAGTATGCCATCTTCGAATATGGGGTCGAGCTTCCTTAACGCGCTGCCGGTTGCCAAGTTCTTTCCTCGCTGCAGTCGACTGATGTCTTCAGCAAAGCTCTCTTGTTGACTGCGCTCTATCCACATCCGCTCTGCTCTCTGGATGTGGTCCAATGTTAGTCCGTGCGCCTTTCCTCTCATGGCATCGACAAACTGTAATATCCGAGCGGTGGCCCTGACCAATCTCTCGTAAAAAGAGAACCTCTCGATGTCTGGCAGGTGTGGAGCGTCCCTGGTGTCGCTCTGATACGCCACGACTTCCTCCAACTCGTCATCTTCATCCCCTGCCTTCTCTTCCCGACGTCGAGGCCATCGATCTTCATCTTCGTACAGGAATGGTGGTCCCGTAAACCATTTGTCGCTCTCTTCCTTGTACGTATAATTTATGCGCGTTGCCTGATCCGCGATGTTGTCTGCGGTCGGTATCCACCTCCATTGCTCGGGTGACGTCTTCTCCGATATCTCCCCTAATCTATGAGCCACGTATGGGGTGTAACGCGCCGTCTCGTTCTGTATCCAGTGGAGCGCCGTAGTGGAGTCTGTCCAATACACTACCCTATCGGCTACCACTCTGTGCTCGCCTTGCACGAATTCCGCGAGTCGCGCGCCTATCAGATTCGCCTGCAACTCTAACCGCGGTATGCTTTGCGCCTTTATCGGGGCGACTTTCGCCTTGGCCGCCACTAACCGTACCTTAACCGTTCCGTCGCGGTATCGTATTCGCCAATACGCCGCGGATGCGTACGCACGTTCGCTTGCGTCATTAAACACGTGAAGCTGACGCTCTACCACTCCCCCCGTAGGAGCATAGCACCTAGGCAGCCGCAGTCGTGATACTTCCTCGACGACTCGCAGCCACCTCTGAAATTCCTCAGCTGCCTCCTCGGGTAGTTCGTCGTCCCATCCGACCATCTTCATCCGCCACAGGTCTTGCAGCAGGATCTTAGCGGTGATGGTGAGGTAGCTCAGCAGTCCCAGCGGGTCGAAGACCGACATGACTGCACTTAACGCCTCTCTCTTGGTCGGTGGCCTCTGCAGCGTCTTCACTTCGTTCGGTACCCTGTTCATGGATGTGTTGAACGTTAAGGCATCTTCATCGGCCATCCATAATAGCCCTAGGGTTCTGCCTGGGCTGTCTTGTCTCAAGCCTACCTCCTTAGGCTTGCTCGCTAGTAATTCCTCCGGCTTGTCTTCTAGTAGGGCTGCGTGGTTCGAATTCCAGCCTGCTAAGGTGAAGCCGGCCTGCTGGTGTACTTCCATAACCTGCCTCGCAGTGTTTACCGCTTCCTCTACCGTAGCATAACTGTCTAGGTAGTCATCCATGTAGTTACTACGTACGATAGCGTTAAGTGCCAACGGATGTGTCTCTGCGTGTGCGCGCGCGTTATGATCCCTAACACTATGTGCGAGAAACGGCGAGCTCCTCGCACCGAAAATCATTGAAGTCATAACGTATTCCCGCGGTGGGCTGGATCGCTCGTTACCTCGCCACAGAAACAATTGCGCGGGTTGGTCGCGACGGTCTATCTTTACGCGTAAAAACATTTCCCTAATATCCGCGGACACGGCTATTTCGTTCTCCCTAAATCTAAATAGTATGCCCGGTAGGTTCCGTAACAAGTCGGGGCCGTCAAGTAAATAATCGTTCAAACATTTACCGGACGCACGCGCTGCCGCGTCGAAAACCACTCTTGTCTTCCCAGGCTTGTTCGGATTTCGTACTGCGAAGTGGGGCAGGTACCAGCTCTTGGGGTCCTCTCTTTCTGTCCCCTTGGCTTCCCTTGCGTATCCTTTTGCCAGGAGGTTGTCTATTTGTGCTGTATAGGCGTCTCGAAACTCCGGCGATTTGTCCATCTTCTTCTCGATCGTCCGCAGTCTTCGAGCAGCCATCTCGTAGCTGGGAGGCATCCGCACGTCGTCGTCCTTCCATGGCAGTCCCACCTGGTATTGCTCGCTGACCTTCTTGACGGTGCGCTGGAATATCTCGACAGCGCGCTCCTCTTCCCGTCGCGGCCTACTCTTTAGCGAGATACCGATGGAATCGATCTCGTACTGCCGTTTAAGGAGTTCCGTTAACTCCTCGTCCTGACTGGCGAACGTTCGAATGTCCCTATCTAACCGTCCGCTACTGTTTACGACGTGTAATACGGTTTCACCATCCTCCCTACACGTGAATCGCGGCACGGTTCCCTGTATCACCCATCCTAATAACGTTCGTGCAGCTATAGGCTGCCTTCGACGTCCTATCCTTAAATTACGGGTGATTATTAAATGCCAGTTGTCGGCGCCTAATAATAATCTCGGTTTGGCGTCCTCGTAGCAAACCGAGCTCGGTAGGTTGCGTAAGTGTTTCAACCGTAAACACTCTTTATTTACCGACTGCGAACCTATCTGTAAATTTGTTACTGTACGCGCATTTATTCTATACATTTCGCTGCGCGTCTTGCCACGTATGCCTATGTTAACTAGCCTGCTATCGGCCTCGCGCTGACTATTGCTTACTCCTCTAATATTCAGCGGCTTTACCGGTCCTTCCGCTCCTAACTCGCGCGCTAAGTCGTCGTCGATCAACGAAATAGTCGAGCCTTCGTCAAGCAACGCATACGTATCTATTTCCCTACCGCGTGGTCCACGTAACGTAATGGGACACACTTTCAATAATACGGACGCATTACTACCAACGTTAGACGCGACGAGCACGGTCTCATCCGGTTTTGCCGATGTCTCAGGTGCGCGGGTCTTGCGGGTGTGAAGGAGGGCATGGTGGGGGGCGTTGCAGCCGTCGACGCCGCATTTCTTCGCTTTACATTTAAACCGTCGGTGTTTACTATTCAAACATAGAAAACACACCCCCTCTTCCTTTACCCAATTCCACCGGTCGTCCACACCCATTTGCGCTAACTTTCTACACCTAGCGATCACGTGTTCACCCCCGCAACACATACAAGAGGCACTACCGGTGTCCTCCTGGGCGGTGAACGTTTTTACGTCGCGGGCCCTATTCTCTACGCGGCGTGTTAATACTACTCGCTTCGACGGCGGCACCTCTCGTCCTACGGGCGATTCCTTAGTCGGCGCTACGGACGTATAGGCATGACTCAACGCACGGTCAGCCTCTCTCATCATGAACCTAGACAGTGTAACGATGTTCGGTTCGTCTGCACTTCCGTAGTGCTCCGCATAATCGCACCAACGCGACCGTAAGTGAGGGCTTAGTTTACTAGTTACTTCCCTAGTCAGCATTGGATTTTGTAAATACCCTTTGCCGTCGACGTTCTGTAAAATACATACTATATTTTGTAATTTAATCGCGAACGAATTCAATTCCTGAGCGGTTTGACCCGGGCACGGAAGGCGTTTCAATTCTTCTAACGCTCGATCGATAATTACTTCCGGGCGGCCGAAACACTGCTCTAATGTTCGCATAATATCTGCTGGATCCTTCGCGGTAAACAGCAGTGCCGATACTACCTCCCTAGCTTCACCGCGTAGACAGTTTCTTAACCTTGCCATATTTTCCGTATTTGTGAATCCATATAAACGCGTGGATTCCTTCATCGCGGCTTTGAAGGCTAACCATTCCGCGGCTGAACGGTTAAAAATAGGCAAGTCCTGCGTCTGCTTCGCGGCAGCGGGCCTGACTCTAATCATATTCTCTAGAGCTTCCGCTAATCGCTCTATACCCCTCTCTTTCCCTCGCGGAGTAAGCGACCTATCTCTATCCCTATCTCCCTCTAGCCTACGCTGTGGCGCTGGCGTCCTATGTACACCTACATCCCTATGACACGGCGACGATAATCTACGATCCGCGTGGCGATTGGCGATGGCGATCTATGTACACCTACATCCCTATACGGCGACGGTGATCTACGATCCGCGTGGCGATGTGGCGATCTATGTGTAGGCGATAGAGTGCGGCGTTGGACGCGCGACGGCGACGTAACCCGTACACGACGATCCACCTGGTTCATTTCCACTCCACTATCCCTCTGTATCGTTTCTACGCGACGTGGTTGAACCTCATTCGCTACCGTCCTCCCCTGGGCATCTTCACTGTGGTCGTAACCGGTTACCCTGTTCGGTAGGGTCTGCTCTAACTCGATGCGGGGCGCGGGCTGAGACGGGCGGCAAGGCGACTCCCCCCGCACAGTCTCTACGTTCTCTAACCACCTATCAACGCGTACCCTATTTTCAACTAACTCGTCTTCGTTAATACTTTCCCTATCTGTTTCTTCTTGCAGTTGCGCGACGTCCCTAGCGTACTTCTTCTTAATAAGATCTTCTTCCAGTTGCAATTGCTTCCTTCTAATTGCAGCTAGTTCCTCCGCGGCGTTATATTCAATTTGCTTTAACCTAGCTATCGCGCTAGCTGTCGACCGAGCTGAACGAACGGAGCGGACCGACGGAGCTCGAGGTGCGGGCCTATGTACGACGTCTGTTACAGGCGCGACGGTACGTACTATCGAACTAGTTTCTGTAGACGGAAGATCTTCAATAATCGCGGCGAGTGTCTCTGTGCGCGGCGCGGATGTGCTAACCTCTCCCAAGCGATCGGTCGTAGACACGGACATAGCGGGGCGCGGCGGCGGGGGCGCGGGCGCGGGCGTAGATGCGGGCGCGTGCGGGGCCTGAGGCGCGGCGGAGGGCGCTTGTGCCATCGCGAGATAATCGGACGGGGACGCGGGTGCTTCTTCGAATATACGCATTCCTACCGGCGTGTCGTCCTCGTTCCGTGCCTTCTGGCTTCGTGTCTTGCTCATTGTCCCACGTTGCGACCTCCGGTCGTCTTCAAAAAGACGTACGTATCGTCTTCAAAAAGACGCACGTATTGGATGTCGTTCCCGCCACAAGGGCGTTACCAGATGGTCACAGTTTGACACCGTTAAGGAGCAACCACCTGGCCGCGTAAACGCGGTTAAAGAAACAAGAAATTGTCTGGAAACAGACAATAGACGTATGTGACGTAGTCGTAACAAGAAACAGGGAAGAAATTAGTACCGACGATCTTCTCTCTTCGTCGACGAACTTCTTTCTTCCTTGAAGATCTTCTATAATGATCTTCTCTCTTCTATAATTATGTTCTTTCTTCTATAATTATGTTCTTTCTTCTGTAATTGGCTTCTTTCTTGTTTCTTCTTACTTCTTGCTTCTTTCTTCTGGCTTGAATCCGGCGGCGATGGACCAAGAATATAATGGATGAACAGTGGACTGTATATTTATTTCTGACCGATTACTTAACGACTGATCTGAGGTTAGCTATACTAGGGGACTGCTCGAAGAAAAGATGGTACTTTTTAATATACTGTATTAACTATTTACAATGATTCTGCACTGACTAACTATGTCTAACACTATGTACAGAGGGAGGTCTTGAATTGGAGTCTTAAGTCTTCTTCAGGTTTTCTTCTTAAGTGCCGCTCCGAAGTGAAATGAACAGCTCACAGACCGAGACGCCCTTTTTATATCTCGCAAGAAGGTGCCTCAGTCTGTGGGTAGTGCCGTGCGACGACAAATGAAGCCACACGCGCGCTGATTGGTCGCCGACATCACTGGGTCAGCGCCGGTGTGCGGGGTGCGCGGGGGGTAGCGGGGTACGAAGGGGCGACGGGGCGGCGGGTCTCTAGCTGTCCTCAACAGGTATAATAAATAGATAGTAGAGGTAGAGCCATGCTGCAGCTATATTATGGTTGTAGCAAGAATGGGTCGGCTTGATCGGGGAAGGACCACGCTCTCACAGAATACCAGCGTAAATCACCGCACCTCAATGCTGCTGTATGTTGTATGGTGAGTGTAGAGAACCGGAGAGTCTTTTTACTAGAAACGAGACATTCCATCTTCTCCTCAGGGGTGATAACGTACCTCAGGTCCTCAGAGGTGACCACGTAACCGAGCATAGGTGTCTATGGGCCACAGCAATCACTTACCATCAGGTGGACCATGTGCTCGATTGTCACCCTTATTCTATAAAAAAGACTACCTTAGAACATAAAAATAAAATAAACCTTTCTGCTTCTTTAGGTTGTGTACAATAAATACTGGGCTAAAATTAAAATAACTTAATTGCAGAGCACAGCCTTTTTCTACTGCTTAAATAGTAGTTTTAGTTTCTAATGATGACATATGGAACAAACACGTGTTATTAATAAGGTGATTCGTAAAACTAATGTCATAGTCAATCAGAAGTCAATGGAGGTAATCAACTTTTTCTAGCAACAGCTTGTGATCATTTATTTATTTATTTGTTTGCTTATTTATTTATTTATATAATCTTTATTTCAAACACCTTATTATATAATGGGTTGCAACCCGCGGACCATTAAGTTCGATGTCTAATACTGATAAAAAATGCCATAAGGCTAATTCCTTTATTATTTGAAATACGTGATGAAAATATTCGTAGTAGAACAAGCAGCACATAATCCAAGTATAGTGCAAGTAGTGACTCCTTCATTGGTCTAGTGGGTTTGAATCCCCAGAGTGGCCCAAAAATAACAGAGTATTGGGTTTTCTGCCAATAAATTCTCAGTGGATTCTCAGTAGCCTGGAGTCAGATAGTTGACGGTGTTTTTCCATAGAGCCTCGGAAAGCATGTAAACACGTTGGTCTTACGTCTGATCCCTCTCCGATCGTGTCAGATTACCGCCCCATCGGACTATGAGAGTGAGAGAATAGAGAGTGTTCTTGGGCATAAATTCGGGCACTATAATCCTGTTCTGTGCAGAAGGCTAGTCTCCGTTGAGACTGGCCACCATGATCGAAATTCGGGACAAAGGACAGTAGGACTAATTATAATTAATTTCATTATTATAATTAATGCAAGTAGTTCAATTACACTTACGCTGTAATCTGATGAAGAGATAGAGACTGACAGATCATTCCACCCCTTATGTATGTATTATAAACTATAAACCTTTCAAACAAATGCACGGTGTTTCAACAACAATGTGCGTGGAGGGAAGTGAGTGTCCGATGGTAGAAGAGAAAGAAGGCGATGATTTATTTGATTTTAGTTCCCCTTATAACGAATATATTATTTTATATAATCTATAAACTTGAGCTATTCAGCCATTAAGTGACCTTGTATCATAATAATATGAATATAGCGTAAAATAATGTATTTAATACGTGACTTTGTATAGTAATGACAATACCCATTGAAATTCTACAGTAGAATGAGAATGATAATCATTCTACGATCTTTTGAGTACAACGTGTTGGTTGTGTTGCGGTTTACTTATGATGATTTGTTGATGTGTTATTTTAAGAGTTATTTTGTGGCGAACTTTAATACTAGAGAAGTTTATGTAATGACAAGTAAATGACTACAATTATACTAAAGGATAAGTGGTTTCGCGAGAATTACTAAATCTTTGCAGTATAGAATCGCCGTAGATTATCTCTACGGTAGTTATCTTCAGAGCATTCTCGAATCACTCTTCTGTTCATCTTTACGTTAATTAACTTCTATCGTGTTCTTATATCTTGTCATGCTTAATATACTTGAATGACTTCATTTAATACATTGACAGACACTTTTCTTCAAATTACCTTCATTAATACTATAACTTACTTTTCAATACATTTAAGAGAATATCTGGGCTGCGAAATTTTGAGGATTAGGATTTAAACGATCTACGAGTATTACTATCACACTGTGTCCAAACGACGAAGCTAGGGAACCGTGAAAGACAACTGCAGCATTATAGTTTATGAAGAATTGATGAAGTAATCAGACTCAAATTAATTCTTTAGGCATATTATAAGAATAAATGTAGCTATGTTAATTCTATTTAAAAAAACCGTTATCCACACACTAGAATTTTCTCTTGTAACATGGAAGTGTTTATCATAACTGCCAGCTCATGCAGTACCTTGAGAATCACCAGCTGATTAGTGACCACCACTACGGTTTCCGTCGAGATCACTCTGCTGGTGACCTTTTAGGTTACCTAACTCATAGATGAGTGGAGGAAGTGGAGTCCAAGAGGGAGGCGTTGGCCGTTACTTTGGGCATAGCGAAGGCCTTCGATCGGGATTGGCACAAAGCGCATCTTTCAAAGCTCCCTTCCTATGGGCTTCCCGAGCTATTGTGCAATTGGATCACCAGTTTTTTTGCAGATCAGAGCATCAAGTTCGTAGTAGATGGTGCATGCTCCGATTATAAGCCCATTAACGCTGGTGTTCCACAAGGCTGCATGCTATCACCAACGCTGTTTCTTCTGAATATCAATGATATGTTGAAAACCGGTAACATTCATGGTTATGCAGACGACAGCACTGGTGATGCTTTATACACTAGCCGTGCCAATATTTCTCGGGAAAACGTCGCCAAGTACTGGAACAAACTTGTGTCTGAAGTGGAGACTTGTTGAACAAATCTAAATTTAATCCAATTCAATCCCCAGAAGACGTAAGATTGCGCGTTTATCGCTAAAAGGAACCCCTTTGTCGTATCTCCTCAATTTCAGGGCACTTCCTTTGTGGCCTCAGCCAGTATCTTAATACCTTTATTATGTATACAGTACATTTATTTAAAAAAAAGTATATTTTAAATTAAAATATTACAAAATTCATTTATAAAACTAATCACGCTTTAAGAATAACTTATTCATTCAACAAACATTTAGAAAATATGACACTAGCTATTACAGAATGAAATATACGTGTATATATTATACTACCAATCCACCCCGGCATCGCACGAGTGAATTCTGGATCTCCACAACAGCGCCACCTACCGGATCTAATTGTGAATCTAGTTCATCCAAGGACCCACTCAAACACATACAAAAAAAATCATAAAATCGATCGAGTCATTTTCGACTTTTAGCCAGACTAACGAACAGCAATTCACTTTTATATATAGAGATAAAAATATTACTCTAGACTCTATCGCAGTCTGGAAAAAAACATTTAGAACTTTGAGTTAGCGCAACGTTATAAAATTGAATTTCGAAATAAATGACACCCTCAGACTAATAAGCAAGATAGATGGAGTGAGTAGAACAATGAAGTAAAGCCAAACAAAGGACACCAAATAGCAAAATAATGGCTCCTCACAGTGTTTCAATAGCGCGATTCGGAGCGTACAGAATATAATTGCTGCAACAACATATTGTAACTATGTAGTTACTATCTTATAAATAGTAATTGTTTGAAAATACATCAGATATTTCAAGCTTCTGGACTGGAAAGGATACGGTATTAACATCAATGGCGAGTACATCACTCACCTTCGATTTGCCGACGATATAGTCCTTATGGCAGAATCGCTGGAGGACCTAAGCACTATGCTCAATGACCTCAATAGTGTCTCCCAACGAATAGGTTATAAGATGAAAATGGACAAAACAAAGATTATGTTTAATGTCCATGTCACACCTATGCCGGTAGTTGTTGGGAGCACTAAGCTCGAAGTTGTTGACGAGTATGTTTACCTGGGACAAATAGTCCGACTAGGTAAGTCCAACTTCGACCGAGAGATCATTCGACGGATTCAACTCGGCTGGGCAGCGTTCGGGAAGCTACGACACATCTTCTCGTCAGACATACCTCAAAACCTTAAAACGAAATTGTACAACCAGTGCGTGTTGCCAGTGATGACTTACGGATCTGAGACGTGGTCCTTCACTGCTGGCCGTATGAGGAAGCTCAAGGTCGCTCAGCGAGCTATGGAGAGGGCCATGCTCGGAGTTTCTCTGCGTGATAAACTTAGGAATGAGGATATCCGCAGTAGAACCAGAGTAACCGACCTAGACCAACGGATTAGTAAGCTGAAGTGGCAGTGGGCCGGCCATATAGCTCGAAGAACCGACAACCGATGGGGAAGAAAGGTTCTTGAGTGGCAGCCTCGTACCGGTAGGCGAAGTGTAGGGCGACCCCCCCACGAGATGGAGTGACGACCTGGTAAGACATGCAGGAAGTCGATGGATGCAGGTGGCTCAGGACCGTGCTTTGTGGCATTCCTTGGGGGAGGCCTATGTTCAGCAGTGGACTTATGAAAGGCTGTAATGATGATGATGATGATGATGATGACATCAGACAATTATATAATAATATAATTCTGACAATCCCATAATTGACTGCTTCTTTTATTTAGTGGTCGTTTACGCAGCTGGTGATCATGAAGTCCCGAATTCAAATCCTTAGTCGGACTAAAAAAAGTTATCGAGTTTTTCAGTCAAGAAATTCTCAGTAAGTGACCGAAGTCAGGAAGTTGGTGGTGTTTCACACCCGTGCCACTGAACGCACGAAAAGCCGTTGGTCCTGCGCCTGATCTCTGTCCGGTCGTGTCGGTTTACCGTCCCATCAAACTATGAGAGTGAAGGAATAAAGTGTACGTATGCTTGCGCATACTCTCAGGCACTTTAATTCCGTCCTGGGCAGACTAACCTCGATTGAGGCTGACCGCCGCGCTTTGACTGATATTCGATCTGCGGGACATTAATATAGTAATTATAATAATAAATTATTATTATTATTTGTTAGAATATTCTTACGATGAGGTTACAGAATATAGGTTTGAGTACATGAATATTCTGCCGTTTCTGGTGTACAAGTATTTCACTACATTGAAAGAAAATTAAATAAATATACAATGGATTTTAGGTGTCATGCTAATTATTATTGTTACGCGCCACTATTAGCGCCCTCTAGTGTCGAGTAGCAGAACTAGGAGAGTCAAGATCCTTCCAGAAATTTCGGGACAGATATGTACTCGAACATTCTAGATGTCTGATAGTCTGTGACGCTACAGTAGAATATTCTGGAAACTATCTGAGGCCCTATATAAGACTCGTATAGACCACGACCGGGCAGTATTGAATTGGCGATACAAGAGAATACTTCGAACACTTCGAAGCGAAATATCGGCGAACTGTGTTTTATTATTAGTGTGATTTTAAGTTGTAGTGTAACGTAATTAAATAGTCAATTTTGGTAATTCAATCGGTAGTTTGTAATTGTCTCGAACCCCAAGCTCGTAACATTATTTACTATTCATATGTCACAATTTTAAATGTATGAAAATCATTAATTGAGTAGTAGCACTTGTCTTAAGGTGGGTTTAGACCAAACGAACGAACTCTCATTCTAACCCCACTCCATCAAATTATTTTAGTGTAAACAGAGGCAAAGCATTCTTCCGTTATTCTACTCGCAGAGATTTTATGGAATATTATAAGAACGCTCGCGCGCTTGATATTGAAGGTGCGAGCGAACAGTAATTAGCTCGGAGTGTTTTTTTTAAAGCGTCCTTGTGTTCTGGCAAACCGGAGGAAATAAACGTGGTTATCGTGGACTGATCTCAAGCAAAATGTTTGCTCGTGATCGAGGCTTACCGTTATTTGTGAAACCTGTGGGACCTTAATGATGATATATATAAAAATTTAAATAACAAAGAAGGCAGTTGGCAGGAAATTAAAAGTACAGTGAAATGTAGTGATGAGGAAGCTATAAAGAAGATGAAGACGAAACTATAGAGAATATTCTCTTCTTGCATCATACAGCCGTATCTTTACCTGCCAAAGTATCTTTACTTGACGAATGAGCAACAAATTAACACTTGTTTATCCTATCTAAACACTTTTTTTTGGTGTCAACGCTAAGAACGAAATTTTATTTACACTAAAGATTATGAAAGAACGTTCTTGTTCTAGGTCTAGCTCATTGCTCGTTTGGTCTAAACCCACCTTTAAAGAAATCGGAATAACTTATGTTTAAATATCTTGACATTTAGTGATTTGAAGATAGTTATTAATAATACGGTTTGAAATGCAACAGTCATTATTAGAAAATAAATATTTTTTGTTTAGGAATATTTATCTTGTTAGTTTTTGACTAGCTCTGGCTCTGGTTTTGCATTTTCAATAAACAATTATGGTTTTCGACGAAGGTACACATTTCAAATCTTTTTATATAAAAATTACTTGTCACATTGTTTGTCCGCGATGAACTCCTAAAGTATTGAAATGATTTCAATGAAATTCTGTATACTGTGTGCAGTTTGGTCCAACTTGAGAGATTGAGACTTGAGGATAGTTTTGTGTAAGGTATATTATTGATAAGTGACCTTCAATATTTTTTATTGCGAATTTAAGGATTTTTTCATAGGAAGTGTCATCGGAAAGGGCAGAACAACGTCTGCCTGGCCAGCTAGTATTTATCTGGGAAAAGTAATTAAATAATTTTTGAATAGTGGCACACAAATGTCAAGTAATTGTGCGTTAACTATTGCTCGTGTACATTTTTTTGTGCTCATATTATAATACCATAGCGTGGAATTAATGAAACATAGCCACGGTATGCAGCCAAAGCCGCATTAATACCGGCAACATTGGTTATGTTATAAAGCACAAACACAATCATATTAAGTAATTTATGCATAAATCTTAAATCTGCGTCTTATAAAAAAAACTAAGTTCGCTTTTTCGTATTCCTTTTCCTGGCTTCACTATTTAACTTTACACGCTCCGCCTATCTTATCCTTTCGGTCTGTGATTACATGAAACACCGGATTCTTCACAGAGTAAACTTAAAAAATCTTCTCTAAGAGAAGTTGTAAAATGATATAAATGAAGAAATATTATAATGTTACAACTTATTTTCCCCACACAGTCCATTATCTTATCAAGAAAGATACTTAATCGGTTATTGCTATGAAAGGAATACCATTTGTTTTTCCCAATGCCAAGTGCGCCTCATTGTGCACTTTGAGCTAACTTCGCAGACGCTTAGAGTTCTTAAAGTGGAAATTTATTTTAATTAAGGTGACTTAGTTTCATAATCTAACTAGTGAAATGTAACTAAGATCATGCTTTGATCCCAGGGGATACATAAAAGGCGTAAAGATATCTTAGGGCATTAAAATTATGTATATGTTTACGGGTGACTTGAGTATAGCACTCTTCTAAACTTTTTATTATTTACTATCCGGCTCTGCAGTTATTTTGCTTTCGTTAAATATTTTTACTATAGTAATTAGTTTACCTAGAAAATTTGATATGTTAGCAAAATAAGAATAGTTAAATTGTCACACAAGCGAGTGAACATTTTATTTTAATTTATGTATATTTTATAAACATTCGATTATGAAATAATATTAGGATTCTAAAGAATAAAGAAAAACTGACAAATAATGGAGAAAGTACAACGAGCACGTAATAATTTGATGTTTTTATTTTATTTTCTTAAATACTTTCTTATGGCCGACACACACGGTCAATTAAATTGATCAGTTGAGTTTTTTTTATATTATTCTAAGCCAGCGCTTAATTTAATACCACCTGATGGTAAGTGGTGATGTAGCCTAAGATGGTGAAGCGCACTGACTTAAACAAAGCCTATTCACTCTTGCCTTGAAGACACCCATATTTTAATCGGATGGAAACACAGATGCTGGAATTTATATAGCAAACGAGTGGAATAAAAATTCCACTCCTTTGCTGTACGCATGATAAACCATATAGCAAACCGTTTGGTTCGAATGCGTGGTAAGTCAACAACGAAGGGGTCGAGACTGGCCGAACGTCTGGTTGTCCGATGGTGGAAAGGAGAGAGAGAAATTAAATTATGCAATTCCAGCGCACACTCTCCGTAGAAAACTGAAAGGCTGGCTACTTTGCGCCTGTGTTCGAGGCTGGTAACATTGGTTTAAACCAAATTTGGGTCACCATTAACCCCTTAGCACGCCTTTCCATTAAGTGCAAAGCTGCTAGGTGGCATTTTGCACCACCAGCCCATATATGGCAGAAACACTCCTTGTACGACCGGACTTGTGCTTTATATAAATTAAGTAGCTGTCCCGGCGTGAAGTATCGCCGCACCTTTGCAACGACTCCTAGCTTCCTTGCAGCTGCTTTGGCCTTGCACTCAATGAACCGCCTGAAGTTCAGATAAGAGGATATCTCAATCCCCAACAACTAAGATTTGTTGTTGCTCCGAGGCTTCGTTTGTGAATACACCTGAGAGGGTTCATCCCTATGAGTCGCTGATGACAGCTTCCTTGGCTCTCCCGACTCCCTCTTGTTCTGCGAGCAAAAACGGCCACTCCAGTTTCCCTGGTAATGATTGTCTGAGGAACTTGTTTTTCGATAGCTTTCAGCGCTTTGATCTTTTCAAGAAGCTTATTGTCAAAAATAGTTTCATCCCTTTCGGATTATGGACATTTATTTCTCTTAAAGAACACACTTCAATTTTACAGAGAATAAGTATATATATAAAATAATATTGACAATATTTACACGGTAGCGCGCATTATATAATTCGCGTTGTTTTATTCTTATATATCCTCAATTAATTTCTTACACTTTTATTTTACTTAATTCAAACATATGTTTGCGTCCAAGGCTGCCAGATTTGAAGTTTGTTTTTGTTTCTAAGATTATGTGAAATACTCTTTGGTGTGAATGTTATTGTTGAATGTATGTTTATTATTTATTTAATAATAAGGCATGAGTTGTATGTATATAGTTCTTTAATGTTTAAAAATTTAGTTTTTCTGTATAGATCCTTAGTTGTAGTGAAATAGTGTTTTTATTAGTTTACTTTGTGCTCGTTGTAACTTAGGTGCGTTTGTGTGGGTGAACTCTATATGTATCTCTATAAGGTACTCCAGGTGTGGTTTGGCTAGGGTGTATTAAATACAGTTTGATACCTTCCATAATGCTCCCGTAAGTGATGCTAATTTTGATGTTATTTTGTTTATGTAGGAGTGTCATATCAGTTTGTCATCTAATAATAGGCCTAGGTAATTTCCTTTTTTAGATCTTTTAAGAGTAATATTATTAATCTTAAGTGGTGTATAGGTAGGTATTTTTTTATATTTAGCACAAAAAATCTTTAATGATGTTATAGTCGCATTAACTGTGAGAAGTTTGTATGAAAACCACTCATTTAATATGTCCCAATCCTTTTGTGCTTGTGATATAACTTCATGAATTGAATGTGCAAAGTAAAAAAGGCAAGTGTCATCTGCGTAGAGTGATAAATGACCTGATGGGTTTATATTTACTATGTTTTATATGTATGTAAGAAATAACAAAGGTCCTAATATTGAGCCTTGTGGAATGCCACCAGTAATTTGTTGAGGGTCACTTTATAGTTAGATATTTGTACAATCTGTTGGCAGTTAGCGAGATAAGAGGCTAACATATCTAACGCTGTATCTGTTATTCCAACATTACTTAGATTTTGTAATAGTTTTGAGTGGCTTATCGTATCAAAAGCCTTTTTAAGTCTAAGAATATTCCTAAACAGACATGTTTTCGATGAATGTTTGTCTTAAGTTTTGTAACTACATCAATTGCTACTGACAATGTGTAAGATTTTGATCTAAAACCATATTACTGTTCAATGAAAAAGTTTTTAGCGATAAAATATTCCTTATATCAATTATATATTAGTTTTTCAAACACTTTAGAAATACGGAGAGTACCGATATTGGTATATAATTTCTAGGATCAGTTTTTGATCCGGATTCATGGATCGGGCTGATTTTTGCAAGTTTAAGGCTGTCAGAAAATGAAAAATTTAATACGCATTATTAATGTATTTTGTAAGGTCAGTGGCTTTCACTGTCTTGAATGAATTTAAGAAGACATCGTTAATTGTGTAAATCGCGTGTAACCATTTTTGTTTTGATTTGCGTCTTAAGGTGATGGAGGTCGGATAACATACGGCAAGCATCAAATAATTTTATCATCGCTTGAACTTTACCGTCTCCGATGAGAAGTAAAAACATAGCTCCATTAACCGCAGTAATACGCAGGTATAGTCCTACAGCCTAGTTTTTGCTGATCCACCTCTATGTTCTTGTCCCCATTTCGCCCTGCATCGGTAAGTGTAATAAAAACAAATGAAGGTATAACGTTAATCTAATTTATACGTGGTAAAGCCATGCTGCAGCTATATTAGTAGTATAGTTGTAGCACGAATGGGTCGGCTCGACCGGGGAAGGACCATGCTCTCACAGAATATCAGCGTAAAATGGCAGCTTGATACTGATGTGATTCGTATGGTGAGTGAAGAGAACCGGAGACCCATTTTACTGGAAAAGAGGCATTCCATCTTAGTCCTCACGGGTGACGACGCATCTGCGTTTTGATTCTTTATTGAGGGTAAATGTAGATGTCTATGGGTCACAGCAACAACTTACCATTAGATGGACTGTGTGCTCGTTTGTAACCCTATCCTATAATAATCTCCTACTTGTTCTAGCAGTATAAAGTATCGTGCATTTAACTAACAGAGATCAGTCGGTATTTCTACAAGTCTCACTATCGTTGCCATGCCTGTTAGGGTATCCTACTATTCTAGGCAAGAAAGATCGTATTGCTGAGAGGCTGCCCTGTATTACATTGAGATGGGTAGTGATGCTGTTGGTTTGCATACTTTGGAGTTATCATGTAGTTGGTTCCTGATAGTATGCAGGGTTTGTTACCGAGTAGTGTTCTTGTATTTAAATAATTTTGAGAATAATTTGTAACATCAGAAGTGGATTGAATTCTTACGTCAGAAGTAGGATAAAGTCCCTGTTACCGTTCACGTGTAATATTTGAATACTGTGAGGGCTATAATGTTTGTGATAGACTACAATGCGACTCGTGTATCATATTATCGCCTTTGCTTTTGTGTTAAATGTCGTAATGAAGTTTGTTGTCTTATTTAAGACATTGACGAATCATTAAAGTGTAGAGTAAAAGTTTACAAATCAAATGTTTTAAGCCAAAAGTTACATCCTTTTGTTTTATTTTATTACGTTCGTGAAAGACTATAACGCGCTTCGCATTGATGCCTTTGTTTATATGTTTAATGTTGTAATAAAATTTGCTGTCCTATTTACGACATTGACGTACCACTAAAGTGTAAAGTAAAAGTTTGCAGTCAAATGTTTTGAGCAAAAACTTTTTGTTCGATTTCTATTAAAAGTTACCTGCAATTACTTTTGTTATTTATTAACGTACCGTGATATGTTAACCAATGTTGAAAGAAATATTGAAAAAAGTATCTAAAGAAGTTATAGTTTTGCACTCGGTAGAAATTTAACTTGCTCGAGTTTGGTTATAGTTTGATAGTTCATGCGAAATATGATTTACATGGGCTATATTTTGAAGTCGAAATATTTAAGCGATGTACAAAAATAAAGGATTAACATGCTATGTAATTTAATCTGTTGATATGTGTTACAGTTTACTCCGAATATTATGTAGTCGACAAAATTGGGGTTAGTGATGTTGAGAGTTTCGTAGAAGTCACTATAACAATGATCAACGAGGAAGATGTCGTGACGGCTAATTGGACATGATTAGGTGTGGCCGACTCCTGGTAAAATTGATTCTACGAAGCTGCAGCCTGCTGTTTCTTGGCGGATCTTGCGGGGCTACGGTTCGGGTGGCCGCCGGGCACATGGTGCTTTGGCACAGCAAATGGACGTCTGAAGCTTGTTCAGCGTTCCATATACATTTTTTTTATAGGATAGGGTGACAAACGAGCACACAGTCCACCTGACGGTAAGTGGCTGCTGCGATCCATAGACATCTACATCTATCCTCTATTACAAATCAAAATGTAGATGCGTTGTCACCCGTAAGGACTAAGATGGAATGCCTCATCTCCAGTAAAAAGGGCCTCAGGCCACCTGCACTCACCAAGCGAAACGCAGAGGTAAACCTCTACTTCACGCTGGTTTTCTGTGAGGTCGTGGTACCACCCCAGTTCGAGCCGGCCCATCCGTGCGACAGCAAAAGCTGCCGCGTGGCTCTACCACTGTTAAAAAGGTTAGCAGCAACTTGTTCCGATTAGGTTTCAGTGAATAAGTGGAGCTTTTTAAAGGTTTTAGTCTAGTAGTAACCTACTGTAGGTTGATCAAGATGATATTATATATGTATATCTTAGATGGTGGGACCGCTGCTGTATTCCGGTCTGCGGAATATATATAGAAGAGCTAGTATAAACTGTGAAGTATTCCATCTAAGTCTTCACAGGTGACAACACATCAGGAGTCTTTTTTGTTTGGATCTGGTTGCAGGTCTATCTATCTATCCAACTGAGACGACTTAATGACGATTGCAATTTGTGTAATGTCGTTTGCAATGTGTGACATTTTACACAGTTGCCTTTTTTATTTTTGCGATGTGTGATATTTTAATACAGTTGTTTTTAATAATTGGAATGTGTCCAGTGGCCTATGCCTCTGCGTGCAGTTGCCTTTTGAAATGCGTAGATTTTGCGCAGTTGCCTTTTGCAATGCTTAGATTTTGCGCAGTTGCCTCTTTCCCTTTGCAATATGTGGTGAGATCAGTCTCTTCACATATGTAATTACCGTTTTTGTAATGTGCGCAATGGTTTGTGAGTGCCATATCACACAGTTGCCGTTTCTTAAGAGAATGTGTGGTAAACATTGGAAGCTCCGTAGTCTATGGTTAACAATACATTTATCTTCATTTCTTTTAATTTTTAATTCTGCAAAGCAGATTATTAAGTGGCGAAGCTTGCGAAGACACTTATTGATTTCACGATGTCTGTCCGTCTGTCCGTCTGTCCGTCTGTCCGTCTGTCCCACGATTATCTCGAGAACGGTTTCGAATTTTCAAATTCTGTTTTCAGCAATCGATTACTGATCACCCAGACATCTGAACCTCCTATTTTGAAACTGATTGCTCAACGCCAACCGTTAGAAACCGCTACAAAGCTGATTGCTTCGCCACTTTGCTATGCTCTTAGCTTGCTACGTAGGTTTATTTGTTTCATGCAACTGAAGCGATTTGCATTAATGTAATCTTAAAATACATTTGATACCTATTTTGCAAGATCTGTGTTGGATGTACTTAAGTGCACGCTTTTGCATCTGCCGTAGTTGTTTCTATGTATTTTGCTTATATTATTGTTTACTTAAAATTTTACATTAAAACTACCTTGAGTAAAATTCAATATAAAAATGGTTTCAGGTACTAGCTAACGCTAACTTTGTACCCATGTCAACAGCCACTGTGAGTTATGCAAACTTGGTGCCTGTGCCTACAATGTTACAAAGCTCACTAGTGCGAGTGCAGTGCAGCGGCTTGCTGGCGCGGGTGCAGTGACTCGGCTCGCTGGCGCGAACGTAGTGTGACCGCTCGCTGGAGCGCGAAATTTAGCCGAGAGGTCTGTGTCTTTAGTGTATAGTGTAATTTGTGTAGTATGCGCAGTGTTCCTCAGAGAAAATTGTGTTATATATGACACTTGTTACACTCCAGTAGGAAGCGTTGTATACTAAAATATGATTTGGACTTTTCAATTCTGTAAAAGCTTAGCCTGTATGAAATGTATTCAAGAGCTCACTCATTGTGTATTATTAAATAATTTTTTTTAAAGATTTGAAAATAAGAGCTTATCGTTTCATTGTCAGAAACGGCCGAGATGGAAAAGTTACATTAAGCCAGTAACGTTACTTTAGCTTCTACATGAGATGTTTGCATGCCCCATGCTTACTTTGAGGGTGAGTAGTTACACATGTTTCAGAAATAGCTAACGTAGTACTTCCTTTCTGAAAGAGTAATATTGAGATACGGTAAAGTTGTGCCTCTTTCTCAAAAGTTGAAGACGGACAAGCTAACGTCGTGTCTCTGTCACGTCTAGCTTAAGTTATGCTAACGTCGTGCCTATGACTTAAATAGATGTTAATTAATGCTAACGTTGTAACTATGACTTAATTAGTTATTATTTTGTTAAGTTATGCTAACGTAGTGCCTAGGACTTAATCAGGTATTTTAACCGACTTCAAAAAAGGAGTAGGTAGTCAATTCGACTATGTTTTTTATATGTGTCACATCAGAACTTTTTTCTAGATGAGCCGATTTTGATGATTATTTTGTTTTGTTTGAAAGCTGGTACTTTTCATGTGGTCTCACATAAATTTGCCAATATCTGTACCAGTTATATTTAGAGTTATATTTAATAATGTGGATTTAATTGACTTTTAACAATAATTTTTAATAATAATTTTTAATAATAATTGACTTTGTTAACAGTGGTAGAGCCATGCGGCAGCTTTTGCTGTCACACGGATGGGCTGGCTCGAACCGGGGTGGTACCACGACCTCACAGAATACCAGCGTGAAGTAGAGGTTTACCTCTGCGTTTCGCTTGGTGAGTACAGGTGGCCGGAGGCTCTTTTTACTGGAAATGAGGCATTCCATCTTAGTCCTCACGGGTGACAACGCATCTGCATTTTGATTCGCAAACGAGGATAGATGTAGATGTCTATGGGCCGCAGCAACCACTTACCATCAGGTGGACTGTGTGCTCGTTTGTCACCCATATCCTATAAAAAAAATATTATTTATATGAAGTTGGTTGTACAAAACTTTTAACTTTACCACTTGTGGTAAGTTATGCGAACGTAGGGCCTATGACTTACTCAGGCGACACGTTGTGCTAAATTAGAGCTATTGCCAAGCGCGTCGCCTGTGACCTACGCGGTGCCTGCATCCCCCATGCCATTGATAAAGATGTATTTTTAAAACTAAAGGGAACCCGAGGACGGACTCCTGTCCGGAGAGGCCGTGTCGGGAATGAGGGTAAAAAAATAAAATGAAATATGAACGGAGGTATAACGGCGGTAATCTTCCACTTGTTCTAGCCATATAAAGTATCGCGCAGTTGAGTAAGAGAGATCACTCGCTAATTCTACGAGTCTCACTGTCGTTACCATGCCCGTTGGGGTATTTTACTAGTGAAGGTATGGCGGGTGGAAGGAAAAGGGGAGATCTCCCGCCGGGCAAGGTGTTCTGCCCGGGGAGCGGCCAACACTCCAAGTGGTAGTTCGGAGCTATTTTATATATACTGTTTTAACTTCGGAATTTTGTTAGCGCGTTTTAGGCTTCGATGTGTTTTGCTTGTGGCGCGACGACAGCGCCGCCACATCACCCCCCTGCTCAGACCGGAGGTCGATAGTGCAGTCTAGATGTCGACGAATTTGCAAGTGCCAGGGAATTGCCTTGTAAGTCTGCGGTGAATCGAGAATAAGGCAAGTAATCTGCGAGAGTGTCGTGAAGCAGAGGCGAGCAGTAAGGCTCAGAACCGTGCCGAACACTGTAGCGCAGAGAGTAGCTTGAGGGAACAGGAAGCATTATTATTCCAGTGCTGCGATGAACCTTTGTAAAGCTAGATGGCTTGCAGATTTGAAGACTGCAGACAATATCTGCTCGGGAGTGAATGAATGGGGTACTTAAGGATGATGAAGGTTTGAAGGTGTAGTTTCCGTAGGTTATTAGTTGCGTGTTCATATCACGTCGGGGTCACCACTATGGCGGGTGGAAGGAAAAGGGGAGATCTCCCGCCGGGCAAGGTGTTCTGCCCGGGGAGCGGCCAACACTCCAAGTGGTAGTTCGGAGCTATTTTATATATACTGTTTTAACTTCGGAATTTTGTTAGCGCGATTTAGGCTTCGATGTGTTTTGCTTGTGGCGCGACGACAGCGCCGCCACAAAGGCAAGAAAGATCGTCTTACTGAGAAGCTACCCTGTGTTATATTGAGATGGGTAGTGATGCTATTGGTTTGCGAAGTGATGGAGTATTTCATCCACTTTGCTGATGTGCCCATTGCTGGTAAAGCATGCCCATGGTTCTACGCCGAGTGCGCTCGTGCTGAAAAGCATAAGCATATCCTAGGTCAATGCTCAAGACCGCAAAGTTCCGGATGTTAGCCTTAAGAAGAAAGCTTTTAACCAAGCCGCCTAGTCCTGCAAAAGTCCGAGTTGTCATCGATGGCTGCTCATCTTGTCCTATCGCGACAAAAGCGGGAGTTCCTCAGGGATCCGTTCCCTCCGGAACTTTCTTCTTGCTGCATATAAATGATCTGCTCATTCACGGTATCTATGGGTATGCAGACCACAGCACAGTTGTGGAGAGATACCAACCAAGCGGCCGGGCCAGTCGGGATTAAATCCAGTCAGAACGAGAGGCTATGGTTGAGCGTGTTAATCTCGCATTACAGGCAGTCTCCGAATGGGGCGATGCCAAGTTTGTGAGATTAAACGCCTCCAAAATACAAGCGTGTCTTTTCACCGCTAAAAGAAGCCCGCCCACCCTGGCTCCTACTTTCCGGAATGTATCCTTGGAGGACACTGCCGACCTTCAGTTGTTAGGGGTAGAATTTTCTCCGAACCTCAACTATGGGCGTGTCATTAAGTCCAGAGCCAAAATAGCCGCAAGGAAACTTGGTGTCCTTGCAAGTGTGCGGCGGTACTTTACGCCGAGGCAGCTTCTTACCTTATATAAAGCGCAACTCCGGTCGTGCATGGAGTACTGCTGTCACAAATGGGCTGTTGCTGCAAAATGCCACCTGGCAGCGTTGGACTCATTGGAGAGACGTGCTAAGAGTGACCTTGATTTGATTGAAACCAATCTTGTGAGCCTCTAGCACAGGCGCAGAGTAGCCAGTCTCTCGTTATTCTACAGGATGCATTGCGACCGCAGGAATAACATGCTTTAATTCCTCCCTCTCCTTTCTACCATCGGATAACCAGGCGTTCGGGGGTCTTCATCCCTTTTTTGTCGATATTCCACGCATAAGAACCAAACGCTTTGCTTCGTCTTTTGTAATGCGTACATCAAAGGTGTGGAATAATTTGCCGGTGTCTATCTTTCTGTCTAAATACAATCTGGGCGTCTTCAAGGCAAGAGTGAATAGGCTTTTGTTACGATAAGACAGTGCATTTTACCATCTAGGGCTGCGTCACCACTTACCACCAGGTGGGATTGTGGTCAAGGACTGGCTTATAATAAGAAAAAAATAACAATGTAACTGTGTACTTGAGGTCCGTGTATTGCAAATAATAATAATTTATTTTATTTAAATAAAAGTTACCCCACCCTAGGATTTTCTTCTGTATAATGGAAGTAGTTTACATTCATAAATTGCACAACGACAAACATCTATACAGGAGCATTACGACGTATCTTATTGATGACACACGTTGTGCACCTTTAATATACTCGTAGTTCCCTTTGCCTTGGTTATCGTAGAATTAAAAATCGGATAATAATTAAGCCTTGGTCTCTATAAAGACTGGAGTGCTCTGTAGAGTGGGATACTATTTTATGATGGGACACCTTTCGCAACTTTACAAGACACATGTTCGCCCTCACAAGAAAAATGTTCTCATTTCTCCTCCGTGTACACTAGTGTGAGCTCTTTTCACTTGACCGCATTCAGCAAAGCGCGAATCGTCGATGAATGGATCCGATCGAAGACCAAGTTCTTTCTGATTGGATCCATTCACTGATGCTTCGAATAGATGTTGCATCTCTTTGAATTTTATATCGCATTTACCAAGGAGAGTACTTAGAGGAATTGTTCGTATTAATTTCAGCCGCGAAATTATACCATTGCACATGGGAACAAAAATCGCGATTTCGTCCTCACAATCATTATCCTTGGCGCTCCACTACAGTGCAACTTATCAGATGAGGCACTTGATCACTTGCTCCTTCTTCTTTAAAAACAATACCAGGCTAAGTTAACCTTCTTCTTTTCTATTTCTATTTTACGAGAAAAATATGAAGCAGCAAACGTTTTGCCTATAAGTGAAAATATAAAGGTTTCCCATAAAACAGGTAGTTAATGTTCAACATGAGTGCATAAAATATGTTGAAAATTTTAAAAAATTTCAGTTTATTGCTAATAATTTGAATTTTAACTAACAGTCTAGGTTACGTCGGCATCAGGCTGCACGTCACTCGATATATCGACGCTATGGATTCCGATACTACTTGAGGTAGCAAAGGGCCTGCCCAGAATTGTTGTTGCGTAATATATACCATCACGTGTGTTGTAAGGCTTCACTTTTCAAGGTCGTGCGGTAATGTGACTGTAGTAATTTCTTAAACAGAAAGCCTTGCTTAGTCATTTTCACCTGAACTGTGACTGTTACGAATCTTGAGGAATCTATCCATTTTAAAATTACTCTACTTTTAAATATCTACAGTGGTAATGCGGTTCGTAATCTGTTTACAAAATTGGTGATTTTTTATATTTTTTAATAGGGTGGCAAAGGAACTAACACTTCACCTGATGGTCGCGGATTACTGCAGATTATGAATATTTGTAATTATCTTTAAAAAAATGCTCCAGATGCGTTGTCACCCCTGAGGACCGCAATTTACTGTTTAAGGGGCTACTCCATGCGAACGACCTTGAGCATTTGGTGTGGCGCGTCGACTCGCTACAATATAGGATCGGGTAAATGTGTAAGACGCCATCTACTGTACGGACATAGTATTTTTCCTACATCAATAAACTATTTTATGGAAATACACACAGCGTACAACGATCAATGTATTTTATTTTTTTTATTCGATATATTAGTTGCATTATATTAGAATTATGTATTCTCATATATTATCTAATTATGAAATTTTATAATTAATTATATATTAAAAATGAAGCATTGAAAATTGTGAGTTTAAAAGATACCTACTCACTATAGGTAAATAGATAGATAGCTCGCCTTTTATACAAATATTTGGTGCAATAAAGAATAAATAAATAAATAGGATGTTTCGCAGAGTGAGAGTAATATAGAATGAGAGTCGTGGAGGCAGTTTACAAACATAAATTGCACAAGGACAAACATCCAGACCCGAAACAATTATTTGTAGGTCTTACAAATATTTGTTCCGTGAGGGATTCGAACCCGCGGCCTCCAGCGCAACAACTGATTGCTAATCCACTGCGCCACGGAGCCGTCGCCGGGTGATAGGTAAAGTGACCATACGTCCCGTTTTGAACGGGACTGTCCCTTTTCTCGGTCACCTGTCCCATTGTTCCCAATTAAAGCTCCGGGACACAAAATTGTCCCGTAACTCGTTGGATGGAAGTATTCAAAGCCAACAATCTTCAACATAATTTTTAATCGAATATATTTTTTGTCTACCTGGTACAAATGCTCCAGTAGAATGAGTATTTTTCTATTTTGAATAAATTGTAAACGTCTGAAAAAAACACTTACGGTTCCAGTTCTAAAGGCGATGTTGTTAACTAAGGTAACAATAAAAAAAACTTGCCCAGGTATAGTATACAGTTAAAAATATCCTAATACCCAATCACAATATCTTATTAGGCATAGCACTGCCTCGTTGGTCTAGTGGTTGTAGTAGTGCGACTGCTGAACATGAGGTCTCGGGTTCGAATCCCGGGTCGGGCCAAAAAGTCAATTATGAGTTTTTCATTTATGTTCTAGTGTTAGTAAGTGTTATCAATAATAATTTCACATTTATGTGGTTTCGTTGTAAGGAGATTATATTAATATTTATTCCTTTAAAAAAAATTGGATATAGCTCTTATGAAATCAAGATTATGTAGAAATATAATGTGTTTTTATTTGTTGATATATCTTTTAAATATAAAGTAGATAGCTCCTAAAAACCGCACAAATAACGACTAGCGCGACATTTTGCTGAACCTGCGCCTTAAGAGGCGTATTACAAAAAAACGCGAAATTACGAGGTTTCCGCGTTGAAATTGTATGTTTATCGTTCGTTGCTTGAAATAACAATTACTTAGTAAAAATAGATCGTTTTCTCTTCTCAAATAAGCTCTGATCGGATTTTAGATAATTTATTTATTTATTCAGTAATAATCATTCTCCCGATGCATGTTTAGGCAAAAACTCTCGAAGACATGATTTGGGAGCTCTAATTTGTAGATTCTATTGAATATCTACCATCAAAAAAAAATATTTTTAACTTCCAAATATCCTACACTTTAATAATAATAGAATACATTTTCGTTATATGCTTTTCACGCTAGGAAAAAAAATTCGACATAATTCTAAAAACGACCAAAAAAGCTTCGATACAAGCCTCTATATTTCCGAAGTTCTACATCACTTAGACGTAAAATTTATACCAAAATAATCATCAACATTTGCTTAAACTATACTATTATTTTTACTTTTTAAATCGTTACTATTATATTTTAATTAATTAAATAAAAGTACTACATATTTCACTGCGCCGGCCATCTGCGATCATTAACGCGCGAGCGCTTGCCGAGGCTGGACCTGCGTCCGTTGATTTCGGGCGCTGCGTCATTTCGATACTACCGTAGTGTGCGTCGATTGCCTGCGACGCAGAGCGTCGTTAAACTACGACCGCAATTTTTGATCGATCGGTTTAAAACTATTTTATATAGTTATAATTTAGATCACGTCTCTTCCATTGAATATGGTAGGGACAACGAGTCTGTAGCATTGGCACAATTGAGCAAACATGAAAATATTATTATAGAAAAATGTGGTCTATTCATTGACCTAGATCATTGTTATTTCAGGGCTTCACCTAATGGTTTATACAGCGACGGTCTTATTGAAGTTAAACGTCCTATTTCAGCTTTCGGAATAGATTTTGACACGGTCTTTTGACAAAAAAATTTAAAGGTTATAAATTCAGTGATTCAAGTGTAACATTAAATCAAAATAATGACTGGTTTTATCAAATCCAAGGCCAGCTTCATTTAGCAAATAAAAATGTCTGAATACTTGCCATAATATGTATTGGCCCAGATTATGCAGTAAAAGTACTTAAAATTTACAAAGACGACTAATTTTAGATTTTCAATATGTTACCCATGTTACAAGCTTTTTATGAAAAGTATCTACTGCCTGAAATTATCGACTCGAGAAAAGTTCGGACAATGCCGTCGCAGCAAATATTTTTGTAATAAAAAATATGGTAATTGACTGTAAGTACCGATAAAAAAATATTAGTTACATTTGGTTATTATATTTATTAAAACAGGTTGCAACCGTTTATTTATTTATACCACTATTCTACCTGTTAATTATTCGATTACGGCGTAACAATTAAAATATTTATGTGTACTTATTTTGACACAAAATTTTATAAATAATGAATAATATATCAAAATGGTATATCATAATAAATAATAAATTATATAATTATATAATAATAAATTAATAAGATAACATTAAAATGACACACAAAAAATATTCCATCCACTGAAGTCCATCCTAAGAAAACTTTGTATTATGGAAGATCAAGATCGTTTAATCGCCATACTCACAGTGTTATAGTGCGAGCGAGTGAATAGATATGAAAGAAAGTATCGGTCGCGTAGCACGCCGCCCGCTTGGTGCGTAAAATACCTATATTTGTGAAACGCCTAAATGTAAGAGGGCTCTTAATGCTATTATACTATTTTACGAAAATGACGTCCCCAGTCAAGACATGACTAAACCTAACTTAACTTAACCTAAATAAGTTTTCGTTTTTAATACTTCTTAATATTATTTTAATTAATTAAAAGATATCCAGCATGAGCAAATGCTGTTTTGTGACTGATTGACATTTAATTAAACTATTTGTTTACAATTTCTTTACGTTACCTTTATTATTATTTTTTTTTGTTATTTTTTTTTTAATTTTTGGAGGTATTTGACTGTAAATCTTAGTAAAGTTAATTTTTAGTAAAGGAAATATGTTTTATAGGTTCACATTTTATACTTTAGCTGATCTCCTAATAGCATTCTATACATTATCTGGGTATTACATACAATACCTAAGAAAGTTATGTAATGATAAACGATAGATTAAATATTTTATACATTGTTTAAGTAAACTCGGCATTAGAGTCATTCGGGTCAAGTGTGCGCACTTTGGTAAATATTAGTTCACTACGCATAAAATAAAAAAGTTAGGAATGTAAAAGTTGGCTCTGAGATAAACCACATATTAGCCTCTAAATTGAAATAGAAATAAGAATAGAAAACTTGGTAGTTTTTTTCTGTAAGCATTTAAGTACATAAAATCGGAATGCGCTCACTTGACCCATGATGCGGGTAACTGTGCGCACCCGTACGGGGTAAGTATACGCATATGGGATAAGTAGCGCATTCCTTGGATTAATCAAAATATACACAATATTCAAGAATAAAGGTTCTTTATTGTAATGCCACTTAAAAATATTTTTATTAGTTATTAGTCTTTGCATAAAAATAACAATTATCTCATAAAATTAAATTAACTTAACATTTATATTATAGAAATTTTTAATTATTAATATTGAGATATAATATTTTACTTGGGATTGTCTAATTTATTAAAAACAATATTAATTTGGGGATCATCAATTCAATTATCACAAACAAAAACACCTCTCTCTTATGCAGTGCATCCTCATCAGATGGCATCCTCATGTCACCAGCCTTTGCATACATGCACTGACTCCATTCTTCAGTATTTGGCTCTGTATATTTTTGCTTACATATAGGATAACAGTATTCTACTGTTGTAGCGGTCGAGGCAATAGAAAACTGTTCTTCCTCTTCAATACGATGATGTCGATTTCGAATACAATACTCACTAATACCAATGGCACTTGCAGTAGCTCTTTTGCTCATGCAAAGTGCTTTGACTCTAGAGATTTGTTCTTCATTGACCGATGCAACTTCAGGTCTTTTTCTTATATAATTTCACGGTATGGTGATGAGAAACTGAAAATAACATCGAAGGGGCAAGTGTACGCATGCGCACACTTACCCGCGCACAATTTCCCCAGAACACCAAATTGCAATTGAAAGCTCATAAAATAAATTGAAAACAAATAAAACATGATTTTTTTTAAATAAAATGTAGCGTAAACATATTATTATTCAAAGAAAATACAACTTACCGATGTGAAATCGATAACGCCGATGATACATTGTTTTCCATTAAACAAAAAATTTCGAATTTAAACACCATATACTGTTTTTTATGAAAAAAAAAGTTATTTCTCAACCGCCGCCACAAAGACAAGTCGCGACTAGCAGGGCACTCTGGCATCACTTTTCGACCTTAACAAAAACCTCCCCCCGTTCCCCGTTCGGGAGATACACACACTGCGCTCACTTACCCACTGCGCTCAGTTACCCCGAATGACTCTACATAGAACTACCAGGTATTCAATACAATAACTAAATTGAATGCATTGCCGGTAATAAATACATTGCTGTTTATCGGCAGAAATAGTCTTACTAACTAAAATCCAGAACGGATAAGGAAGACGGTCTAGCAGAGGCCATGGTTTTAATGACGACAGGAAAACATCGGCAATTTAAAAAAAATCAAGCCTTTATTAATATATACATTACAAGTACAAACCCAATATAATGTAATCGTATATTTCCAGAGTATGAAATGAAGCTGTAACTTTAGTATAATAATCGCGTCGCATCCGGAGTCGGGTAACCATGCGATTGGCAATCCTAAATAAGTTTTTTTTTGTACTATGTATTTTGTTCTTAAATGGAAGAGGTCCTCATTTCGACTGACTATTTTTTTGTATGTATATTACAATATGGGATAGTGGATATTCTTACACTGCCACAACACGGCTTGCACCGTTGCCCATTTCGTACCTTGGGTGTCGTAATAGGCGAAAACTGTAACAGGAGACGTGAATCAGCATCTTACTGATAGCTAATAAAATTAAAAGGAATATTGCGGTTGCTTACCTGCCTCCTAATCGTTGCAACTCTGGTGAAATCCCGCCGTTGAAAATATCTAGAGAGAAGTTCTAAGCAGTGGACTCTTATAGGCTGTAATGGAATAGATGTATATTACGCGATATCTTCGTCAACTCACAACCGATTTTAGATTCTTTTTTTTAATAAATATATTTTATGTGGTGCCTGTGCCTATTTATACATTCTTGTTGTTACGATGAGCTTGTAACATTTCTTGGTCCGATCAAAGATGTCTTATTAAACTTTTAATAAAATGTAAACGCTTATTAATTTTAATAAAAAGCTTACTTCGAAAAACTAGAAAGAATGAAATAATTTTCACTTAAAGTTACAACCTATATACGTCCCACTGCTAGACACAGGCCTCCTCTCATTTCTGAGAGGGTTTTAGGGCAAGGAAGAGTCCGCCGCGCTGCCCCAATGCGTGTTGGCGAACTTCTTTTATGTCTTCGAAATATTTTTTTTCTTATTTCTTAGACGTGCAGGTTTTCTCACGATATTTTTCTACACCGACGAGCACGTGGTAAATTAGCACTTAAAATTGCAATTCACAATTTCATCAGTGCCGACATGGATCATGCCCGGGTTGCTTGCGTACTGTGAAAATTAACAGTGAGCGCTTCTTCTATTAAATGTCTTAGCATCAATTTCAGAAGCTTTTATGTAAAAATTATTTTATTCTATATAGTGCTTAAAATTAGCTTTTACTTTTACTTAAATTTAATAAACGTTTACTTTTTATCAATAGTGTAATCTTATTATTATACTTGGATTAGTTTCTTTTTAATTTCTAAAACCTTCTTAGATATAAGAGAAGACACATGCCCAACAGTAGAATGTTTAAAGACAGAAACTTTGTACTTGAGTTGTGAATTCTAAGCATATTCTGGGAATGCCAATTTTTCCCACTTATATGTGATGCACGATTAATTTACGAACATGACTCTTTCGATCGAATGATGGCGGGAAATCCATCAAAAATGTTTTTTCAAAATTAACAGACTGCTAAAGGACCAACAGGCGGGTTGACTCTTTAACAATAAAATTCTTAGAAGTTACTCTCTAAAGTCTAAATCATCTTAGTAAAAATTAACTTTGAATAAATAAACCACATACATACTCTTCGGTAAATTGTACAGAAGACCGAAGAGTACAATCTGCCACTTTGTCTTGCATATGTGAACTATGAGAAAGCCTCTGATTCCGTTGAAATTTGGGCGGTGCTGCAGTCCCTCCAGCGGTACCAAGTGGACTGTCGGTATTACGAAGTGCTGAAGTGTTTGTACAGTAGGGCTACGATGGCTATCCGATTACAGAACCAGAGTAAAAAACCTATCCAACTGCAGACTGGACTGGAAGGGATACGGTATCAAAATCAATGGCGAGTACATCACTCACGTTCGATTTGCCGACGATATAGTCCTTATGGCAGATTCGTTCGAGGACCTAAGCACTATGCTCAATGACCTCAATAGTGTCTTCCAACGGATAGGTCTTGAGATGAACATAGACAAAACAAAAATCATGTTTAACGTCCATGTCACACACCTATGCCGGTAGTTGTTGGGAGCACTAAGTTAGAAGTTGTTGACGAATATTTTTACCTGGAATAAATAATCCGACCATGTAAATCCAACTTCAACCGAGAGGTCAATCGACGGATTCAACTCGGCTGGGCAGCTTTCGGGAGATTATGACACATCTGCTCGTTAGAAATACATCAAAACCTCAAAACTAGATTGTTCAACCAGTGCGTGTTGCCAGTGATGACCTATGGATCTGAGACGTGGTCCTTCACTGCTGGCCGTATGAGGAAGCTCAAAGTCGCTCAGCAAGCTATGAAAAGGGCTATTCTCGACGTTTCTCTGCGTGATAGACTTAAAAACGACGATATCCGCAGTAGAACCAGAGTAACCGACATAGCCCAAAGAATTAGTATGCTGTATTAGTAGTATAGTTGTAGCACGAATGGGTCGACTCAACCGGGGAAGGACCACGCTCTCACAGAATACCAGCGTAATATAGCAGCTTAAAACTGCTGTATTTCGTATGGTGAGTGTAGAGAACCGGAGACCCTTTTTACTGGAAAAAAGGCATTCCATCTTAATCCACACGGGTGACAACGCATCTGCATTTTGATTCGCAAACGAGGACAGATGTAGATGTCTATGGGCCACAGAAAACACTTACCATCAGGTGGACTGTGTGCTCGTTTGTCACCATATCCTATAAAAAAAATATATATGAATAATTCTAAGGAGTAACCTCTATTAGTAAAAATAAAATAATAATGGACAAAAAATAACAAGATTTTTTTTATATATAGGAGAGGGGACAAATAAGTATACGGGTCACCTGATGGCAAGTGACTATCGCCGCCCATGAATAACCGCAGCACCAGCGGAATTATAGGTGCGTTGCCGACCTATCAGAAAGGAGTAGGCTCTTTTCGTGAAGGTACCTTAGTTGTATCGAATGTAATGAGGTTTTGTTACATAGCTCCAAAAGTTTAAAGTTGTAAAAGTTGCCTTAAATTACTGAAAATATATAAAACCAGTGTTTCTGTGAGATACAATGTATAATCAACCTAATATGAATGTCATTACATTTAGCTGATAAGATTCTGTATTTCTCTACAGATGATCCTGGTTACCCTACACAGTAGCAGTATGCGAGGCCTTTTGCTCGCTACGGCCCTCTACCCCCGACGAGCCGTGACGATATCGTCAATATTTACGAGCCTCAGGCCATAAGGGGAATGAAGTTCTTTGCTTGATACAACTTCTGTTGTTTCTTAACAATTATTTAATACTATGCCGGTGGCCGCTCTTTAAATTAAATATGTATAAATAAATACCAGATATATTATGAAAATATGGTTTCACTGTTATTCTTATTTGTTCAATATTTAAACTGTTTAGTTTCGGCTAATGGTATCAGTAGGTTTAGTACTTCGCTTCTTACATTAGTCGCAAGAACAATAACATATTTGCAATAATGAATTCGGCAGGAAAATTTACATTCCTGATGTTTCCAACGCCTTACAACAGCCATGGACACCAGGTTTTATTTAATGTAGCTGTTTTGCTAATTTGCTTTGAGCATATTTTTTGCTAGGGCTGCTTTCATTAAATAATTCATTAAAATTTGCAGCCCTTTCCACTGTCCACTGCTGAACATAGGTCTCCCTCAAGTAATGCCAGACAGCACGGTCCTAAGCCACCTATATCCATCGACTTCTTGCATGTATTACCAGGTTGTCACTCCATATACTGGGGGGGCCGCCCCATACTTACCCTACAGGTACGAGGCTGCCACTCGAGAACCTTTCTTCTCCATCAGTTGTCGGTTCTTTGAGCTATATGGCCAGCTTATTTCCATTTCAACTTACTAAACCGTAGGACTGTATTTATTTAATATGTATTTTTTGTTTTAAATTATTTATAATAAAGATAAATTAGAATTATTTCATAAAGATTTATGTGTAAATGTCAGCTTCATTTAACCGGCACAGGACAGGCTTGGCCTAGTGAGCGTTAACAGATACCTAACTTGTGTAATAAAATAAGCTGAAACAATATTTTATGTATTTCTTTTCTTCGAATCTCTGTTACTTCTTTGAATCTTTATTAGGTAAACATATATGTAATGATTTCTTATGTTTACGCGAACACTAAACATTGAATAAAACTACTTTTACGGATTTTATTAAGTTCAAAACAAGTTAATTAAACGCGATAAGATCCGTAAAAGTAGTTTCATTTAATCATGTATGATTTATTTAAATAAATTCATTAGTATTTGTATTTTATATGAGAAGTAAGACATTAGATAGTCTTCCCAAAAATCCAAATATTAACTTTTTTTTATAGGATAGGGTGACAAACGAGCACACAGTCCACCTGATGGTAAGTGGTAGGTGTGGCCCATAGACATCTACATCTATCCTCGTTCGCGAATCAAAATGCAGATGCGTTGTCATCCGTGAGGACTAAGGTGGAATGCTTCTTTTCCAGTAAAAAGGGCCTCCGGCCACCTGCACTCACCGAGTGAAACGCAGAGGTAAACCTCTACTTCACGCAGGCTCTTCTATTCTGTGAGGTCGTGGTACCACCCCGGTTTGAGCCGACTCATCTGTGCGACCACTGTCAAAACTGGTGCCAACTTTAGGCTACAAACCTTCATCAATATTATCCCATCATTAAACTAATTGTACTACGTCTTATAGTCGGAGTTAGTTACTATACTTTACTATAATAAATGTGCTATGTAAGCGGATAAGCGATTACGGCATTCGGTATTTTGTATCTATGACACTGCTCCTTGCCACCTGACGTGGTATTTTATACCTGGTTTATCGCTATCTATCGATGTTTCGAGACTCCAAAGGAACAAGACAAATCAAATCTATAGTAAAAAAGTAAAACTACAGTCTATATACGTCCTATGGCTAAACACAGGACTCCTCTGGACAGGATTTCTGAGAGAATTAGTCTTTTTTGTTATAAAAGAGTGAGCATGCGGCTCACCTGATGGTACGTATTGATCGCCGCCCATGAACAACTACAACACCACGGGGGCCTGCCGGGGATTGCAGATGTGTTGCCGGCCTTTTAAAAATAAGTCAGCTCGTTTTTTGAAGGTCTCTAAGTCGTATTGTTCAGAAAAATCAGCGGAAAATAGTACAAAAATTGTCCGCTGCGCTTCTCCATAGAGTCTGCCTTCGAAACAATTTATTTTATTCTCAAACATGTAGGTTTTTTAACGATGTTGAAGATGCATCATGCTTTAAAATTGCAATTAACAATTTTATAAATGCCAATAGAGATCGAACCCTGGCTGCTCGCATACTGTTAAATTTACGACAAATATTTAACCCCTGAGCTAACCACAGGTTTTATATATTCAAGGCCCAGAAAAATAAATATTAGTAACGGTAAGAACTTACGTTAAAAATTACTAAGGCATCTATTAATAAACACCTATAAAATTTACTCGTATAGGCATATAATATATGTATATGCTAACTAACATGTAATATATTTGTACGTACAATATATATCGAAATAAATAACACCTTATTATTACTTCCGAGGAGGAAACTGAAGAGTAACGTTGAGAGATCATGGAGTTAACGGAAGCTAAATAAGTTAGTATGTTATAAAGATTATTGACTATTAAATTCTTAGCACGTAATTTAATCTTATATATTACCTTAGCGGTAACTCAATTACAAAACGATAATTTAATATGCATCATAAATAAATATAAATTAAAATAAAAGACGGACTATGGAGACGAACCTACATGTCTAAACTAGGGTTTGCTTGATAAAATCATTGTGGTCTATTCTACCAACAGTTGGAAATATACAGGGTTATCTTGCAATAACCGCCCAAATCAGCAGAGAAGGTTCAGAATATCAGAAGAAAAAATGATTTTAAAAATCTCTAAGATTGTCCTTTATCTTTTAAATTCAAAATGAGTGGTAATGCATTATTTAACTGGTTTAACTGTGCACTCATACATTCGTAAGAGTCGATTGGTAGGCAAAAACGTTGACGCCCATAAATCACATTAAATTTAGGATAATTTCAAAAACAAAATTAGAAGCCTTATTTACTCGCATTTTCTAAAACTGCAATAACCGTATATCATTGTTTATATATTTGAACTTAAGTTTAAAATTTGGCTACTCTTTGAAATCATTTGAATTCCTCGTTTAGTGGCGGGTAAGAATACTCACTACCCCATATCTTCCCGTGGGTGTCGTAAAAGGCAACAGAGGGAAACTGAGGCAGAGGATGGGCAGCAGCATCTTTCTGATAACAGCAAAACAACAACAAAAAAACTGCGGTTGTCATCCCGCTCTCCAAGCGTGGCAACTATGGCAATATACCCCCCTATGAATGAATGTTACAAAGAGACGGCCCCCAGTCCCAGGTGGCCCCGCTATTCCTGGCTACGGTGGCGACCATGGTAACGGCGGGGCAGGGGGTGCTATGAATCTCCGATGGAGGTTCGGTTGCCACCTACGACGACTCGACCTGGCAACTTATAACACACGCACCCTGAGGACTGACGAGAAGATCCTGGAGCTGGAAGAAGAGATAGACAAGTTGCGCTGGAATGTCATAGGATTATCCGAAGTCCGAAGAGAGGGGAATGACACGGTAATCCTCGAAACCGGCAATTTGTTCTATCACCGGGAGGGCGACCATCTGTCCCAAGGAGGTGTCGGATTTATCGTCCACAAGTCTCTCGTTAACATCGTTGTAAAGACTGGGAGTGTGTCGACGAGGGTTGCGTACCTTATACTCAGAATCACCAAACGGTATTCGCTGAAGGTCATACAGGTTTACGCACCCACCTCGGCACACCCCGATGAGGAGGTGGAGGAAATGTATGAGGATATCTCTATAGCCATGCATTACTCCAAAACCCATTATACGGTGTTAATGGGAGACTTCAACGCAAAACTAGGCACAAGAGAGAACGGTGAGCTGAAAGTAGGGAATTCCGGAATAGGGAACCCAAGGGGCCAGCAGCTGGCCGACTTCATGGCGAAAGAGGGACTCCTTATGTTGAACTAGTTCTTCCAGAAGCGGCCCCACAGGAAGTGGACCGGGTCGAGCCCCGAAGGTTCCACAAAAAATGAGATTGACTCCATTATGACGACCAGAAGACAACTGTTCAGTGATGTCTCAGTGATCGCGAGGGTGAAAACAGGCAGCGATCACCGAATGGTGACAGGCACACTGAACCTAAACGTTAAGTTGAAAAGGTCACGTCTAATGAAGTCAACGCTCCGTCCCTCTCGTGCTCTGATCCAAAGTCCCGAAACCTTTCAGCTCGAGCTACAAAACCGTTTTCAGTGCCTAGAAGATTGAAATGCAGTGGACGATATGAATGACAAGCTCGTGGAAACTGTCCATGCGGTCGGAGCTAAGTTTTGCAAGACTCGCCAAAGATGAACACAAAAACTCTCCGATCGCACTCTTAATCTCATGGCTGTTAGACGGGAGATGAAGCTGCAGTCTTCATTAGATTTGACAGCATACAGGCAACTGAACAGACAGATCTCCAAATGCATGCGGCGGGACTAACGCAACTTAAATACTGCTCGTATTAAAGAAGCGATCGAGGGGAACCAGGGCTCCAAAGTCTTTGCCAGAAATCTGTCTGCCAGAAAGAGCCAACTGTCGAAGCTGAAGACCGAGTGTGGCAGCGTCGTTTCCGGGACAGATGAGATTTTGAGTGAGATCGTTGGAGCCACATGTAAGTTTGAGTAACGATCGAAGAGCGAGTCTTATCCGACACTATTCCGATGATATCCCAGACGTCAGTCTGAGCGAGATTAGAATGGCTCTCCAGCACCTTAAAAACGGCAAGGCCCCAGACAGGATGGAGTTACAGCGGAGTTTTTGAAGTTTACGAATCGACTCGCGCGCAGACTTGACGACTTCCAGCCTCCCGAACAAGCCGGTTTCCGAAAAGACTTTAGCACCATAGACCACATACATACCTTTCAGCAAATTGTACAGAAGTCCGAGGAGTACAATTTGCCACTATGTCTGGCGTATGTGGACTATGAGAAAGCCTTTGATTCCGTCGAAATTTGGGCGGTGCTGCAGTCCCTTCAGCGGTGCCAGGTTGACTGTCGGTATATCGAAGTGCTGAAGTGCTTGCACAGTAGGGCTACAATGGCTATCCGAGTACAGAACCAGAGTACGAAACCTATCCAATTGCAGAGAGGTGTAAGACAGGGTGACGTGATATCCCCGAAACACTTCACCGCTGCATTGTAAGATGTTTTCAAACTTCTGGACTGGAAAGGTTACGGTATTAACATCAATAGCGAGTACATTACTCACCTTCAATTTGCCGACGATATAGTCCTTATGGCAGAATCGCTGGAGGACCTGAGCACTATGCCCAATGGCCTCAATAGTGTTTCCCAACGGGTAGGTCTTAAGATGAACATGGACAAAACAAAGATCATGTTTAATGTCCATGTCACACCTATGCCGGTAGTTATTGGGAGCACTAAGCTCGAAGTTGTTGACGAGTATGTTTACCTGGGACAAATAGTCTGACTAGGTACAACTTCGACCGAGAGGTCAATCGACGGATTCAACTTGGTTGGGCAGCGTTCGGTCAAAATTACGGCACATCTTCTCGTCAGGTATACCTCAAAACTTGAAAACAAGACTGTACAACCAGTGCGTGTTTCCAGTGATGATCTATGGTACTGAGACGTGGTCCTTCACTGCTGGCCGGATGAGGTAGCTCAAGGTCGCTCAGCGAGCTATGGAAAGGGCTATGCTCTGAGTTTCTCTGCGTGATAAACTTAGGAATTAGGATATCCGCAGTAGAACCAGAGTGACCGACATAGCCCAACGGATTAGTAAGCTGAAGTGGCAATGGGTCGGCCATATAGCTCGAAGAACCGACAACCGTTGGGGAAAAAAGGTTTTCGAGTGGCGGCCTCGTACCGGCGGACGAAGTGTAGGGCGTCCCCCCACTAGATGGAGTGACGACCTGGTAAGATATGCAGGAAGTCGATGGATGCAGGTGGCTCAGACCGTGCTTTGTGGCATTCCTTGGGGGAGGTCTATGTTCAGCAGTGGACTTGTGAAGGGCTGTAATGATGAAAATGATGACTCTTTGAAATATAACTCTGTATAATAAAACTAATGCAATCTATATACTAGGTCTGTGTAGATACCGCCCTATTAAGTATTATGCCGCCAAATTAGTAGTAATTGCACGGCTGTTTTTCGATCTGAAGGAAGATATAGAGAACCATTATAATTACAGATTATGAGGCATTCCATCTTAGTCCTCAAAGGTTATAGCACACGTCTAGCCTTCTTTGTTTGAAGTTAACTGCAGTTGTTTATGGATCGCAGTAGCCTCTTACCATCAGGTAGACTGTGAGGTAGTTTGTTTCTTTAGTTTCGTGCACTTCTCTGCTATCAACTAAGTGATGAACAGCAGACTGAAGTGGCAAAGGCCCAACCATATAGCTCGAACTAACAACTGACGGGGAAGGAATGTTCTCGAGTGGCAGAGAAGTGTAGGGTGGTCTCTCACTAGAAAGAGTGACGACCTAGTAAGACATGGAGGATATCGATGATGCAGGTGGCTCAAGACCGTATTGCAACAAGCACACCTCGAGTATATTTTATATTCAGAAGTGGATTTGTGAAGGGCTCAAGTCCGTCTTTTAAATTTTATTAAGAAGTACAATTTAGTATAAATAAATAAATAAAATAAAGGGCAGTAATGATTATAGTGATGATGATTGCTAATGATGTGCTCGTGAATCACACACATATTGGAATTTATTTTAGGCACTAATTAATAAATTTCGATTTCTTTAGCCTACATTTTGGAAAGTTGTTATAATAATAATTTTCTTAAAACCTGGGAACATGGCTAGTACTCGTATAAATATTATGTTAATTTAAATTGACACATAGGCTTTTTGTCACTTTTTTATAGAATAAGGGTGACAAACGAGCACACAGTCCACCTGATGGTAAGTGGTTGCTGTGGCCCATAGACATCTAAATCTATCTTCGTTTGCGAATTAAAATGCAGATGCGTTGTCAGCCGTGAGGACTAAGATGGAATGCCTCTTTTCCAGTAAAATGGGACTGCGGTTCTCTACACTCACCATACGAAACACAGCAGCATTAACCTGCTATTTTACGCTGGTATTCTGTGAGAGCGTGGTCCTTTCACGGTCGATTCGACCCATTCGTGCTACAACTATACTATTAATATAGCTGCAACATGTCACGATTAGAAAAACAAAAGGTTGGATTCAGGGCGGAAACGTAGGCCTTTGATAGTTGATACACGTATTGGTGGAGCATTTGGAGTGCGTATTTGTGAGGGCTCTGTAGCGCATGGAACAAGTGTTTGTATGGCTCACAAATAATAGTTCCGGGTAAGGATGTGTTCCCTTGCGTAATTTATGTCTGTAAACAGCCTCCGTTATCGTAGAAGTCCACTCCTGGACTTAGAGCTCTTCCATTGTACAGAAATTTTACCCAAACTACCACGCATGGCGATCGAAATACTTAACTATGATGATTTCTCATATTTACGCGAACACTACACATTGAATGAAACTACTTTTACAGATTTTATCGCGTTTAATTAAGTTATTTTATATTCCCGACGTTTCGGTTGCTTTTCAGCAACCATGGTCACGGAAGACTGAGGTGATTGACGTCCCGATGTCATAGTTAACCCGGAGTACCTTCAGCTTTTTAATTATTAATTTTGGTCCGATCTACGCCGAATGAACTGTGTCTTGAAGTCTTGCAGTGGTATGCTTGGGTTTAATTTTAATTTTATGAATTACAGGATCCCAAGCAGGTGGTAGTACCCAGCCTCCCTCTCTATTGAAATTAGGATGTTTTTTAATTTAAATAGCCTCACGTATCATCTTTGGCAGGAATCGTTGTTCTTTGGACTACTTAACTATGGACAAAATTAATCAGTTCCACTTGCTTTGGGTTATCTCCGAGCCACGTGATACCAGTTTATTGATCAAGTTCGGTATGGTTCTGTTTAAATACCCTAATAAAGTATGTATGCGGAGAAACTTTGCATATATTAATGAGTATTATTATTTGAGGTTGAAGTTTGATTCGTTGGTTTATATTAACTCGTTTTTGCAATGTAAACTTACAAATCAAACAGCATACAAATATTGCACGCGGCTATTCCGCGTGCAATATTTGTATTCGAAATTAATATTTGAGTTCAAACAAAATTCAGCAAGTTTTAATCAATCACGGAACATCAAACATGCGCCCGAAAAACCGAACACAAGTGTAATTAAAGTGTAGTAAACGTGTAACGAAGCAAATATTTTCTTACGATAGCTTACTATAGTGTAGTGATGAGATTCACCACTACACTATGTATTAGGGTAGGTTTTTGTTTAAAAATGTGACTGCGAACTTACTAGTTATTATTCTGTAAGTCCGTTATGAATTAAAATTTAGAGTTTGTAGTGCCAGCGTGACCTAAAATGCAGTTTTCTTTTTCTGATAGTAAAATTACTCGACGACACTTTCATAATTTTAAACGCCTTGTCGCCGAGTTTTAGCACGTCAAGTATGTAGGTACTTATGGCACGATAGCAAAATTAGGAATCCGTGACTGTTTCACAAAGTTCGAGAGAAACCGGCCATAATGGATCGTGTGCCTGGACAATCATACGTCAGAGGAGTTGCAGACAAAATTGTTTACATCATATTAACCACGTTTACGTTACCGTTACCGTTACAGCCTGTTAAAGCCCACTGCTGAACATAGGCCTCCTCCATAGATTCACTCCCTATGGATATTTGCCATTCGTTGCCACGCTTGGCGAGCGGGTTGGCAACGGCAGTTTTTCAGTTTTAGTCGTTATTAGGAAGATAATTATATTTAAGTCCCAAAAAAGGTGCATCAGGTCTATGTTTGGTCTTAAAATTACTGATAGCTGCAGACCATATTTTATTGAGTACTAAATTTTAAGCTTGTTTATATTATTACCTTATTTATATTTGAAATAGCAAACTTCGTTCACTGTAACCTTAAATTGTTTAACAAACTATCAGACGTTACAATTCGCAATCGCCGGGATAATAACAGGTTATGCGCAATTAGATCAAGAACGGCATTGATGCATAAAAGTATTTTCTGTCTGGCGCCAATAATATATAATAAAATCCCCAAAACCATCAAAAAATTGCCTACTACACTTTTTAAGCTACATCTTAAAAAATATCTGATAGCCAAATGTTATTACAGCTTGTCTGATTTCTTAAATGATTGATTTTTTTAAGCTAAATATTGAATTGTGACATTTCTCTAATGTAATCTTAGGAGATACCATTGAAATTGCTCATCTAGAATTAGGTCCGTAGGGTTCGTTTTAATCTTATATAACTAATGAAATATGTAGTAAAATTTTTGTACGCCATAAATGGCCAAACATGTAGCTCGTTTTAAGTTTTTTAACACCTTTATATTTTTACTCATGTTTTACAAACTAAATATCTTTATCTTTATATTTACTGCAGCCCATCTCCTGATTTGTTTCCCTCTGTTGCCTCTTACGACACCCACGGGATGATATGGGGTAGTGGATAATCTTACACCGCCAATACACGGTCAATCATATTAACGCAAACTTACATAAATAAATTCAAAAAGTCATCGAAGAAAATTCGTGCGAGAAGTCTTAAAATAGGAAAGTCGGTAATTGCCTTGATTGAAAACCCCAGGTCCGAAGGAATCCCTTCGAAAAAATTAAAGAAATAAATATATTAATTTTGGCCTCTCAATATATCTACGAAAATTAAATGTATGTACACAAAAACAAAAAGAGTTTAATTAAAAATAGTCATATACATTCAGTAATTACTAGGACTTCATTAATGGGGCAATGTATACGTTTTTACAACAAAGTCCCAGAAAATATGCAGTACTTATCTATCAAAAGGTTTAAAATTCTTATTAAGCAAAAACTGTTTAGTAATTATTTAACTACTAAAGAGTACATGATTGATAATAACTAATGGGAACAAGTGATCGCTACCATGTTGTTTCTAACTTCATACCAATTGTGAAAATAATACATTGTAAATAAATTTTATTTAAAAAAAGGTCCCGATGGGTTTCTTGCTGGTTCTTCCCAGGACAGAGGTTTTTTCCGAACCAGTGGTAAAAGTAAAAAATGACTTTCAGTAAGTACTTTTATAATCGATTTTTTTTTATAATTTAATAAAAATGATTCTTATTTACTCTATTCTATTATGTCTGAAAAGAAAAACCTGCCTAGGGCCGATTATTCTATCGTCAGATAAATGTAACCCATTAAAAATTTTATTATCTCATTGAATATAAACGTGAAACAAATAAACTACTTTATATATTAAACTGTACTTTTTTTTTGTTTATGTTGTGTTTTATCGTATAAATAATATTTATCTGATGATTAGAAACTAGGCTACAAGAGTAATGATATTATCAGACCCTCCAGTCGAGGATGGCAATTCCGGAAATCCTTCCCTTTCATTCTTCCTAATTAATTCATATCAAATATTATTCGATATTTCGGCGAATTACCTATTCTGAAATATAATGGCTTACTCATTTACATGGTAGAACCACGCTGCAGCTATATTATGATTGTAGCGCGAATGGGTCGTTTCGACCGGGGAAGGACCACGCTCTCACAGAATACCAGCATAAAATAGTAGCTAATGCTGCTGTGTTTCGTATAGTGAGCGTAGAGAACCGGAGACCCTTTTTTTACTGGACACAAGGCATTCCGACTTAGTCAGCAGGGGTAAGAACACATTTGAATATTGATTCTTAATCGTGGATAAATGTATGTGTCTATGGGCCACAGCAACCACTTACCCTTTTCTACAAAAAAAAAAACTTTCAAAGTTCATATAAAAGTTTATAATCAAATAAAAATTATGCTCGTCGAGTAGGTACGGCAATCCCGGAAATAATTTCTTCTCATTCTTTCTTATTATTTCATATATGTATCATTACATTTTAGTTGAGACTTCCGTTGATACTTTTCAGCAATTAAACTCATGAAGACTTTAATTTTAATAAGAAAAAATGTTGTTTTGCTTACATTAGAGCCAAATACAATCTTACAACTCATTGCTATTATAAAAAACTAGGCGTTGACCTATACATAATTATCGTAATTCAACCTTAAAATCGCCATAATGAAACGTTGCCTTGTTTATTTCGACTCTATTTATTTAAGTTCATCCCATGGAGTTAACTCACGGCTTTAGCCCCAACTTCTCTGTCTGCCATTTGGTAAATTGTTTTGTCTATGTTTAAATAAACGTGATAATAGTAAGTCTGCCGCTTTGACATATTAAAATATTTAATTAAAGTTACCGAAAAATAAAATTGGCAGACACCTATGATGGTTTCAAGGTCATGGCAGACAGGTTGAAAAGAACATTTTTTTATTAATAATTTACGTTATTTCAATAAAGCTGCAATTTATATACATTGTTGATAATATTATTTGACCTGTATAATTTTCACGGCAGACAGTGGTAGAGCCACGCGGCAGCTCTTGCTGTCACACGGATGGGCCGGCTCGAACCGGGGTGGTACCACGACCTCACAGAAAACCAGCGTGAAGTAGAGGTTTACCTCTGCGTTTCGCTTGGTGAGTGCAGGTGGCCGGAGGCCCTTTTTACTGGAAATGAGGCATTCCATCTTAGTCCTCACGGGTGACAACGCATCTACATTTACCATCCAACCAACCACTTACCATCAGGTGGACTGTGTGCTCGCTTGTCACCCTTATCCTATAAAAAAAAAAAAAAAGAATAGAATAGAATAATTTTTTATTCAATTTTGATTATTACATAATTCTTATTGAAAGTCATTTTTTTATTTACCACTGGTTCGGAAAATAACTCTGTCCTGGGAAGAACCAGCAAGAAACCCAGCGAGATTTTTTTTTCAAACATCACTTAACAATAATTTCGTTTATACAATTTTTAAATGATATTTTCATAGAACCGGCATGGTGGCGATCACCCTATTCCCAGGGGTTATTTTCATATATGTATTCCTTGATCTTATAATAACCCTTCTTGTACAGTTTTTCTTTAATAAAACTTTTAAATTTGTTTATTGACAAACTTTGAATATGTTCTGGGATTTTGTTGTAAAAGCGTATACATTGCCCCATAAATGAATTACTGATTCTGTGGAGCCTAGTAACTGGCATTACAAGCTTATGTTTGTTCCTAGTATTTAAAGTATGCACATCCTTATTCTTATTAAATCTATTTATGTTTTTATGCACATACATTACATTCTCAAAAATATATTGCGATGCCAAAGTTAATGTTTATTTCTTTAAATTTTTGTCTGAGGGACTCTTTACAATTTAGATTATAAATCGCCCGTACGGCTCTCTTTTGCAAAACAAATATAGTTTCAATATCAGCAATTATAGCATTACCCCATAGCAAAGTTCCATAAGACATTACGCTATGAAAGTAACTAAAATACACTAATCTAGCTGTCTCAACATCTGTGAGACTTCTAATCTTTCTTACAGCATATGCTGCAGAACTAAGTCTGCTTGCTAATTTAGATATATGGGGGCCCCATTGAAATTTCGCGTCAATAGTAATACCGAGAAAAACAGTGGTATCCACAAGACTCAACTCCTCCCCATTTAACAGCACGTTGGTATTCGAATGTTTTCATATATTGTGGTTGTATCACCTAGGCAGACAATAAACTTCTGGGGCGTCCATAAGCACGTACTATAATAGCACTTGCTCTAATTCAGTCTTTTTCTTTCTAGTTTTGTTTAAGTGAAAACTCCATGTATGAAATTTGTTTTATACATAACAAAAAAAACAAAACAATTCATAAATTCATTTAAAACGATTCATAAATATTTCAAAAATTTATGAGCAACGTGGTGATTTATTGAGTGACAGCTTGCTTGGTTTCTATGCATTTACGGGCTGTGATTATAATCCAGCTTTTTTTAATAAGGGAATAAAACGACCCCTTACCTTACTACAGAAAACTCAGGCATACCAAGAAGCCTTCGCAGCTTTTAGTGACAGTAATTTAGCTGAGAACCAAAAACAACAGCTTTTTAATGTTTTCCAAATGTTTACCTGTCAAATATATCATATCAAAGAAATCAGTGGATATAAATGATGGCAGGTTCCATCTTTTTATAAATAATTATAGACCAAAAGATGTCAACGAAAAAATTAGCAAGAAATTAAACTGTTTTGATGGAAGTTCTTTACCACCATATAAACGTGAGCTGTATCAGCAATTTTTACGTGCGCATTATATTTACAGCGTTTGAAATATGCTCACAAAATATCCAGTATTATTAGATCCACTGGAGCATGGCTGGATTGAAGAAACGTACTAACGAAAGACTATATATATTTAAATGGTTTCACGGTGATCAGTTGCCCAGTTTTGTGAACGAATTAGTCGCAGATCTACCAGGTAATTTTCTTTTATAAGAATTTATACTTGAAATTTATTTATTTTATTATAATTGGCTTGATTTACAAATTGAAAATTATTATTTGCAGAAATAATTCCGTCTGATAATTAGAATGTAGATCTCGATGGAATTGATGCATAATATGACGATTAACCTGAAGGCTACAACTCCGATAGCCAAGAATAATATGATTTGAATATACTGAAAATTATTGAGTTTTTAATAAAATGCGTAATAAAAATTTTCATGAATAAATTAATATTATTATGACATCATAACATTAAAACAAACAAATAAATACTAACTATTGTGTGCTTATTCGACATTTATTTATTTTATAACCCGTAATTATTATTAATTGCAATTAATATGAAACGATCGTATTTATTTTCAATTAATATTATATTTTTTTAATTGATCTAACGACTGTACAAGTGCTATTATAATACGCGCTTATGGACGCTCCAGAAGTTTGTTGTCTGCCTGGGTGATACAACCACAATATATGTCTGCCGTGAAAATTATACAGATCAAATAATATTATCAACAATATATATAAATTGCAGCTTTATTGAAATAACGTAAATTATTAATAAAAAAAATGTACTTTTCAACCTGTCTGCCATGACCTTGAAACCGTCATAGCTGTCTGCCAATGTTATTTGTCGGTAACTTTTATTAAATATTTCAAGATAAGAAGTCAAAGCGGACCCCGTGAGAATTGAGATGGAATGCCTCGTTTCCAGTAAAAAATGGGTCTGCGGTTCTCTACACTCTTCTCTACATCTTCGTTTGCGAATCAATTCTACACTCACCATACGCAACACAGCAGCCTTAAACTGCTATTTTACGCTGGTATTCTGTGAGAGCGTGGTCCTTCCCCGGTCGAGCTGAACCATTCGTGCTACAACTATACCAGTAATATAGCTGCAGCATGGCTCTACCACGTAAAAGTTGTCTGAAGTTTGTCGGATAGTGAGCCATTTCAGGCGTACACGGTTATGAGAGATGTGATCATATTTTCGGAGACCAAAATATATCTAGAATAGAACTATTGAGAAGACGCTCTAGCTTGTTAAGAAGATTTTGGTTCTGGGCAGCACACATCTGCATAATCAATAATGGGCATTATAAGTGTTTGAGCAAGTGTTAGCTTAGTCTTCATAGGAAGAAAGTTCTTCAGAAGATAAAGGGATCGTAAGGTGACAAAGACTGCGGCAAATTTCGGTAACATGCGTATACCAGTTTATTGCGTTGAAAATATACAGGCCAAGATTTTTTACAGTGGAAGAGAACGGCATCAGTATATAACCGCAATAGGCAGCAGGTAGGTTTGCCACGTCAATTTTGAACAACATTCTCGAGCTTATTACGAGTATAGCTTGACACTTGTTGGATTAACTTAACTTAACTTAACTTAACTTATCTTCACGCACAATCCCTGACGGGGTAGCCAGAGAGAACAGATCGCCAAGTGTCACGATCCTTACATACCTCTTTCGCTTCTTTCAATAATTTAAAAAATAAATAAATTTGGAATATCATTAACTGATATTCCAAAACGTCTAGACCATTCTTTTACGACTTCCAAGTTCAGATTTAACATTCTAATAGCGTTATGGAGCTCTTCAATAGATGATTGAAAATAAATTTGGAGGTCATCAGCATACATATTGTACGAACAACTAAGAATAGATGTGATCAAGTTTATAAAAACTGAGAAAATTAATGAAGAATGTATGCTGTATTTATTAGATTACTAGCTGTTTCCCACGCTTCGCGCGCGTGTAATTTACTACGATGGGATTTCATGGGTTTTAATTTTTTTGTGCGGAAACCTAAGATGCCCTTTTTACTGGAAATAAGGCATTCCATCTTAGTCCTCACGGGTGACAACGCATCTACATTTTGATTTGTAATAGAGGATAGATGTAGATGTCTATGGGCCGTAGCAACCACTTACCATCAGGTGGACTGTGTGCTCGTTTGTCACCCTTATCCTATAAAAAAATTGTTTTTTAAAACAAAAGTAGCCTAAGTTACTCCTTCTAACATCAGCTATATGCCTGTGAAAGTCCCGTCAAAATCGGTCGAGCCGTTTCGGATATTAGCCGGAACAAACTGACAGAAAGACAGACCAAAATTAAAAGGTTGTGTTTTTGTTATAAGTGCCGCATTTTTTTAGTATTGATATTAGTAGCCTTTATTTTTACATATAAATAAATTTTTAAGTTATTTCATTATATTCATAGCTGTTCCCCGCGACTTTGTCCGCTTGTAATAATTTATTACGATTGGATTTCATGGGTTTTAGTTTTTTTGCGCAGAACCCTAAACATTTTTCTTAAATGAAAGTAGCTTAACCCTTTCGCTGTCCCGTGCACTACATATAGGTCATTGCTATTGTCTTACTATTGTGTTTGAAAACCGGACAGTGAACGTGTTAAGTTACTCCTTGTAGCATCAGCTATCTGTCAGTGAAAGTCCGTCAAAATCGGTCCGGCCATTTCGGAGATTAGCTGGAACAAACAAACAGACAGACAGACAAACGTTTTAAAAATTGTGTTTTTGTTATAAGTACGGTATGTACTTTCATATGCATTTAGTAAAAAACTATTATTTTGACATTAAAAACAGACACTTTACTGTATATATATGCCGCTATTAGGACGAAAGGCCTCCCCAACTTATCCCAACATTTTCTATTCTGGGCTGTTCTGTGCCAGTATTTGTCAAAATTCAAGAGTTCGTCCCGCCATCTCTTTTTAGTCTCCCTCTTTTCCTTCTTTGTCCATTGAGATCCACTCTGTAATTGTTTTAATCCATCTATAATTTGGTAGTCTGCAGATATATCCAGCCCATGCTCATTTGCTTTTCTTAATCTTTGTTATGACGTCTTCTATCTCTGTCCTGTCCCGGATCTCTGTAATTCTGATTCTGTCTTTTATTGAAATCTTAAGCATTGATCTTTTCATTGCTCTTTGTATTACTTTTAGTTTATTTACTTGAGCTTTAGCAAGACTCCATGTTAGTGATCCATAGGTTAAGGTAGGTAGGATGGCGGTGTTAAATGTCTTACTTTTAAGTTTTATGCATAGGTCACTTTTCATAATAAATTATTGGCTCCAATTTTTTCCATGACTTGTTTAATCTTTGTTCTGTCACCATATCTTAGTTGTTTTCTATGGCACTTAATTTTTTCTCCATCTTTAGACTTTATTTTTTAGTAGAGTATTTTCTTCCATGCTAGTTTCTAATTTATCGTTCAATGCTCCCATAACATTTTTTGTCACTGATGTTGTTATGAGCAATGTTTGTTGTTCGGGCTTTTCATCTATTTTTGATAATATTAGTTCCATACTGTTTTCCACTTTGGTAGTAATTTTAATTATTTTGTGGCAACATTGAATTGGCTTCAAGAAAGTTTTAATTCACTTGTAACACTAAAAATTCACTGTAAATGTCGATCTGATTAGTTATGATCAAAGAGAATATAATCACTACGTTTAGTTATGATGGAAATAGTGATAACACTCTATGTGTGTATTTACTCTATGTGTTTACGATACAATAGCCGGAACCGGAGAAAAAATAGAATACTTTCATTAAACGTAGTGATTATATTCTCTTTGACTTTCATATTCATTTAGTAAAAAGCTGATATTTTGACATTACAAACAGACACTTAAATTTTATTTATTTGTTTGGTTGGAATGAAATAAAACGCATACATATATGCAATTCAGAATATATATTTCTATAAAATATTATTTTGTAGCTAAATACAATACAATATAACTTAATAGTTTGACTAAAGCGAACATAAACTGTTATGTCCTCTTAAAATATTACATTAGGTTCACTTACTCAATGAAAGCAAGTTAGTTTTTTCCAAAGGTTAGCTGGCAGAGAATGCCTTTTCAGCAATAAGTTCGCCTATGTACCACACCTTTGTTTGAGTGCAATAAAGAATTTTCTATCTCTCAAAATGATTCAACTCACAGTGCAAGTGAAAAGTTAGTCTCGATATTCACTAATATAATGATTACTTAACTTTATATATATATATAACTTTTACATTATACTGAGTAAAATTTTCATCCAAAGTTAGTTAATATTTCAAAACTATTTCTTTAATTTCAAAACTGATCCTTTTTCTATAATATATGTGTATAGATTTTTGGTGAAAAATTGCATTTAAATTCACAACCAACTAACTGTAGTTCTAACCCAACGAAATTATTGTGTGAATATTACGAAATGTCTTAAATTCTACAAATGTAGATCTTTGTTTTAATATACTTAAACTAGACATCTGAACATGGATATAAAATATATTTTGTACGTATAGGACTTAGAAGGTATTTTATTTGTTTATTTCCACCGTTATTTAAAAGCAATATCATTAAATTGTACTGACTACTTGAAAGAGAGAATAGAAGACAAAATATTTTGGCATCGATGCAGCACCATAAGTTTGCAAAACATCCCACTCATGACTCATCCAAACAAGTACTTTGTAATAATATTAGCACCATTGAAGCCACCTATGTACTACTAGAACACTATGTACTAGAACAGATGTCTACGAAGGAGATTTGGTTGTTTGCAACAGTACCGCGGGCTCATACTTAGTTTGTGCCATAAAAAGGTACCTACCTGCCTCCTGCCACACGCCCCGCACTTTCGTACAGACTGTTTGCTGTGTCTGTTCTAGTACTAAGTACATATTACTTCGATGATTGGCACTAATTACATATAATGATTTAAATTTATGTATTTAATTATATATATTTAAAACTATGTTTATGATTTTATAGCTTTTAATTTACTTATTTTAATCCCCGAAGTTTCGAGTGCTTTACAGCACCCATGGTCACGGGACGGACTGAGATGTTTGACGTCCCGATGGCATAGTTGACCCGACCACCTTCAGTTTTTGAATATTAATTTTTGATTCAATCCTCTGTAACCATGGGTGCTGTAAAACACCCGAAACGTCGAGGATTAAAAAAATTAAAAGCGATAAAATCCGTAAACATAGTTTTATTCAACAAATTACATATTTTTGAGGTAGTTACATCTAATTTAAGAATTAGCGTTAACTTCAAGAAAATGGCGGGGTTGAACAGGCATATACCTTAAAACATTGAAGCAGTTATTTTAAAATAAAGTTAGGTACTCTATTTATGTTACTACTTTCCATGTAATGTAAATAATGTAGATCAGTAAAATCATTGACGAAGAAAAATGCAGGCTTAATCCGCCCGACATTATTAAAATTGACTTGTTACGCTTTAATTTACAAGTATTCAATAATTAAGTAACCATAACGGCGACGATTAAAACTTAAATTATTTTCACATTATGGCTACTTTAATCGTTAAAACACAGCAATTCAGGACATCTTTACTGTTGCCTTTCAAAATCTATAGCGTTTATTTATCCATGTTAAATTACAACACACTAATATTTTTTAGATATGACTACTAATAAAAAATAATAAGTTAAAGAGTGACAGGTATTACCTATGTCATGTAAGTAATTCTGAATGAAATCTAGCACAGAGTAGATTGATTATAAACATTGCCACATTCACTACGCCATGTTCACCTTAGGTACATTAATATGTACGTAAATATCTAAAATGTTGAAGTCCTACATTTTTTATAATTTTATTATAAAAGGAAAGGAATAACACTTATATCATTCGAAAGCTATTGTGCCATAGATGTGCACAAAAAACAAAATAATGTGCGTATGCTCCCTAAGGCACGTAAAATAAACTGAATATACGCACATGATTTTTCTATACAAAACGTTAAGCATTTTAGTCACGTTTATGGCTGTATAAGCTAAGATCCCTTTGCCTTCCCTTCACGTGAAATTATTACAAAAAAGTTAAACAAAATATACATAACATTGCTTTGGCGAATTTTAGCGGGAACTTGTTCACGATTGCTCTTTTGAAGTGGATTTTGATATGTAAAAGTAGTGCAAAAAAAAACGATGTAGCAACTGGTTCCATGGTGATATAACTCATAAAGATAGGTTCTATTGTCATCAATGAGGGCATCCACGACTTTTTCTGCCACCAGGGCGGCGCCACTTTAGAGTGAGGTAAAATATTTGACAGATTTCATAGCGGGAACGATAATTTCTTAGGAAAATATAATCTTTAAGGTTTCTTTCTGTATTATTAGTTATATTTTATATTAATTACATTAGAAATTAATAAACCAAACTATAAATATAACTAAAAGACGACTTTTAAACAAAAACGAGTTATAATGTGCAAAAAATTAAAAATCAAAACACGCATAGTGTTGTGTATTAATATAATACTCTAAATAATGATAAACTATTATTTAAAACTAATTTCTCAATTAACTGACACTGTGTAACAAAAACTTTATCTCAGTCATAACTAGCGACATCTGGTGAGTGGAAGATTATTAGCCCTCATTGTCTGCTGCTTATAACTGTAGTTAAAACAGTCGGCCTAATCTCACAAATATATGGCATCGCGACGCACAGGATATTGCAAAAAAAAATTGTGAGCAAAAGATACATCAGACTAGGCTGTAAGGTTTAAGACTTTTGAATCATCGATTAGGGTTTCGGCGGTAGGTACTTGAACTTCACAGTCGGCGGATTGTTGCTCTTGTATTTTTAAGAGAATATGGGTACGTTAAAGAGATGAGATTATGTTTTGTCTGCGCATGTGAAATATCAGCTGAAACGACAAAACAAGTGTTCTGATGTTGATACAATATATCTCAAGTTACTTTATCCGCTCAGGCGCCTTAAGCATTTGAAAACTGTCCGTATCGACTATCTGCACCCAAGAACTCCGCGAAGTTTTGGAACAATATTATAAAGGATAATTAATATTTTAATAAATTTATTAAAGATTATTAATACTATAAACGATAATTTCCTATTACTTGGCAGTGGCAAAAGTACAACCGTAGATACCGTTAATAAAGAAATGAATCAACGAATAGTGTCCTTTCCATTTCTTTCAAAATTAATTATCACATGAGTTTACATATTTGTTAAATTATTGTAATGTTATAAAAATAATTGTTAAATTCAAGGATTTTTTAGTTTAGGTACTAAAATATTATCATCTTCTCTTGCATTCTTGTAGCCTTTTCCACATTTTTTTCAAACTTTCAACTTAAAAAAAAGTATATAAATAAATTTCCATTACTATATGAAAAAAGAAGTTGTATTTCGCTTCTTTACAAACACAGTTTTGAAAAGTAGCAATGCTATTAACATAACTTATATTCTCTAGCTTAAAATGCTTGTGTTAGGAGCTTAGGAGTGGTCCACGAAAATTGTGGACTGGCGAATTCAAACCCACGATCTTTTGAGTCGCGGTCCATTAAGCTACTGTCGTTGAAAACATATTCCATTCGCCTAAACATTTCGCTTAAACATATGTCGACAATAAGTATATATTTTGACTACACTATGTAATATATTTAACTATATATTTCGACAATTGGCGATAAAAGTACAGATTAAAATGGTACAGCAAAACTATGTATATTATTACAATAGCATAATGATATGTTCACATTGATAGAATAAATTTAAATATTATATGACTAAAATATTATACAAATTGAAAAAATAAGCATTAAAAAATCATAATTTAGGTTTGAGCATAAATAAACCTAAAGTTAAATACCTATTTATACTGAAAGTAACACATGACTGATTTATAGCCAGGGAAGATCATATGGTTAAGTTTTTAGTGGACCCTGGGTATAAATCCCATATAATGAGCTATGTAGTTACAGTTGCAGCCTATATACTTCATACTGCTGGGCACACGGCCTCCATAAGGGCCAAAAATATTTTATTCCTCAGACATGCAAGTTTATTCACCATGTTATCCTACACCGCCGAGCACGTAGTGAATCAGCACTTAAAATTGTAATTAACAATTTCACTGGTGTCAGCGAGGATCAAGCCCAGGTTGCTAGCACTGAACTTTACGGCGAGCATTAGGCATTTACACCTGAGCTATCATAGCTCATATTTGTGCAAAAAATTGTGTGATGTGTTTTCTAACTTTCATATAAAAGCACAATTTCGATGTAGTATATTATTAAAGTACTTGTTACTTCGAAGCTATTTCTAATAGCTTTCTATCTCTTTCTTTTTTTATACCTTACACACTTAAACAACCTGGTGCTATGCACTTTCCTTCTTGTGTTGCCTCTGCGATAGTCTTTCAGCTTCTTCAACGGTGTCGGGAAGAGCAACGTTGATAGTTTCCGGTAGCGTAAAGACCATAGCACTTGCCACAAGCGCTAGACTACCGAAGAAGATTGCTGGCAAGTTATCGTAATACAACGCCTGTTGGAAAACGATATTAATCAAATATTTAAAAGAAATTGCTGTATTGCAGAAATAATTGCGTTAAACTGAAGTGACATACGAAACGAAGTCTACCTGATGGTAAGTGGTTACTACAGTCATTGAAATCTGCAGCCAAATTCAAACAAGAAAAACCATAAAAGTGTTGTCACCGCAGAGGACTAAGACGGAATGCATCACAGATTCTAGTTATACTATAATAACACAGCAGTGCAAGCATTGATTTTCTGCTGCAGAAATAGGTCAAAGGGTAACACCCTTACTCTACCCAGGAGGTCTCGTAGGCAGGAAGGGAATCTCACCACCTGTTATAGGTAATGAGTGTACACATGAATGGCTGGGCGGATTATGGCATAGAAGTCAATTATATATATAATAGCATATAGGACGCTTACTTTTTATAACAATTATTACTAAATTTGTATCTGCACTCAGCGAATTAGAGGAGTTAAAAAAACTAGCTACTATTCTGCGGGTTTTAAGTCGCATACAGAACCAAGATTAATAAAAAAATACTTTAATAAAAAAGGTTTGTAAATTGTTGCATGATTGCATCCCACGTCATACTTAAGCTGAAGTGCCTTGTTATGGTAAGAGACTTTTAATTGAAGTTATTTTTAGATTTTGTTATGGATAAATATTAACTTTAATACTTTATTTTGAAGTGCGAGAATGCAATTTACTGTAAAATAGATTACTCAAAAATGTTATATCTTCACGCGGCATAGTAAGTAAATTGATAGTAAAATGCATTGTTTCATGATATACTTTAATAATTCATTATGCACGACAAAAATAGATTTTTAGACTCCTTACTGGTCATTAGATTATAGTTCGTTTAGAAATAAAATTCCGATTCCAACCATAAATAAAATAAACCAATTTGTTAAGGTTTTTAGTAAAATGCATTGTTTCATGATATACTTTAATAATTCATTATGCGCGACATATATTTATTTTTAGACTCCTTACTGGTCATTAGATTATAGTTCGTTTAGAAATAAAATTCCGATTCCAACCATAAATAGAAAACCTTTTTATTAAGGTTTTTAGTAAAATGCATTGTTTCATGATATACTTTAATAATTCATTATGCGCGACATATATTTATTTTTAGACTCCTTACTGGTCATTAGATTATAGTTCGTTTAGAAATAAAATTCCGATTCCAACCATAAATAGAAAACCTTTTTATTAAGGTTTTTAGTAAAATGCATTGTTTCATGGTATACTTTAATAATTCATTATACGCGACATATATTTATTTTTAGACTCCTTACTGGTCATTAGATTATAGTTCGTTTAGAAATAAAATTCCGATTCCAACCATAAATAGAAAACCTTTTTATTAAGGTTTTTAGTAAAATGCATTGTTTCATGGTATACTTTAATAATTCATTATGCACGACAAATATTTAGTTTTAGACTCCTTACTGGTCATTAGATTATACTTCGTTTAGGTATAAAATTCCAGTTCTAATCATAAATAGAAAAATCTTAATAAAATACACTTTTTGATACAAAATGTACGTTTTATAACATTGTTTTAGAACCGTACAGCAAACAAAAGCCTCGTATCGGATTAAAAATGTTTATTCATTAACCGTTATAAATCAAACTAGCCGGATAAGAAACACGTTCTCTTTTGTACAAAAGAAATATAATAACGTAGCAATAAAAATATGGCGTTACTAATGTTATTTGAACACCACAATTTACTAAAACAAATAGTACATATAAAATAAAAAATAAAAAAAATTAAGAACGTTTGCGCAGCTCACTACATTTGACCTGAATGTGGCAGCATCTTTTCCGAGATACCTGAGATTTTGAGTGACAGTGAGGGGTTCTCATACAGACATCATCGTTGGAGCCACATGCCAGAGCACACGATCCAAGAGCAAGTCTTATCCGACACTATCCCGATGATATCCAGGCCGTCAGTCTGAGCGAGATTAGAATGGTTCTACAGATTTTTAAAAACGGAAAGTACCGGGCGACGATGAAATTACAGCGGAGCTTCTGAAAGCGGGTGGAAAACCGGTACTTGTAGTCCTTCAGAAGCTCTTTAATTCTGTCTTCCATGGTGGCACTACACCAGAGGCGTGGAGCAAAAGTGCGGTGGTCTTGTTCCTGAAGAAAAGTAACAACGCTCTCTTGAAGAACTACAGACCGATTTCTCTTCCGAGCCGCGTCTACGTGCTGTTTTCGAGAGTCCGTACGAATGGTCTCACACGCAGATTCGACGACTTCCAGCCTCCCGAACTAGCCGGTTTCCGAAAAGGCTTTAGCACCATAGACCATATAAATACTTTTCGGCAAATTGTACAGGAGACCGAGGAGTACAATTTGCCACTATTTCTTGCGTATGTGGACCATGAGAAGTCCTTTGATTCTGTCGAAATTTGGGCGGTGCTACAGTCCGTCCAGTGGTGCCAAGTTGACTGTGGGTATATCGAAGTGCTGAAGTATTTGTACCGTAGGGCTACGATGGCTATCCGAGTACAGAGCCAGAGTACGAAACCTTTTCAACTGCAGAGAGGTGTAAGACAGGGTAACGGTATATTCCCGAAATTCTTCACCGCTGCATTGGAAGACGTTTGCAAGGTACTGGACTGGAAAGGGTACGTTATTAACATCAATAGCGAGTACATCACACGCTTTCGATTTGCCGACGATATAGTTCTTGCGGCAGGATCGCTAGAGGACCTAAGCACTATGCTCATTGACCTCAATAGTGCCTTGCAACGGATAGGTCTTAAGATGAACATGGATAAAACAAAGATCATGTATATAACGTCCATGTTACATCTGGGGTATCATGCCGGTAGCTGTTGGGATCACTGAGCTCGAAGTTGTTGACGAGTATGTTTACCTGGGACAAATTTTCCGACTAGGTAAGTTCAACTTCGACCGAGAGGTCAATCGACGGATTCAACGCGGTTGGGCAGCGTTCGGGAAATTACGACACATCTTCTCGTCAGGTATACCCAAAAACTTGAAAACGAAACTGTACAACCAGTGCGTGTTGCGTGCAAAACTGAGACGTAGTCCTTCACTGCTGGCCGTATGAGGAAACTTCCTTGAGCTCAAGGTTGCTTAGCGAGCTATGGATAGGGCTATGCTCGGGGTTTATCTGCGTGATGAACTTAGATATGAGGATATCCGCAGTAGAACCAAAGTGACCGACATAGCCCAACGAATTAGTATGCTGGAGTGGTAATGGGCCGGACATATTGCTCGAAGAACCGACTGCCGATGGGGAAAAAAGGTTCTCGAGTGGCAGCCTCGTACCGGTAGGCGAAGTGTAGGGCGACCCCCCACTAGATGGAGTGTAGACCTGGTAAGACATGCAGAAAGTCAATGGATGCAGGTGGCTCAGGACCGTGCTTTGTGGAATTCCTTGGGGAAGGCCTATGTTCATTAGTTGACTTGTGAAGGACTGTAAAGATGAATGATGAGTTATATCACACATACATATATTTTAAACAAATATTAAATAAAATTCTTCATTGGTAAGGTCAACTAGTATGTGATGAAACCAGATATTGTGTCATATATGGGAACGTTAAAATATTTTAGAATTCCTTGTACCAATTAGGAAAAAGTGTCTCCGGTATACGTCACTTCCGCGGGCGAGCCGATCAATTCTCCGATACACTTCAGCGTCATTATACCATATATCTTGCAAAAGTAACATTATCAGATGTATCGTATCTTTAAAAGTAGGTGATTTCTGTCACCGGTATGACTTTTAAATATTTAAAATAAATGGATTAATTACCAATAAAGGCGTCAAAGGAGCTAGCGTGGATCCAACACGGCCCAGAGACGAGCAAACTGCTAGAAGTGATTGTCGCACACTCGTCGGGAACACTTCAGACACATAGATGTAGACAGAACTATACGCAACCGTGATGGAGAATTTCCCGGAGAGGTATATCACCAGGGACCACCACTTTTGATCTGTTGGGAAACAATCATTATAATTTAGATATTATGTATGTAGAAAATACGACATAACTTTGATAACAAATAGCTTAGGCATCGTTTCGCTACTTTTTCAATAATTCATTACAGTCTATAAAAGCCCCCGTAGAACACTTTTTGTCTTAATTGGCTTGCTCGGCAAGAGGGTTGATTTTTTTTTCTTTTTTTTTATAGGATAAGGGTGACAAACGAGCACACAGTCCACCTGATGGTAAGTGGTTGCTGCGGCCCGTAGACATCTACATCTATCCTCGTTTGCGAATCAAAATGCAGATGCGTTGCCACCTGTGAGGACTAAGATGGAATGCCTAATTTCCAGTAAAAAGGGCCTCCGGCCACCTGCACTCACCAAGCGAAACGCAGAGGTAAACCTCTACTTCACGCTGGTATTCTGTGAGGTCGTGGTACCACCCCGGTTCGAGCCGGCCCATCCGTGCGACAGCAAAAGTGCCGCGTGGCTCTACCACTGTTAAAAAAACTAACTGCAGTTTTCATTATGTCGAGTTGTTATAAGGATGATTCTACTGACGATCTCTTGTTACATTTCCCTCTCTCATCTCTTATCGGCATAAGAGATGAGACCACTACACTGTAAAAATTATTATTGTTGTTTAAAGAAAATTCCACCTTATTCTTCCTATATCTTTTACTCCTTTTGTTTTTGAATAATATTTTGCATATAGCATATATATCACAATATAAGTATATAAGGCAGATAATATTCAGTAGAGTTATTAATTTACAGTTTATTTATTTATATGTTCTTATATCGTGTAATGTGTTATTTTTTTTTTAGTAGGATAAGGGTGACAAACGAGCACAACGTGCACCTCATGGTAAGTGGTTGCTGTGGCCCATAGGCATCTACATCTATCCTCGATTACGAATCAAAATGCAAATGCGTTGTCATCCGTGAGGACTAAGATGAAATGCCTCGTTTCCAGTAAAAAGGTTATCTGGTTGTCTACACTCACCATACGAACACAACCACGTGCAACCACGTAAAAAATAGTAAATTTGTGTCTATAAAATTTTGCTAGCCGTGAGCACTCTTTCAAATTAAGGTAGATTTTACGGTTTCCGCTAATCGGCATTATTAGGACTCGTTCACGAAGCCAGAATTCTAACCAGCTGCAATAATTACACTACAATGTTTTACAAAGTTTAGTTTAGTTTTAGTTTTTACATATCTTTAAATCTATATTAAATTTAGTAATTTTCTCTTAACAAAGTATAAAATATGTTATGGACCAAGGGAATATATTAATAGGGAAGCATTCATATTGTCTAGACAGAAAAATGCCTAATATGGGTAGGCAATATTATAAAAACGATTGAAGCAATAAGCTCTTTGATTTAAGGTAAAGACATCCACATCTAACCTCAATTAAGAATCAAAATGAAGATGCGTTGTCACCCCTGAGGACTAGGATGGAATGCCTCGTTTCCAGTTAAAAGGGTCTCCGGTTCTCTACACTCACCATGCGAAACAGCATTAAGCTGCTTTTTTACGCTGGTATGCTGTGAGAGCGTGGCGTGGTTATTGGGCAGAATAATAAAAATGTAAGTTAGGTTATGATCAGACAATGTAATAAATAATGAACTTTAATCAATATTAATTACTTGGCCCGATTTGACTTATCATTCATATTGTCCCGGCGTTATACCTAAATAGTCCCCTGAATAATCATTTGGTTTATAACACATATAATAACAATTTGTTATTTCATAAATGCACCAGTAGGTTGTCACGTAGTTTGTATAAACACTTATTTAATATCGATACCAGTAACAAGAATTCTAACAGAAATTCATAAAGTAATATTTATTTGACCAGCACCAATAAATAAACTAGGGAAGCTAGAACGTAAAATGCAAGTCAATTTTAAAACCGATTCCCTCTTCATTCATTTATTCATTTAATGTTTGCCTAATGGGGCCTCGCCTGGTTTTATTACAGCCACGAGAATTATTATATTTTATCTAATGTTTTCTCAGAACCGAGTGCTAGTGAAGACTTATTCGAAGACCAAAATTCGGTCTCGACCAATTGAAATTAGGTAATCACTTTGTAAAATGCACCAACCGGTACGAATCCTTCTTGAAAGGTTTTTCTATACCACATACACTGGGTAGGAGTGTGGATTAGTGCAGGCCCGACAACAACTGAACAAAATGGTCAATCAGTGAAAATTAGGATTATTAGAAGGATTTGTCGTCAGCCTTTTACCACAGACCCTTCTTTAAATCAATGGGGGTGCATCTTATGTGGGTGACATTTATATCACATCCAAATATAAACGGGAAATGAAACGTACGAAATTCAAGGTTAAGCTATTAAGAATAAGGTAAGAGAATTGATTACCCGAAGCCATTCCGTGGGTGTTGTAAGAATCGACAATGGGAATTGCCAGAAAGATTTCAAGTCTTCGGATAGAGAGAGGTATATTTATATCACATCCAAATATAAACGGGAAATGAAACGTACGAAATTCAAGGTTAAGCTATTAAGAATAAGGTAAGAGAATTGATTACCCGAAGCCATTCCGTGGGTGTTGTAAGAATCGACAATGGGAATTGCCAGAAAGATTTCAAGTCTTCGGATAGAGAGAGGTATAACAATCTCGTTTCTTCCAGATGTAAAATAAACAAACCAGCAACAAGAAGTAGCGTCGAAGATGCGAGACTCCTGGTACTACGAAATTAAAATTAAGGTGAATCCTATATACATTCAGCAGTGAATTATTACAGGCTGATGAAGAAGAAGATATTTAAGTTTAGGAATATATATATCTAACAATAAAACAGGTGGTAGGACTACTTTTCTGTCTAAGAGTCCGTTAAAGAAAATTCCGAGAAAATTAGAGTAGAATGCATAAGAGAAAGAGTAGAAGTAAATTAGAGTAGCGTATATGGGATTAGAGTATTGAATATAGAGTTATAGAGCAGTGGCTACAGTTTAGAGAAGTTGTTGCCAAGTTTAAGAAACAAAAGGTTGTTTTACATTAATATACTTTAGATAAGGATCTAAAGTATATTAATGTAAATATTAGTAAATATAAGTCGTTTTATTACAAAAAATATATAATTAGTCTTAGGTTTAAAGTTACAACTAGCGTCTGTTTCAATAGAGAAGTCCCACGGAAAATATGCGAAATAAAATGTACAGTCTGGAAATGTCTGCTAATGTCAAACACAGCTTTCGAGTGCAGTGTTTGAACTAATATGTAAGCCAGAATTATAAGTCATTCCATCTTAGTCCTCAGAGGTGACAACGAATCTATTACCTTCTTTGAAGTCTTCTTATGAAGTTAGCTACAGATGCACATAGACTGTAGGGAGCATTAAGAAGATTCTAAAGTTCGTTTTTCACTTAAGTTTTATTAAAAAAATCTATCGTTAAAAATATTTGTATATTGCTTAATTTATTTTTAAAGTTTTCTTTGCTCATTTCAAATGTTAACCTTGTCCATCACTAGAGAAGGGTGCGACTAAGCTGATTTAACTTGAATATTCCATTAATTCTGGCTGTTTGTTAAACAGTTATCACTAAGCAAACAAGGCCCCTGTAAAATTTTAATGGCGGAGTCCAAGTTTAGGTGTCGACAAATTAGGATCGTCAGGTTTGGGACTGTTAACTTTTGTTACAATTAAATTGTTTGAACAACAAGTTTTATTTTGTTTTAATTATAGGTGACACCTAAATAAATTACTGATTTTAAACTCCTAATCTTTATATATAAAAAGTACGTGTCACGTTGTTTGTCCGCGATGGACTCCTAAACTACTGAACTGATTTCAATGAAATTTTTGGTCAATGTGCAGTTTGGTCTAACTTAAAAGATAGGATAGCTTACATCTCAATTTATAGTCGCAATACAATATTATTTTATTGAAAATTATTTGTCTATTATTTGACAGTCACAATTATCTGTTAGCTCCAAACGATTCTGTCAGATGACGATATCTGTTGACTGGATTGAGTAAATATTTAATAGATGGCGCTATGTTAAAAATACAAACGTTTAATATAAGCTACAATTTAGTAGTATAACCACCACGTGTTGCTGTAAGTATTCAACAGATAGAACCGATTTCAAAAAAAAATTGCAGACTGTGTGCAGTTTGGTCCAACTTGAGAGATAGGATAGTTTTTATCCCGATAAGTGACCCTCAATTTTTTTATTGCTAATTTCAGGAGTTTTTTTGGGAAAACAAATGGTCGTTCGGAAAGGGCAGAACAATGTCTGCCTGGTCAGCTAGTTAATAATATATTTTTAAGATTCTCGACAATCATAATATTATATTTGACGATTTAGAGAAGTTTGTATATTGTAGCTAGCGCTTCTTTAGAGGTAGTCTTCGAAAGAGGCCTATAAATTAGTACAACATGAAATTAGCAGTGATTAAGATGCTGAAGAAGGAAATGTTCTCCAGTCATCCAGTCTATGCGATGATCGTTGTAATATACAACTAAGAAATTATGTGAATTATATGATAGAAAGCTATTAGCTACAGTTGTGAAACCTACTAAAATAACTGCTAAGATAGCCTATACAGATACTACAGACGAGTTATGATAACTTTCGGCAAACAATGCACCAACTTGGTTCTGGCTATATGAGAGCCTTAGTTTACATTATATATTAAGCCTTCAAAATATTTCCGAACTGGAAGCAAATTACTTAGGCCTACTTTGCGTAAGCTTTTCACGTTATACCCGATACATATACATATATATATATATATATATATATATATATATATATATATATATATATATATATATACTAGAGCCCAATGACTTCGTCAATTTTACTTAGCGGTACCATGTAGCGACATCTATGGAAATGTTTTAAATAAAGAACGATGTATTTAGCGCGTCAAATTTTCATATCGATATACATCGCAACCGCTTCCGTAGATAGATAATAGATGGCGCTAGAGTAGTCAAGTGAGCTCGGCTACGGTCCTTATTGCTTTGTAAGATATATATATATATATATATATATATATATATATATATATATATATATGATATAGGTGCAGTCATAATTAGTTGTAATATAAATTAAAAGTAAATTTGGATTTATTGAAAAAAGGTAACCATTTCAATTAAGTGTACAATGCAAGTATTTATAAATTCATGTACAGAATTTCTTTTTGTCAAAATCTATTTGTTTCGTAAGTGGTGTCTGGAGCGATTTACTAAGAAAATATTTTTGAAACATTTCAATGGTTCCTTGTAACTGTGCAATTATTGCAATCTACATAATATTTTCTGCTTATATAGAAAATAAATTGACCAAATACGAGTTTAAAGTGAACTGCTAAAAATATTTACTCACCTTTAGGAAGCAGAGAAAGGCTGATGCAGAGACACGCACTCAACACATACGTTATAATTAAGGTCCGTTTTCTTCCATATCGATCTAAGACAAGTAGACACACGAAATTCGCCGGTATCTCCACAAAAGCGACTAACATGAAATTAATGTACTTATTCCCAGCCAGTGACACTGAGTTTATCGAAAGTCCGTAATAGACAAATGTACACGTAATCCATAGAAACGAACACACGAGCACTCTTTTTCTTATTATACGAGATTTTATCACTTGAATAAATGTTGATGGTTTTTTCACTTCTTTTTGTATTTCTTCATTTTGTGTTTCATTTTTCACCTTTTCAAAATCTTCCGCTCTCCCCAATTCGTAAAGCGGAGCCAGAACATCATCAGAGAAGTCGACATTATTCATTTTCATTGCCTTCTTTAGTACATTAGCGGCTTCGTTATTACGTCCCTTACTTAGCAACCATCTGGCGCTTTCGTTCAGAAGCCAAAGGTATGAAATTACGAGCATCGCTGGAGCGTAAATGATTCTAAGGAGTTGCCTCCAACTTTGCAACCACCAGGAGAGGCCAGCTAAAGACATCAGGCCCAGAACATAGACTGCATTTATTATAGTATTTCCGAATACTCTTCCCTTTGGTCCGACGAGTTCCATAGCTAAAATAAAAATTAACTTATGACTTTTTTTCTAACAGTGGATATTGACTTAAGTGTTAGTTCATATACCAGGAATTATTTTATATACATAATGTATATAAAATAATTTAATCGGTTCAATGTGAGGGGAAAAGCATAGGTAAAGGTTATCAAAAATGATTTATAATCATTTTTCATTCATTCATTCATTCATTACAGACTATGCTTACTGTAAAACATAGGCCTCACCATAGATTACCTCATAAGAAGGATATTGCTATGCTTGTCAGACCGGTTGGCGGGAAAAATGGATGAATTTAATATTATTTTTGATAGCATGGTAGATGTTGGGAGTTTGTCAAAAATCAACACAATATAAAACAGAGCCCGTGTTAGCGTAAAAAGATATGGATGTCTGATGAAATTTGTATTTTTTTGTTGTTGTTTGTTTGGACTTAATAAAGAAATATTTTTTACCAAATTTACTGACATGTCAGGAAAATAATATAAAATTATTATTAATTATATTAATATTTTAAATCTAAAGCTATTCACATAAATTCACAAATTATTTTTTAATCTTTCAATTAACCTGTACTATTTGAAAAACAATAAATCATTTTTTTCCATAAAATTTAATGCTAAACATATGCATCATTATCATCATTTCAGCCACTCAAACTTCCACTTTGAGCATACGCTTCCCCTATAGGTTGCCTTATAGGACGAATGTTTGCCATAGAATACACTACTACACGCAAATATATTTTAATTGGAAGTAAAAACTTTAGAAATGAGTTGGGGGTGACTCGAACTCGGCCTTTTTCTTTACATGGGGAAATGCTAACGCGTACCCACTTCGCGGGGGCAAGGACAGGTTATGTCGAAATCGCACCGATTAAAACCCCATGGTGTTCCACCTTCGTCGCATATTGGCAGGGAACACAGGAACGCTTTCGCACACGTCCGCGGCCCCACCAGCGTTGGCCGTCCGAACATTAGGCCTTGTCAGTTTAGTTCAGCTATTTAGGCTATTATGTAGAGGATGTCATGGGGTCATGGTTGAATAGGGGCAAAAATTTCTCATTACATCCTAGGGGATCAAAATGGCCAAAATCCAAAAAATTAAAAATTCTTATTTCGTCTATGACTCCGCCTCCTTCGGAGGTTCTTACAGTCTTTACTTTCCGCATTCCCCTTGTTTAATAATTAAAAGGAATAAATAATATGCACTTTCGAGAAAAAAACAAAATTAGCTACAGCTTACTTACTAAACAATATTTTACTAAAAGAACGGAAAAATTTGAAGAGCTTAAGGACAATGGGCCCGAATAAACACTTACAATTACTTTGTCGCAGGGATAATTAATGGCGTCCCTTTGTTGGGCGACGTAATTAGAGAAAAGATTTGGGTCGTAGGTAAACCTCTACACAGATTGAATAGGGACCGGTTTGTGTCTGACAGGAGTGTTACATTGATAGTAATTATTGTACGCTATTGTTCATATTGTAGGGTTTTTAGACAAATTATCTAGTCTAGTTGCATGTAATTGACGTCATTTATAGGCTGTCGAACAGTTCAGTTAAGTATTATTTAATTTTATATTAATATCTTATTATTATTATTTATGTTTTTTATCATTTACTTATAAAATTGAGCCATTGAAGAGGACCAGGAAGTTTTTTTTTTATTGAATTAGGGTGAAAAACGAGCACACAGTTCATCTGATGGTAAGTGGTTGCTGTGGCCCATAGACATCTACATCTATCTTCGTTTGCGAAATAAATGCAGATGCGTTGTCAGCCGTGAGGACTAAGATAGAATGCCTCTTTTCCACTAAAAAAGATCTCCGGTTCTTTACATTCACCATACGAAACACAGCAGCATGTTTATAGGATAGGGTGACAAACGAGCACCACGAGTCCACCTGATGTTAAGTGGTTGCTGCGGCCCATAAACATCTACATCTATCCTCGTTTGCGAATCAAAATCCAGATGCGTTGTCACCTGTGACCTGTGAGGACTAAGACGGAACGCCTCTTTTCCAGGAAAAAGGGTCTCCGGTTCCCTACACTCACCATACGAAACACAGCAGTGTTAAGCTGCTATTTTACGCTGGTATTCTGTGAGAGCGTGGTCCTTCCCCGGTCGAGCCGACCCATTCGTGCTACAACTGTTCTATTAATATAGCTGCAGCATGGCTCTATCATGTACAAAAGTTAAATAAGAATTTAGATATCCCTGCAGATTTGTAATGGTATTTCACGCCGGCATAAACTAACAATAAAAGCGCAAGTCAGGTCGCACTGCGTTACATATTATAGTATGCAAAATATCACCTAATAAGCCTGAGACTCAGCGAAGAGGAATTTATTTTTAAATTGTATCAGAGTAAGCTGATATGTCGCTAAGGTTCCTTTTATGAGTACATAATAAAATGACAGGGTGAGAAAATGTTTTGTAAAGAGAAGAGTGTGGTTTGCAAGATGATGTAGTGACCAGAATTAAGAAAGGAATGCTTCGGTGGTTTGGTCATGTAGAAAGAATGAATGAGGAAAGAGTGACAGAAGAAAATTTATGTTGCAGAGGTGAACGGCAGAGATGGGAAAGGACGCCATAGGCGAAAGTTTATCGACCAAATTGGCGATATATTGAAAATGGGTCAAATTAACCGATGAGCGTGTATGCGTAGGTATATGGGTGTGGAGGAAGCGAGAGAGGTGTGTCAGGATCGTTTTTTTTATATAGGATAGGGTGACAAACGAGCACACAGTCCACCTGATGGTAAGCGGTTGCTCTCGCTCATAGACATCTACAACTATCCTCGTTTGCGAATCAAAATGCAGATGCGTTGTCACTCGTGAGGACTAAGATGAACCGCCTCTTTTCCAGTAAAAAGGTTCTCCGGTTCTCTACACTCACCATATGAAACACATCAGTATTATGCTGCTATTTTAAGTTGGTATTCTGTGAGAACATGGTCCTTCCCCGGTCGAGCCGACCCATTCGTGCTACAACTATACTATTAACATAGCTGCAGCTTGGCTCTACCACGTATAATCGTGCTAAATAGAAGTCCATAGTCTCTGCCACCCCCTCTGGGTGACAGGGGTGAGTGTTTACGCTGTGTTATGTGTATAATACATATCTCTTATTGATTAAAGATAGGTCTGTAATAGGAGATTTAATTGTTTAGAGTTATAAAAGTCTTGAAAAACGAACATGCAGAGCGATTGAGCTTTGGCATGGACTGACGCTCTTTTATTAGAGTGCCCTATGTTCAGTCGTTAAAAATGCTGGCAGAATCCGAACAACGAAAGCTAATCACTGGGTTTCTGCCTCAGAGTATTTATATAGCTTGCTTATTTATAGTCTAAGGTTTCTGCCTTTTCAGTGCGTGCATTGTTGGAGGGTGGAGCGGAACGTTTGGTTTGCGTAACAAACCTAGACTCTTGCTTCTAATTGTCCTTGGTTTTTTTATAGGATATGGGGCAAACGAGCATGCGGCTCACCTAATTGTAAGTGACTACCGCCGCCCATGAACAACTGTAACACCAGGGGAATTGCAGATGCGTTATCGGCCTTTTAAAAAGGAGTAGGCTCTTGTTTTGAAGATCCCTAAGTCGTAACGGTCCGGAAAAATCGCTGGTAGTAATCGATTCCACAAGGAAGTTGTGCGAGGGAGAAAATTTCTTCTAAATCGCACAGTGATGGACCGCCAATCATCCAGATGCTATAGATGGTATCGCCGTAGGTAGTGCGAACAATTCCTTAGAGCACTCTGGTGAGTATGTTTTAGTCATTGAGTTATATGTACTACGTACTAGAGAAACCATTCCAAACAAGAATTGTGTCCTACTCTATGTCTTCGCGCATGCGCGAGAGTACGTAGAAGTCAGAAGACTTTAATTTGATATAAAATAAACCTAGCAAGCTAACAGCATAGCAAAGTGGCGAAGCAATCAGCTTTGTAGCGGTTTCTAACGGTTGCCGTTGAGCAATCAGTTTCAAAGTAGGAGGTTCAGATGCCTGGGTGATCAGTAATCGATTGCCGAAAACAGAATTTGAAAATTCGAAACGGTTCTCGAGATAATCGTGGGACAGACGGACAGACGGACGGACAGACGGACAGACGGACAGACGGACAGACGGACAGACGGACAGACATCGTGAAATCAATAAGTGACTTCGCAGGCTTCGCCACTTAATAAGATATTAATATAAAATAAATATAAGAATTTATTATAAAATATCTTAATTTAATCTCAACAAACATATTATATTTCTAAATACAATGTAATAATAATTATTTTATGGAATTCACAAATCTTCAATTTATTTTTTTGCCTAGTTCAGTTCAGTTGAACATAGTCAATGTTCGGAATGGCTTTTTTAGTACGTAGTACATATGACTCAATGGTTTTAGTAATATGCCGCAATGCTGCTACTCGTTTCTTTGTGGTTAGTTTGTGGATAGTTTAGTAGACCAGCATTTGTTTGGCACTCATCAGCGAAATGTTCTGTTTGTAGGTATCGGTTAGTAATTTTAGTTTAAATATTTGTAAGTTGATAATATACCGAGGTTACATGCATTTAAACCAAGTGAACTATTTTAATATAATAAAAGGCTTTTTAGTGGCAGCCTCGTACTTGGAAGAGTAGTGTCGGGCAACCACTACTAGATGGAGTGATGACCAAATTAAAAACGCAGTTGATGGATGCAGGTGGCTCAGGATCGGCAATTGGTTAGTGATATACGATAGTGGAATTAGAAGTAGATTACAGAAAAATTATAGAGAAGTAAATTAATTATAAATGTGTCTTACCAAGTACAAATGCTGTACTATAAGCACCAGCTCCTAAACCGGCCTCTAAAAATTCTAAAACAAGCATCATCGTGTAACTGGTTGAGAATGATCTAATGAAACCAAACAATCCATTCATTAGCGATGCTATTGACAAAGCGACTTTTCTGCCGTATCTGTCGGAGATTATTCCGGTCACTGGTAAAGATAGGAACAGACCGGAGTTGTGTATTGTTCCAATCAGTGTCCTCTTCCAATTCTGACAGCCGAGGTCGAACTGAAACAAATCTTTAATTAGCAAGAAGCCGCTCTGCTTAGAACAAAGTGAGGTACATCTCGCGACGAGTTGGGGTCGTTCATCTTTTTGAAGATAATGAAGCTTTTGAATTACAACTTCCGAAGGCGTGACTTGAGGGTAATTCACATATTTTTGGATAAAAGTACCGTTCAATAAAATCTATAGTTGTTTTACGTAATTTGCGCATTTATTTAGGCAGTAACTAACTATAGAAATTCGTAGGTATACAACACATAAAATTATTTAAAATGTTCTAAGAAATTATGAAATATTCTTAAATTTATTACTAGTTTAATTTTATACAGCTAATCATAAACATTTTGTATCATTTTACTGATAAATATTATATTATTAATGCAGTAATAAATACGTAATACAAATAAATATTATTTTATGAATATTAATAAGTTATAATTCTACTGCGAGTAAAGACACGCACTCATTTTTTACAAGGGAACCAAATGATCACACTGTCGACCAAATGATAAGTGTAGGTAAGCTAAGAAATTGGATGTCAATTTAAAAATAAAAACAATTACCTTTTTTATAGAATAAGGGTAACAAACGAGCACATAGTCCACCTGATGGTAAGTGGTTGGTGTGAAACATATACATTCTGTGAGAGCGTGGTCCTATAGCTGCAGTATGGCTCTCCTAGTAAAGTTTTGTTTTTTGTTTTCCATATTACTTCGCAAAGGTATTTATTTTGTTTTATTCAGAGAACAAAGTTTATATATTCCAAAAATGTTTTGTCGAGCAGATTCTCTACAAAGTTTCCTTATATTGCTAACATGCATTAGATGTAAAAGTAAAGTTATGATGCACGAAGGCTATTTTACAAATAGTTGCAAGGCAGAGACTTTGATATTACAAGCTAAACGTGTAACAATATATGTTCTGGGTCTGTAATAATTATTATCATTTTATTTTTTTATACATACATTTTATTATTATATGTATATTTTTACATCAATGTACGGTTGCCAGTGAGTTAATTAAATTAAAGTTCCAACTGAAAACTAGTACTGCGGTACCCATCAGTTTAGCACTGAGGTTGGATCCTTTTTGACGTCACACAATTACATAATTACTAATTTGAAATTTGTACTACGAATTACGTATTTTGGTCAATAAATGTTTTTTTTTCTTTCTTTCTTTTAGGTCTTCTCCTATTTTTGAGAGAGTTTTACGGGTTATGATGTGTCCGCCTAGTGTTGCCGTGCGATGCCTTTCAAATATAAATATTTTTTAACTTTTTAGCTATGCAGTAGGTTTTTCAATAAGACAGTATTTCAATTTCCATCAGTCCGCTGTATATTGCTGCAATTGGGAGAATTCGTCACAGTTTTTTTTTATAGGATAAGGGTGACAAACGAGCACACAGTCCACCTGATGGTAAGTGGTTGCTGCGGCCCATAGACATCACATCATCTATCCAAAATGTAGATGCGTTGTCACCCGTGAGGACTAAGATGGAATGCCTCATTTCCAGTAAAAAGGGCCTCCGGCCACCTGCACTCACCAAGCGAAATGTAGAGGTAAACTTCTACTTCACGCTGGTTTTCTGTGAGGTCGTGGTACCACCCCGGTTCGAGCCGGCCCATCCGTGCGACAGCAAAAGCTGCCGCGTGGCTCTACCACTGTTAAAACAGTAAACCCGCTTAGATCTACCTGAGATTGGAGATCGCATTTTCAGATCATACGCATGTTGTGTCTTGGCAATTGAACTGTGAAAAATATTGTAAGAATTTTTGTAAAGATATAAATTAGTGAAATACAATGCTCAACTGTCATAGAGAATAATTATTTTTTATCATATTCTTTATTAAAAGTAACATTAAGCATCAAACTGTAGAAAATATAATCTGACGTTTATTTTGCTTTTATAAAAAACATGTATTAAAATAAAAATAACGAAACAATCAATAAAACAGATGAACAAGTTTGTTAAACTTATCGGGCATTTGATAAAATATAAAGTAATATGTAAATATTTTTATATTATACCCTAAAATAGATAAGGGAATTTAAAAATAAATAATGACAAATAGTACATTGGTTGCAACTTTAATCTTTGTGATAACCTTTCTAACCTTATATTTAACTTATCAGTCCTTTGAATGTGCTACTAGACGTAAGTTTTTTTTTAAGAATGTGTCAAAAATGTGGCATGTTTTAAAAGCATAAAGCATGTTTATGAGTATAACTCACTCGCTGGACACGCTAGTTGGTGAGCGTGTTAGATACATTCGCGCTAGTAAAACTGCTACCCATTACCTGTCAAAGTAACGTAGGTATGACTTATTAGAATAAAAATACTATTTTTTGTCACCATAGTCTCGTTCTTTAGTTATCAAGATAACCAAATGCTGATTAAATTGATAACATGAATATAAAACGTAAATATAAACGCCTGTTGCCAAGAGGAGTAAGCAGAAGTTTTGGATTTTCATTTGGCACGATCCTGACACACCTCTCTCGCTTCTTTCATGTCTATATACCAACGCATATATGTTTAGATTGACGTTCGGAGAGAAAGTTTATATCATTCTTTTATATTCTCAATTATTTGGTGGTAATGTAATTTGTCCATTTTATTTCAAGTGTGTTGTAAGGTGATGACTTATGGATATTATACTATAATAATCTCAAAGCTTTCGATATCTGATGGTAAAATTATCTTAAAAATACCTAGTCCAGTAACGAAAAACCAAACCAAAGACTGTAAATCAAAAAAGAATTTTCGGGCATTGCGATTGTCAGCCTACATTCTAAGATATGACATGTCCAGCAAAAGATATAATATGTTGTTTTGATTGTTTAAAAAACTAAAGTAATAGTTTACATTTTGCTGCCCTCAATCATCTCAGAAATGAGAGGAGGCCTGCGCCCAGAAGCGGGAAGAATAAAGGATCTAACTTTAGTTTAACGTTGTAGAGTCATGCTGCAGCTACATTAATGGTATAGTTGTAGCACGGATAGGTCGGCTCGACGGGGCAGGACCACGCTCTCACAGAATACCAGCGTAAAATAGCAGCTTAACGCTGCTGTGTTTCGTATGGTGAGTGTAGAATTGATTCGCAAACGAAGATAAATGTAGATGTCTATGGGCCACAGCAACCACTTACTATCAGGTGGACTGTGTGCTCTTCCGTCACCCTAATTCTGTAAAAAAAGTTTACTTAATAATAGCAATATGTCCTACAGCTAAACATAGGCCTTAGGTAGTAAAATTTCAGAGTAAACCTTTCAAACTATTTAAAAAAAATATTACTCTATTAAAAATAATGATTAATCTTAAAACCACGCATTGGAGTTAACTAACATACGATTTAAACAACTCTTCGAATTTCTCAATAGAAAGATTTTTTTTGGATATGTCCCTGGTTAGTAACCATAACCAATGTAGTAACATTAATTATTTATTTTATTGTTTACAACTTGCACTAAGGATTATTTACGTAGGTAAGTAAATTTAAAATAAAGTTTAGTAAGTAACAAATTCTTAAATAAGATATTTATCTAAAATTATTATCGTATTTAGCTAGCCCATTATTTGGCTTCTGACGTAATTATCTAACGTCTAAAGCCAAATACTGGATTAAATAAACGTTTATACGTTTCATACGATTTGAAGGGAAACCATTGATTTAAAGTGTAATATAAGTATGGTATATAATATTATAAACCTCCTTCGTTTTCATTTCATTCTGTATACTATATAATAACCTGTTAGCCATAAAATTTTGCATTAATATTTGAGCTGAAATATTAAAATATTTATCAAAAAAAATTAAAAATATTAAAAAAAATATTAGGGCAGTATTAACCCTTACTTGATCCGGGTTTATTAAAGATAATGTATCTCATACAGACTCTATGGTAGACTGGTAGAGCCACACTGCATACATATTATGGTTGTAGCACTAAAAGGTTGGCTCTTTGGGGAAACCATACTTTTACAGAATACACGCATAAAACAACAACTGAAAGCTGTGTTTCGTATGGTGAGTGTAGAGAACCGGATGAATACTAGGTATTCCATTTTAGTCCAAAGGGATGACAGCACGTCTACGTATTGATGCTTAATCTAAGATAAATGAAGATGCCTTGGGACACAGTATCCACTAACTATTAGGTAGTGTGTAGATACTCATTTGTCACCCTTATTTTATATTAAAAAAATATTGAATTCTATAATCACTTTAAAGAGACGAGCAACTGAATTTGTTAATCATTAATATTAATTTACTATCGAAAATATCATACAGTGTTATCAAAACTAACGTTAAATATTGAAACGTTTATTTTGTATACTTTACGGGTCATCGTACTTTACAATACGGATGCGTGTGTGACGCGTGAGTGACCCGTGTGAGATGGGTCTACGGGTGACGACAGCGCGTGTTATGGGTGTGGTGATACGTTATCGTTGTTAGAAATGACGTTTGGTTAGTTCATTCAACAAAATTTGTAACTTGTCGCAATTTATATAACTGAGATAAAGAGTAAATATGTGTGGTTTGAACAAGTGAACCTATCATAACGTCAGTAATTCATACATTACAGCCCACTTTCCGAAAATAGACTGTAATGAAGTCCACTGCTGAACATAGGCCTCCCCCAAGGAATGGCACAAAGCACGATCCTGAGACAACTGCATCCATAGACTACCTGCATGTTTAATCAGGTCATCACTCCATATAGTGGGGGCCACCCTACACTTCGCTTACTGGTACGGGGCCACACGAGAACCTTTGTTACCCACTTGTTGCCGGTTCTTTGAGCTTTATGGCCGGCCCGTTATCACTTTAGCTTTAGACTACGTCGATAACTATGGTTCTAATGCGGATATCTTCATTTCTAAGTATACCTAGTATATATATCTCTGTAGTATATATAACTCTGAGTAGTACGTGATGTATTAAAAAAATTAAGGCATAGTTTTTAAAAATTTCTTTTGTTTCTCTATTTCATTACTTTTAAGCAAATTCAAAAAAAATATAGACGTCGTTTAGGTTATACGTTTACGTTATATGTTTACGTTATACGTTAAAGTAATAATTCTTATGCCAAGGCGACTCAAAAATCGAATACTAAAACCTAATACGCACGCCCAGACTCCACGTAGTCCTGTTTGCCCTCATTTTTGAGTATCATAACTTTGAAACTAAGCAGATATCGAAAAATTTTATTCTTACTTTTCGAAGTATCTCGTCAAGATCTATGCAAATCCACCTTCAAATCGTGGCTCCGTAAGAACCGTAGTCGTGCCGTAAGGCCATCTGCATTTTTTTTATAGGATAAGGGTGACAAACGAGCACACAGTCCACCTGATGGTAAGTGGTTGCTGCGGCTCATAGACATCTACATCTATCCTCTATTACTAATCAAAATGTAGATGCATTGTCACCCGTGAGGACTAAGATGGAATGCCTCATTTTCAGTAAAAAATTCAGTTCAAAAAATGTTTATAATAGAGTCGATGAAAATTTAGTTTCCTTTTATTTTCAACATTGTCTCTCTGACTAATTTTTAGCCGAGTGGTAATGCTGATTTCGAGCAGTTACTGACACTGTACTAATGATTATATGATTGCTAGTCCGTTTTTACTACTAAAATTGATAATACCATAGTTTTTTTTTTACTAAATTCCTTCCCTTACATTTTTATCGACTGCCTCCTTGGTCTAGTGGTCAAAACGCGACCGATGATCTGAGATCCCGGGGTCGAATCCTGGATTGGGTTTAGATTTTACTGACAAGAAATTCTCAGTAGCATTCCGGAGTCAGGAAGTTGGTGGTTCTTCACCCCCGTGACTCGGAAAGCACGTTAAATACGTTAACTGAAATTAGTGTCGATTTACCGTCCCATCGGAATATGAGAGTGAGAGGAGTGAGATAACAGAGAGTGCACCTGTGCTTGCGCAAACACTTGGTCACTATAATCCTGTCCTGTGCAGAAGACTACTAACGGAGACCATTTTTACTGGCCGTCGTTACCGAAATGCAGTCTAGAGGATATTACATTTTTATCTTTCGCCTTTATGTAGTCTGTGTTAAAAAGATGATTCGATTAGGATCTTGATAAATGGTTTTTACTTTGAAAACTTTGCGCTAGTTATTTAGTATCTCAAAACACTCCAAGTTTTAAGCATTAAAGGAATACTACTGAGCTTAATAAGCCGCATAATTTATTAACTAAAATATATTTAAGAATGTTATAATGCTGTAATGGATAAAAGAAATTGTATAATTTTAACAGTATTTAAAATATAAATGCAATTATGTTACTTACGTCTTTAACAACTGAATCCTCATCGTTATACACATATCTGTCACATTTTTCTGTGATTTCGACGTTGAAATTTTGCTCACTACAAGATTCATTGTTGTTTGTACTGAGATTTTCTCTCCATCTATATCTTTTGCATTTTGATAGCTCCCCTTTGTCTCTTGGTATCGTATAATCCAGCCAAAGACTTTGATTAAAGCGTTCGCATTGTTTGATCTCGCATCTGTAACAAATGTATATTTTTTAATAAATTTTCCGATAAGGACCAAGTTATTTTGAAAGGTAAAGGATCGATGACATTAATTTAAGAATAAAAAATATTAGAGAAAAGTTTTGAAGGGCAATATTAAAATGTAGACCCAAATAAGATCTTTCAAAGACAGTCAAGTTTGGGACAATGCATAAAGCGATGTGAAAAATAAAAAAAAAAATTTTTCTGCATTTTTGCGGTTTCGAAAATATGTTACTATCGATTTAGTCTTAATGTTGATGAATATAAATGGGAAAGGTAATAACTTATTATTTATTTCTATAGAAACAGAAGATATATCGAGGGTTTACTGCAAAAACCTGCTAAATGACAAAATAAAATAAACACATAAAGGTACAAATTTTTTCGAGCTCTATATGCTGACAAAACAGGTTAAGTGATACGTCAAGCCGTTTAGAATTTATTTCATGGTAAAACCAGTTAAATCAAAACAAAACGGCTTATACCTAATAGCTAAACTAACATAAACTTCTTAATTAATACATTTCCTCCTAATGTTAAACTGAAAAAAGTTTTAAGCATTCTTAACATCTTTGTCTTTTTGATAATTTATGTAAAATGTTTTCACAGACTTTCAGTAAAAAATACTAAAAGTAAAATCATACAAAACATCATAAATCTCGGTAAAACTGCATTTTAACAATTGACATGTAAAAGCGACTAACTGCACGACTTTACTTAAAAAATCCCTTATATCAAGATTTTTATCACGCGTATTTATTCAGACTATACAAAAAATAATCTTAAATATATATTCTAACATAATATGACAACTAATGTATGGGGGACCTACCAAAATTTTAGTAATTACATTAGGTGTAAACTTTTAGAACTCTTTACCACAAAACTGTCTTCGCTGAAATTAGCAGGTTTTTGCAGTAAACCCTCGATATAACTATAATGAAATATCTTCTGTTTCTATATAATATAAATTGAAGATAATATTACGCAATCTTCTGCATCTAAATACGAGTACAAAACTACTGCCTGCCTTTTAAAAGATAAAAATTGAAATGTAATATTGAGATAATAAACCCAAATAATAGGATAAATGACGATAACAAAGACTCGGAGAAGATAGAAAATAGAGAGAGATATTTTAGGTTCGATTCCCACACGGACCAATAATTATTTTTATTCATTTGTCAGAACTAGTAATGGGCAGTCAGCGGTGTGTGTTGATTCGTCGTGACAATATCCCTAATGTCCTTGTCTGTCGATTTCCGTCTGCATCGTCACTTTTTGTATTGTGACATATTTTCTACAAATATTTTCATGAATAAAATGATGCCCCATGCACTTTTCTCATACCTATGCTAAAATCGTATACTAAAAAAAAAAACATATTTTTTTGCAACTTAGCTCTTAAAACAAGAATTTGAGTACTCACTCAATAAATAGTACATATTGCCTGGATATAATCTGTTAATAAAATGGCGTTATTTATTTATTTATTCATTAATAATAATAAAGTAAAAAAATATGTATATTTATTTGGACACCATACAAATCCTTAAACAATAAATACAAAATGTTACTTATTCTACATAGCAGTTTTTCAGCTGACGCTTACAATAGAAAAACCTGAGCTGTATACGTCAGCACCCTTCCAGTGTCACAATATACAAAATTTACTATTGTTTATTCTTTATTGTACACCAAAATATAGAATAATGAGTACAACAGGCATTCTTATCACTCTGAAAGTGATCTCTTCCAGACAACCTTTCCGTAAAAAAGTGATGTAAACAGTAGTTAAATTAGAGGCAGGTGTACAAAAAATGTATGAAAATACATATAAATAAAGATACCTAAGTGCAAATTATATATCATATGTTATAAAACGTTAAATGAAAAAAATATGAAAAAGGAAAAGTAATTTATCTAAATAGTATTCTAAGTGACACGATTTAACAAAGAAGAAAGAATGAACAGATTTAGCACTACGTAAGTGGAGAGGGAAAAAGTTCCATAAACGCACAGCAGTGACAGTAAAGGATTTCTTAAAAAAGGAGGAAGAGAGCATAGGAGTAGGGAGACAAAGATTGACAGAGGATTGAAGGAACAGATTATGGATAAGGCAAAAATACTGGAAACGGTCTTTTTAATAATGAGGAGTGAAAGGATTAAACAGCACGCCATATAAAACAAAGAAAATGTGAGTATTCATGCGAAGGTGGATCAGGAATCATTTGAGCTGTTTGCTAAATGCAAAGATATGATCATATTTACGAAGCCCTAATATAAATACTTATAATACATATATTTTGAATGCGCTCAAGCTTATTAAGATGCTCCTCGTAATATCAAGATAGTAAATATATGCTGATATTTAGTCAAGAAAAGGCAGAAATATAGACTGAGCGAGCGTAACTTTAGTTACTGTAGGAAGAAAATTACGTAATTTACGTAAAGAGCTTAAACACAGCAAACATTTTTCTACTAACTTCATAAACCTGTGAGGTCCAAGACATACAGGAGTCGAGATACAACCCCAGATTATTAATCTTATTTCTGTAAGGGATTTTAGTGCAGTCTAGTATAATAGGAGGTAGGGAAGACCAGTCTATTTTCCCAATTAATCTAGAACTACCGATGACAATAGCCTGAGTTTTCTTAGGATTAATCATTAAACCACAAAATTTACTCCAGTTCGAAATACAAATCAGATCGGCGTTAATAACGCTTTAGACAAATCCTAAAGAGAGGACTGAATATATATTTGCAGATAATCAGCATACAAGTGGTAGGAAGAGGACAAATTGTGACTTATACATACATATAATCACGCCTCTTTCCCGTAGGGGTAGGCAGAGACCACTTCTTTCCACTTGCTACGATCCTTACATACTTGTTTCGCTTCGTCCACTTTCATTATTCCCTTCATACATGCTCTACGGTTTAGGGTACTCTTGACCTGGCCTTTTTTCAAGACGTCCCTAATTTGGTCTAGAAATGTCCGCCTAGGTCTACCCCTTCCAACACTTTCATTCACACTCGCCTTATACACTTTTTTCGTCAATCGTTCTTCATTCATTCTCTCGACGTGGCCAAACCATCTCAGCATACCTTTCTCAATTTTTGTCACTACATCTTCTTTCAGACCACAACGTTTCCTTATCTCACTATTTCTTATCCTGTCACTCAGTTTAACTCCTATCATACTTCTTAATGCTCTCATCTCAACTGCATTTATTCTGCTTTCATGTTTCTTCTGCCATACCCAACTTTCACTTCCGTACATGAGTGTCGGAACCAACACCCCCTCATACACAGCCAAACGAGCCTTGTTAGACACCTTCCGACTGCTCATAAAGGAGTGCAAAGCTCCATTCACCATGTTTCCTGCATTCACTTTTCTTTCGATATCACTCTCACACTTTCCATCTCTTGTAAACTTTGACCCCAGATACACAAACTCTTTCACCTGTTCAATTTGTTCATCTTCAATCACGATATTGCAGTCTGTCACTGCCTCATCTTTTTCAAACACCATCACTTTCGTCTTCCTTACATTCATCTTCATTCCCTTTCTAACAAAAGCTCCACTTATGGCAGTTACCATCTCCTGCAACTCCTCGGCCGAAGACGCAAGTAATACTTGGTCATCAGCATAGAGAAAACATTTGACGAGTAACTCATTCATTCTCAACCCACTTTCATTCTCTTTTAAATCTGTCAAACAATTGTCCATGAACAGATTAAACAGCCACGGTGACGCTACACATCCCTGTCTAACACCTTTTTCGATATTAAACCATTCAGTGTATGCCCCGTTTATCCTTACACAAGCACTAGAATCCCTATAAAGAGATTGCAATGCTCGTATGAGGATACTGCTCACACCGTTCACGGACAGTGCTGACCACAATTCATTCCTCACCACTCTATCATAGGCCTTTTCTAGATCTACGAAGGCGCAGTAGACTTTCTTGTTTTTAGCCAAACACTTTTCGGCTATGCACCGCAAGGAAAAGACCTGATCCGTACATCCCATTCCCTTTCTAAATCCCGCTTGTGCATCCCATACTTTCTCGTCTGTTTCATTCACAACCCTTTCAATCAACACTTTCGCATACAATTTACCGACAACGCTAAGAAGGCTTATATCACGGTAATTTATGCAGTCCTGCCGTGACCCTTTTCCCTTATACAATGGCACGATTACGGCTTTGCACCAGTCTCCCGGTACTTGCCCATTTCGCCAGCATAGACTGAAAAGGCGGTACAGCTGACTAGCCACCAGGCCCTGTTCAGCCCTTATCATCTCGACGGTAATCCTGTCATACCCTGCAGCCTTACCTAATCTCATACTTTTCAACGCTTTCACTATTTCATCCATGCTTATCTCACTTATCACTTGTGACTTATAGAGTTAATGAAAATTGCAAACAGGAGAGGACACAACACGGCACCTTATGGTACACCAGCCGCTGGAGTAGTTCAGATGGAAAAAATATCTTGCAACTGAATGCGCTGTCGGCGACCAAACAACTAACTTTGAAACCAGTCAATTACAGTTGGATACATGTTGAGAGAGCGCAGGATGCCTAAAAATATATCAAAATCTACAGTATTAAATGAATTACTAAAATCTACCAACGTAGGAGTAGTAAACTTTTGTTTCTCCATACCATACCGAATATCATCGGTGATTTGTAAAATTGCAGTAATATTAGGCGTTATTTAGATTTAAGAATAATCAAAAATAATTTATTTAATAAATTTTTCAGATAAAGTAGGGCCTAGATCCCTCCTGTTATTGCTCTATTTGATCGTAAAGTTTTATCACAATTAGCCCGGGCAGACAGACAGACAATAATATTAAAAAAATATATTATATATTAATACCATGTAAATAATCCTTTAGCATAATAGTTATTAAAATAGTTATTTCAATATTATATAAAGACACTTCAAGATTATTTATGTGTACAGATTACAAAGAAATTCGAAGACATTTTAAGGCCGTTAAAACGTTGCGAAAGAGGTCGGTGGATTTCTACTTCTATTATCTCTCAGTAAAACAAGTCTGTGGCCAGAGTAGGATAGGTTGTTTATTTACTTTAAATATTTGCACGCCTTACAACGTAGGAAGTGCTCTACTCTCGAAATGTGGCCATACCTCAATTTCGCTATATAAAATCGTTCTTATACTTTTAGCTATACACCAAATCCATATTATTATTAACGTTACAATAACTACAGACATTGAATTATAACATTAGTTTATTTTCTAATTTATTCACTTTAGATTACATAACAAAAATGTAATTGAAAAAATATATGGACTGCCGTCCGTTGGTCTGTGCGTCGATGAGTCTTTTTTTTATAGGATAAGGGTGACAAACGAGCACACAGTCCACCTGATGGTAAGTGGTTGCTGCGGCCCATAGACATCTACATGTATCCTCTATTACAATTCAAAATGTAGATGCGTTGTCACCCGTGAGGACTAAGATGGAATGCCTCATTTCCAGTAAAAAGGGCCTCCGGCCACCTGCACTCACCAAGCGAAACGCAGAGGTAAACCTCTACTTCACGCTGGTTTTCTGTGAGGTCGTGGTACCACCCCGGTTCGAGCCGGCCCATCCGTGCGACAGCAAAAGTTGCCGCGTGGTTCTACCACTGTTAAAACCCCTATTGATTTATGTTATAGAACTCATCACTATTTAAAAGTTATTAATGAAAGTCGATCAAATTCTCTAGTTTTTTTTTCTTGTACAAGTTATCATCACAATTTTTATATATTTCATCAAAATTAAATGAAACGCTCATGAGGCGTGCACTTTCCGTCCCGTGGGTGTTGTTCACTATATCGTATCGAGATGTGCAGCTACATCTTCATGAAAATAACTTAAAGTAAAACATAACTGTGGTTACCGACTTGCCTGCCAAGTGTGGTAATTTTAGAAAAACTTCCTCTATACGGAAATCTATAAGGGAGGCTTACGTTAAATAGTTGACTTTTATAGGCTGTAATAGATATATGCTGGAAGGATGAATATTGAGATATTATAGACTTACGTCTGGGTACACGAAATGTGTCGATAAATTGTCATCCACCGAATGCGATCGTATTCGCCATATGAATTTCACAAAGGCACTTTAAAGTCAGGCACAGTTAAGCTTGAATACAATACCATGCACAGATTTCATATTTGGTTTACGATCATAGAGGCGCAGACAATAAGCTGCCTACGTTGTATACGTTAGATATGTTACAGAGCTTTTGAACAATATCTGATGGAAATTCGCATACGATTTTACATCGCTATCAAATATTAGTATACAGGAAATATTTTGTGTCTACCTTATAGCATTAATTCATGCATCCTTCCAATAGTCCACTGCTGAACTGCCTTCCCCATAGATTGCTTCAAAGAAGGTATATTTGTCATAGTTGCCACGCGTGGTCGGCGGGTATGAAATCGCAATTTTTTATTATTTTCCGTTGTAATCTATCCTATAGTACAAGATGTTATTACGCCCCCACTATACTATAACTTTTTTCACGTGATTCCATTTTTTTAATTCAATGCAGATTATATATAATATTTATTGAAAGTCACTCTTTTGTTTAATTACCACTGGTTGGAAAAAAACCTCTGTCCTGAGAAGAACTAGCAAGAAACGCAGCGGGACTTTAAAAAAAAAACAGCTTAAAATCATGTATGTTACACAATTAACAACACGACAAATTAGAAGTGGCTTGGTAGCGATCACCTTATTCCCAGGGGTTATTATCATCCATAAATTTCTTAATATTATAATAACCCTTTTTAGACAAACTTAGTTTATAAAGTTTTTGAAATTGAAGCTGGTCAAATTTTGTATATTTCCTGGAATTTTGTTGTAAAAGTATATTCTGTGAGTGGTCCTTCCCCGGTCGAGTCGACTCATTAGTGCTACAACCACAACCAAAACAAACAAACAAACCACCAGCATGGCTCTATCACGTTAAATGTCAGAAAATTCCTATGATTTCCGATAGATGGTGTTATAAACATTTAGTTTATATTTTTTTTTCATAGGAGAGGGGGCAAACGAGTATGCGGCTCACCTGATGGTAAGTGACTACCGCCGCCCATGAACAACCGCAACACCAGGAGAATTGCAGATGCGTTGTCGGCCTTTTAAAAAGGAGAAGGCTCTTTTCTTGAAGGTCCCTAAGTCGTATCGGTCCGGAAAAATCGCTGGTGGTAATCGATTCCACAAGGAAGTTGTGCGAGGAAGAAAACAACTTCTAAATCTCACAGTGGTGGACCGCCAATCATTCAGGTGGTATGGATGGTATCTTAAGTTTTGTCGCGATGTGCGATGGTGAAATTGAGCGCGAGTACATAATTAGTCCAAAAAATTCCTCAGAGCACTCGCCGTGGTAAATGCGATAAAATACGCAAAGAGATGCGACATCTCTACGCAGTGCCAGTGTATCGAGCCGATCAGAAAGAACTCGGTCGTCGACGATTCGAACCTCTCTGCGATGGATGCGGTCAAGTGGAAGGAGATGGCACTGGGGTGCCCCGGCCCAAAGATGAGAACAGTATTTCATAGTAGTATTTAGTTAGTATTTCATAGTGAGGCCGGATTTGCGCTTTGTAAAGTTGCAAGCTAAGCAAGTTATATAAGATATCAAATAAAAAGACCACGGATAATTAAAGAGTTAGCACGTTGTAGCACGAATGGGTCGGCTCGACCGGGGCTCCACGCTCTCACAGAATACCAGCGTAAGATAGCAGCTAAACGCTGCTGTATTTCATATGGTTCGTTAGGGTCATACAGAGACCATTTTTGCTTGAAACGGGGAATTTCATCTTTCATCATAGTTCCCACGGGGGATAACGCATCTGCATTTTGATTCTTAATCGAGGATCAATGTAGATGTCTATAGGCCACAGCTAACACTTACAATTTGGTGGACCTATGTGCTTGTTTGTCACCCTTACCCTATAAATAAACTGAGGAATTACAGGCTTAAGGCCGAGGAATATATTCTTAAGTTATGAATATTCTGCAGCATCAAAGTAGAAGTAAGAAGAGCAAATACTGGGGCGTCTTTGTCAACTCTATAATTAAGCGCGTAAAAATCCCAAATTATACTTTTATTGAATGTGCAGCATTCGCATAAACACAAAAACTCATATTTTAATTTTATGAAAATAAATGGTTTAAACAAAAAAATGTAAAATATCAGCTTTAATTTCAAATTTAATAATTTAATTACTATTCCCAAAATTTAGATGATTCCACTTTTGGAAAATCGATTAAAATTATTAATTGATTTCTGTGAATTTGTCCAGATGTTATTCGAAAGAGGTCAGCGTCCCAAATAGGGCGAGTGGTAAGCCTATTCACTCCATACTTCAGCATATTATATTATGATTTAATGGATGATTGGATACAGAAATAAATCATAAACAGACATGGTTTATTGATTACCCAATAACTTACATTATTATTTACAATCCTATACATACATACTTAAATTACAGAATACCAGCGTAAAATGGCAGCTTGATACTGCTGTGTTTCGTATGGCGAGTGTAGTAGAGATCCGGAGACTCATTTTACTGGAAAAGAGGCATCCCATCTTAGCTTTCATGGGTAATGACGTATCTGCATTTTGATTCTTTATTGGGGATGAATGTAGATGTCTATGGGTCACAGCAACCACTTACCTTCTGGTGGACTGTATGCTCGTTTCCCTATCCTATTCCCTATCCTATAAAAAAATTATTTCGATGATATTCTCGTAGAACCATAAGTAAATTTCATATCAGTCAATGAAAAGCAATATTGTAACATATGTTTTCAATGAATATGTTTAATGTTACATAAAATAATTATTTCCTTACATATACTATATATTACAGAGCCACGCTGCAGCTCTATAATAGTGGTAGCACCGAATGAGTCCGCTCGTCCGTGGAAGGATTACGCTCTCACAGAATACCAGCGTAGAACAACAGAATATAATAGAATAATTTGTATTCAATATAGATTATTACATAATACTAACAGCTTAAAGCTACTGTGTTTCGTATGGTGAGTGTAGAGAACCGGATACTTCTTACTGGAAATGAAACATTCCATCGTAGTCCACAGGGTTTTTTTTTATATAGGATAAGGGTGACAAACGAGCACACAGTCCACCTGATGGTAAGTGGTTGCTGCGGCCCATAGACATCTACATCTATCCTCGTTTGCGAATCAAAATGCAGATGCGTTGTCACCCGTGAGGACTAAGATGGAATGTCTCATTTCCAGTAAGAAGGGCCTCCGGCCACCTGCACTCACCAAGCGAAACGCAGAGGTAAACGTCTACTTCACGCTGGTATTCTGTGAGGTCGTGGTACCACCCCGGTTCGAGCCGGCCCATCCGTGCGACAGCAAAAGCCGCCGCGTGGCTCTACCACTGTTAAAAACGGGTTGACAACGCATCTACATTTTGATTCTTAATCGATTATAAACGTAGATTTCTATGATGTCACTACAGTTAAGTGTACTGTGTAGTCGTTTTTCATCCTCAAAAAAATATCAAAAGTTGTTTTAAAAATGCATGTATTTAGATGTAAATGAGAATATCTAATAAAAAATAAGGGTTATTATAGGTCTTTCCAAGATGAGTACACATAACATACATAGAACCTGATCAGATTTTTTGCTAAATAAAATGAAATAAAATAACTTAAAGTTTATTAAGTCATGAATTGTTGTTATATCCTCCATTTTTTTTTTTTTATTCATTTTCTTGTGTTTTTATTTTTTTATTATTTTATACTTATTCGTATTAATTTTGTTTAATCATTTGTGATTGTAATATGAAGTGTCGGGATAAATGTTTTTACGTCTAAAGTTTTTGTACGTAGGAAGAAAATGTCAAGCCCACTAATCTTCAAAATGTCCTCTCATCAAATAAGAATGGTGAAACATTACATCTTCTTTCTTGAGATTTTACCGATAAATTACAATGGTATAATTTCATTATCTTTATTTATAAAAACTATGTGTCACGTTGTTTGTCCTCCTAAACTACGGAACTGATTTCAATGAAATTTTGCACACTGTGTGCATTTTGGTCCATTTTGAGAGATGGGATAGTTTTTATCCCGATAAATGAGCATCAAAATTTTTTATTGCAAAATTAAGGATTTTTATAGGAAGGGTCGTTGGAAAGGCCAGAACAACGTCTACCTGGCGAGCTAGTTATATTATAAGGATTTCTTTAAGAAAACCATCATTATCATTTCCGTGCGTTTGTGGATATCCTAACCTTTCACATTAGCCGTGCTAAATCATTTTTTACTTTCAAAAATCATTTAAAGCCTTATTACTAGGAACTCTAATTTATAAAATCTTTTCATTTATACTTAGACAGCTATCTATCATTGTACACATTATGAGTAGTCGCGCCGAACATGAGCTCGATATAATCTCCCAGTATTTACCATAAATGGCGGTGGTGTGAGTAAAAATTGTCTGTTCACTTCACCTTCAAAGGAAAGGGTCATTAGCTAAGTATAAGTCTTCGCTAATCTGCGCCCGCTGTTGCAGCGTGTTGTGCTCTTACCGCATTATTAATTTAATTAGTTTTAAAGTTTATAACCGCTAGAATTTCTACAGTAACACTTACAACATTATACACTACAATATTTAGAATTAACGCCGTTTAATCCTAGTGAGTACGAACTTCTCGGTAATCAAATGTAATTCCTCTAATTTAAGATACATAATAATATATTCTGCTGCGAAATTAATTATTTAACGGCCACAAGGTGATATCTCGTGCCCGGCTTGATTAATGTGAATTACATAATATATATAAACAGCTTTTTCAAACAATCCTCTTTACTTTACTCTACGCAAAGGTCGTCTGGAAAAAATCAATTTCTGAGTAAAAAGACCGGCCGCTGTACATGTTATTTATATTGTAGGAACTTCTCTTTACATTTCGTTTTAGCTCAATAAAGAATATATAAATAAGATTATAATTACTTGTGATTAAAAATGATTCACGACCGTAGGTATTCAAAAAATGTAATTTATGTTCATGGTTTCATGCTTTAAAATAGGTAACCTCAATCATTTTCACACTATAATTACTATTGGCTTTAAAACTTATAAGTAAAATATCGTATTTATTATGCATTTAAAAAATCAAAAATATTTTAAATTCTATTTTAAAATATTTTTGATAACGTCATTAATATCATTATATTAGGAAGAATTATTTACTTGTACCACACCCGGCGCTATCACTTACAATGGGTCTAATCCTCAGGCAATCAATCATTGGCCGGCAACGAGCCGCCGATATTAATTTTGTTATAATGATGGTTGTGCTGATAGATCTCGCATTCATGGGATTAATGATGTACGTCGTTACGTAAAATGTTTCAGTTTTCTTTATATTTTCACGGCTTAGTGTTTGTCCATGTTAAAATTTTACGTAAGGGTTTCGTAACTACTAATAATGTATAATTACAACCGGTGTTAAACCCTTTAAGTTTTTTGTGCTATATAAAAGCGAGGAAAACCTTTCAAACATACTTTTATACTAAAACGCTTATGTAGATAGTCACAGGCAGAATAATGAAAGATGACTTCATAGTACATCATCGTCATTATTACAGCCCTTGATGCCACAAGCCAGGTCCAATATTTCATAGTTCTTCTCGGTTCATAGTACACGTATATAAAATTAATAATAATGTGAAATGTGAATGGTAAACAACACGACCGTAAAATCTTTAATGTTTTATTTACCATATATTATCTTTTCTCTAATATATTAATCAATTTATATTTATGGTGTTCTAATTTTAGAGCAACAAGCAGGCATACGTTTAAATTCACGTATACGTTTAAGTTAGAATCTTTAATTTTTATACTAAACTAACTTACAGTTCATTTGATGGTTAGAGGATATTGCAGTCTATGGACACCTGCAGCTAACTTCAAGCAAAAAACCGCTACAGTTGCGCTGTCAGCCGTGAGGACTATCTGCGGATATCATGATATATCTGCATTTTGATTCTTTATTGAGGATAGATGTGGATGTCTATGGGTTATAGCAACCTGTTACTATCAGGTGGACTGTGTTTTTTTTATAAGGGTGACAAACGAGCTCTACCATGTTTAACACGTGCTCTTTTGTCACCCTAAAATGTAAAAAAAGAAAAGAAAACTATGAAAATAAAAATTAAATAGTAAATTGCATTTGTAACCACTCAGATTGTGATCGGACGGAAAGACAGATGTCGGATAGGTTGTTCCACTCCCTTTCTTTACGTATTATGAAAGACGGAGCACAGCGCGAGGTTCGAATGCGTAGAATATCGATAAAAAAGAGGTGAAGACTCGACCGCCTGGTAGTCCGATGATGGAAAGACGAGAGAGGAAATAAGACACATAATTCCCAAGTCCATTTTCATTAATGTATCTCTAACAATATCAATAATTTAATAATTATTCAAGGCTATATATTAAGTTGCCATGCCGTGTGGTAGCGATATGAGACTTAAGAGAATCACCTTATTTTGTCCAGTGGTTTCGTAAGACTGGTACATTAGTTATTTTTCTTATTAATTCTTTTCTTTTAAAAAAGTAACCTCCACACTTGGATTTTCTTCTCTATCGTGGTTTAGTTTACAAAAATGAATTGCACAGGGACAAACATCCAGACCCGGAACTATTATTTGTAGACCATATAGATACTTGTTCCGTTCGGGATTTGAACCCGCGGTCCTTAGAGCTGCAATTCATTTGCTAAGCTACTGCGTCACGCAGCCGTCACCATCGAACACCAGTCGACGTCTTTAGCGTGACTAGTTACGCAAATCCTCCTTACGTTGGAGAGACCCATGTTGAACAGCGGCAATGAACTAATTATGATGAAAATATTGCATGAACTGTACAAAAATCTGACTTCAAAATACATAACCGAACCTAACGAAGTTTCTTCTATTGTTCTTAACTGCAATAAATAAACAGTTAGAGCGTGACCTTTCTTACCAAAATTAGCAATACGTGCGTCAGCATTGCCGAATTTAATGATGCGATTCACGTCCTCACGCCTTTGTTTCCAACGCGTTCCTGGTTAGTAGGTTTTACCTACTATGCGTTTTAAAATTAAATTATAAAATCGAAAATAATCTGCAAATTTTTATTATAAAGTTTTAGAAAAGTAAACGCCGACTTACAAGAAATAAAATATCACATTCTAAAGTCAGTTCTAAGACATTTTGTATAGATTAATTAAAGCCCCGACTTCACAATGTGAAATTATTTTATTTCTTTGAAGTCGGCTTTTACCTCACGCATCGAGGATCAGTAGAAAGAAGCTAGCTATACGCGGTCGTTGGTAGCGGGAAGGGTGATCAACGAAAAATCAAACCTTCTAGTATTTTCTGAGATCCTGGTTCTCCCTAGTCGAGGCGACTCATTAGAGAGATAGATGGAGCGCTGCTCCAAACCACGTCCAAATCAACTTTTTATAAGAACAAGCACTCACGTACACACGAAAATCATTTGCAATCAACAACATGGTTACAGTAGTGAACACTTACAGACTGTTAAAAAAGAGAAATGCGTACATGAGTGTGTGTCAAGAAACTTCATTCAGATTTTTGGAGCTAAATACACTTAGACTAGATTGCATTCGAGGTAGCTCAGAGGGTTAGCGCTCGCGGTAAATTTCACAGTACGCGATTAACCCGAGTTCGATCCCCGCCGGCACCAATGAAACTGTTAATTGCAATTTTAAGTGCTGATTTACTACGTGCTCGGCGGTGAAGGAAAACATAGTGAGGAAACCTGCATGTCTGAGAAAAAAGAAAAACAAGTCTTTCGAAGATATGTGAAGTTCGCCAACACGGATTGGGGCAGCGCGGCGGACACTTTGTTGCGCTAAAAAGCCTTCTCAGAAATGAGAGAAGGCCTGTGCCCAGCAGTGGGACGTATAACGCTGTAACTTCAGAATGCATTGCCTCTGTAGCTAGCAAATGTCGTATTTTCCACACTTGAATTAGCTATTACCATACATTTGCATTCCCTTGTAAGCTTTCTATTCTATTCTATTCACAGTTTGTTTCGAAGTAAGCAAATGGAAAAATCCATTTGAGTATTTAATAATGTTTTTATTACAATGTCTCTTTTAACGGCAGTTAATAAGAATGAGTCCATGTCACACCTATGCCGGTAGTTGTTGGGAACACTAAGCTCGAAGTTGTTGACGAGTATGTTTACCTGGGACAAATAGTCCGACTAGGTAAGTCCAACTTCGACCGAGAGGTCAATCGACGGATTCAACGCGGTTGGGCAGCGTTCGGGAAATTACGACACATCTTCTCGTCAGGTATACCCAAAAACTTGAAAACGAAACTGTACAACCAGTGCGTGTTGCCAGTGATGACTTACGGAACTGAGACGTGGTCCTTCACTGCTGGCCGGATGAGGAATCTCAAGGTCGCTCAGCGAGCTATGGAGAGGGCTATGCTCGGAGTTTCTCCGCGTGATAAACTCAGAAATGAGGATATCCGCAGTAGAACCAGAGTGACCGACATAACCCAATGGATTAGTAAGCTGAAGTGGCAATGGGCCGGCCATATAGCTCGAAGAACCGACAACCGATGGGGAAGAAAGGTTCTCGAGTGGCAGCCTCGTACCGGCAGGTGAAGTGTAGGGCGTCCCCCCACTAGATGGAGTGACGACCTGGTAAGATATACAGGAAGTCGATGGATGCAGGTGGCTCAGGACCTTGCTTTGTGGCATTCTTTGGGGGAGGCCTATGTTCAGCAGTGGAATTGTGAAGGGCTGTAAGGATGATGATGATGATGAATAAGAATGATAGGTGTCTATGGGTTATAGTAGACACTAACCATAATATTCAAGGGTAAAATGACATAAGTGGATTACTGTGGCCCACCTATCTATCTATCTTCGATTAAGTATCAAAATTTTGGTGTGCCCTGTCGCCCCTAAGAAAAGTCCCGTTACTGCCGAAAAAGATCTTCTGTTCTTTACACTCTACATACGAAACAAAGCAGAATCAGGTCGCGTTTCAACCAGAGATGTGCGAGGATGCGTAGCGAGGGATTTGTTTGTTGAGAACCACTAGAATCACTTCGTTTACATAGCCTCGCTTAGCACAGATCTAGAAGAAACGGCTCAGCGGAGCGAGGTTTTTGTACATACGAAACAAGAAGAACTACATTCAATTTGATAATGATTTAAAACATTATTGTTTATAATAATAACTCTTTGTAAAATTGAACTTTGAAACTTTTTACTTTTTTTCTCACAACAGCCTATATATAAATATATTTTATGCCCGCTACACATCCTTGCAGCGCTCATCGGCCTAGCACATCTCTGGTGGAAACGCTCACACCGTTCCACAGCGTCACTACACATCCTCCACCCGACTAGCTACTTCGCACACCTCTGGTCGAAACGCAGCTTTACGCTGGTATTCTGTGAGCGCGAGGGCCCCCCCCCCCCCCCCCCCAGTTCGAGCCTATCCATTCGTGCTTCAACCATAATACAGTGTGGCTCTACCACGTATTATATGTAGTGGTTAACAGAGAAATTTAAAATTTATTCTATATGGTTAAGAATTTATACGAATTTATTAAGAATATATTTATCTTTTTACAGATGTTATATATGCATATATGTGTGTTGGTATCGTAATAACAAATTTTTACCCATTAGCATTTTATAAAATAAAGGCGTTTAAGTCCGATATTCTTAATTAATGTGAGATGTCAGTGACTACTTCTGACTCAAGGCATTTTTATTAGTATCTTACTTTGACGAATATTATAATATGTTGTTGCATTCTTATTTTGAATGTACAAAATTGAGTTATTCCTATCTAAAAAAATAAAAAAATATGCTCTTATGTCAACTGAGGTGTTCATTTTAAATTACAGTGAGCAGTTTTTGTTACATTCGAGGGACAAACGCGCTAGTTGTCCAACCGATAAGATTGTTTTGCCTGTCCAGACGGACTCCCAGATATAAAAATAGCCCTACCATCTACCTAATAAAAAATGTATTGAGTAAGTTTTTTTTTAATAGGATAAGGGTGACAAACGAGCACACAGTCCACCTGATGGTAAGTGGTTGCTGTAGCCCATAGACATTTACATCTATCTTGTATTAGGAATCAAAATGCATATGCGTTGTCACCCGTGAGGAAAAAGATGGAATGCCTCGTTTCCAGTAAAAAGGGTCTCCGGTTCTCTACACTCACCATACGAAACACAGCAGCGTTAAGCTGTTATTTTACGCTGGTATTCTGTGAAAGCGTGGTCCTTCCCCGGTCGAGCCGACCCATTTGTGCTACAACCGTAATATAGCTGCTACATGGCTCTACCACGTATAGAAAAGTCTTTGTCAAGTGAAAGAAAACAAGCATAGACTGCAATTATTGACCAATTGCTATAGTTTGAAGAACAAAAATAATACAAAAAACCATACTACAGTAGTCTCAGTAAATTAGTCCATATGAAGTAAGTAAACAAAATCAACAAAGTCGTTTCTGTTTCTTTATTTTCTATTTCCGTATATTTGCCGTGAAATGTACACAATACAACAAATGGAGTACTCATGGTTTACTCAATATACTGATACATTTCTTCGTATTTACGTTTACATAGAGCAAACTAAAAATGTTTTTTGTTTAACTATTCATGAAATAATATTCCGTGATAATGCCGTAAGGCGATGGTCGGTATCCACATGCTTTCAAAAATGTGTCTACTGGTTTACTTTACTTGGAAGATATGCTGATAACATTAGACAGGTGGGCTGTAATAGGCCAGGAAGACTGCGAAGAGAGAGAGGGAAAGACCGGCAGGTTTCCGTATCCATTCCCGGAGAGTCGGGCTACTGAGGGTAACTAATTAAGGCCTGGTTAGCGGACACGGGGTCAATCAGTCGCCATATACATGACTCCTGAATTTGGTTCGGTGTTCTGTCTGATCAGAAGATGGAGTGGAGAGTTCCAGTTCAACCCACTCAACGAGAAGGAGCCTGTACGGGTTACTACTGTCGTGGCTGCAATAGTATGTGACAGCCTTTTCGTAGACCGAGCAAAGTGCGAAGAGATGAAAATTGGTTTTATCCGGTCTGACATAACCTGTCTGTTGCCCCCGTGATAGATCTCTATCTATGACGGTTTCCCCACCCACAGAAAAGGTGGGTTATTGTAATGTATAGCTAATATTCTCGCAATAGTAATTTCTTTTACCGTCATTGCTTCTTACATTTTGGAATGAGCTTTTATGGATGAATTTTGTAATAATAGTCTGGTTTTAGCCATTTTCAAGAATGTATCAACAAGATAAATCTTATTATTATATAAACAAACGAAACGACATGTTTATATTTATCTGTGATTATCCTTCTGCACACTGTGTCAATAGCATGATCAATTACTGACTCAATGATACGGATAATTATATTTAATAACTCTTCTCGCAAATAACACAGGGCAAAATAACACGAGTTATTAGGAATAATGCGACGTCACGTTTACCCTTCGTGACATTCATACATTGTTTAATTACGCGAGTTCGTTGTGAATCTATATTGTTATTTCATACATATTTACACATTTATTTAATTATCTTTGCATATCTTGGCATTAAATTTTATAATCTTTGCATGTTATTGCAGATTGATGGACTTTGAGAGCTAATTTTAATATGTATAAGCGGTCAAGTGCGAGTCGGACTCGCCCATGAAGGGTTCCGTAGCAGCAAGTAACATAATTCACGATTTATGACGTTTAAAAAAACTACTTACTAGATCTCGTTCAAACCAATTATTGGTGGAAGATTACATGGTAATGTACATCATATATTTTTTTAGTTTTATCATTCTCTTATTTTAGAAGTTACAGGGGGGGGGGGGGCACATTTTACCACTTTGGAAGGGTCTCTCGCGCAAACTATTCAGTTTAGAAAAAAATGATATAAGGATTCTCAATATCATTTTTAAAGACCTATCCATGGATACCCCACATGTATGGGTTTGATGAAAAAAAAGTTTCTGAGTTTCAGTTCTAAGTATGGGGAACCCCAAAAATTTATTGTTTTTTTTTCTATTGTTGTGTGAAAATCTTAATGCGGTTCACAGAATACATCTACTTACCAAGTTTCAACAGCATATTTCCTATAGTTTCGGAAAAAAGTGGCTGTGACATACGGACGGACAGGCAGACAGACATGACGAATCCATAAGAGTTCCGTTTTATGCCATTTGGCTGTGGAACCCTAATAATTGACGCACAGTAAGGACTTTGCTTTCCTGATGCAGTCTATCTGTTGGATATCTAAAGGGTTTCTTTAGCTTTGTTTTAAGAACTGAACGTTGGGCTATTTCTAACTGAATGAAATGTCATTCTTCGACTATAATCACGACTACACTATCTCTTAGCACCGATTTCGGAAGCTTTGATGAGCAAATTACTTTATTCTTATTAGCTTTTGAAGTCGGTGATTCATTTTTTGAAGTTCTGTAGGTCAACAAATTCTGTAGACCAATACTTGTTCCATACGAGATTCGAAACCGCAGTCCTCTGCACTGCAACTCAATGCCAAGATACTACGCAACAGAGCCGTCAAATATTATTTTCTTTATGCGTAAGGCATTAGCAGGGAATGTTCTTGGGAGGTGTATGGTGTAGTCGGGCGTTTACTACAAACGTTTCAAAGTTTCAGCAAAGGCATCTCTATAGACTGCCTCATAAGTAGGACATTTGCCATAGGTTCCACGATTGGTAAGCGGGTTGCAAACCGTAATTATATTTCCTAGTTGTAATACAGAAGATGCTGCTGCCCATGTCCTGGTTTGTTTGACGGTGTCACCTCTTACAACACTCACGGCCGATATAGGGCAATGGATATTTTAACACCGTGGTTGCACGGTGTTTTGTTGATCTACTTCTGATTAAGCATAGCTACCGCCCTTCTCTATCTTTTGGGCTCGTTATTATTGGATAGATTTTTCATTACTAATCGTTTTCATTATTAAGGTTGTCATTCCTTTTTAAGAAGTAGTGTAGTGATTTCAGAAAAGTTAAAAAATATAGATTAAAAAAAGGTAGTGTACTATTTATTTAAATTATTTATACAATATTTTTTACTGTACTTTTGTGATATAAAACGGCTTTTTGTGGCTAGCTTGGCTTGTACTTTACCGTACGTACCTTATATATATATATATATAAGGTACGTACGGTATATATATCTCGCGCGATATCTCTGGAACCACAAGGCCTAGAGACTTAAAATTTGGTAGGAATATTCCTTTTGCCGAGTAGAGGTAACTAAGAATTTATGATGATGATTTATATATCATATGAGGATTTTACGAAATTCCAGCCGCCAGGGGGGTTGCGCGGTAATTAAAAAAATCACGTTTTCAAACAATTGCTCATGTTAAAAATTACCAAGAACAGATTTTTTGAAATTCCACCCACAAAGGGCAATGCGGGGGCATTAAAAAAAATAATATTTTAATCTATATTTTAATATATACAGGTTTGAAATTTAGCATAATTTTTTTTTTTTAACATTTTGAGTTCAACTGACAACAAATTTTACGAAATTTCACTCACGAAAGAAATTGCGGAGGCGTTATAATGAAAGTAAAAAAAATATTAATTTTAGTTCGGGCTATAATATTTAAATCTTAATTTCTACTGAGACTTGACAACGGCTCGCACGATTTTCTGCCGATTTCCAAAAAGGAGACGGTATTCAATTCGACTGTATGTTTTTTTTATGTGTGTTATTTCATAACGTTTTACTGGTTGAACCGATTTGGATGATTCTTTTTTTATTTGAAAGCTGGTACTTCTCGTGTGGTCCCGTATGAATTTGATCAAGGTCGGATCAATAGTTTTCGAGTTATTCTTAATAACGTATATTGAGGTCGGCTGTACAACATTTTAAATTTTTAATTATTATTGTTATGAAGAAACTATTTTTGTACGTTTGAGGGTCTCTGAATGGTTTAGATTCACAATTGGACCCGGTAGGTGCCGTTGTTGTCCAGATCCAGACATCACCTGTGCGTAGCCGAGGCTGATCGATAGTTATATTATAAACTACACTTACATAAAATGGGGTAAAATATTATAGTTTAGATAAAAGTTGACAACCCTACCTATCACCCTATTGTGTAAGGGAAAATATATCGCTAAGGTAATATCAAGTACTACGTAATTTCTTACTTACTTTCGTACATTGAATTGGAATTGTGTTACATATTTTTATTTGTGACACAAATTTAACAGTGGTAGAGCCACGCGGCAGCTTTTGCTGTCGCACGGATGGGCCGGCTCGAACCGGGGTGGTACCCCGACCTCACAGAATACCAGCGTGAAGTAGAGGTTTACCTCTGCGTTTCGCTTGGTGAGTGCAGGTGGCCGGAGGCCCTTTTTACTGGAAATGAGGCATTCCATTTTAGTCCTCACGGGTGACAACGCATCTGCATTTTGATTCGCAAACGAGGATAGATGTAGATGACTATGGGCCGCAGCAACCACTTACCAACAGGTGGACTGTGTGCACGATTGTCACCTTTATCCTATAAAAATAAAACTTATGAAAAACAACGACGTTTTAATAACATTGCCGCGGATTGGTTTATAACGCTCTGATGATCGGTCTTTACTTATAGCACAGAATAAATAATAGTACAAGAAGTAATAGTAAACTTAAGGATGAAAGGCGAAAGGAGATATGAAAAGTAAACTGTCACTTATGGAACGAAGTTCCTTATCGGACGGTACGAATCTGGCGGATGGGAGCTAGGCGAGAAAAAGTGTAAGATTTTTCCGTCACCACTCACGACCCCCTTTCTATAGCGCGAGCAAGATTGAATAATATCCAACTCCCTTGAAATTTTTCTTATCTTGCCATGAAATAAATATTATTTTAAATGACGCTTCATTTTAATAGATGCTTGTAATTGTTTTATTTGTATTTGTTAATCAATAACATAATACGTTTATCAATAATAATATACTACGAAAGGAACTGCCAACTGAGCGTTCCACGACATTCACGCATGTTTTTCTACCGACTTCATAAAGGAGAAGGTGCTCAATTCGACTGTATGTTCTTTTTTATGTGTGTTACCTCATAACTTTTTTCTACGTGAACTGATTTCGATGATACTTTTTTATTTGAAAGCTGGTGCTTCTCATGTGGTTCCGCATAAATTAGATGAAGGTGTGACCAATAGTTTTTGAGTTATCCTTAATAATATACATTGAAGTAGGTTGTACATAATTTTAAAATTTTAGTTCATGTATTAATATTATTGCAATATAACTCGTAATGTTTGTAACATTCAGAAAGCCGGACTCAATTATTTAAAATGGTGCCGTAAGAAAACTCACTACTCCATATCATTCAGTGAATTTCGTAAAAGGTGACAGAAGGTAATTAAACAGGAGATGGACAGCAGCGCCTTTCTGATAACAATTTAAAAATAACAAGCTGCGGTTGCCAACCCCACTGCCAAGCGTTGCAACTATGGCAAATATCCATTATTGGGAGAGATCAATCCATGGGGGAGACATGGGTTCAGCATTGGACTTTAATAGACTGTAATGATGATAATGACATTTTTTTTTATAGGATAGTGTTACAAACGAGCACACAGTCCACCTGATGGTAAGTGGTTGCTGTGCTACCCATAGACATCTACATTTATCCTCAATAAAGAATCAAAATGCAGATGCGGCGTCACCCGTGAGTACTAAGGTGGATTGCTTCGTTTCCAGTAAAATGGGTCTCCAGTTCTCTATACTCACCATACGAAACACAACAGTATGAAGTTGCTATTTTACGTTGGTATTCTGTGAGAGCGTGTTCTTTCCCCGGTCGAGCCGATCCATACGTGCTACAACTAATACTACTAATATAGCTGCAGCATTGCTCTACCACGTATAAAATATAAGGATTAAAACTTAAAACCACATAGAAGGTAGTACACAAATTTAATTGAATAGTCAGCTTGGGTTATATTCTTAAATTGGATATAATTTTACGCGTCATGTTAATATACAAGATAAGGACAAAATAACATAAAAGAGAGCATTAATGGAGATGCGGTAACCTCTAGGGAATGCTCACGAATTAAGGGAGAAATTACGCATGCGCACTAACACATCAGTCTTGTACAGAACACTAGCTTCGTTGAAACATATCGGGAATACATATCTCTTGAAACTCGCAGAATTCTTAAATAAGCAGAAGCAATAATTTATTGTATGTAAGCTTTATTAATACTGACCTGTAACTTATATCAGGGGCTTCAAAGACAAACACCGATCCAAACATCCCCGCCAAATAAATAGGGAATAATAACAGTGCATAATTCACAATATTATACTTCCCGAATGGGCCAAGTTGCGCTAAAATCGCGTCGAGATCGATCGCCGATTCGACTCCCGTATTGTCTCTTGCCATTTTTGTTTACAAGGTCACTTAAATACTACGAAAGCTTGACATCGGGCAGCTAAGCGAATTTTGTCAACGAACACGTGTTTGCGCTGTGCAACTTGTCAGGTTTAGACAATACTACGCATGCGTACTGCACATTTTATAGAACAATTTTAAAGAACTCTAATAAAACATGAAACTTTTATTTTTTGGCCACTCACACTACAAACACGTAACGCACACGAACTCTCAGATAAAAATAAACTAGAAAATCCGACTACTTCGAGCACCGTATGTGTGTTGTTGCGGAGCGGACAAGGACAAGTTCAACTGTTCACTGAACAAAACTCATTTACATGAGCGGGACAACATGACATCGATCGATTCTTATTGTACGATGTGTAGTATCGTTGTTGTAATTTTAAATTATTGTGCTAATGATATTTTACATAATGGTTCATGTAATATATTTATTTATTCTCTTTTTAATTACAATTCACTTTCAAGGTAATTTTGATAGAAAACGAAGCTAGTATAGTATATGCGACTTAAGCTTCCTAGGATGAACCATTCGCTATCAGTTGGTGACAGAGTCTCGTTCGTTAATTAGGTAGAGATATTATCCTATTCAATTATTATTTTTCACACCTTTTGAAATTATTTGTAATTTTGACGTAGTTTAAAATATTTGGCTCTTTTCAAGTATCCATTATCGCCTTTTGTCCGTTGGTATCGTGAGACAAATAATGTAACAAAGGGCAATGCCCGTTATTTTTTACAGTCTGTCAGATGTGAGTGAACCGTCAAAACATCTAGATTTCCGCTTGCCAATTAGCCTGCCTAGCGTGTTAATTAGCATTGCTGATTACGGGTGCAAAAATAGGCATTTAGCTTTGTATATATGCTATTTAGACAACATTGAGATTTTGATTTTTGATTTTTTTTATGGAATAAGTGTGACAAACGAGCACACAGTCCACCTGATGGTAAGTGAGTGCTGTGGTTCACAGACATCTACATCTATCGTCAGTAAAGAATCAAAATGGAGATGCGTGTTCACTCCTGAGGACTAAGTAAAAAGGGTGTCCGGTTCTCTACACTCACCAAACGAAACACAGCAACATTAGGCTGTTATTTTACGCTGGTATTCTATGAGGGCGTTGTCCTACCCCGGTCGAACCGACACATTTGTGCACCCAATATATATCATCATCGTGGCTCTACCACGTAAACATTGTGATATTTCTAAGTTTAATCAAAAGGTTAGAAAATAATATTTAATAAAAAGTGAAGTAAAAGACCACACAATCATGCTACAATCATTATATAGCTGCAGCATGAATCTACCAGGTGTAACGCAAATCCATAAATAAAGTGAAATGAATGGTATATGTAGAGAAAATAATATTTTATCATACACTAAAGAAATACAAATTTATTTTTCATTCAAAATATTACTTTACATTGAAATGTTTGTTAATTCTTTGTTTTTCTTTATCATCCGAATGAATTTGGGCATAGATTGTAAATAATTAAAAAATTAAAAAAATATTGGGTCATCAATAACCTATGTCTGTTTATGATTTATTTCTGTATCCGATCATCCATTAAATCATAATATAAAAGGTTAAAGTATGGAGTGAATAGGCTTACTATTCGCCATATTTTCGGGTGCTGATCTCTTTTGAATAACGTTTGGATAATTTCACAGAAACTATTGCGTACCATTTCAATCGATATTCAAATAGTGGGATTATCAAATATAACGAATTGTTAAAAAATTATCGCTAATATTATGATTTCTTATATTAAAGCAAATACCTATTTTTAGCTGACTTTAAATAATTTCAAATTAAAAATATTTTACAACCGACTTCAATATAAATTATTAAGAATAACTCAAAAACCTTGTCAGACCTTGATCATATTTATATGGGACCACATGTGAAGCAACAGATTTCAAATAAAAAAAGGAATCATCGAAATCGGTTCACTCCGTAAGAAGTTATGAGGTAACATACATAAAAAAAAAACAAACAGTCGAATAGAGTACCGGCTCCTTATGAAGTCGCTAGAAAAAAGAGGTTCTCAATTCGACTGTATGTTTTTGTATGTATGTAAAGTGATATTTCTAATTCAGTCGGTTGTGAACGAATAATGATGATTGAAATAACTAAAATGAATAAAAAAAATACATTTTGAAGTCAGGCATTTGATTATTCTTAACACTATGCCTTACTTAGCATCTACTTCAGAATGAAAAATATTTCTTTTTTTTATTGAAAGTTGAAATAACATAATTTAATTTATTAGTCTATGTAAACATGCAAACAAATATATGAACAATTAATATCGCAATTTGTTTCTAGTCTATTGCAATATGACAAGGGTCATGATCAAATACATTCAAACAGTCATGATAAACGTTTTCTAAAGTTAATCTGTTATGCTTTATTATTATTGTCAACTCCAAGGTGAAATAATTAAATTATAATTATTTTAAGGTCAAATGTTGTATAATAACGATTTATTTAAAGCATCACAAACCGTTTTGCAAACTTTGATTCTCTTTTAAATTAAAATCCATTATTTTAATAAATTAAATTTCGAAATAAATCAAACTATTTTTTAATATTTCTGGCATTATAATATCGAAAGTTAAAATTCAGCTTCTGTGACAAATCTAACTGCATTACACATAAATTTTATAAAATAACTACATTCGTCACGTATCCATCTTTCATTCATCATTTCATCATCCATTTTTCATTCCAACCTTAACGCTGTCCATTACCATCTAGAGACAGCGAAGCCGGCCTTGTTCATTTTAACCGAGACTCAGGTATTCTCTCCGGCTGATACTTCATATCTCTCCTACCCGGGGTACAAATTAAAACACTCCTTTGTGTCCCGAGCTGGAGTTTGCGTATACGTCAGAGAGGACATCTGTTTTCGACGCCTCGGCAGTCTTGAAGGTACGGACCTGTCCATCCTATGGCTGCGCGTAGACAGCTACGACCATCCCCGTGTCTACGGGTGCCTCTATACGTCCCATAGCGGTAATGCCGACACAGACCGACTCAACCACCACGTCCAAATGGCTGCAGACTCCATGCTACAACAAGTCCCATCCGCAGAGATCGTGATACTCGGTGATTTCAACGCCCACCACGCTGAATGGCTGGTTCTAGTTTAACCAATCATGCGGGTAGATCTATCTATGACTTTGCCTTTCCATATGGTCTAACACAACTGGTTACTTCGCCTACGCGGATTCCAGATGTGGAAGACTATGTACCTTCCCTGTTGGACCTTCTGCTGACCTCTCATCCGGACGGATATCAGATCTCCATCGATGCCCCTCTGGGCTCTTCGGATCGTTGTCTGATCCGGAGTACGGTGCCACTCACGCTCCAATTGCAGTTGCGATCTGCAGCTTGCCGCCGTGTTTGGCACTATAGGTCAGCCGATTGGGACGGGATGCGGTCTTTTTTTGCATCCTACCCTTGGGGGCGGGTTTGCTTCTCCCCGGAAGATCCCAGCGTTGTTGCCGATTCTGTCGCTGATGTGGTACTTCAGGGTATGGCACTTTTTATTCCATTCTCTGTGGTGCCCATTGGAGGCAGATCCCAGCCATAGTTTGGTCACTCCTGTGAAATAGCATCACGCTATAAGCAGGAGTGCTACCGGGCCTGGGCTGACGCATCAACGTCTTGGGATGTAAACAACAGCGCACACTAGTTCGCCTTCCTGCGGGAACCCGTGCATTCTGGTTTCTAGCCAAGGCTATCCAAAGGAACTTCTGTCAGCCATCTCTTCCATTTCTGCACAGAGAGGACGACTCACTGGCCAATGCCGCAAAGGAGAAAGCCGATCTGTTGAACTCTCTCTTTGCATCCAACTCGACTCTAGATGACGGGGGAACACACCGCCGACCATCCCGCGATGTGAGTGCTTCATGCTGGATGTGCGGTTTACACAGCGCTCGGTTCGCAAAGCACTTTTCTCCCTAGACGTCGGCAAGTCGAGTGGGCCCGATGGAGTCCCTCCCATTGTGCTGAAGAGGTGTGCTCCGGAGTTGGCACTGGTTTTTACGCGTATTTTCCGGTACTGCTACTCCCAAGGCGTAGTCCCGAATTCATGGAAGACAGCTTTGGTCCACCCGATCCCTAAAAAAGGCGACCGCTCAGATCCATCCTACAGGCCTATCGCCATCACCTCCTTGTTCTCCAAAATAATGGAATCCATTATAAAATCCCAGCTCATGAGGTACCTTGAGGATCACCAGCTGATTAGTGACCGCGAGTACGGTTTTCGTCGGGGTCGATCAGCTGGTGATCTTCTGGTCTATCTGACTCATAGATAGGCGGAGGCAGTAGAGTCAAAGGGGGAGGCATTGGCCGTTAGTTTGGACATAGCGTAGGCCTTCGATCGGGTCTGGCACAAAGCGCTTCTTTCGAGGCCTCCTTCCATATCATATCAATGATATGTTGCGAACTGGTAGCATTCATTGCTATGCAGACGACAGCACTGGTGATGCCTTATATACCGGCCGTGCCAATATTTTTAGGGAAAACGTCGCCGAGTACCGGGACAAACTGGTGTCTGAAGTCGAGTCTTTACTGAACAAAGTCTCGGATGCGGGGCGACTAAATCTAGTCCAGTTCAATCCCCAGAAAACATAAGTTTGCGTGTTTACCACTAGAAAGAACCCCTTTGTCGTATCTCCTCAGTTTCAAGGCACTCCCCTTGCTGCCTCAGCTAGCATCGGAATTCTTGGCGTCGACATACCGAAATAGTATGCAGTTTCGTGGTCACTTGGAAGGGAAGGCCAAATTGACCTCTAAAAGCTTTGCGTGCTCAGCAGAGCGAGACAGTATTTCATGCCAGCTTATCGCATGCAACTTTACAAAGCGCAAGTTCGGCCTCACATGGAATACTGTTCTCATCTCTGGGCCGGAACACCATAGTGTCAGCTCATTCCACTTGACCGCATCCAGCGCAGAGCGGTTCGAATCGTCGACGACCGAGTTCTTTCCGATCGGCTTGACTCACTGGCAGTGTGTAGAGATGTTGCATATCTTTGCGTATTTTATCGCATCTATCACGGAGAGTGCTCTGAGGCATTGTTTGGACTAATTCCAGCCGCTCAATTTCACCATCGCACATCGCGACAAAACTCGCGTTACCATCCATACCATCTGGATGATTGGCGATTATAAATTAAACTAGTGCCGTCGGCGATTAAACTAGGTCTGCATACTTAACTAAAATTTAAGACTCTCTTATCGAGACTAGCACGGCCCAAAAATTTAGTACTTAGCTGTATCAATTTAATTTAATTTCATCCAGGGACACGGATGAAATTAAATTTATAATTCTGTATTCCAAGCTGGCCATGATACACTTCGCCTTTTTGTTACCTTCTTTCTTTTAGATTTAATAGCACATAAAAGTAAATAATATATTATTATAACACCAAATAGATACTTTTGTAAGTCCATGACTTGCCTTAATTAAAAAATCTTTTATTATTATTTGCTTATTAGAATTTATATTGACGATTGAAGGCGAAGTAAAACATCAAAACGAAATCATAACAAAAAAAGGTCCTTTTTTGTCTCTCTCCTCTCAAAAAGGTGAGACTTTTGTTGCTCCAGTCAACTGTTAAGTAATCAAATTTAAAGTCGCAGGAAACAGTTTTAATGATCGCTAATTTTATCATTATTAATCATTATTACAGCCTTCACGACTCTGGCTTCCCCTAAGAAACTACGGACATAAGCTATTCCATAGTTCGCCGAGTGACCTTGAGTTTAGTCATTGGCTCGTTGATTCTATAATCAAAGGAAAATACAATTAGGAGGAGCAGGAACGGGGTCTTTATCTTTTATGAATTCAAGGGCAAGTCTTTATATACGAAACAAGGTTAATTTACACTTTAATGTTCAAATTTGAACTCGCTTAATTGTTACTTTTCCAAGAAAGAATTGCTAAAATAAAATTAATGCACAGTGTTTTAACAATCTGTTTTTACATACTTACCATAATTAAATAATTCTCAATGATAAATATACATTTATTGAGATACATGTATAAATTTATTATTTATATATGTGTGTGTATATTTTTTATGTAGGACACCTTAACTATGCATGACAACTTAACTGCCCATAAGCTCGCCTTTTGTAAAAAATATTTGACGCAATAATGAATAAAATAAATAAATAAAATAATTTTTAGATTACTACTTTTATCACTGGTTAGTAAAATACTTTTGGCCGGAGAAAACTAGCAAACACACCTAAGAGCGTTTTTCAAAGCAAGCAGAAAGTATTAGTTCCATGATTAATTACGTTTGGTACGGTGGGTCCCTTTCCGGTCGAGCAATCCGCTGAACAACATCACAAGCTATTTGTCTGTCAGTGTCCTTCAAGAGAATTATGTAATCTTTTAATAATATGATGTCTTTAATTTCCAACGTAATGTCAATACAAATATATAAAAAAAACAGTTTAATTGTAATAGATTATTCTCGCTCCCGATGCCTTACCCTAACTTATATAAAATTGTAATTTGAGGCTAAATTTGCTAAATTATTATTTAAAAGTTGCCAGTCATATTGTTATAAAGTTGCCAGGCCATAGTGGAAAAGCCAGACTTGACTCTACATTAAGCCGCATATGTTCTTTACAACTAGTAAGTATTTCAATTCAATCCTCAAGAGCGATTATTCTTTTTATGATATACATACATATAATCACGCTTCTTTCCCGTAAGGGTAGGCAGAGACCACTTCTTTCTACTTGCTACGATCCTTACATACTTGTTTTGCTTCGTCCACTTTCATTATTCCCTTCATACATATTCTTCGGTTTAGGGTACTCTTGACCTGGCCTTTTTTTCAAGACGTCCCTGATTTGGTCTTGAAACGTCCGCCTAGGTCTACCCCTTCCAACGCTTTCATTCACACTCGCCTTATACACTTTTTTCGTCAATAGTTCTTCATTCATTCTCTCGACATGGCCAAACAATTTCAGCATACCTTTCTCAATTTTATCACTGCATCTTCTTTCAGTTGTAAAATATATTTAATTAATCAAATTATGGACCGTTGTTATCTATGCACTTTTGCCACCTCATAGGTAGTTCATTGATCCCTTTACTAAAAAAACCATGGGGGCGAGAATCAATAAACTCTTTGCAGGCGGTTTGGACTGCCGCATCGGAGTTGAAGTTTTTTCCTTGTTAGAAGTTGTCCAAATTCCGCAAAAAATGGTAATCTGTTGGAGCAAAGTCCGAGGAATACGGTGGATGTCGCAGACATTCCAATTGTAGCTCATCTAACTTAGTGGTTGTTTGTTGTGCAGTGTGTGGTCTTTCGTTGTCGTGAAGCAGCAGTGGCCTAGAGCGATTGACCAATCTCGGTTATTTAGCAGCTAGTTCTTCCTTCATGGTTTGCAGTTGCTGATAATAGATATTTGCCGTAATCGTTTGGCCAGATTTTAGAAAGCTGTAGTGAACGACACCGGCTTTAGTCCACCAAACACTCACAAGTAACTTTCTCTGAGTCAATTTTCGTTCAGAGTAGGATTCGGCAGGGTCTCCAGGGTTCAGCCATTGCGACGAGCTCTTCCGATTATCGTACAGTATCCATTTTTCTTACTTACTGATAGCATCTTACTGATAACAGCAAAAAATAGAATAAAAAACTGCGGTTGCCAACCCGCGGTGGAGGAAATGTATGAGGATATCTCTAGAGCCATGCATTCCTCCAAAACCCACTATACGGTGTTAATGGGAGACTTCAACGCAAAACTAGGCACAAGAGAGAACGGTAAGCTGAAAGCACGGAAATTCGGAATAGGGCAACGGAACCCAAGGGGCCAGCAGCTGGCCGACTTCTTGGAGAAAGAGGGACTTTTTATGATGAACTCTTTCTTCCAGAAACGGGCCCACAGGAAGTGGACCTGGTCGAGCCCCGACGGTTCCACAAAAAATGAGATTGACTTCATTATGACAACCAGACGACGACTGTTCGGTGATGTCTCCGTGATCGCAAGGATGAAAACTGGTCGCGATCGCCGAATGGTTAGAGGCACACTGAACCTAAACGTTAAGTTGGAGAGGTTGTTTCAAACTTCCGAAATCTTTCAGCTCGAGTTAAAAAACCGTTTTCAGTGCCTAGAAGACTGCAATGAAGTGGAGGATATGAATGAAAAGCTCGTGGAAACTGTTCATGCGGTCGGAGCTAAGTTCTGCAAGACCCGCCGCAGACGAACACAAAACTCTCCGATCACACTCTCAATGTCAAGGCTGCTAGACGGGAGATGAAGCTACATTCTTCAACAGATTTGACAGCATACAGGCAACTGAACAGACAGATCTCCAAATGCATGCGGCGGGACTTACGCAACTTCAATACAGCTTGTATTGAAGTAGCGATCGAGCGGAACCAAGGCTCCAAAGTCTTTGCCAGAGATCTGTCTGCCATAAAGAGCCAACTGTCAAGGCTGAAGACCGAATGTGGCAGCATCGTTTCCGGGGCACCTGAGATTTTGAGTGAGATTGAGAGGTTCTATGGGCATCTGTACACATCATCGTTGGACCCACACACAAGTGTGAGTAACGATACAAGAGCGAGTCTTGTCCGAAACTATTCCAAAGATATCCCGGACGTCAGTCTGAGCGAGATTAGAATGGCTCTCCAGCACCTTAAAAACGCACAGCTTCAGCTACAGCAGAGCTTCTGAAAGCGGGTGGAAGACCGGTTCAGAAGCTCTTTAATTCTACTCCATGGTGGCGTTACACCGGAGGCGTAGAGCAGAAGTGCGGTGGTCTTAATCTTCAAGAAAGGTGACAACGCTCTCTTGAAAAACTACATACTGACTTCCCTTCTGAGCCGCGTCTACGTGCAGTTTTCGAGAGTCATTACTAATCGTCTCGCACGCAGACTTGACGACTTCCATCCTCCCGAACAAGCCGGTTTCCGAAAGGGCTTTAGTACTATAGACCACATACATACCCTTCGGCAAATTGTACAGAAGTCCGAGGAGTACAATTTGCCACTATGTCTGGCGTATGTGGACTATGAGAAAACCTTTGATTCCGTCGAAATTTGGGCGGTGCTGCAGTCCCTTCAGCGGTGCCAAGTTGACTGTCGGTATATCGAGTGCTGAAGTGTTTGTACAGTAGAGCTACGATGGCTATCCGAGTACAGAACCAGAGTACGAAACCTATCCAATTGCAGAGAGGTGTAAGACAGGGTGATGTTATATCCCCGAAACTCTTCACCGCTGCATTGGAAGACGTTTTCAAGCTTCTGGACTGGAAAGGATACGGTATTAACATCAATGGCAAGTACATAACTCACCTTCGATTTGCCGACGATATAGTCCTTATGGCAGAATCGCTGGAGGACCTAAGCACCATGCTCAATGACCTCAATAGTGTCTTCCAACGAATAGGTCTTAGGATGAACATGGACAAAACAAAGATCGTGTTTAATGTCCATGTCACACCTTTGCCGGTAGTTGTTGGGAGCACTAAGCTCGAAGTTGTTGACGAGTATATTTACTTGGGACAAATAGTCCGACTAGGTAAGTCCAACTTCGACCGAGAGGTCAATCGACGGATTTAACTCGGCTGGGCAGCTTTCGGGAACTACTACACATCTTCTCGTCAGACATACCTCAAAACCTTAAAACGAAATTGTACAACCAGTGCGTGTTGCCCTTGATGACTTACGCATCTGAGACATGGTCCTTCACTGCTGGCCGTATGAGCTATGGAGAGGGCTATGCTCGGGGATTCTCTGCGTGATAAACTTAGAAATGAGTATATCCGCAGTAGAACCAGAGTAACCGACATAGCCCAACGGATTAGTAAGCTGAAGTGGCAGTAGGCCGGCCATATAGCTCGAAGAACCGACAACCGATGGGGAAGAAAGGTTTTTGAGTGGCAGCCTCGTACCAGTAGACGAAGTGTAGGGCGACCCCCCACGAGTGACGACCTGGTAAGACATGCAGGAAGTCGATGGATGCAGGTGGCTCAGGACCGTGCTTTGTGGCATTCCTTGGGGGAGGCCTATGTTCAGCAGTGGACTTGTAAAAGGCTGTAATGATGATGATGATGATTCATTTTTCATCACAAGTAATGATTCGATTTAAAATCTCTTCATTATTGCGTCGGTTGAGCAAAGTAACACAGCAGTCGACGCGTTTTTGCAAGTTCGACTCACCAATTCATGACATACCCATGGTTCAAGTTTTTTTACTCTTCCGATTTACTTCAAGTGGATCAATATAGTTTTATTACTTACTCCGAAGCCTACGGCTATCTCTGAAGTGCTTTGTGATGGATGTGCTTCCACAATAGTCTCTAATTCTTCATTTTCCACTTTGGTGTCCGGCCGTCCACGGGGTTGCTTCTGAAGGTCGAAATTTACAGAACGAAAACGTTGAAACCAAAAATGTACCTTGCTTTCCTTTGCGATACCAGCGTCGTAAACATTATTAATCCTTCGAGGTGTTTCTGCAGCACTAGTGCCACGGTAGAACTCGTACTCGTAAATGTACCGATATTTCATGTTTTCCATTGTAATAAGCGACGCCAAAGAAAAAAATAATGAGGATAAAACAAATGAATGACTGTTTTCAAAGCATAAATGTACCAGCTAAATGAATTTATAAATTTGAATTTGGAATTCTTAACCGAAGAGGAGATGTTTCAGATCACAGAACACAATTACTCTTTATTTCAGATCAAAGTGGTCAGTACGACAAAACGCTAATTTCATATGTAAAGACCTAATATTTGGCTGCCTCAGCAGGCGCATTTACGACCACTAGTCGGTGTAAGTGCGCCTGCTGATAGTTAAGTTAAAATTCTGGGTATGGCCAAAATTATTTATAAGGATTTTTTGCTCAATAGCAGCCCGGATCAGTAAGATGGCGATGTTTCACCCCCGTGCCTTAGGAAGAAATGAATAGAGTGTGTACTTGTGTTTGCACGCATACAATCGTATAATATAAACGTGTCCTGGGCATGTAGCTAATCTACGATGAGACTAGCCGCCGTGACCAAAATTTGTTCTGCATGACGAAGTATTTGTTTGTAATGTCAAAATAACAGCTTTTTACTAAATGCATATAAAAGGAGGTATATAGGTACGGTACTTATAACAAAAAACAATTTTTAAAATTTTTGTCTATGTGTCTGTCTGTCTCTCTGTTTGATGCCATTAATCTCCAAAATGGCTAAAACGATTTCGACGGGACCTCCACTGGCAGATGGTGATGTTATAAGGAGTAACTTAAGTTAATTATATTTTAGAAAAGGGATTAGGGTTCCGAGTAAAAAATTAAACCCATAAAATCCAATCCTAACAAATTCCACGCGGACGAAGTCCTAGAAATACATATTTATTGATATTTGAAGAGTTTATTGTTTCATTGTTATACTTTACATTATTCTGTTGCTGCTACTAAATCAAGTACAAGGTGTATGCATACGTACATGGAGCTATTTAGCAAATTTTATACTTCAAATCCTAAGCGGTCGAAAAAGGCTGAGTATTCCTCAACAAGCTAACAAAGAGGTCGCTTCCATTATGTCAATAAGGTTCCAAGCGGTGGGTTTTCTTTGTGAGTGAACAAAACCTCACCCTTCAAAATAATATATTAGGAAATATTTCTTCCTCCTTTACATTGAAGAAAATCTTAACATAAACTATTTTCATGGAAAACAATATACAATACATCTTGAGACGTATGTTTGTTATTTGCTAAGTTGTTACGGAGATAACATTTTTGAACTGATGTTATGAATAGGCGCAAAATAATATCTATATATTAATAATGTGTCCCCCAGACCGTATTTTGGTCATGGCAGCCAGTCTCACTGGAGACTAGCCGTCTGCTCAGGACAGAATAATAGTGCCCGAAATGTATGAGCTAGCAGACGATAAACCAACAAGACCGGAGATCGATCAGGTACAGAACCAACAGTTTTACGTGATAATGACCCGACCCGATATTCCAACTCGGTACCTCATGGTCAGCAACGGCATTTACGAACACTAGACTTATGAGGCAGTCGTATCTCTCTATATATTAATACGTGAAGGGAATACTTCACGGAGAAGGGTGAGAGTTGGCATAGTTACTATTATGGAGGTGAAATGCGGAAAGATAAAATTTATGTATAGCTAATATGTGTTAGAAAACATAAAAAAAATAATAAAAAAAAAATTGTTTATGTTCCTACTGCCTATGTCAATTATCAAACACGTACTAGTCTATGGTCAAATAGTCACATAGAGTACATTGTCGCCAAATAATTAAAAAAAATACAACAAAATATTTACACAGAAGGAGTTGTGTGTGACTTCTAATATTCCTTTTTCTTAATAGTTTATGGAGTTGGCATACAATTCATAGACTGGGCAAAAATGCGTTTATTTTATATTTTGTATGTTAAACAAAGGTTCTCGAGTGGTGGGCTCGTACCGGCGGACGAAGTGTACGGAGTAACCCCACTAGATGGAGTGATGATCTGGTAAGACATGCAGGAAGTCGATGGATGCAGGTGGCTCAGGACCGTGCTTTGTGGCATTCCTTGGGGAGGCCTATGTTCAGCAGTGGACTTGTGAAGGGCTGTAATTATGATAATGATGATGATGTTAGACATCTGTGTTTTATTTATTAACTAGCTGTACCCCGCGACTTCAGCCGCGTGAAATTTAGGGTTTTAATTTTTTTTTGCGGGGAACCCTAATTATTTTTCTATAATTGAAGTAGCTTAGGTTACTCCTTGAAATATCTACTATCTGCCAGCGAAAGTTTCGTCAAAATGGGTTCTGCCATTTCGAAGATTAGCCGGAACCAATAGAAAGACAGACAAAATTTTAAAAATTATGTTTTTGTAATTAGTATCGTATATACTTTCATATGCATTAAGTAAAACGCTGTTATTTTGGCATTACAAATAGACACTTCAATTTTATTCATTCGTATATGTGTGCGGTTTTAAACATAGCTAACATATAATAGTGAGAGTTTAAAATAAAATAAAGCTTGATTAACATACAAACTTAAGAATTAAATGAATAACGCTCGAATTTCGGTCACTGGACGTCCACTGGTAAAACATTTTAGCCGTGTAGTGGCGACGTAGAGGCATATCACATCATGCCCTCTCATGAGTGTAGATAATATAAATCTCATATATTCGTACATTATATGGTACCATACCGTTCATTACATTGCGCTAACACTTTAATAACTCATTACTTGCACTGAAAGAAGATGTAGTGACAAAAATTGAGAAAGGTATGCTGAGATGGTTTGGTCATGTCGAGAGAATGAATGAAGAACGATTGACGAAAAAAGTGTATAAGGCGAGTGTGAATGAAAGTGATGGAAGGGGTAGACCTAGGCGGACATTTCTAGACCAAATCAGGGACGTCTTGAAAAAAGGCCAGGTCAAGAGTACCCTAAACCGTAGAGCATGTATGAAGGGAATAATGAAAGTGGATGAAGCGAAACAAGTATGTAAGGATCGTAGCAAGTGGAAAGAAGTGGTCTCTGCCTACCCCTACGGGAAAGAGGCGTGATTATATGTATGTATGTATGTACTTGCACTTGCGTGAAGATTATAGACATAGCACAATTAACTTACAGTAGGTGGTGCGCGTATCGTACCGACAAATTTATTTGAAATTTAAATACCATTTAACTTCAATGAATGTGTTATCATTCTTAATTAAACAATATAACTCTTCCAAATTTAAAACTATATTTTCATAACAGTTTCTTGTGCGGCAGCAGCGCGCCGGATGCCAGCTGGATAAACATATGAATGACTTTCTATAATTATAATTCATATTCTTTTAGTAGATTCCGGCACATTGCTGCCGCAGAAGAAATAATTGTAGAAATATAAATTCAAATTTGGAACAGTCATAGCTAAATTAGAATGATATACGATTTTCAAATAAAGTCGGTACGATACACGTGCCACCTACTGCAATAATCAATAAGTTGACAAAGTTTTAGCATAATCTGATACACGTATGGTAGCCCATAAATACGAACAAACAAACAAAAATTTTATATATTAGATATTAATTGAAAAAAATGAAAAATGAAAAATGATTTATTGATTTACAAAAAGGCTTAATTGAATATAAAATGTTTCTATTTCTGTAAGGTGACATAGGGAAACCTCAAAAGGTTGTCATGGATTCCGATAAATAGCGGTAAAACTATATTCTTTTAAATAAATTAATGTGTTAGCTTAAATATAAGAAATCATTATATAAACCATCTTCTTCCTCTCTACCGCCATTGCCAGTCGTTATTGTGCGCGTGTATGTACTTATGTGGAAATTGTCATAATTTCATGCGGGCACACCGCTTGCAATTTTACAAGGCGCAGGTTCGGCCTCACATGGAATACTGTTTCCATCTCTGGGCAGGGGCTCCCCAGTTCCAGTTCCTTCCACTTGACCGCATCCAGCGCAGAGCGGTTCGAATCGTCGACGACCGAGTTCTTTCCAATCGGCTTGACTCACTAGCACTGAGTAGAGAGGTTGCATCTCTTTAAGTATTTTATCGCATCTACCACGGGGAGTGCTCTGAGGAATTGTTCGGACTAATTCCAGCCGCTCAATTTCACCATCGCACATCGCGACAAAACTCGCGATACCATCCATATCATCTGGATGATTGGCGGTCCACCACTGTGCGATTCAGAAGAAGTTTTCTCCCTCGCACAACCTCCTTGTGGAATCGATTACCACCAGCGATTTTTCCGGACCGATACGACTTAGGGACCTTCAAGAAAAGAGCCTACTCCTTTTTAAAAGGCCGGCAACGCATCTGCGATTCCCCTGGTGTTGCGGTTGTTCATGGGCGGCGGTAGTCACTTACCATCAGGTGAGCCGCATGCTCGTTTGCCCCCTCTCCTATAAAAAAAAAATCGGTCTACAGGAGGACATCGTAAAAGGCGACTGTGCGACTCAGAAAATCTTTTCTCATTTACGCCAGATGTTAAATACCCAGTGACGGTCAATGGCGCCAG